>OY757316.1:115600992-116800992 GCA_963583905.1 Stenurella melanura | reverse complement strand
CCCTAAAATTCAATTTTCTTTCGAATGGTGTGAAAAAAAATAGTAGGTGCCAGTTGAAAAAATTGACTTTTTGATAATTTTTGATTGCGACATTTGAAAATCGACTGCGCCCATATGGTACAAAATGGGACCACCGATGGGACATCAAGTTAGCCTGAACTTCCAGCTAACTGCTTCACAAATTTGGTTTCATAATTTTGAAAGGTTTGCGAGATACAAATTTGTTCGTAAACTACTACAGCGGCAATTTTTTTCAAAAAATTGGACATATGTCAAAAATTGTAATAGATAAGTTAACATAACTTAGGTTCTCTAAACTCAGAATTAGAAGACCAATCGAACCATGTAAAGAAAAATATAGGTTTCCATTTAAAATAAGAAAGTTGGTACCAATTTTTGGCAGACCTTGTATAGTTGGAGGACTGAAAATATTTTAGATAGAACGGGCATGATTGATTATGGCTGCATACCAAATTTCAAGTTTCTAATCCAACTGCAAGTTGAAAAACTTCTAATGAATGGCCTACGTGAATCACCCATACTGGTTTTGGCAAGAAATTGCCAAAAATGTAATATTTTTAAAAAAATGGGAGCAAAAATTAACAAAAAAAACATGACCAAAGGCGTCACACGCACTCGTTATGAAATCTAAACTTTAGTTCTTATGACGTCCTTGGGTATTATGATGCCCGATGGCGTCATGTGCATTGAAAGGTAGTAGGGAGATGAGGCCTCCAGACGTCATTAGCCGTGAAAGTGTTAAAAACTTCAAAACCGAACTTGCTGAAATTTGGAACACTTTTTGATAGTTTCAGGCTTCTAGCTGTTTCCGTTTCTGAGTTATTTAACTATATGCAATTAAAAAAAACACCAGCAACTTCAAACCAGTCTCATTTTTTAGATAATTCAATGAGGAACAAAAGACTAATAAGGTACATATCGCGAAAAATACAGGAGAGGAGATATAAAACAAAAAGCGAAAAAAAATGTTTTTTTAATTATTTAATTAATTATTAATTTAAACAATAAGCATACAGTTTACGAAGTACGCATCTTGTTTAGCGGCAAAAAATAGAAGAATCAATCAAAACATTGCTCCCGACTCAAAAATGCACTTTTTGATACTTTTTTCTCCCTGCCTACTGGTCTATATAAATATTTTTATAATTCTGAAATGCTTTAAGGAAAATACCTATGAATTGCTACTTTTCAGATAAAACCACCCACTTATAATTTCTTTCCACTATTTTTCCCGAATGGTATATGTGTAAGTTTAAATGAAAAATATCTCAATATATTAATGCTTTTTAATAAAACCTTCAAAGAATAAAAAATAAAATTATAAATCTATGTCTGTTTTATATCTGCACTTTCTTGCGATGGTTCTCTTTTCCTCTTGCCTTGATTCTTCTTACTTTTAAGTATTTTCTGATCACCAACCCTAAAAATATGTGCAACTGAATAATAATTTAAATTTGTAAATATGGCATATTGTACAAAAAAATTTACAGAATGAATATTACCAAGAATAACCCATTTTTATACGACTTTTCTAGTATGATGTAGCCGACAATTGTTTTTTATACAGTACATCATGAAAATTCAGGATATAATTTTTTAATGTTTTTTTAAATGCACCAGGGGCATCAAAGTGAATATTTTTATTAACATTTTTACTCAAAAAAGTGATATGCCACTGAATTTTTCAGAATTTTAATAGCCTTTCTAAGAATAAGTATCGGAAACTGCATAAAAAATGCCACTTGAGTCTTTCTTGTGTGATAAGCACAGCCCGAACAGAAGATCTTCATTCTAGTGACGGTTTCTATACAAACAGGCCATGCCACAGAAACTCTGGGGCTCAGTAAATGAGTGGCTTTGGGGCCCCTGTGAGCTTGGCTCAACTAATAAGAACGAAATAAAAGAGAAAAGAGGGTTTGGAACATGGAACCACAACCTGCGACTTAGCCACAGATTTGATACGATTCTGAAGGCAGTGGCGGCTCGTGATATTGTCTGCAGAGGAGGCTTGATATTCTATAAGACAACTGATGTGCAATATGACTACAATTTGTACATTTCCCCACCACCCCTGAGGTATTACAACGGCGCGTTACATTTTTTTGCCGTGGGTTGTTCGCCAGGATACCGATTCACGACTTGAGAGAATAGAACTAATAAAAGAATAGAATGAAAAGGAAATAGAAAATATGATGAGATGAAAAAATCATTCTCATGAAATTCTCATTCCTACGACTCGAGTATCGGTATCCAAAGGAGTCCTACTATCCCACTTGTAATTAAATTATATAACTTTTAATAAAAATAAAAATAGTTTTGGTAAAAAAATTAAAGAGTTTTTCTACAAACAAAAAATTGTATTCATATCACTGCCAGGCGTGTAAAATTATAAGTTTTAATAGAAATTAAAATAATTTTGAGAAAGAAGTTATATAAAAAAAAATATAACTGCCGAACTCTATATTATGGAGAATTATAAAAAATATTTCCTAAAAAATAAATAACACAAATAAATATTTTTTCTAAAATAACAACTACCTATATTAATCTCTGCTTTAAAGCCTGAATATTTTTATAAATGAGTGGTAACCTGCGATTTTTGGAACTAGCAAAATGGTTGATTATTTCATCATAAAATGAATCGTGTTTCCTCAATTCTGACAAAAAAGTTTTTCTATTGAAATAAGCGATACATTTGAAAGGCGGTCTTGACTCATTTTGTTTCTAGTAAAAATGTTTTTATGCGTTTAAGTGCTGAAAATGATCATTCTACAGAAGCTTACCGGAATTGTCTCAAAAAATAGTGGCGTTATTCAAAAAGTTCTCTAATTTTGGGTCATAAGTTTTTAAAAAATCTACCAGCTCTTTGAAATTTCCTTTATTGCACGATTCTCGTTTTTCGTCACGTCCTCGGAAAGAATTTTCTTGTGAAGATAACTATATAACGGCATGTATTAACCTCTTTAATATTTCCCTATTCTCACGGACCTTTTCGTTAACATTTTCTATTTCTCTCTTATGTGCAGAATCCAAGAAATTTACAATATTTTGTTTACCAAACATTTCGAATTTAATGCAAGATGAAATGTGCTCCTGGGATTTTTCGTGCCTTTCTAAACCTCGCGACAAATTTTGCAAATTATTAAACCCAGCCCTGCCCCAAATTGAGGATTGATCATTAGTAAATAATAAACATCTCCAACAATATAATTTGTTTCTAACTGTTGATGCCGTTAACCACTCGACTTTTTTATAATTGTTATCACAAAACCCTCTGTTTTGTTTACCACTTTTAAAAACTAACGAAAGCATTGCTGGTGTAGGCCTGGCATTTCTTTTAATTCTTACCTCTTCGTCATAAATAAGAGTAGTAAATCCATTTAATAACAAATAATCCACCACGTCTGGACAACAAGACATGTTGTTGGGAATATTTTCACCTAGAGCACTTATTTCTAGCCCACCTATCAAATGTTTTATGTATTTATATGTCAAGTTGTTCTTATAACCGGCTAAATGCAACTGTCAGACGTCAGTTCGTTTTCTTTGTGAATCACCTGACTCTTGAATGACCTGTGCACATGTGCTATAAAGAACTGAGATCTGGAGGCTAGCCTCATACTTGGCTATTCCAAGTGTTGCTATTTTACACAGCGCAAAGAAATTCAAGGTCATTCATGTTATAAGTAAATGCGGTAAAGTTGGAAGCTATTTCGTATTAGCCTCCAGCGAACCGCAGTGTTCATTCAGTAAAAGACCGGTCGACCGGGAAATATGCATACAAAGACTATCCGGACTGTAACGTTATAGGTATGTTTGTGGAAAGGAAATGCAAAAATGTTATATATAAACTGAAAATTAATTAATGAAAAATAAACAATAAAAAATATTGAAAATTGAGATATACCTAATAGAAATTTCTTAAGATATTACTTTTGAAGATATGGTGGTTCTTCCAAGGGGAGGCTCAGCCTCCCCTGACGAGCCGCCACTGTCTGAAGGATAAGTGGGAACAGTGGGGACGTATAAAGTTGACCAGAGTGTTTAAAATGTCTCACTTGCATCCTTCACAAAAAGTAAGCTACTCATGATTGGAATATTTATTTTTTACTCAGCTGTATTTGTGAGTTAATACACAATTGTAGCACAAATAACGCTAAAATATGGAAACAATTTTGAAATTGGCATGATTTTAAATCAAAGCCATCTTAGCAAGGAACCCAAAAAAGAGGTTGAAAACAGGTTTATTAGATAGGTAAAAAGTGTAGATAAACGGTTTGAATATCTGGTGACAACTTTGTTTTCAATATTTCTTCCTTTTTGCACTTAATAGTAGGTGAGCACTGGACCAAAACTTTGTGTAATCACAGCACGGCTAAATTCGTGAAAAGCGTTCTGTTCCAATCAAAATAAATAACTTTTTTCCTTGCAGCAAAGTCCCAAAGTGTCGCGAAAGGGGTGAAAATAAATTTTCAGTCATTTTCATCCTACACAAAATTCACTACACCGTCAAAAAATACCCATTTTTTTTTCCGTTCATGTCAACCTGCATTTTCGATTTTGACCCTGCAATTTACGATGTCGATACATCGCCGATCTTTCTCTTTCGATAGAGACAGAAAGAGCTTCCACTCGAAATATTTATTTACTTACGAATGTTTGAAAATTGCATGTTCTTCAACTTTATAGGTTAAATTTCAACATTTTCTGATAGATCCAAATAGGCCATTCTTCTTTCACTCTTGCCGAACCGAATTTCCCATTTTGCTGGTTCAATTTCTCTTTCTAGAGAGACGTCGCACGCCCTCATGCTCGATGTATTTATTTAGTTATTTATGTTTGAAAGAAAAATCCATGTTTTTAAATTTTCAAATTACCGGCCGGGTAAGGCACGGTCCTGAAAAATCCTCACGTATACACCATATACAAAACGTACAAAAATTACCGGAAATTGCATTAAAATAATTTACTTATTTGTCATCGCCAATATTCTCGACTAAAGATAACGATCTCGGATGATTAGGGGTCGAGCATAAGCTCTTTGCTCCAATCATCTCTGTAGACCTGGACCGGCCTCGTCCTATTCCATTGCAAATTGGTATGTGCGGGTTTTCAACATAGTTGATTACAAATATGACATCGGAATTGAAAAATTCAAAATGGCGGCGCCAAAATGGCAGATGATTTTTATCATTTATTGTCTGATTCCGCTGAAAATCAGTATGTGGGGGTTATTGAAGTAGCAGGTTACGAATATGAAATCGAAATTGGGAATTTCAAAATGGCGGTATGATTAGCTGGATACATTTTATCATTTATTGTCCGATTCGTCTAAATACTGTCAGTTACTATTTTTCCGGAGTTCTCTGGCTCCAAAAGCATGTAATTATGTGGGAAACTGATGTACCGTGATGACAATATTTTCCAAGTGTCGGAAAATTGGAAATTTTCCTCCACTGACAACAAAGGCGGGGCGGGAAATGTAGTTATTATTTTTCCTACATTTTCATATAAAAAAAATGGATCATTTATTTTTACATGTTCGATAAACAAATTCACTCATTTAGCAACGTCAAGCATGTCAGTAGAAATGGAACTTTTTCTTCAGGGAGTGATAAACTATTGAAAAATAATCGAAATCTTCCCCTACTATAAATAATTACCAAGTTAAATTAAGTGCTAATGCTGCTGGCACTGTGTTTTAATACAACTCAAAACCCTATTTATATCTAAAATGGTGTATACAAGAAAGACAGGTAAAATTTTTATGCACTTTCAGATGACGATTCATAAAAATATATTAAAATTCCGAAAACTTAGAGGTATATCGCTTTTTCTGGGAGAAAACAGTAACTAACAATTAACTTGGAAACCTCTGGTACTCGAAACAAACATTTAGAGCCAAAATAAGTATCTTTTACTCACGTAAAAATTTAAATTGATTCGAAACTTCTTCATTTAAGGTTTTCATCTCAAAATTGGTGCAAAATTTTCACTGAATTTTCTCAGTGTACTTTGATCTACGAACTCTATGACAAACTCAGTTCACATAACATTTTCCTTTGAAATTCGCTTGAGTTTTCTCCTTATTCTTGCACTTTTTCATTTTATTTTAAATATTCTCAACACTTGACCTTGCTTACATAAAAAAAAAACCACTTACATGGCCGTCGCTCTGGATCCCGGGCCCCAATGCGGCAACGGATTTTCTTGAAACCTGACAAAGCCCATTTTCCTCGACTGTGGATTAGCTTCCGGATGTATTTCGAACGAATATTCCTGCACAGGCTGCTTCGAAATTATATTAAACGCTGGAGTCTTTTCTATGAGTCGTTTCTTCGATACTGGATGTATTTTCTCCCAACACCTCATAATATCCCAAATAACTCTAGAAGGAGCATCCGTCTTAATAGACGTTTTATTCATATGTGTAAACGACACTTTATATCCTGCGTTCAATATGGCAGACCTAGAAAAATTCAAGAATTTGATTTCCTCAAAAAAATTTAAACACTTCATCGGGAGTTCCACAAGGATCGATTCTTGGTCCTCTAATGTTTAATATCTATGTTCTTAAAGGACAGTTTAAACTTTAAATTAAAAAAAAAAGGTTGTTTGATGACGTAGATGGCATACTGAGGACTTATTATTTGCGAGTGGAGTGCCAGATGTCAAAGGGTTAGGTTTAATATCACTGTATTACAGATACAGTGATATTTATTTATTTTATTTATTTATTTATTTATTTATTTATTTTACATACCACTATCCAACGGGATTAAATCCCAGTTACAGGATAGGGAACAACACAATGACAATATGACGTTAAAAACTAGATACAAATTAAGACAAAAAATGCACAGTTGTAATACAATAACATGACAAAAAAGGACAAACATGTCTAAAAAGAAAGAAAGAAATTAAGGTGAAATAACAATATAAATACAAAACAATAATTGACAGAATTACGATAAAAAAGTGTTTTTTATATGCACATTGCTAGAATTATATATATCAATGCTGTCTTGCACTGTAGAATAATTACGGTACATCACGTATAAAGGAGAGTAATGTAAAATATTTGTGTTAGCCGTCTTTATATAAAAAGCTTCGCAGCGACGCCTTGAATACGTGGGTACATGGAAATGGATTTTACTTAATATTTCAGTTGCGTCATGAACAAAATTTACTATATTAAACAAAAACATTACGGAATGCATGTTACGACGAACCAATAAGGATTTATAATTATATGTTTCAAGTAACAAATCTTGTGGGTAACCAATAGGCGGATACACTTTATTCTCTTTATATGACAAGAATTTTAAAAATCTTCGCTGCACTCTTTCTAGCGCCTCGATATATTTTATGTAATTTGGACACCAAATAATAGAATTATATTCCAGTCGGGATCTGACATATGAGTTGTATAACAATTTAATTGTGGATACGTCACAAAACTCACGGGAATTACGCATAATAAATCCTAAACTTCTATTGGAAGCTAAAATTACTTGATCAATATGATAATTAAAAGTTAATTTAGAATCAAAAAATATCCCTAAGTCCTTGATATATTCCGGTCTGTTAAGCAATACATCATCAATCTTATACGGAAAAATTAAAATGTCTTTTTTGCAAGAATAATTTAGAACATTACATTTGTTTATATTAAGTGGTAACTTATATTCCTTACACCAAAAATCAAGTCTGTCAAGGTTTTCCTGTAGGGTGACGCAATCCTGAGTGCCATTTATTCTTATATATATTTTCATATCATCTGCATACAGCAGATGAGGAATGTCTAAACAACTAACAGCATTATTAATAAAAATGTTAAAGAGTAGCGGTCCCAGGATCGATCCCTGAGGAACACCTGAGAGAACTTCAAATTTGGTTGAGTTAAAACCTCTGTGACATACGTATTGGAGTCGATTCGACAAATAGCATTTAAGAAGACTTAGTGCATTACGTGATAGACCGAATCTGTCAAGCTCATGGAGCAATATATTGTGATTGAGCCTATCGAAGGCTTTGGAAAAATCAGTATAAACTACGTCTACCTGACCATGATCATCCAAAACCTCCGATATATACTGTGTTATGCATATTAGATTCGTTGTTGTCGAGCGACCCCTCATAAATCCATGCTGGTTTATAGTAATACAGTTTTTTACGTGACTGTATAAAATGTCGTGTGTGTAAAACTCGAGTACTTTGACGAAGTTACAGATTATTGTTATAGGACGATAGTTCTCTATATCATTTAGATTTCCTTTTTTGAAGACAGGACATATACGCGATATTTTCCAAATGTCGGGTATTGTATTTGAAGATATAACTAGATTAAAAATTATTTTTAAAGGTTCAACTAATAGGGGAGCACAATCACGAATTAAAAAAGCTGGAATATTATCCGGACCCATAGTCATGTTTGACTTTAGTCTTTTTATGCATTTCAAAATATCATCATCTGAGGGAGAGCTGATATTTAGAGCACCGTTTATTGCTTCATTTTGTAATACCTCATTAGGGATATCAACGCCATCGATATCTGGCGTATAAGCGGCTTTGAAGAAATTTGCAAAACCCTCTACGACCGAGTTACCATTATCTAACACCTCATCGTTTAATTTCATAGTAGCTGGAACAGATATTTTATTACGCATATTCGACAAGTAAGACCAAAATTTCTTAGGTTCATTCTTAATATTTTCTTCAGTGGATGTTATAAACTTTTTGCGAGCAATGAAAATGTCAGTTTTCAATTTCGATCTCAGTGCACTAAAAGATGTATAGATTGCAGGGTCATTATTTGATTTATTGTAGAGCTTAGATAGTTTTTGTTTTTGCTTAATGTCACGAATAATCTCTCTGTTAAACCACGGAGGATATTTGCGTTTTTTATTATTTGGTGATGTCAAGGGTACAGAATGATCTAACACACTGTATAAAATTTCATAAAAATGCGTACAAGCCTCATTGACATCACCATAGTCATTCAGATCCGACCAATCAATATTTAAAATTTCATCGTATAGTGCAACAAAGTTGGCTTTTTTAAAGTTATAACTTTTAACATCGTTATATACAAGAGTATTTTGTGTATCATAATTTATTATTACCGATATACCCAACGGTGGATGTTGCTCATCTTCTTGAACTAAGTATGACAATGGTGCAAAGACAGAGCAAGTTATTGAGCTAAGAACCAGATCGAGCATACGATCTCTATTATTGTAAATATTATTATATTGCGTGAATGAAAAAAAAATGATTAATTCTTTTAAGCAGGTAGCCGAAGAGCTCTCAATATTCATACTAAATTCCGGTATATTAAAATCACCTAACATAATTACTTCACAACCATATAGATATTCTAATGAGATAATACCTTCGAAGAATAATTTTAATTGTTCACAAGTAACTTTGGGAGGAATATATACTAATATAATGTACCAAAATTTAACACCTTTGCCAACTTTTGCAATTAATAGGTCTATCATGGGTACTTGATTAAAATATTCGTTGTTTTCAAATGATATTATGTTAACCATTAGTGAATTTTTGCATGCAAGAAGTACCCCACCCCCTCTGGATACATTCATAACAGTAAAATTACGATCTGAGCGAGAAACTGTATAATTTTCATCAAAAAGTTCACCGTCTAACACACTTGACGTCAACCATGTTTCACTTATCGCAAAGATGTCATAAGTATTAGCTAATAAGAATGCGTTGTTATATAATTCTTGTGTTTTACTATTTAATCCCCTGGCATTTTGGTAATATATATTAGTAACAAACTGTCTACGTGTTTGATTAGAAGAAGAAATTTCGGGAGTAGCATTGTTAAGCTCATTTATAACTCTAGAGAAATTATTGTTTACACTGACATTAATATCTACTGGTAATGGCTATATTGGTCTTAAAATATCGTTTTTAAAATCTTGTAACTTACGGATGTATACCGGACAGGACTTATCCCAAGATGCATGATTTGACAGCGACTGAATATTTTTATCCTTGTGATTCATACAATTGACACATTGTAAGTCTTCAGAAGTACAATCTTTGACTTGGTGAGGACCCGCACATTTAGGACATGCTAATTTATTTTGACAATTATTGGCTACATGCTGAAAACCACAACAATTGAAGCACCGCATTACATCAATGGCGTCATAGACAGGACATGCTGTATTAAACCTAACCCTTTGACATCTGGCACTCCACTCGCAAATAATAAGTCCTCAGTATGCCATCTACGTCATCAAACAACCTTTTTTACAAATATATTTGATATTTTGGGCAATAAACTATTATTATTATACTATAAGGCAAGCAAACTTCAAGAGTATACTATATTTTTTAAATCATAATAATAACAGTTTATTGTCCAAAATATCAAATACATTTGCACAAGAGGATTAGATACAGATACAGTGATGTTAAACTTAACCCTGAAACAAAAAAGGAATTAGAACAAAATGAATAAAATAAAATAATTACAAAACATACATAAAATAAGATTAAAATAGAGCACATGTAGTGGGTCTGCAATGATTAAAACAATTGGTGATTTAGGAATGAATGTTCCTTATTTAGGAGTAGGGACTTTGGAGTAGGTTTAAATTTAGCGGAATTAATACTGCAAAACTGAACTGGTAAGTTATATAGCAGTAAGTGGCCAGAAAAGTATTTGATTTGTGGAATGCAGCTCTATTGTGACAAGGAACTGAGAGATATGTCAGTTTGTCTTAATTTTCTTTCATGAACATCACTATTTTAGCAAATAGGTATTTAGGGGATTTATAAAGTATAATACTCTGTTAACAAATATGACTGCATGAAGTAAACGGCGATCCTCAAGTTGAAGAATTTGTAAATCATTTGATATCTTGGGACATCAGTTACGAATTTAACAGTATGATTTTGCATTTTTTGAAGACGATACTTATCTTCTTGAGTAAGGCATGGCCCGTATACTACTTCGGCATAGTTAAAGTGAGACAAGACCAATGCATCTGTTAACATTATTTTAATTTTTGGATCCAGTAGGTTTCTATACGGAGAAATTTTTTTAAGTTAATTAGGTCCTGTATAACAGTGACACGAGGAATTGTTTCACCATCTATTAACAGTTCAAAGTTGGCCGTTACTTGCAAGCTACTACTAGTGCCAAAAATAATGCATTTACTGATTTTAAGATCAAGTACCAATGAGTTATGCCTAGTCAAGTTATCAATTAGGAAAAGATCGTTATTGAGTTTTCTGGCTTGTGACATTCAAAATTACCTGAATGCCACTTGTTAATTTTTATTCTAATAGCAATGAATTTTTGTAGTCCTAAACCACAATTCAGTAAACTTATTATTTAATTTTTCAGTCCAATCCCGAAGCCGTCCTAGTCTTACTGAATCTGGAAGAAATTGTGTTCGTCAATCCAACTTTAAATTATAAATTAGCATACAAGCGCCATCTGTTACTTCTCTTGATAAACACCTACAAGTCATCTGGTACAACAAATATTTAAAAGAAGAAATCTGTATAAGTGGATAAATCCCAAAAATCAATAAACAAAATTATAAATCGATAATTCTGATTAAATTGGAACTCATGAATGCATAGGAATGATACAGTACAGTAATTGTGTAGATTTGTATTATATTTAGAGTAATATTATTATGAGAAGATGCTCGCAAAAAATAATGTGCAGAAACGAGTTTGTGTGCTTCCATTGTTCTAGGCCAATGAGAGCGAATTGCGTCATATTTGATGTCGAAGCCAGTGGCACCGTCAACCTGCTGTCACAGGATTTGTGCTGCGATATACTTGTTGTGTTCGCCGTTTCTGATTGAATTAAGTGATATAACCTTACTTTCAGTGAAGAATGTCTTCATCGTAAACACCAGAGTGTGACAAGCTTTAATATTCTACATTACACAGCTCTTCGACCTCGAAAATTTGATTACAATTATTATATATCCTTCTACCCCAGATGATGTGTCACTGGTAAAAATATTCGCGCACGTTAGCTCCGCCCCGAGCATCTTCTCATAATAATACTACTCTAAAGAATGATTTATGTTACCACTACCAGCGACATCTCGCGTATAGAAGTGTAACTAGGTTTTTTTTAGATCAAACACGGTATCCGAACAGGTCGTGATAGCCATTTTCCTGTCGATTTCGTAGCAATACAGACGTTGCTGTCCGATTAACACCTCATCTAAAGTGGTATGTTAATAGATAGTTGATAATATAAATATAATTACCTTCTGTAGTATTTATTGTACATGTATTTGCAATTTAATTGTTGAATTTATCATAATTAAACGCGATGTTTGTTGATCACAAATTACCTTCATTCGCGGCGCGTGGCGTGGAAGATGGAGACGTGGTCATGTTAATGTATGAACGGGGTATTTCGAGACATGTGTTTAACTCAGTATTAAGATATATTTAGAAGTAAATGTTATTAATGAATAATTGAGGTTTAATAAGGGTTTAAAGACAGTTCGAATTTAGTAAATTACGTTTTCGTAACCTTGTCGAATAATTAAAATTCAAAGGAATTTAACTCGATATTAGTAGGGGCAAGAAGGGCATGTTAATGTAATTTATTTAGAGAGATACCAGTAATGCATTAACGTGGGGATTTTATCAAGTTAATCCTTAAATTGGGAATTTTACCATACATTTGGCTTAACTGTGTGCCAGGAAAATTGGGTGGCTGCTATAATCCAGGAGAACCAGACTATTTGCCAAGGAGTTTTTGTAATCCAAGGTTGGAGTGTCTTGGTATGGAATAGTCCTCGCTGGATGAGAGCACCAAGTTGTTTGGTTTGGTAACCGCTCAGACGTCTAAATTCTTAGGATCTCTGCGGAGTCAATGATCGAGTGGTGGTAACACAAGAAGATTCAGTGAGACGAGGACCAGGGTTGGTTACTGCAGAACCCAGCCGGTGGTAATAGTATCAACTGAATTTCTTTTCAACATTTCTTTTCAACGTTCAACTTTCAACGACATTATTCAACTTTCGACAAACTTTTATACATTTCTAAATTGTTACCAGTGTTTTATGTTATATATTGCCTTCAGCTAATTATTAATTTTCTTCCATTTAACTATTTAATCACAGCTTAGCGATAATTAGTCATATTTTGTAAATTTTTTTTGGTCTTCAACCTAATCATACTTATTAAATAATATATAAACTTTCTGTAAGGAAGTAGCTACATCCAACCATAAGGTGTAACATTTAAATCAATCAAAATTAAGTCATATCAAAATTTATAATAGAGTCAATAAACCAGATATATTTAACTTAGTGTGTTTATCTGTGAGAATCATGAGTATCTATAACAAATGAATTATCTCTGAGTAGTCACAGTCGTACAGTTAGAAAAGTATGTTATAGATGTTTTTTTAATATGACTACTGGCGCCTAACCAAAAATAAAAAGTTTTTCTTGAATAATTTCCGAACCACGACCCAGTCTCCACAAACTAAACGAGAACTGGGCAACCTCAACTTCCTAACCTGCTGGGGGCAGAAGATGGTGGTACAGGCTCCTTCATAAGCGTCTCTTGGGTTAAAATGAAGGTATAACTGAATATCATCAGCATACATCTGAATTTGACAGAAATTTGCGACAAACTGTAAATTTGCAAAGAAAGTGATTAAAAATACGGGGCTCAGGATAGAACCCTGAGGTACACCCGATCTTATTACTCTTCTCTCAAAGGTATCAGTTTTGTTAAACGAGTTTATACAGACATACTGAGATTGGCTCTGTAAGTAACTCTCACACCACTGCAATGTGTTACCACTCACCAGTTATCATAGTGTTGAAGTTTTGCTAATAAGCATTGCGAGTCTATACTGTCAAATACTTTTGACGTGTAGTAGTATAGTTTATTCATGTTTATTATAAACTTACAGAAGACTTTGCGAAGCTGAAAATATTCCCTAAATTTTCCCAGATTTCCATAACCAAAAGTATTAATTTTCATATATTTTTTAGTGAAATAAATTTTTATTTGACATAAAATAATTCCTTGAATCGGATTGAATCACTGGAAATTCTTAGGAACTCTATGGTTTTCCATATCGAGGCGCAGAATTCCCTGATTTTTTATACGATTTATAATATTCCCTGATATTTCCAGTTTTTTTTTTTTTTTAGATTTTCAAAATCCCTGAATTTTCCAGGTTCTTCAGGTTTTCCATACAAGTCCGAATCCTGACTTAGTATTTAAATACGTCAATGAAATAGCTTAAATAGTTATAAAATAACATTAAGAATAATATACATAATGGACACTACATAATGTTACAGGTTAAAAATTGAAGTCACCCGTTTAGATATTCTTCAATACTATAAAAAGTTTTACTGACTTTGAAAGTCTTTTATTGTAGTCTTGAATCTACACATGGTCAATTATATTACATGTCCAGGTAACAAGTTAGAAAATTTAGGGCCATAGTAATTTCGACCATGGCGTTTGGCATTAAGTCTTATGAGGTTAATTCTAATTCTGGTATTCTCTTGTGTCGTGAGAATGAAAATTGGTTTGGGGTGTATATTGATGAAAATTTTCTTTTACATACATTAGGAAAGTATAAATGTAGAAGCTAGAGAAAGTTAATAATTTCATATCTATAAATTGCTTACGTACATCATCTCTGTAAGACCTGAAAGTTATTACATGAAGAGCTTTATGTTGTAAACCAACAAACAATATTAACCAAATTACGAATAACGTATTTGTTTGTTGGAAATGTGATCAACGTGTGATGCCCAACTTAATTTGGGCTCCAGGTATACACCTACAAATGTTACATTCAGGGGATTATTAAAGTCAGATATTTCCCTAAGAGAAAAATTACTTGTTTAATTTGGTTTGCATTTAAACTGAGCTCCATTGTAGCAAACCAATCACTGGTCTTTGACTGTATGTCCTCTAAGTAAATCACCAAGTTTGTCAAAGTTTTATCACTATTTGTTAAAGTGGTGTCATCTGTGAAAAGTGTAAGATTCATACCTGTGAAAGCTTCGCTGATATCATTGATATATAGTAAAAACAGTGTAGGCCCTATTAATGATCCTTGGGGAACTCCACGGACCACCTCACACCTATCTCAAGGAGTGTATAGGAGTGTTAAACATGTAAACATAGATTGGTCAGGTATTTTAATGATTTTGTTAGAAACATATGACATTATATACATAATGTGTTTAGCACTACCGTCATGGTGCAGCCGAAACTATCCAGAACTGTGACCCCACTGTCGATCTAATGTTAAAAAAATATTTTTGAAAGCACCTCAGCAGAAACATTCATTTTCAAAAATTCTTTCTACAGGCTGACATTGCATGAAATTCAAGTTATGATAATTAATTGCATACTTCACTTTTTTTAATAATTGTGATTCCTACTCTGTAACTGACTGTCAGACAGTCGCAATAAATAAAATATATAAAGAAAAGTTGCATTTGCTTCACCTTACAGCCATCATAGGAGGCATTTCAACATGGATAGTCCCACTAAGTCTCTCCAGGGTATAATACAATGGAACATCCAACAATTCCTCATAAATAACACTGAGAACACCTTGAATACGTTTGAAGGTAGATAATTTTTCCGAAGTCGTATTTAAAACTTCTTGTACAAAATCAGGGGAATGTAATGGGGCTGTCCATATCGGGCCCCCAATCTGTAGAAGAAAACAGTCAGATATAAGCATTCTTGGAAATTACTGAATAATTCAGAGTTCTAAGTTTTAGTTTATTTTATTTTTTTACTTCTCACTGCGTATTTTCTCTTTGGGAAAGTATTAAACAATTGGTTATGTTATATAAAGTATAAAAAAAAATTAAAAACAAAGGCCCTGCTTAATATACAGTATGTCCAGTCTCAAATGGACACATGTTGATATTTCGGTTATTATTATTATCAAAATATATTTTCAATTGTCGCACCAACACAGTGTCCACCTAAAAATAGGATTTTCTATATTTTATTTGGCGTTAGAGATACAGCAAAAATTTAATTAGACAACCTGTTCAGAATCAAATATACCTAGATACTGAATTTCATCAAAATACGAGAATCTTGATTCCTTTCAAAATTTCCGCAACAGTCCAGAAACTTACTTTTTAAACTGTACAAAGATTGCTGTGGAAATAAAAAGTACTCAAAATCAGTTTGTTATAAATTTATATACAGTACTGCAATAGCAATACATTTCTCAATGCGTTTTTCATTATCCTTTTTTTTTTTTTTTGGCATCAAGTCCATTAGCCATACAGCCAGCCACAACATATTGAAGATTACGATTATCTTATTTTTCCCAAACCTATCTCTAACCTAAACAACAAGAAACCATCACCCTACCGACGACAAAGGAAGGAAGGAAAAACAGGGGGACACACTCTTCTCGTCCAGGGGCCTTCCAGGACATTTTACATGACACACTAGACTAGACCAGACCACGGATAGGAGGTATAAATAAACAAGAGGTAAAGAACAATGGGGAAACAAAACTAATCTACAGCTTAATTTTAGTCTCATTCACGAAATTAATTAGCGTATCGAAAATTTATTATCCTTGCTAGTTATCATAATTCTTGAATGGCAATTTCTTGGCAGGCTGGACCAATTTTATCACAAAGCTCCTGCGCACTTTGAGGACTTGTTTTGTAGATATTGTTTTTAATGGTGCCCCGAAAATAAGAATCAAGTGGGGCAACAACCGGAGCTCTGGGAAGCCACTCGTTTAAAGGGCTGTTTCGCCCCTATCAATTTTTGAGGAAAATGTACATTCAACCATCATCAGAAAATTATCGAGTTGCGAATCGATGCTCCATCCAGTTGAAAAACAATATCTCTTAGCAATGCCAGTGGAAAATTATCAATTACTTCCATTAATGCATTATTTAAAAAGTGGAGCAGTCTCACCGCATTTGTGAAACGATAAAACGTTGAAGTAGGAACATTAATACACAATGTCGCGGTTGCTGGGTGACATGTGGCTAAAATTGCGGAAGTTACAGCAGTTTTAATTTGATTTTCGTTTTCCCCTCCCCCACCCCTCTTAATCGACCTTGTGACTTGAAATTTGGAGACAGTACTTTGGACCCGGACTGGGGTAAAATATAACAAGTTGCTAGGTCGCTTTCTTCCCCTCAAAAAACGCGAGAACGGCTCTTGGTACGTTCTCGCCCCAGCGAAAAATCTGTATACAAAACCGGACCATCAAATTGCAATATCTCGAGAACCGTTGGACCGATTTCGACGAATCACAATTCAGTTTATGCGCATTTGCGAGCCCTTTGCTTTATTTTCACCCTATACAATTTTTCGATCCGACTCGAACTAAGCGAGATAGGTCCTAACAATTGATTTCTCGTATTTTTACATGTAAATTTACCCCCCTCCACCACCCGTGAATCGCCCACACTAGTCACCACAAGTTTTGGGAGGTCCAACTTTATAACATCACAAAAAAAAAGTTAAAAAAAAACGTTGTCACTTTCTAATCCAAATCGACCCCACTATTATGCAAAAATTAAATATAAGTACACATTTGACATTTTTTCTTGTTTCCACATCAATCTTTGTTAAAGTCTTATAATTTAAAAAGTAAATTTTGAACTATTGCAAAAGTTTTAAAAGTAATCAAGCTTTTTTGACAAATTCGGTATCTAGGTGTATTTTGTGACTGTGAAGTTTTCTTAATAATTTTTTGCTGTATCTCTAACGCTAAGTAAAGTACAGAAAAATATAATTTTTGAGTTGACAGAGTGTGTTGGTGTGACAATTGAAAACATATTGAAAATCACGAAAAGATGCACCCTAAAGAGTTTTACAGCTGAGTAAAATTTAAATTCAATCTGTCGAATAATAACCAAAATATCAAGGTGTGTCCACTTGAGACGGGACACACTATATTAAATTATTTTGTTTAGAGTTATAAGGAATTAAGATCCTATGATTTGTCTCAACTCACATGATGAGGATGATCACAATGTTCGCAATTTCTTGACACAGGAGGCCCAGTAGGTATGCCAAACTTTACTTGCTTGTTGTTCTTATCATTTATTTTTAAAACGCCCAGTGGGTGCAGGACAAAGCTGTCGCAACCAGTACAATGGTATACATGCGACAACTTGCTAAAAAAAAGGAAACAAAATACAATGAAAATTAAAATATTTTTACTAAAAGTACTAGCTAGAGTCGGGTCCAATTTAAAATGACCGATGTATGAATTAATGTTGCGCATACGTTTTCACTATCTCTTGCACACAAACTTAAAGCAGTAACGTAAAGACATTGTCAATGTATGTATGTCTACTAAGATTCTTTCCGACTTCTTTTGAGATGGAATATGAAATACACCGAGGAGTGAGAAACATGGTCATAAGCTCAGCGATTCTCAAACTGTGTGATTTGACGATGAATATTATTATATTATTTTCGTGAACTAACACCACTTTAAATATGAAAAACGTCTTTATATGAAATATTTAAGTTATTTTTAGTGGTAAATAGTGGATATTCATCCGTCAAACGAACAATGTCAAACCACTAAGTCTTACAATTTTCTAGTACTTATGTACATATTACACGTTTTGTAATATAATGAACATACGATCGCGAGCTTAATCGGTAAGATACTCGAGCAGCAATAAATGTAAATGGGGTGGTTGCGAGTTCGATCTCGATCCTCACTTCTACCTTTTTTTTGTTTATTTAAACTCTATCAAAAGTTAATAATTTTCTTTCTAAAATTTTTATTTTATTAAGCCGCACCGCGAGTTTTGTTAAAACTTTATTTTCACCAAAAATGTGTCTTTTATTACTACTAGCACGTGTTTATCTGTAATAAAATCGACTTTCATACGTTACATATTAATACACGAATGGAGAAACGTAGGTCAAGTAGATAAATTGTTCAAGTGTAGTGTTGTATTGTTTATAAAAACGTGTCGTAAATTGTTCAAGTGTTTTAGTGTTTATGAAAACTTGCCAATGCATTGTTCTTTCAGAATTGTTTTAATTTATTTGTTTTAAAATTATTGTTAATTTTTTTAATACTTATATATTTTGTCAACCAGAGTATTTATTTATTACAAAAAAAAAATAATTTATTTTCGTTATTCTCATAGAGATTTCAGATTTCTTTTATTATACGGATTATTTTATTTTTACTAACATTATTTCCCCTACTAATACTACGATCCTATCCTTTCCTGGCAAGAAATGCGCATACCTCCCTGTGGTTCTTGCTGGACTGTAACAATATTAGTCTTTGATTTCTTTTTCTGATAACTCATTGTTATTGACTGAATTGGGCAATTAATTTTTTGCTATCAGTTTCATTTGTGCTCAAGCCTATATACATACAGTGTCCACCATAAAGTTGGCTACATATGGGAAAATTTTGTATTATTGAGATTTCTAAAAAATACTGTATTGGAGGTTCATTTCTTTTTTTACAGGCAAATACCTTTATTCAACTAAAATACATAAAAGTGTTTGTCAAAACCAATCAAATATTTGTGAAATCGACAGAAGAATTTATGATTTTTCATATAGTAATTAATGGTAGGGGTAACATTTGCACTTTTTTTATTTTCCTATCTGCTTCAAAATTGATATATGGGGTCCTTGTTGTATTCTTTGCACTTTTTCTTAATAAAATTTTTCGATATCTTAACAATTTGACCCATTTTTCGGTACCACCCTCAACTATTTTTTGCAGTCCTGCCAAACCGGTGATCACATGACATGTGTCAAAATGTAATTTGTCGTTGGACATGCATAAACGAACCCCCAATAGACTTTTCTAGAAACGTCAATAATACAATTCTTTCCCCTATGTAACCAACTTTATGGCGGACACTGTATAATCAGAATTCCAATAAAATGACAAAGTTACTAAATTAATAATCTTAACATTTTATGATATCCTTCTTATTTTTTTATAATTATTTGGCGACATAATTACTGTTACAGGAGAGAACTGTCTGAGAACTACTGGCATTTCTTATGCATCAAATAAAATCTTAGTTCAGACGGTTCAGCGGCCATGACACAAGTCAGCTTAAATTGTACCCGAATTTACTATTTAACATTTTACAAAACTCATATAGGTACTTTGTGTCAAAGATTAATAAATTAGAAATTCGTTAAATTAGTTCATTTGAGAAGATGCTAGATGGCGTAAGTTGATTACAGCTGTTGCCTAGTTAGTTTCCAACCAGAGTATTACTTACATTCTCTCAATTGCAGCTGTTGCATTCATAATAATTAGTAGTTGCATATTGAAGATTTTAAAATGTAAACGATTTATTCAAGTGTGTATACTATTTATCATTTCCATAACTATAATATTTATCAGTTTCTTCACTAATTTAGGAAAATAATGGAATATGGATAACATAGGCAATTATGCCATTACATACACTTTACTGATAAACAGCGTAAGAAACAGTAAATAATGACGAAACACAGATAAAATAAAGTGAAACAACTTTATATAATAAAACCTCATCAGATGTGATGTCTACCATGATCAACCATGAACTGCTCTTTAAAGTCCTGTTTCCTAGAAGAGACAAATGGGATCGGAACAGAACCAACCTACAAAGGGCAGACAGTTGTTGGTTTACCGATGGCTGCAAAACTCCTGAGGGAACTGGAGCTGGTGTATATAGTCGCAAACCAAAGGTACAAATAACTTCGAGCCATCCATGCCCTTGAGCACTGCGCAGGGAGGCAGCCTAGACACAGATCAATAAAAATATTTTCACAGTCAAGAGGTTCTTAAAGCCCTTGGATCCTACAATTGTAGCTCTAAAACAGTATGGAATTGCCAGAAAGCTCTTACCTGACAGGGCAGAAACAACAAACTGACTCTGATCTGGATATCTGGCTGCTCTGGCATGGAAGGTAACAAAGTTGCTGATTCTTGGGCCAAAGAAGGTGAGACAGCCAAATTTATAGAACTCTGCAAACTCTGCCAAGGTTGCTATTCTAGCCTGGGCTGAATTGAAAACAATCCAGCACTGGCAGAAACTACCAGGATTAATTTACTCAAAGCAGTTTATTACATACCCCTTTAAGTCAAGAATTAAAAAAAAACTATTAGAGTTAAATAGGCTACACCTAAGAACTCTAATTAGCCTATATACTGGACTAATCCCCTGCATAGAAATGGACCGGTGGAAAACCTGAATGCCATCTGTGTCTGGAGGATGATGAAAGAGCAGAACACGTTCTGTGTACCTGTCCTGCTGCAGAAAGAATCAGGTTTTCACTGTTTGACAAAGGGCAACTGGAGCCAGCCCAAGCAACATTTTTAGTCTTGTAAAAAATGTAACGACGTCGTTACAATGTAAAATACAACTTACTTTTAGTCATGACGACCGAGTTACAACCCTTTTATGACCCAATTTGGACGGTTTGAAAAGGGTTGTCACGAATTTTCATACAATTTTTATATGACTTAATTGGATGTCATAAAGAAGTCGTTACAAGGTCATGACAACCTTTATTAGGACCTTCATACGACCAAATAGTCTTAAGGATTGAATGCGGTATTGTCGCATAAAGGTTGTTATATAGTCATTATAAGGTCACAACAATCTAATCTGACTTCGATATGACCTATGGTCTGATTCTGTACGCATGCGTGTTTGTGAATTTCGTTCAAACACGACAACAGAACAGAACGAGTCAGCATGTACTGTAAATATTTTGCCTATACGTATGTCTTGTAGTAATTCGTTTACAATACGGAAAGTAAAAGTTCAACAACCAAACTGCTAAGTATGAACCATGTGTTATATAAGAAAATGTTAAATATTTAAATCGATTTCTAGCAATGTTATGATGCCAAAACTACTGGGGATTAATTTTTACTGTAAAAGTGTCGAAGATACCCCAAAAAACAACACGCCCTCAGAATAATGAAAATGAAAGAAAATTTGAGAATTCAAGAAAAATAAAGGATTTTTATATATTAGTTTCAGTGGGCTACAATCAAAGTACATAACCAATATCAATAGATCCTTAACAAAACATTTGCCTTCATGAATACTATTATATTAATATAAAAAACCCTAGTTCATTCCTTATTTCACTGCCCCTAAATAATTTTTGTACACTTGATTTCTACCGTCGGATTTTACCAGAAAAAATTATATGACGCGAAATTACTATGTTTCTAAATAAAATAAAATTACGATCAAACAGAAAATACGCAGTATTCATTCAATATTGTAAAATACAAGCTAAATATTTAAAAATAACTTATTAAAATGCGAAAAATTCCATAAGTATGCCAAAAAAAATTAAATTTCTGCTTAAGCTCAACTTTTTTAAAACAATTTTAAGGTAAAAAAAATATCGTATACAAGTGGTGGCCTGTACTACATTTAATAAAGAGCAAAAAAAAATGTAAAGTCAGTGAATAATGAATAATTACGTAAATACGGTATAAAAAATTAACTCGCTATAAAATTTAAAAAAATTGTATGACGCGAAGTTACTAAGTTTCTAAATAAAATAAAATTACGATCAAACAGAAAATACGCAGTATTCATTCAATATTGTAAAATACAAGCTAAATATTTAAAATAACTTATTAAAATGCGAAAAATTCCATAAGTATGCTAAAAAAATTAATTTTCTGCTTAAGCTCAACTTTTTTAAAACAATTTTAAGGTAAAAAAAATATCGTATACAAGTGGTGGCCTGTACTACATTTAATAAAGAGCAAAAAAATGTAAAGTGAGTTAATAATGAATAATTACGTAAATACGGTACAAAAAATTAACTCGCTATAAAATTTAAAAAAAATATTTTTACGTATTAAAATTAAGAGGAGGAGTGATTATGAAGAATCACCCCTGGA
This sequence comes from Stenurella melanura, assembly GCA_963583905.1. Classification (NCBI taxonomy): domain Eukaryota; kingdom Metazoa; phylum Arthropoda; class Insecta; order Coleoptera; family Cerambycidae; genus Stenurella; species Stenurella melanura. The sequence goes on along the minus strand of OY757316.1, from coordinate 116,778,041 downwards.
ATCGAACACGGCGGCCTCCACCAAATGGGAGAGGGTTTAAAGTAATTATTGAATGAATACTCTATTAAATAAAACATAGAGGTAGAAAACAAAGTACAAGTTTATTAGATTAAAACAATACAGAAAAAGAGTGTACTTACATTTTGTTGTTACAACCCCTGGGGACGGACCATCCTGGGGAAGGAGTTGGGCCCACGCAGTACTCCGCGAACTTTCTACTTTCGAACTCAAAACCCAACTGACTTTTTTACCGCGCGAGGTATTGTTATTAATTTGATTGACACAGCACTTTTTCCCTGGCGACAATGTAGTGCGGTGAACCTGCTAACTCAGCTTTTTCGAAACAAAGTAAAATGCAAAGAAATACGTTAAGTCGATCTCATGTCTCAAATCATATCCGTTACCACACATGGTGTACCGGGTGTCCCAAATAAATTTCCAGTACTGCGTGACAATATTGATATCGATACTTGAATTAAGGATCGAATAAATATTTGATAAAACTAGCCACTATTTTTGTTTTGTTTTAGTCTTGAATATCGGTCAATACCTAATCGATTCTATTTATAATACTTTCTGACGTTTTATACAATTATCAGTAATACCTAATCAAATAGAATAATTATTCCGAATATAAGTGTATTTCGAATAAGCGCTAACATTGACATTTGATATTTTTATTCACGAATCGTATCGAGGTCGTATGAACCTCTATTACAACTGTCACTTTTTTGAGTGTAGTGTTTATGTTTATGGGTCATATCGAGATCGTTTTGATTATTGGTATAACTTCTGTTACTATTATCAATATTTGGACGCCATGTTTTCATTTGTGGGTCATATGGAAGTCGTATTCAAAATCAATATAACCAACTTTATGACCCCTCCATTTCAGGTACTATCTCCTGTCAAGGTCCTATTAAAGTCTTATCATGTTTTTTAATGATTTTAGTATAACTATCTTCCTACAAGGTCAACATGAGGTCACGTTATTTTATTTAACGACCTTTAACGACGTCGTGTTAGGCGTTTTATTGTAGATGATATCAACCTCTTTACAACCTCATAACGACCTCTTTTAAAGACCATTCACCGTAGCATCTAATTAGTCGTCTTATACATAGCATATAATCGTCATGCGACGTGGAATTTTGATAGTCGCGAGTATAAACGACCTTCATACGATCTACATAACATTATTTTAAAAACCATTTCACGACCATTGTACATGTAGACTAAAAATTATAACTCAAAATGTTGCTTGGGAGAGGACCTGGACAGTTTCTCACCCAACAAGATTATCGGCTTTATTAAAAAGTTGCATTCGTTGGGTGAACTATAAGCAGGAGTGAGCCACAATAGACCTAGATGGTCGCAGATGAGGGTCTGATAAGCCAACTCACACATTAATCTAACCTATACACATGTGGAAAGAAAGTGTATCATCGATGTAAACACTGAATCGAACTGGGCCTCAAATGGATCTCTTGGAAACTCCATAATCAACGACAGATGACCCTATGAAAGAACAGTTTGCAAATATATTCAAAGGCTGATTACTGTGAATGCAGATGGGGTAATAATAATAATAATAATAATAATAATTTATTAACCATTTGTTGATACATTGTATGTATATGTGGCAAGTCAGTAAGCATAGCAAATAAAATAAAACAATACAAACAGTTTAAAATATAGAATTACTAAAATAGAACAATAACATAAATTATAAGATCTCTACAGCGAATCGTCAAGATATTCATTTAGGGAATAATATGACTTGTCTAAAAGAAAATGTTTTATTGTGACTTTGAATTTATGAGGATTTAAAATTTTAAAATTACTGGGTAGTTTATTATAGGCAGTTATAGCTAAATATTTTGGACTCTTTTTATAAGTAGCCAAGTTATGGGTAGGTATTTCTAAAATTAAATTATTTCTGGTAAAATAGGAATGATTATCATTTAAAGAATTGAAACTGCTTAACTCAGACTTAACATAGAGCAGTAAATGATATATAAAAATACATGGTAGTGGAAGTACACCCAGTTCCTTAAATGATTTTCTGCAGCTATCGCATTTTCTCATTCCCATTATGTATCTAATGGCCTTCTTCTGAAGTCGAAAAAGTCTGATACTTTCATGTGAAATACCCCAACCTATAATGCCATACGAAATCACTGAGTGGAAATGAGCGTGGTAATACATCAACAATACAGATCTGTCAACCACCTTTCTTAGCTGATTTATAACATAGCACACTGGTGCGATCTTTTTGCATGTTTCCTCAATATGAGTTGTCCAACTTAAATTAGCCGAGATATGTACACCTAAAAATTTGGTTACATTTTCTTGCTTAAGGCTTCCACTTTTCGACCGGATTAACAGGCTATGATCGAATGGCTTTTTAGCTAGGTTAAATCTCAAAGCTACAGATTTTTTATTATTCAGCAGTAACTTATTTTGAATAAACCAATTATTGGCTTCTATTAATTGCGAATTTGCTTCCCTAACAACAGAATTGACATTTACTTTAGATGCGAGGACAGTAGTATCATCAGCATACATGATAGAATTTGACACTTGAAAATCATTTACATAAATAATATACAAATGGGATTCTTACCAGGACTTTCAATGTTTAAAATAGTGTCTGAAATCAGAGATTATCAAGCAGAAATGAATTCTGAAAACTATAGGAAGTGGCTGGAATGAATGTTGATCTATAATTTGTCCAATAAATTCTGTAACAATTGTTGACAATGCCTAATATACAGGGTGATTCACGTAGGCCATTCATTAGAAGTTTTTCAACTTGCAGTTGGATTAGAAACTTGAAATTTGGTATGCAGCCATGATCGATCATGCCCGTTCTATCTAAAATATTTTCAGTCTTCCAACTATACAGGGTGTGCCAAAAATTGGTACCAATTTTCTTATTTTAAATGGAAACCTATATTTTTCTTTACATGGTTCGATTGGTCTTCTAATTCTGAGTTTAGAGAACCTAAGTTATGTTAACTTATCTATTACAATTTTTGACATATGTCCAATTTTTTGAACAAAATTGCCGCTGTAGTAGTTTACGAACAAATTTGTATCTCGCAAACCTTTCAAAATTATGAAACCAAATTTGTGAAGCAGTTAACTGGAAGTCCAGACTAACTTTTGATACCATATGAGCGCAGTCGATTTTCAAATGTCGCAATCAAAAATTGTCAAAGAGTCAATTTTTTCAAATGACACCTACCATTTTTTTTCACACTATTCAAAAGAAAATTGAATTTTAGGGTGAGTTACTTAAGCATTCCCTATACCTAACTTCACCCCATATCGAGTTATTCAATAAAAATCAAGAAATACCTTATCTTGCCGAGAGATTCCTTACTTCATCAATTATGCCATGGAAACAAAAGACAGTTGTAATAATTTTTAAAGAAAAATATGGATTCTTATTTAATTCCACACAACTCATTGAGCATTGGTATTGAAATAATTATTTTGTTAATCTGTTTATTTGTTGTTATTTTGTTGTTATTATTTATTATTGCAATACGATTTTTGAATAAAAATTAAAATGAAATGATTGTTTCCAAAGCCTACTACCCTTGAGAAAAAAAAACAATATTTGTTTCAAAAAATGCCAATAACTCAAAAACGACTGCAGATAGACATACACAATGTTAAGAAAAGTAGCCCTAAAATTCAATTTTGTATTGATTTCTGGCGTCAGAAATGGTAGGCGCAAAGATGTGCTACGCAATCTGTTGAAAGTAGAATAATAAAATATTTGAACAAAAATATGGTGGTCACATTGAACATTTACGTCAGAATTTCGTCAACATTGTTCTTGTTCGTTAATAATAATTTGTTGGTGTTGTGTGTAATTAAATAAGAATCCATATTTTTCTTTAAAAATTATTACAACTGTCTTTTGTTTCCATGGCATACTTGATGAAGTAAGGAATCTCTCGGCAAGATAAGGTATTTCTTGATTTTTATTGAATAACTCGATATGGGGTGAAGTTAGGTATAGGGAATGCTTAAGTAACTCACCCTAAAATTCAATTTTCTTTTGAATGGTGTGAAAAAAAATGGTAGGTGCCATTTGAAAAAATTGACTCTGACAATTTTTGATTGCGACATTTGAAAATCGACTGCGCTCATATGGTACAAAATGGGACCACCGATGGGACATCAAAAGTTAGTCTGGACTTCCAGTTAACTGCTTCACAAATTTGGTTTCATAATTTTGAAAGGTTTGCGAGATACAAATTTGTTCGTAAACTACTACAGCGGCAATTTTGTTCAAAAAATTGGACATATGTCAAAAATTGTAATAGATAAGTTAACATAACTTAGGTTCTCTAAACTCAGAATTAGAAGACCAATCGAACCATGTAAAGAAAAATATAGGTTTCCATTTAAAATAAGAAAGTTGGTACCAATTTTTGGCACACTCTGTATAGTTGGAGGACTGAAAATATTTTAGATAGTACGGGCATGATCGATTATGGCTGCATACCAAATTTCAAGTTTCTAATCCAACTGCAAGTTGAAAAACTTCTAATGAATGGCCTACGTGAATCACCCTGTATACAGATTCAGAAATTGTAGTTCGGAGTATAGGAAATAAATGCCCTGCCTCATAATTCGTGAACACAGGTTTTGAAATTAATCGAGTCGACACTGAATTTAGTATCGCTTGAACTTTGGAAGGGTATACGTCGCAAATAATTTCTTCTATTGAAAGTGTTTCTGTAGATTCTTTTTTAGCCATAAAGGCTATGGGAATAAAATAATAATTCTTATTAAAAAAGGAAAAAAAAATAGCATTAAAGTAAAATGAAATAATTGTCAGAAATTAAAATCAATTAATAATCATCACAAATAAATTAACGAAGTAAGGGTTCAAACAAACCACCATATGCCAAACAATAGCCAAACCGATTATACAATGAATCTCTCATATCATTGAGTTGATTTGGGGTAATGTTTGCACAAAGTTGGATAAGTTTTTCCCGTAATTCAACTAAATTATTGGCTCATTCAAAGGCATGTTTGTACGTGGTTTCCTTTAAAAAGCCCCACAGAAAGAAGTCATGGGGTGCTAGATCAGGTGACCTGGGGGGCTATTAAATCATTCCCCTCGTACTTATTAAACAATTGGGAAATGTTCTTTCTAGAAAGTTAATAACCGTTCCTGTATTGTGACTTGGGCAGCCATCTTGTTGAAACCAAATGTTGTCCAAGTTGATAAGAAGATTTTGAACTGCAAACCTTCAACTTTTGCGGATACTGAATTCGCACAGCAACACTCAAATATTGTCATATGTTGTATAAGCAGCCGGCATTTTAACGAAATTAAGGTTAATTTATTTTATTCCCACGTGTTTGCGGTTAGGCTACTGAAAGCAGAATGCGTGGGATCAACGACGAAGTGAAGCAGTGGTGCAAAAAATATCACATTTAAATTAGATGGTGCACATAAGTTACAGTTGAATATGAATTTAGTCAAATAGCACCAGAGGGCTGCAAGAAATGCTGTGACCATGTACTCAAAACAAAGGACACCTATTTGGAAAATGAAGTGCTTGTGGCTAGTTTCAGTGAAATTGATCCGTTAACTATTTGTTTTGAGGACATTATAATGGTAGCGATAATTATTGTCATAATGCTAAATAGTACCTAGTCAATAGCATTTACATTAATTATACATGTTCACATAAGAATATTTAATACATTTACATTATCAAGAGAATATAATTATCTTTCAATTTTTTTTAATATACTTTTAATAATAACATGGACGTCAACTAGCATACAACCTTTAGCAGACAACTGTGTGTTGCATTCTTACCATCCGTCATCAGTCATCTATTTTTCAGTACCTTATAAGATTTATAATAAGTTAAACTTTTTTTCTAATTTTGATTAAAAAGTTATTTAAAAATATTGTCTAGGAAAAAAGTTAGTTTGAATCTTCTTTAGTCAACATTCTCATTAATTTAAAGTAAAATACAAACCTCGTAGTAAATTTGCACTTGCTAGCTCCAGTAAAAACCCTGACGAAAATCCTAATATAAAAATCAGCTGACAAAGACAGCAGCGGTACAATATATCGCCCATAACGATTCGCATGCGCTTCAACACACTGCAGTAGAATCCTGAGCGCCATCTCATGGCAACTTTTTATCCTCAAAGACACCGCTCCATATTTACTGTAGCACGTTTCTGGGGAATTACCAGCTAGAACAGCCATATCCGTAGCAGTAATAAGCAACAGGCCTCCTTCCTTAACGGCCTGTACTGTGGAGTCGAGAAAAATCGAAGGGCAACCATACGGATCCAAATCTATGACATCAAATTGGTTTTCTTTACGATGTCGGTACATCAACATGCTAGAATATTGATTGTACATACTCTCAAAAAAAAATTGCACCTGGTAAATACTTACCAAGCATCATCATGACTAGAGTTTACTATATGTTCTATGTTATTGTCTAATATGTTTCTTTTTATGTCTTCTACGGCTTTCTGACTAATGTCGTTAGCTATTATTTCCTTAATGCCTGGTATTTCCTTTGCGTATCGTATGCTACGCAAACCAGTCGCAGATAGAGCCTCTAGAATCGAGAGCCCACCTTCACACTTAATGCCTGCTTCCCTCACATCAGTCACATCTCCATTGTTATTAATAGTAACTTTATTGTCAGCATTGTTCTCATTTCTCTTCCCTATTTTTTCTTCATTGTACCGTTTAGCAAATGCTGTTATAACTGAAATACTGAAAACATACTGAGGAAGAAGTTGAGTAAACGTATTTTAATCGTCTACCTTAAATCTCTGTTAAATTCTTGAACGGGATTGTAAAAAACTTTGCCAGCCGTTTTGACTTTAGCTAAACCTTCCGTTATTATCTGAGAATCGTCAGCTTTTGTTAGAGTATCTTCGGGCTCCGTTTCCATGTTAAAAATAATAATTAGTCACAAATAATTTCAAATTTAGGTTATTGGTTATTTGTTATTTTACATGTGATTGCATAGATGACAGATGTGATTGAGTTTGTGAACAGTGCTGCCAATAACAAAATGTAAAAATTCATATTGCCATTTGTCATATACTTATTAACTATTTGTACATAGAATGTGTAGTCAAAGAAGTTAGGGTTGTACTGATGAATAACTGAATTCCACTTTTTCCACAAATTACTATAATACAAAATAGTTCACGCCTAATTCTACTTTTTCTAGAAAATAGTAGTGTTCAATAGTTCGTGCTAAATTCTACTTCTTCTCATTTCATTGACGCTTTTAGAAGACGAAGAACTGCTCAGTGTTGCTGTTTTCAGTAGATTGCCTACTAAATTAGTAGATTTTCAAGAAAAATGAGGGTTGACAGTAGAATTTTAGTAGAGTTAATAATTACTTCCACATCCACGTAGTGGATTGGAAGTATAGTAATCGCAAAAAAATTTTCAAAAATTTTTATTCGTGAAATAGGTTTAGAATGTCATGAAACGTCGAGATTTTAAATTTGAGCGAAAAAAAATTTTCTGTCTGTCTGTCTGTCGGTCTGTCTGTCGGTCTGTCTGTCTGTAACTTTTTTTGTCCGCACGCTTTCTCCGGAACGGTTTAAGATATTGACCTGAAATTTTCTACACGTATATATTATAACGAGATCTGGAACTGGATTGTTTTTTGAGGAAATCCGGTGAAGGGTTGGGGGTTAAATAGGGGTAAATAGGGGGAAATAAGTAAAGCTAGCTTGTAAGAGTACAGAAACTTGAAATTCGGTGTATGTACTAGAAGTTAAGGCCTCAGATTTTTTTATAATATTTTTCAACCCCCCACCACCCCTACCCCATTAAAGGGGTTGAAAAAATAAAGTTGAGATATTCATTTGAAATTTCGTACACGTATGTATTATGACGATGTCTAGAATTAGATTATATTTTGGGATGATTCCGTTGAAGGGTTGGGGGTTAATTTGGGGTAAATAGAGGAATATAAGTAAAACAAGTTGGTAAGAGTACAGAAACTTGAAATTCGGTGTATGTACTAGAAGCCAAAGCGTCAGATTTTTTAATAATATTTTTCAAACCCCACCACCCCTACTCCAATTTGAAAAGGGTTGATAAAATAAAATTGAGATATTCATTTGAAATTTTCTACACGTATGTATCTGGAACTAGATTATATTTTGAGATAATTCCGTTGAAGGGGTGGGGGTTAAATAGGGGTAGCTAGGGGAAAATAAATAAAGCAAGCTGGTAAGACTACAGAAACTTGAAATTCGGTGTATGTACTAGAAGCCCAGGTCTCAGATTATTTATAATATTTTTCAACCCCCACCAACCCCTACTTCATTATTAAAAGGATTGATAAAATAAAATCGAGATATTCATTTGAAATTTGGTACACGTAGGAATTATAACGACATCCCAATTAGCATTTTCATATTCCTACGATATACTATACATATTCCAAAATAAAATTAGTATATTGCATACATATTTGAAACTAATTCAAAATAAGTTGTATACTGGTTGTTTTGTCACAGGTTTTCACATTTTATACATACTCCTGCAATATTCATATGTATGTTGCCGACACGTTGTAAACATATTCTGAAATGTACATTCATTCTACAATATAGTTACAATATACACAAACCTTTTCCGTACATACATGCAACATTATCCATGTATACTTTCAATATACAATGTATATTGCAAAACAACAATGGTATATTGAATAAATATTTAATACTGATTCAAAATAAGTTGTATACTGGTTGTTTTGTCACAGGTTTTCACATACTATACATATTTCTGCAATATACACACACATGTTGGTGACACATTGTAAACATATTCTGAAATAAACATTTATTTTACAATATAGTTATAATATACACAAATGTGTTCCCTACATATAGGCAATGTTATCCATGTATACTTTCAATATTGCAAAGCAACAATAGTATATTGAATAAATGTTTAATACTTATTGAAAATAGATTATACAGAGTGTCCCAATAAAAACTCCCATGCTGGATATCTTCTAGATGAATAGAGATATTTTAATTCTGTAAAAGTTAGTTTGTAGTACATAAAGAGTGCTTCAGTATTAAATGTAAATCATTTTTTAATACATATATGACACTGACCAAGAAATATTTCGACGAGAGGAACTTTGAAATGTGGTTTGTGTAAAGGGAAATGCATTTCTAAGTAAATATTGTTAAAAAAAATCGCAAATCCAACTGTTTTTGAGATATTTGTATCCAAACGTTGCCATTTGCTCCTGTTAAATAATTATTTCCGAAACATTTCACTATTTAAGTGATTTTAAAAAAAATCACATTTAAGGCATTTTCATATAAATCAAAATTTCAAAGTTTATGATATACAGATTGTCCCCCTTAAAGACTAAATAAATCTTTCAGAGATTACAACTATTCAATAGGAACAAATGGCAATATTTGGACACATCTCAAAAACGGCTAGATTTGCCTTTTTTCTTAAGAACAAAATAATCTACTTAGAAATGTATTTCCCTTCCACAGAAACCAGGTTTTAAAGTTTCTCCCAAAGAAATAAGATTTATTTAGAGCCCAGCTTCATCTACACATTGATATATTCAAAAACCATTCATTTATATTCAAAATTGAAGCACTATTTATATGCTACAAACTATCTTTTACAGAATTAAAACGTCTCTATTTGTTTAGAAGATATCCAGCCTGAGACTTTCTACTGGAACATCCTGTATACTAATGGTTGTTCTCATCCCACAGCATATCGTACACATACGTCTTGTAGATCTGCATGTATGCTGAAAAAATATTGTATAATATTGTAAGATATTTCGAAATATATATTTATTGCTTCAGTGCTACAGTGCATGGAAAATTTGTTTTTACCATTACTTTTCAGTTAAACTCAAACATGTTTTATTGATCAAATTTTGTTGAATGGAGCACACAAATGCTAAATAAACCTACCAATAAAACTGCATTTGCCATAACAATACTTTACAAAGGCCCAAGAATATCATAGCAAAAAAAAATACTTTTACGTTAATAATAAGATCTGTTAGAAACCATTTTAAAATGCATCACACATTTATCACTTTGAAAACTTCAGCTTTAATAGTCATATTTAACATGTTATTTACGAAAGTCTGATAATCATATTACGTTACCTTAAAGTTTTATCTAATTCAAATCATGTTTTAAATTGTTCAGAGCAAAAGATGACTTTATTCTATTAACTACTTTACATCGTCGTAGCAATTATGTATCTTAAATTATAAAATAGGAAGAGTTATAATTAAAACAGTTGTGTTACTTTAAATATATTTTTATTTTTTGTTACAATATGAATTGCAATAATAAATAACAATTGTGCCAAGAATTTAAATCGACATTTTTTAAACAAAAAAATGTGCTTTGCAACTTATGAACTGATCAATATTTTTTTAACAAAAAAATGTTGTTTGCAACTTATAAACTGTCATATTTTACTATAAGAAATATTTTGCCAGTAAGTAAAAAATAGTAAAAACTGGAGAGCTTACATTTTCAAAACCAGTGTCCAGGTGTTGCCGATGGTGCTACTTGTAATTGCGAAACTCCACTTGGCATTCTTAACACACCACCTGTGATTGCTCCTATTGGCTGAATACTTTCTTTTGGTTTTCCAATTTTTGGGAGAAGGTATTTCTTTCCTTAGTAGAGGAGGAGGGGATACACGAGCTAGTTCCAACTATAAAAGAAAAAACAATTAATTATATTTGAATAGGTATTTCAATTTAAAAACTCTCCTTGATGAAGTTAATAAATAAAATAATAAACACATCTTACAGAAAAAAATAAAAATAATCAAAAATAAATTAAACAAATTGATATTATCATAAAACAAAACATAGGTATAGGTATTTTTTTGAAATTCGGAAATGTTTGTGTTTGTGATTTTAAATGCCTACCAGAGTTATTAGAAGAACACATGTTCTCTTTCTACTTCTAGTAAAGACAATATTTCTTTCACTTTGGGAAGTCGACGGCTTCCAATACGTTCTTCGATATCACTATGTTCATCTGACAATAATAATCTTTTCGGAGGGCTAATATGCTTTTTGTACATATAGTCCCTTGATTTGTTTCTGTTCACTCTGTACATCAGATGTGATTTCTGATTTTTTCCATTTACCTAATTGCAGCTTTTTATAATCCTCTGAAATAGATATAAAGCAAATTAATACGAATAAATATAACAACTCGTATGTTGTAATTAAAACCAATGGTTGTGATTTAAATAAACAAAAGCACCTTAATATTGAAATAGATCGAACCTACCTTCTTAAAAATAAGATTTATACACCCCGTAAAGTGTCCAAGTTTCATCTGGGATTTCTCCTGTTTTTCAATGATTTGTCAAATTGGTTCCGTTTGAATGGTGACCACCAAACTTCCTTTTCGCAGAGTGTTACCATTCCGAATTAGACTACCTCCGTTTCTTTTAAAAAAATTGGTGCCTACAAACGCCGCCATTATTATAACAACAGGTAAGTACAAAGGGATACATTAAACTTTAGTATCTGAATATAAAATATCTGCAAATAGCAAATGACAACAAAGGGGGTCATCCTTAAAACTATGTGGTAGGTAGTTGTATTGTGTACAATTGTAAAATACTTACTGCAATGCAATTAATGTACCCACACATGAACTAATAATTAATAATCACGGGAAAACAAAACACAAACGAATTGAAATCGACATTTGACAGCCTGTGCCCTGTGGTGGCAAAGAGCATGCGCTAATCTAAGCACGTGGCGCGCATTAAAAAAATTCGACAAGGGGACGATTGTAACGACATGGAAAGCGGAAATCTAATTATAACGATAAAATGTAATTATAAATAATCATTTCTCAAGTCCGAACTACCTGCTTAAGAAATGCCGATAGCTATTAATTAATTAAATACAGTAGGAAAATTGAAAAAGGGATGAATAAGTTATCATTTTTATTATTCATTATTATTTAATAAACGATCACAGGTCCAAAGTCTGGATTCAAAATTTAAATCATATATTTCATATCTACAATTTTAACCAACTATTTATAATTTATAAAACGTATGCCATTCACCATAGGGGATGATTATAAATGCACTTAAACCAAGCCTAGATAGAGAAATATCGATTTGTTTTTGTTATGAGGTAGATAGGTACTATATACCGACACTGGCGTAGAATTAATATTTAACTTACCATAATTTTTATGTAATATAGCCCAAATGCATGCAGCATTACGCTGTCAAAATCAGTCAAAAACCGCATAAATCTTGTTGGTACTTTGCAAAATGTAACATTGCTGTGCAATATTACTAGAGCTATATTGTTTCAAGTTTCGGTTGCAATGATGCTAAAACTGCTTTGTCGGTGGGTATACATAATTTACGTGTGCCAACGATTGGCTCAATATGTTTACACCCCATTCTAAAATTTAATTTGTGTTTTATTGCATACAGCTGTAGTGTACATGTGTTCAACTTTTGAATGTCATTTTTTGAATATTAAAAATACAAACATGAATTCTATGTTGCAGAAATGTTCCACTGGTACATTATCAGGATATATATGATGATACACATATATTATCCATTAAATGTTTATGTGATATTTATTAAAGATTTCAAAATTAATATAGCTTTTTGTATATGTCTATACAGTATACGAAAATATCATGTTGTAAAAATATTCCATTTGTAAATTGTAAAGAGATTGAATTAAGTACGTAGCATAAATATTGCCTATTGTATATCTATGTAATATTTGACACATCAGTAAATTTTTGAGAAGATTCATACAATATTCTGTGTATATCGCAGAATCAACATTATTTCATGTATATTATAGGTATATATAGGAATATCGTACAACGTACTGGAAATATCTTTCCTATATTGATATAAGTACGTCGCAAAATGTATATTACGGCTATATGTAAAAGAAGTTCTGAATATTGTTTGAATGTAGACAATGAGTTTTGAATGTTCATTTCATATCGCGTGCTATGTGGGATCTGGAACTAGATTATACTTTGAGATGATTCCGTTGAAGGGTTGGGGGTTATTTAGGGGTCAATAGAGGGAAATAAGTAAAGCAAGCTGGTATGAGTACAGAAACTTGAAATTCGGTGTATGTACAAGAAGTTAAGGCCTCAGATTTTTTTATAATATTTTTCAACCTCCCCACCACCCCTACCCCATTAATGGGGTTGACAAAATAAAGTTGAGATATTCATTTGAAATTTCGTACACGTATGTATTATAACGACGTCTGGAATTAGTTTATATTTTGAGATGATTCCGTTGAAGGGTTGGGGGTTAATTTGGGGTAAATAGAGGAATATAAGTAAAAAGTTGGTAAGACAACAGAAACTTGAAATTCGGTGTATGTACTAGAAGCCACAGCGTCAGATTTTCTTATAATATTTTTCAACCCAACCACCCCTACTCCAATATGAAAAGGGTTGATAAAATAAAATTGAGATATTCATTTGAAATTTGGTACACGTATGTATTATAACGACGTCTGAAACTAGATCATAATTTGAGATGATGCCGTTGAAGGGTTGGGGGTTAAATAGGGGCAAATAGGGGAAAATCAGTAAAGCAAGCTGGTACAGAAATTTGGGATTCGGTGTATATACTAGAAACCAAGGCCTCAGATTTCTTTCTAATATTTTTCAAACTCTACCACCTCCGCTTCATTATTAATGGGATTGATAACATCAAATTGAGATATTCACTTGAAAGTTAGTACACGTATGTATTGTAGTGACATCTGATTGAGATGACTCCATTGAGGTGGTAGGTTGTAAATAGTGGAAAATAAGTACGGTAAACTAGAAACTTCATTTTTAACGTATATGGTAGAAACCAACTCCTCAAACTTTTCTATGACATCTACCCCAAATATTATTAAAATTCTATGACCAATAATTTCCACATACTAGAGTGGAAATATAGTCAAGATGTTTCCTTTAAAGTGACTTGGACGAATAATCTGGATGTGGAAGTAGTGATTCCTTAGGCAGCGGTTTTTAGTAGATTTCAGTATATTTTCTGAGTCCCAGATTTAATGCTATATTTTATCCCCATCTATAATAATTTGAGCAAGTAACCTAAGTGGCACCTACTGGAATAGCGTCGAACTCAATGAAATGACTATAAAGACAACTGCTACAGTCTTTTAGGTAAGTTAAGTCCTTCTCCGGCAGATGTCGTACTAGAATTAACAATGTATATCGGAATTAGGAAACTGTACTAAGTTTAAACCTGATTCTGACATGTTAGGTAAGGCTTAAGCTTTAGTATTTAGGTACGAATCTTTCGTTCAAAATGTTTTTATTTATCGATTTATTTTATTTTAGCAAATAACAAGTGTTTATTACTACTGGTATTTTTGTTTAAAAGTAGTGCTGCTCCATCTAGCGATGTCTTGTTGACTCACGGCAAACATTAACTTTTAGGTATCCCCTAAACAGGTATTGTTTCATAATATTGCCGCCCGACGATAGATGGCGGCAGATTTTTAGTAGAATATAATTCTAAGTATGCAATATACACTACTTATAATATTATTTTATTAGCAGATATATGCATCTTAGTTTTGAAGAATTTGTCGTGTGTTTATAATTTAAATTATCATAAATAAAATAGTTCCAAATATTTAGTTACTTTCATTTTAACATTATTGGCGACAATGGCACCATTATGAAGACTTAAGAATGAGTAACGGGTGACTTAGCATTCTTTGCACCAATAGAAATGAAGTATCAAAATTATCTTTGCTCTTAAGCCAATCACCGTTAGTTCGCATGACGTTTTTCTTCCATCTTTCTCTAATCTTATTGTTACGAGGCTACCTATGCGGTGACAGATAGTACCAACCTTGATCATTCCACAGCAACCTATTGAGTTATTGACATTTATGGCGTCGTGTAGATTATTTTCCAATGTTAACATTGTTTAATTTAAACTGACTGATAGCAGAGGAGTCTGATTTAGCTTCCACTTATATATTTGTGTTTTTGTGCGTTTAGTTTTCAGGTGTTTCAAAGACAGTTATGAGTGAGACAGTTGTGGAATCGACGTATGCACCCTATAGCACAGCAACAGCATTCCATTATGCCGAATACAATTTGGAAAATTCCGCATTAGAATTAGCTAGATCTCAATGGCCGAATTATGACGATCAACATTACCTTCGTGGGTGCAAGTGGTCCCCCGATGGTACATGCTTGCTTACAGTTGTGCGAGGGGCAGGCATGCATGTTATGGAACTGCCTGGAGACTTGTACACTGGGGAATGTGTTATGACGAGTAGGCCTATAGTGCCCCTGCAACCGGCTGTTAGTGTACCAGAAGGAGGACTTATTTATGATTATTGTTGGTACCCCGGTATGAATAGTGCCAATCCTGCGACTTGTTGGTAAGTGAAATGTGATTATAATTTTATGAATATGCAATGTTATATCTTAAATGTTTTCTTCCACTTTGGGTTATAATACATCTATATTGTTTTATCTACAAACAAATAAATAAATAATTGTAATTACATGTGGATATAAGCATTTGTCAAATTAATCATTAGCAAATATTCCATTTCAGCTGGCTTTCAAGTGGACACGGAGGCCCAATACACTTATGGGATGCTTTCACTGGGGACCTACGATGTACATATAGGGGTTATAATAGCGCGGATGAAGTGGAGGCTGCTATGAGTGTAACTTTTTCAGCAGACGGTCAAAATATTTTTTGTGGCTATAAGAAGAATGTTAAAATTTTTAGCACTGGTCGGCCCGGCAGGGAGTACGTTGAGTATCCAACCACCCACCAAGCCTCCTGTTTAGTGGCTAGTCAAGCCCAACCCGGAGTAGTAGCCATAGGTATTGTATTTTCACATTCAAAACGATGTTATAATATAAGCAAATAGGAAGGCTTCTGAGTAGAATTTGTAGGTTTACACGACAAGATTATTTGATAGGTTCAAAAGTCATAGCAATGGAAAAGTAGGTATGAAGCGCGTTATCTTCCGGATATGTAACTCGAGTTTTTCTTCAGGTACATGGAAAAATACAATCGAATTAGTATCCCAGAGCGACGGGTCATTCAGGCATCTCTGCAAGCTCACCGGACACAAGGGCGGCATCACGACTCTAGCCTTCTCGCTTGACGGGTTCAGGCTGTACAGCGGCGCTAGAAAAGACAAAGAGATAATCTGCTGGGATCTCCGTGTAAGAAAACACATCACATCATTGTTTTTTCAAAGGAAATTCATCTTTTGTTGATTTATATAAAATTTCTAACGTGACTTCTTTTTAAGGTTCCCGGCAGGCCGATGTTCTGTGTCCCGAGGGAGGTGAACACCAACCAAAAGATTAATTTAGATTTGTCTGTAGATGGTAAATGGTTGGTCTCTGGCGGGACAGATGGTAAAGTACAAGCGTGGAATGTATCGGAACAAACTTACCCGACTGTACACATGCAGGTAAGTTTCTGTTTTTTAGCATGGTGGGATATGTGTAGATGATTGATCTTTAGGTTGAGTACTGATGTTAGACGTAACTGTACAAAATTTGGTTCGTCTGCACTAAATAATTATTTAAAAAAAAGAAATTATTATGAAGGATATCGTTAAGAAATGATTAATGATGAAAAATTTATAGTGTATGAATCATTATTTCTGATTAATAAAGGAAATAGCACAGTTCCATTAAAAAAAATTCCGTAGGACCCCTACAGAAATGAAAATGAAATTCCGTTTTTTTGACCTATCAGTAATTCAAACAACTATTTTCTGCTTTACAGACAAGTCTACAACCTTACTAATAATTTCCATAACCTACTTAGTAATTTTCTTACATCGCATTCATCTGACACGGCCATTTTGAAAAGATTAAAAAATTGTTCATATCTCACTTATTCTTTGGAATTTTTTACATCTGAAAAAACTGTTGCACTTAGAAATTTATGCTTAATGAGAAACCATCAAAAAAATATAATCATTCCATTTAAGAAAAAAAAGGTGATGTCACTTCCGGTTCAACCGGAAGTGATATATTCATTCCTGTTAGTCTAAAAGTAGCTTATTATTGTCTAATTTATGTGTACCAAAAACCAAATTTTTAAATACAAAAACAACCAAAATATTGGGGGCGTACATTGACTCGTGGCCACCCGGTATAGCTCGATATAACGGGCCTGGGATATAACGTGTTTATCATTGCTGTTATGTTTTAGCAAGTATTTTTCTGGGTATTTTATCTTATGTGAGTCAGACCTGCCCCCCTGCATGTTTTGGCGTTAGCCGCTCCAGAAAATATTCAATTGTGGAACAAAGTATAACCCTTTGGGGCTTGGTGCTAGTGAAGAGGGAACGTAGTAATAGTATAACTTTCTAACCAGGCGGAAAATTTTCGTTGTCAACATTTTCTGCTTCCCTATTTTCCAAATTTTTGGTCAAAAATTGGACTTTTGGCCAAAAACGGGCCAAAACTGGTGCTTTTCAAAAAAAAAAAAATGTTGGGCACCTTCCAAAACTTGTAGTTTCTGTACCAAAGAATAGTCTGAGTGCCAACATGTCTTTCTCAATGTAAAACCACATTCAAATAAAAAGGATAATTTCTCGCTCATTACTCGCTAAATGTGTCATTTTGTATCCTTTTTTGGCATAATAATCGGTATTTGAATGTTTTGGGGTTTTGGGGAGGGGGTTACATTGAGAAAAAAATGTTGGCACTCACAGAGCCTATTTTTTGGTAAAGAAACGACAAGTTTGAGAAAGTGCCAACATTTTTTTTTTGGAAAACACCAATTTTGGCCCGTTTTTGGCCAAAAGTCGAATTATTTACCAAGAATCTGGAAAATAGGCAAGCAGAAAATGTTGGCATATGGTTTTCCAGCAATGAACATTGACAATGAAAATTTGCCGCCTGGTCAGGAAGTGTTAGTATACTATACTGTCTAATACGAACTAAAGGCAAATGCTTTTACTTGAAGTAGTGCCCAGCTCTGTATCTAAAGTATGTACTTTCCAAGATATTGAAAAATAACGATTAAAAAAAAAATTCCAACACCCAGTAGCAAAAAATTTAAGCCGTTGCAGACATATATTCATATGAACTTCTCTTCATAAAATGACGTAAGGAATCACACCCTGAAATATTAGCATGTCATTAAGAAACGCCCTGTATATGTATTCAAGGTGTTTCCAGTTCAAAATTTTTCTTGAAATTTGGAAATTGTGCATAATAATCTGTTGATATTAAGAGAATTATAACTATGTAAGGGGGGTTTTTGGGATCATTGATTATGAGTCTGATCAGAATTTCTTGAAATGTTCTCCAAAATTTTAAACGAATGTGAATACTTTGTGTTATTTTTGATGCATGGTGAATCAATAGTGTAGGGGCGGTTCATATCACCTCAACCATTTGAAATTTGAAAAAGTTTCTCAGATAAACATCGAGGGAGATCCAGGTTGACATATTCTAAAATTACTTTTATATCTACAGGGTGTTTCACATTTGAATTATATGTATTTTAGCAGTGATTTTAAAGGGCAAAAACGTTTATTTCCGTTTTGTTTTATATTTTTGGCAGACGACCAAATTTTGTACATAATACGGTTGCAAGTATAATTTTAGGATTAATCTAATATTATACTTATATGTATGAAGGTCAAGATTTCCCAAGCTTTTCTTCTGTGATTATGTTGTAGCTTTGTATTGTTATTAACTTTTTTTTCTAGTGTAAATCTGTCTATTTGAATATGTTATGACTAGCCGAAATAAAACAGATATCACTATTTTATTTTAAAGTGGATATGGTAAGGCATTAAAACATTAACAAAAATTCGGTATTTAAAAGAGGATTCCCATTAAACGGGCTGAAAAATCGCGTTTTTTAGGAATTCTTATTAGGAAAACTATTAGACAAATAATTTTCAAACTATGAAGATTAGTACAGGTAATGAAGGCAAAATGTTGTAAAAACCTCGCAAAAATTAATAAAAGAATCATCTCTGGGATTTAAGTAGTTAATAACCTGTATAATGAAATGATGCAGTCTTTGCACTTCCAAGTTCTGAGAAAATCAAAAAAATTTGGAAAAGCTTTTTGATTTTCGGTTTTTTGCTCTAACGGCTAAAATAATGAAAATACAAAAAAGTTTTCAACAAAATATGTAGCTCGTCCCTTTCTCTACAAAATAGGTATTTACAAATGTTTGTCTTACTTAAGCCGTTTAGGAGATAAATTCAGTTTTCCACTTACAGTTTTGAGCCGCTCCGAAATACGCGAAAAATGAGAAATCTCTGGGAGTTTTGTATGACCGGACATATCGATCGACAATTATTACTATTCAGAGCAGCTAAAAAAGATGAAAGCAACGTAAAATGTACAGAAAAGTCTCTTTAATGTGGAACTAATTACAAAATTCATACAAATTTTTATCATAGAGAAGAAAGTGTTAGAAGATGGCTTAGTTAACTTTATACAGTTGATTTATTCACATCTTTGAGTTTTATGCATCCTGCCTATTTCTCCCGTAACAGTAGGTGCTTTTTCACCGCATGAACTCGATTCCACGCACTTTAATCTATATTTCGTGAGAATTTCATTGAGGAATGTTAAGAAACAAATAAATTGTGTATTTTTTATTGTATAATTGTGCATTTTCAGAACGTGTATGAATAATGTAGACAAATTCAAAAAGTACTGCGGGCATTTAAAAAACTCTAAAGTCATTCGAATTTGTTTTATTGTACTTATAATCCAGAAATTAAGACTGTGCTATTATTATTACTTAAGATATAGCGAATTGAGCTCCAAAATTTGGAGGTGATTGATCGATGAGAAATATACCCTCTACTTTGATTGCAAGGCATATTTTTCCAACAAAAGTAATTGCAATAAAATGTTAATTGGATTAATATATCATTATATAAGAATATATAAGCAAAATGAATAATCATTGTAACGACTCCCGGCAAAGATATGAATAAATCTGTGGATCAACTGTACAAAGTTCACTAAGTCACCTTCTGACACTTTCTCTCCTTGATACATTTTTTTATGAATTTTGTGATTAGTTCCACATTAAAGCTGAGACTTTTCTCTACATTTTGTTATTTTCATTTTTTTTAGGGGTTCTGAGTAGTAAGAATTATCGATCAATGAGCCCGGTCGTACGAAACTCCTGGAGAATTCTCATTTTTCGCGCATTTCGAAGCGGTTTAAAACTGTAAGTGGAAAACTCGATTTATCTTCTAAACGGCTTAAGGCCCGGATGTACTATCTTGTTGAACTTTGGTTCACTGCTGAACAGAGATCAAGTAATGAATTTAAGTTGTACCGTTAAGGTTCAAGCGTTCTATAGTGGATCAAGAACAATTTAGTTGAACGGTCCTTTTCGTTGGTTCAAGGAAAGTTCAAGTAGTTCTAGCCCATACATAACCTAACTTAATCTAAATTAAATTGTTATTTGCCTAGATTTCAAATATCCGAATGTTTGCATAGGGCGCGTGGAAAATCTGACACTCTGACAGCTAACGAGAGTGGAGGGCATATAAACTTAATGTTCCAAGTTAATTATCGTGAAATTCGCTGTTTTCGTTTGCTTTTTTAACTTTCTTGTGCTATCAGCTATGGAAATAAACATTTTTAAGTTTAGTTTTCATTATATATAGACAATTACGTGTTCTGTATAATAATATTTCCATTGATTTGGTGAGATGTTCATGGTTTACCTATGTGTTTTTAGTTATTTTCTTCTTATTTAAACAACGTATGGGATTGATCTTATTGTTATATATAAAGCATATTTAGATTATTTAAAATTTAAATGCTGTTAATTATTCTGTTAGCAGTTTTATTTGTCGTTCTATTAAATTTCACAGGTTTTTTCGCTGCCATGTCAAACAAACTTATAACGTTATAGTTGGATATAAACAAATGGTAAATAACATAGACAAAGAAAATTTTTCAATTCTCTATGGTAACTAATAAGTTGTATAAATAAAGTATGGTTAATAACGGTGGAATCTTCTTCTGTTAGAGAATTATGTGCCATACTCTGATCCAATAGTGCCAACGAGCGATGAAATCAAGTTCAACTGAACGAACATTTAAAACTGATGGTACAACATAATTGCTCCTGAACTGAGTTCATCGTAGAACTGTCGTTCAGTTAAACTTACCTTGAACGTGCTTTTGGTACAACCGGGCCTAAGTAAGACAAAAACTTGTAAAGACCTTTTTGGTAGAGAAAAAGACGAGCTACAACTTCTGTTGGGAACTTCTTTCTCTATTTTCATTATTTTGGCCGCTAAAGCAAAAAAACCGAGAATCAAAAAGTTTTTCCAAATTTTTTTAATTTTCCCGGAACTTCGAAGTGCAAAGAATGCATCATCTCATTCTCCAGGTTATTACCTACTTAAATCCCAGAGATGATCCATTTATTAATTTTTGCTACCCTAATTTGTTAATTTGCCTGTACTAATATATTTATTATATAGTAAACTAAGTACATTCGAGTTTTTATGTGATTATAAGGAATGCTGTAGCTTTGGTGCCCCTTGAAGTGAGGCGCCTCCCAGAATTTCTCGGTTGCTGGCTGACACAATTCCTTCTCTCTAGGTCATGTAAGACAAAAAAATGTAATTTCTTTTTACTTCTTGTGAATATAGGTATTGGATGAACTACGGAGAATTTATTTTTTCAAAAAAAGAGGACACTGCGGCGTATGAAGAAAAATTATTTTTTTCACTTATATAATATGTCACATTTTTTTGATAAAGAAAAAAGTTTTGCATGTATTTTATTTTCCACAGTTTATGAGAAAGACAGTTGTGTTCTCGATATGTGCCGAATTCCGCAATCGGTTTAATAATTCTTGAGATATCACGTCGGACTTGATGTCTCAAAAACTATTACGTCGGACGTGATATCTCAAAACTATTAAGTCGATTGCCCCGGAATTTGGCACATATATCAGGAACACAACTGTCTTTCTCATAAACTACGGAAAATAAAAGAGGTGTAAAGCATCATAAAACATGTAAAGACATTTTAATAGAAACAAGTTGTTTTTTTCATGTCGTAGTGTCCTCATTTTTTGAAAAATGAAATTCTCCGTAGTTCGTGCAATATTCACAAGAAGTAAAAAGAAATTTGATTTTTTTGTTTTAAATGATCTGGAGAGAAAAAATTGTGTCAGCCAGCAACCGAGAAATTCTGGAAGACATCTCATTTCAAGGGGCACCAAAGCCACAATTTTCATTATAATCACATAATAATTTGAATGTAGTTGTTTTAATGTATAATAAATATATCACCAAAGTTTGAAAATTATTTGTCTAATAGTTTTCCCAATGAACATTCCCAAAAAGCGGGATATATCACTTGTTTAATGAGAATCCCCCTTAACCGTTAGACCTTTGGCCTACTTATGTATTTTTGCAAAACTTAAGGCTTGTAATTAGTGACACTTGGGATGCCAATATTGCCTAGCTAAACTTTACTTTATTTTCCTTCTGCAGAGGGGAATATGAGTACGAACCTCTTTTTGGCCTTGTTCAATTTTACTGTTTAACATGCTGCCTATATAAACCGAATATTTAAGATGCAATCATAATATATATAAGAAACAATGACAATAAACTCATGCATAGGCAATTATTGTGCTTTTAATGCATATTGATAGGTTTGAATAACACGAAACTACAACATTATTATATCAGAAGACAAGTGAAGGAAAACTATACTGCATACTTTTTCTTTTGTCGTTAATGATTGATGTTTTTGTAAATATTATATTTAGGAATTGTAATTGCTGATTTTGAATGTTGTGTACTTGGAAATTATGCCATTCTGATGCCCCAGGAACCAAATTTATAAAACGATATCCTACAGTTTTTACTCAAAAGAAAAACTTAATGTTTGTGACTGACTTTACAACTCTATCGACTTTCACCATCCTTATGCAAGATATTTAAACATATGTTGTTAGGTAATTACTTTTAGATTACTACAGGGAACATAATGTTTAACTGAAACATTAAAGAAGACTCGCTGATAGACTTTGTCTAATGCTAACAACTCTAATTTAAAAAAGAAGTTAGGTATAGTCACGAGTTTCCACCCTCTGGAAATCATCTTTGTAATCCGTGGATTCAGACATTATAACGAGATCAATATTAATACTATTTATTGAATAACTTAACCTCACAATACGTTTATTATTTACAAACGCACATTTACTGACTAACGTAAAATTTAACAATGTTTATTACTTGAGCACCGTGCCAGTTTAGTGGCGCAGTGCTAAAGGTGTTTTGCTTGCGACCATGGAGTCCCGGGTTCGAATCCTGGCCAGGGTATGGATGTTTAGTGGAGTTTTTCATGTGTTACCGAGACAGTTGCAGTGAGCTGGACTGCCACTGTTGAGTGGCACAACATGTCCAGTCGCTATTATGTCTCCTTAGTTCGAGTCTCAGCTGCGGTAGATGGCAATATCGCAGGGAATGCTATTAAAATAAAAAATATATTGATTCACTTTACTGATCACTGTGTATTACTTTGGATGCATCTAACTTCAATTCATTTGAAAACTCACTTCCCGCGTGTATACATCGCCTTATGTACTCTAAAAAAAACATCTCTAACTTTTCAGCAACTCTATACATTTCTAGTAAAGTCCATAACCTTCTTGTGTGGTATGTAGAACAATGGTAACACATTACAGGTTTCTACAAAGTGAATGAATCTGGTTGTGGAGAAATGCTAGTATTACAGTTGCCTACTTAATTCAGGGTACCATTCATGAGCTACCAGTCCCTAGGGGGCACAAATGCGTAACAGTATGTTAATATATAGGATTGAGAATTCAAAATATGACGTTATTAGGCGATTTAGGTAGATTGGGGATTCCTTGAATTTTCTTTTTAATGTAGGTGATAAGTGGGGGCTAAACGTTGTCTTTTTTAAGAGCATTTCATATTCAAAAATTAAGTTTTGGAAACAAATTTCTCTGATAATTATTAATTTAAACATATTTCTGGTAAGGAGCCGTCCATAAAATATGTCACTCATAATATCACCTTTTTGGTCCCCCCCCCCCCCCCCCTTTGTCACGCTAAGTCACACTTTTAGCGGCCCCCCTAACAAATATTACGTCACAGAAGCTAGCCCACCCCCCTATAAATGATTTCTTGGGATTAAAAATAACATATTTACAGGCTTTTAAGTACTTGAGAATGACTTTCTATCGTAATGAAAAAAATTTATAAACTGCCAAGTTAAGAAACAAATTAAAATGAAATCGATGAACTGCGAACGTCACATTTCCTTACCCCCCGCCCCCCCTTGTCATATCTCGTCACGCTAATCAATACCCCTCCCTCCCCCTTATTTGCGATTGAATTTTATGAACGGCCCTTAACACCACGCCATTATGCATGTTTAAGAAAAGTTCTCTGTAAACATTGACGTCACATGCTCCTTTAAAAGGTTTCCTTGGTTATTTCTTCTCAGGTCTCTTAAATCTTTGATCAGGGTCATCAAAATTCAGAAACTGACATAGTTCAACCTCATTTTCCTGTTTAATCTCATACATTTTCTGTGAGGTGTAAATCTGGGCTTCCCACTGGCCAATTCATGGTATAGGTATTAATTTTTGGAAGATTAACACACCATCCGAATTACGTGTAGTATGTATTGTGCACATATGTATGTACTATGCTTTAACATTAAAGGCGCAAGTAGCACCACTGGGAATTTTCCATAATTATGCTCTTCTCACAAATACAAAACGAAGAGTATATTGCATTTGTTTTTACTCAAGCTAACAGCACGTTACTGATATGATCTTTCTAACTTCACTACTGTTTTTGTTTTTGACTTTTTGGCAGGCACTATAAAAAGTGTTTTTTCCATTCTAATTCTAGGACTGGATTAAAACTAATGTATGGCCTGTGCATATGCATGATTTCTAGGTATATTTCGGTTTAAATTTTTAATAAATATAAAGAATGAAGTGGCATATTATTTTTCGATCAAATCGTGACAATATCGTATTTCATTTGAGATGTGGCATGGAATGGCATTAATTTATGTGAATGTACAGCAACCTCTGAATTGTTTGTAATAAGTAAGCAATATTTACAGGATGTAATAGCGTGTCACCGTTTCGTGACCCAGGATTTTAAGCCAGGATTAATAATTTATTTATTCCTTCCTATCAAAATCACTTAAACTAAAATTTGTTCAAATTAGAAAAAAATTAAATTTTGTACACAAGACCAGTAGAGGAACAGTGACATTTTTCCTCAATCTCAGCTATTGGTAAATGTTACTCTCGCTTTAAAATGTTTATTTCTAAGCACCGTTCAATTTTCCAGATGGCTTTGCACAGCGATTGTTGTAACGGGGTGAGTTTACACCCATACCGACCTATACTTGCCACCGCCTCGGGGCAACACCACGCCCTGGACCCCCTGCATCACTCTAGGCACTCGCAGCAGTATGAGAATGCGTTGTGTATGTGGTGGATTGGACCGCAGCAAGAGGACCCAGATTTGCTCACTACTATTATTAAAGCCGCAACTAATTCCTAGGATTTCGTACTTGAAATTTGTATTTATATAGACTTATGTATAATAAATTGTACTTTGTAAGATGTCTTATTTTTATTTAAACTAGAAATTGAACATTCCCTTTGGGTTTTCTTTGGCTGTCCAATAAAGTTTTGTTAACAGTAACTGTTTAATTTTATGGTACAGTTCATTTCAGACATACAAGAAACATAAAATGGCGTAAAATTAGCAACACTCCAACAGTTGAATGTCGTTATCATTTTTGTATCTAATTATTTTGCTAGAGGATACTTATACATGATTTAGTGACATTCTAGTAAGGCTGCGGATTAGTTATCCATCATTCATTAAAATATTTGTCAGGATGGGAAAGTACCTTCAATCAAAGAACAAGTGTAGATACATAACAGCTATCTATTCAGTACATACCTTGTTTGCTCCTAACATACTCGCATTATATGGCCATAAAAATAAGGAAAGAATCATAATATTCCCTAAGCAACAGTGGCGGGTATGTGTAAAGGGGTAAATATTTTCATCATAATAAGCATGCATTAAGATAATGCTTGATACATTTCTAATTTAATTAGCTGAAACGTTGATATTTTCTCGAGGGAAAATAAAAGAATCATTAAGTTTAACTTAACTTTGATGACAGGTATACAAAAAATGCACAAACAAAGCAGAGCACTTGACATCAGGGTTTGTGGGTACTTTACAAAAACTTTCGTCAGAATAATCATATAAACAAATCATTAAAAATCCAGCTGACATAGCAAAATACAAAGCAAATTGTACACAATACGAATCCGTATACGGTAAATAATTAAACTAAAATAAATACGATCTGGCCAGAGCGGTAAAACAAAGAATTCTTACTTTAACATAAACAAGCTCAATTAAATTACATGAAAACACACAAAAGGAAATACTTTAGACTGTACATAAAATTATTAACAAAAAAAGGTTTCGACATAAACTGGTTCAGCCGTTGAACACTGTTTTTATGCCCAAAACACGGAAGATGTCAAAATACGG
The DNA here is from genome assembly GCA_963583905.1 of Stenurella melanura. Classification (NCBI taxonomy): domain Eukaryota; kingdom Metazoa; phylum Arthropoda; class Insecta; order Coleoptera; family Cerambycidae; genus Stenurella; species Stenurella melanura. The sequence goes on along the minus strand of OY757316.1, from coordinate 116,751,333 downwards.
GGCGATATAGTTACGTAAACATAGCGTTCACATGAAATTATTCACGCACTATAGTCTCATGGGGTAAGAGAAGTCTTTACCGGACGGTAGCACTGGATACAACAAAAAATATAACTGCATGGCCAATTGTGGAATGAGGTGTTGAAAGCCGTCAATATTTCTGCATTTTCGCAATCGGCTTCCAAACAGGAACATTAGCATCACGATAGGCATACATAATATAAAATAGTCTGTACTTACAGCTAATTCGATGAAAACATTGCCCGGCTATAGCTATGGGCCATGGAACACATTACCACAGAACATATAAACTATAATAACTACTTTACTGATTCTGTTCGCAGTTATTATTCACATCAATTATTATTAAATGAGAGTAAAACTGTGTTGTCAACATTTCCATCAAAAAATAATTCTGATGATTGTCTCAGTACAAAATTCTTAGGGGTTCATATAGACACACATTTAAATTGGATTGAACATATCAACATACTTTGCAACAAATTGTCCAAGTCCATCTTTGCGATTAAGAAGATAAGAACTACTATAAATGAACAAGCTGCTAAGACAACTTATTATTCACTTTTTCATTCCCAAGTAACATATGGAATACTCGCTTGGGGAAATGCAGCTCACTGCCATTTACAAAAAATTTTCATCCTACAAAAGTCAGCAGTAAGAAGTATAGTAGGTGCTAAATGGCATGAGAGTTGCAGGCCCTTGTTTACATCTCTAAAAATAATGTCACTCTTCTCCTGTATAGCATATCATAATATTCTAATGGTAAAACAAAACCTAAATAGTTATATTACGCATGCTGACCATCATCAACATGATACCAGAAATAGAGACAACCTAATAATACCTCAAACCAAGCTGCAGATAAGTAACAATATGGGAATTAGAATGCTAAATGTCCTTCCCTTGTCATTTCGTAATCTTCCCATCAACATATTTAAAAATAAACTAAAAAAAATTATGACTGAAAATTGTATATACTCAATTCAAGAATTTTACCAAGTCATTATTGAAAATGGAAGCATTTTTGAGTAAAAATATAATATGTATTGATAATATCTTATTATGTAAGGAGCAAATAGCTAGTAATTTTAAGTATCATGTGTCCTATATTAGCTTTATTAACTTTTATTATGTTAGACGTATAATTTTAATTAGGTGGTATTTCAATTTTAATTAGAATGGTAGATGTCTGTCCAATTTGACGTATCTATAAAATGTATATTTTTTAAAGATAAATAAACTATTATTATTATTATTACTATATACATAAATTTACAATTTATGGCGGCTTTTTAATTCTTACAGCCCTACACGGGCCACCGCCTTTACGCCATCTTTTCAACGTCTCCCTTGCCGACTTGGCGTAGGAATATGCTTGCATACTACAAGCTACTCGCTATTGGTCAAGCATTTGTCATGATTAGCCGATAAAATTTAAACGCTTATAATTTAAATTTAAAACAAATAGAATAGTCGTGCGATTTATCTAATTTAAGGTACTGAGTGTTCTTACAAAACGTGGCCGTTACATAGCCTAAACTTTTTAAATATATCTGTTGACACAAATCTATACCAAGTCGGTAAAATATTTATAACTACCAGATGTACAGAAAGTTAGAGACAAATATAATTATATTCGCAGAATTAGAGCAGCGTTTGCTGGTGCTTGCCTTCTATTTTCAAATTAGGATGCATTCGTAGTTAGTTTCAAAACTATATATAGTTCAAATCACGAATGTGGTCGTTCACTTCATCATCTTAATTTCCAAATCAATTCAATTCAAGGTGACACAGAACTCTTTGTAAACCAAAAACTCTGTGTCTGCAAGCGGAGTGACCCCATGCGATAATAGCATATGACATACAAGAGTGGCATAGCGTAAAATATGCTGACCCATGATACTAAGAAATAAAGATATGCTCCCACGCAGCAATATCCCCACTATGAGCACGTGACACTCGTCACCCGATACTGCAAAGTCAGTCAGGAAAGGATCATAGGCGTAACACAAATCTCGTATTAGAGTCTCCAATCTAACGCGTATTTTAATGTATAATTAATAATCTGCATGTTGTTATTTGATATTTTTATGTTACAACGTATAAACGGTTGAAATACAATTGTAGAGTTGAAGAAAAAATGGTTGGGTGTGCAGTTTTAAATTGCAAATATTTTGGCAAATGATGAGCCATCTACGTCAATTTCAAATACTGAATTAGCGGATACCGTAGAGAAAGACTTGACAGAGCTAGAGATGCAAAATGATGGCTTAGAAAATTTGGCAGGCTTTATTGCATTCAAATTAAGAAAATTTGAGCCCTGCTTGGGTTACATTGCAACTGACAATGATGCTACACACACCTGGGTCAATCATTTAACAGATCAAGCTCAATGAGGAGTTTTTATCAAATTACAAAAAAATGAACACTATTTTTGAAGAGATAAATGGAAATTGCATCAAAATATGTTCTATTTATATTCAAGAGCATATCGATAGATCAAAGGATATAGATTTGAGTGAAAATGTCAAAAGATTATTTTTTCGCTGTAAAATGTTTTTTAGAATGAGAATTTTAAACAAAAAATTAAAAGAATTTTCTACTTTTAAAAACAGAAAAATTGTAAAAATTAGCACTTAAATAAACGACAACAAACACAATGTACTATATTTCTTGTTGCTTAATAATCATCGGTAAAAGCATTTACACAAAACTTCCCTTTCCTGCATTACGAATATTATTTGTCTGTTTTTTTACTTACTTTTTGTTTTGTAGCCACCCTGTATATTTTTTCAGAAACGTATATCAGATTTTTTTCTGTGTAAGTATGCAATTAAATTAATAATTATGGTATGTGATTTATCTTTTACCTCATTTACCTACTATGCCTATGGTAATGAGTCACATTGGTATACTGTCTGTATGATTTAGTATAGTGAACCAGTGGAGAATTATTTGTAATTAATCGCAATCAGATGCATTGCCTACGTTGTGCCACTATCTAGTAAACAAATTGTAGTTAAACTCGGTGTCCAATGACGTCTTGCGCAAACAGAACCAAAACGGGAGAACGAAGTGAGCATATCTTTATTTCTTAGTATCATGATGCTGACCTAAGAACTTGTATCGAGACAGTTTGGGATAACTGTCGAAGACAATATATATTTTTACTGAAAGTAAGGGCCAGACGCTCACCCTGAGTGTCCCATTGCTGTTTTGGGTCTAGAAATACTCCTAGAAACTTTACAGAAGTTGGGTTACTACTATCTATACCACTTAGATCACGAAGGGAGGAAGTCATGACTATCGTGTTATCTGGGTTTAAGCGTAGTCGATTTATTGTGAACCAGTTTTGTTGACTGTGCCGATATACTTTTGGCTTTCAGAGTGTTTAGGTCAGTGTCTATTAGATTAGTGTAGTGTCATCTGTGCATAATAGAAAGTGTACATCACTAAGTATTGCAGACTGGTTGTTAATGTATAATAGAAATAACAATGGTCCCAGGTTAGAACCCTGGGGCACACCAAAGCTCAAAGTTGGTTATGGCTACAGCAAGCGGTTATATTATTCATTTCTAAAACACGCCGTTATGCTTGAAATTTCTATCATACCCCATCAAACGTGACTTTCTGTTATTTATATTGCAATGAGTTAATATTTAAGCTGATAGAAAAATCTCATGTTTTTGGTAAGTACATGATGACGTGAACGACAACATTCCTGATTTAGATTATACTTACTAAATAATACGCAGAGTAAATCAGTTTTAAATTTGTTTTAATCCATAATAAAAAAGTGTTTGTTAACAATAAATAGATAAATTAAGTTAAAAACATGTAACATTTTTTTAAAATTTAGTGTAGCCGTATCAAAAACCTAACAATAAGCTTAACTTGAAGACCGAATTAGAAACTGCGAATAATAGGAGTTAATATCAAGCATATCCAACAACTGAATCAAGTGGGGCTGGTAACCGCTCTTCGCCACTTTCCGACCCACTTTGAACAAATAGAACACGAACTCTTGGAAATTTCTGAAAATGCTCTCCAGTTTATTGAAATTAGGGTGGACGTAAGATCCATCCTCGCAAGTCCAGCTCCTTGATCTCAAGTAATCATAGAATTTTAATATAACTATAAATATTTTCTGGATAACGTTCCTTAAGGCTACAGTTCTTTGACTTAAAAGGCACCTGAAATAGAAAGATGAAAAGTAATTGGTGAAAATTTGGGTATGTGCAAGAATTTTTATTGAGATTTCCGGGTAATTAGCGAAAATACCTAACTAAGTAGTCGTAACAACAACTATTTTCGAAATTCCCTGACATCTCCTGACCTTTAAAGGAAATTTAAATATTTCCGGGTTTTCCCAGTTGCTACGAACCCTCTTATACCAGACGTGATCTATACTTACATGAAAAGTATTTTTTTTATATAAATTGTGTGCTCAGCATAGACTTCATCGAGGCTGCTGACATTGGCCAAATTCTTCTCAAACACCTCCCAGCTAGACTGGAGCACTTCGCCGACAATATAATTTTGTAATGTTTGAATGAAATGAGTCATTATATGTCGGCACTGGTGCAACTTCCTGTACTGCGGTGAACTCATTAGGTATATCTCCTTTTTGCCTGTTTCTTTGGCCAATATTTTTAGCTCCTGCGAAAAAAAAAGTTTGATTAAAACTTGTTAAATTTGATTTAAAAATCTTGTGTTAAATACAGGGTGATTCGTGAGGAGAGGGTCATACTTTACCAAAAGATAAAAAACAGTGAGGTGATCTTAAATCCCCAAACAGTAATGGCTAAAGCGGCCCCGTTTTCGAAATACAGGGTGTTTTATATTTTTTGGAAGAATATTCTTTTCGCCATATACAGGGTGTAATTAGTTTCATGTCATTAAAAAAAACTGTTGGTAGGGAACGACAAGACAAACAAAAAAACCTTATATAACATGGGGTCTAAAGCTTATAGTTTTGGAGAAAAAAAAAAAATAAACAAAAATTTCGCAAATTTTCAATAAAATCTTTTGAGAACTGCTGGAATATTGAGGTAGGTTTAGATCGTCGCGCGTGTCTTTGCCTTATACCCTGACTCTCCCTTGTGCAATATTTTAGTTACTATGGGTGTTTCGTTATGTACACACATCCAACCCGCCCCACCGTTCGTTGTTTTTGTTATTTTTGAATTTCGGGTCGTTGTGTATTTATAGTTAAGATTTATTTTATTGACTTTATCGTTCAAGTCGTTAAATTCTTGATTACGTACAGACACAACTTACTTATTGTTCTTTCTTTTTGTATTCCGTTTTGGATTTTGGACCAAGTTTTTCTTTATTGACGTTAGTTGATAGTTTATTGTTTAGTGTTGAACGGAGTACGTATGTCCTTAATTCGACGTACCGAACTGTGTATTGATGCAGATGCAGAGATTTCGAATGATTTACTTAGGTGGTAAGCTTTTAACCCAGGACACTCATTTATGTTACAGACGTTAATAAATCAGATTTAAATATTCTAAATTATAAACATTAATCCAATATTTTGTTCCAAATTAAAAGGCGCACATGTAAAGAAATGCTCGGTTTAAACTTCTACGGCCATTATTTGCTTGCAGTTGTGCAGGAAAAGATAACGAATTATTTACCTCTTTATAATTGCCCCAGTTCGGTTGAGGCAGTGGTTCTCAATTATTTTCTACATTAATATTAAAAAAATATTTAATATATTAACCCAGGTCAGTTTTTTCAGTGCCCCTAGAGGGAAAAGTCATAAAGGTTTTTTGTTTGTCTAGTCGGCCCATTACCAGTTTTTTTTAATGACATGAAACTGATTACACCCTGTATCTGTAATGCGTAAGCGGAATCCAATGAAACTTTGTATTTTGATTACAGAAGTCATTCACCATCCAATGCCTGGGATATTAATAAAATATCAGGGCCGGGCCCAGAATAAAAATATTTTTAAGTTATTCCTAGAAAATAACACTATACTGTTTATAAAATATAGATAGAAATACAGAAAGATACAACATCCCATAAAAAAATCTTTTGGCACCATTTCATTGTTTAAATAAAAAAATTAAATTGTTGAGGGTTCAAATTTTTTTTTTCTTTAAATGAGAAATTGAGAGAAAAAAGTCACTAGGGATTAACTTCATATTATTTTTTTTGTTCCCTATCTGCACTACCAAAAGGTAGTTCTCCAAACTCTGGTTTCAGCAATATTTAATTCATTGCAAGAATAATGAATTGTTACAATCATCTAGTCTTACCATTACATTTGTTTTAAAAGTTATGGCTACGTACTTTTTAATAATCAAGTAGGTACCTGTCAAAAATCAGTCATATCGTAATTAAGAATGTATTGAATAACTCCTTCCCCCTTAAACAATTCACGGGTTTTATGGACGGATGCTAAATTGTTCGTATATAATTCTATGGTGCCTGAATCCATTTTTGGCAAGTTGTCTGATACACCACACCTTTCGTACAGTGCCTGAGTAATTGTTAAGTGAAAGCTGAGAAATCATTTTAAAAAATTGTACATACTCATTTTTGGAAGTAGCCTTTAATTTTATTTATAAATTGGAAATTTTCGACTCTATGAATAACAAGTTACAGTTGTCGTAAGTACAGATTTGTCAAAAACTTTCGACAGTGCTGAACATGACGTCTTAATAAGAAACATTACGGAATTCGAGTAATTCCTCTACAACTAATTAGATCATACCTAACCGAAATCAATGTATGATTAAAATGGATGGAAACAATGACATCTTGGAATCCAACCCAGTATTAATGCACAGAGGCGTACCTCAAGGATCTACACTGGGCCCGCTATTATATATTTTGTATACTAACTACTTACCTTTGACAATATAGTTCAATATGCCGATGATACTTCTCTTATATTACTGAAAAAAAAATGAGGGATACTTATTCTATTCCCTAAGATTAAATATTTACCTCGATCGAAATTTTGAAGAGCGAGGGTAATATTCCTTGAAATTAAATATAAAACATCTATAAAATAATGCGCCTTATTGTAACTTTTACGTGAATCTTATAAAATGGATTTTCCCCACAAAGTAAACTGCACAATAAGATACTCACCAGAAATATTTTCTTCAACACCCATGACACCCTGTGCAGCTTCAACAAATACTTGAAAACCTCATCATACTTCGCTATAGTATCAGTCGGCAACAAAATATTCAACGGCCACTTCACCTTGTACGTCAGCGACAAACAGTCCAGCACCTCGGGGTCGCCCAGGTCAAAACACTTCGGCAAACTGTTAATCTTAAAGGACAAACAGTGTGAATTGCCCTGGCATTTACTCGACATATCCAGCGCCCCGAATACCAGGTCTTGCAGAGTCCTGCAATTGATGAGCTCCGCAGGAAAATTCGCATTGTACAGCTTGGAAAATAAATTCTCGGTTATATTCCTGCCGAATTCCCCATCCTGCAGGAAGAAATAGTCCCGCAAGCTCGTTAAATGTTCTAAATAGTTCAAATCGCTAATGAAGTAACGCAGCAGCTCGTTGTTCACTAGTTTTGACTGCGTTATGAGTGGAATTTGCACACACTCATGTAAGAACAATTTGAGACAGTTTGTAGAAACTCCAGCAGCCTCTGGAAGAGTAACTCGTTTCGAGAATACTGCTCGTTCGAAGCTGCTCTCTTTGCGGTTGAGGTAAATCGGAATGATCTCCTTGGATTTTGTAGGATTGTTAAAGTTAAATCCCTCGTCTGTGTGTTGAGTATCCGCAGTGTTCGGGATGCTTTCTAGGTGGTTCGTGTCAATACTTAAAAACATGGTACTGGGCGTAGTCACCAGACTCTGAGGCAGATCGCTTAGTGGCGTTGAATCCACCGACATGGGTATCGGTTTATCGTACTCGGATTTCAGGGTCTTAGTGCTCAGCTTATCGAAATCCAGCACAAGAGAGGTGCTCTTCTTAATGATACTAGCTCTGTGAATGCTATCTTCTTTGTTATGCAGGTTCTTATTTACGAAGGTTTCGTTATCCAACCTAGTGAGGGTGAAATATTAAATAAATTTCTTGGAAAAAGCCACAATTAGGGAGTCATTTAAAACTTGGAGGTCTCAATATTACGAAACCCTAACTGTAAAGGGTGTACAGGGGTGAAAAATATTTAAATATCGAAAAATATTATTTTTAAAAATATATGTTATTACTAGTTGCGCCCCCTATGTTGATAGCTCACGAGTAATAACCGGAATTAAGTAGCAATGGTGGTAGGAAACTGTAATACCATGTCTCCACAACTGGATTCATGCAAGCCATCTCATAGACTGTATAGCCCGGGAGGCAGCGACAGATTTTTCACGTTAATATCTATAAAGCTAGATTTTTTTCCAAAGAGAATTTAGATAGTATCTATAATGAAAGTGTAATTCTACCAAACTCTTAGTGGTGCATAAATGAGCAAAGAATTTCAACATGTCCCAACTAGCACCAAAGTGACAGTAACTGAGATAGGCGGAACTTTGTATGAGTAACCATTACGTAATTGCGACTAAATTTACGACTTTGGTGTAAAAATAACTTCATTTGACAAGTCTACAGTCCCTGCCTCGTAGTTTCTACCACTAATGATTACTTTATAGTTATGCAACTTCTACGTAGCTTTCGTGGTACATGGGAACGTGGTAGTTACCAGTGGGACGACTTTCGGGTTTTCAGAACTTGAAGGTGGTAAACTATAGTAGCAGCGACTAACTCGCATCACTGATATGTGACTTCAAAGTTGCAATCACCTTCAAGTAGTTTTAATAGTTGCCGCGACGTTCTGGGAACCTTCACTATTTCTTTAAACTAGTGGAACTTGTAAGTAATATTCATAGGTGTTAATGACGTTACTGCTACCTACAGAACTGTGTACGGCTACTACAAAGTACACATCACCTCTGAAATTTACCATGAAGTAAATTTCCCCATCTAGTTCCCAATGTCGACCATAGATAAAGTTAATGCAACAAACCTAACCTATATAATATGTTTGCCTAACCTAGACTAGAATTATATGCTGCTATATTATGCTATGCAACATTTTATGTTCAAAATAAGGCAACGAAATTTAATATTTCAACACAGTTTTATTACACCTACCTTTTCTTCTGTTATCTATCACTGTAATAGTATATTATACCAACAAGGTTTCTGTTTATTAAGCCGTTTATTAAGTCATTGATATATGGCTGCATACAAGTAAATTGCGATAGCTGATAGGTTTTTCAATGTGAAGTTAGGTAAATGATAAACAGCAAAAGCTAGGAACGCGTTCAGTCTAGACCTCAATGTACGGCTAACACGTACGTTCCGAATCAATATCGGGAAAAATGTAACCATGAAGTGGCAGCGGCAACTTTGAAGAGGTAATTTGTGGTAGTCACAACTTTGCTACGACTTTGAAGTGATGCTACAGTTCCATTCGCAGATTTGTGGTAAATATAACTTTAAAGTTACGTATTTGCAGTTTTCGTCACTATCGCCAAGTAGCAATTACTTTCAAGTAGCATTTCTTAGTGAAAACGACCTTAAAGTCACATTTTCTGAAATACGCCATGTTGATGGCCAAAATTATCGACGCCATTGTTATAACACATGAACCATAATTTCACAAATTTGATTTATCGCCATTTCTTCACCAAATACAACAAATTAATACATAAAAAGTAATGTTAAGTTCCGAAGAACAATAAAAAATAGGTTTCGGTATCTAGTGTGTCATGTTCTTGCATGACATTACATGTTTTAAAAACAAAAAATGCAAATTTTAAAGGCGCGTGGTTAGATTCGGACGTTTTATCATTATGTTTGTCAGTAAAATTGCATTCGTTTTAATTGTGACCCTTAGACCATTGGAAAATAGCACAAGTTTTGCTGTCTAATATTACCTTCTGATATTCTATTAAATTTCTGAGTTAGGGAAATGAACAAGAACAAGAATCATAATAATATGTAAGAATGAAACATAAATATAATAAAATCGGTTGTAAGACAAAGAAGGGGCAACATCGATTTGAAAGAGTAGGGTGTAGTAAAGATTTCTGAAAGTTGCGGCGTCTACGCCGCCACGTCGCCGCTCCGGAGCAACTACGTCATTGGAACGTAGCCAGGCAAGTTCCAGGAACGTGGCTGGAACGTTATCGTCACCAAAAAATATTCCCCATTTTGGTCATAAACACGTATTAGGAACGTTCCTATTACGTGCCTGTGACTAGTACCAAAACACTTTAAAGTGCCTACAATAGTCATTGCTACGTTCCCGCGACTAATTGTGCTAGTTGGGGTTGCAAAAAAATAGATGAACGAAAATTTCGTTTTTCGAATTGTCACGATCTGTCAAAAAATGACGATTTGCCTTCGCTCCTACCAGCCCCAATTTTCGATTTTCACTTCGCGATTCACGTTGTACGGTCATTGCCGACCTTCTCCTCGCCATCGAGACATAGAACGGGTCTCCAATCGCCGTATTTATTCAGTTCTTATGTTTGAAAAATTGACTTACGGTCGTGCTAATCGGCGACTATTTTTAAGTGGTTTCCCGAGTTCGAACTCCGCCCGGGGATACTTTTCTTTTATTCGTCTTCAATGTTTCGGCAGATATTTTTTATTCCATAATTGCTATTCGCTCTGTTCTATTGCATTTCTCGGAGAAGTTTTGCATTTCCCGCCGTGAATTATTTATCTGCACTATTTCGATTAAAAATCACATTCTACTTCCGCTACAAAAAAATAGGAAAAAAACTAATCATCAGATACAGGTCCTGCGGCGTCCTATATGATCTAATGTGATGTAATACATACATTATTGTTTCTTAGAATAAAAAAAGTTCCTCTAACAAATTTGGCGAAGATCAGTCAAGAGGTTGAGTTATTGCCAAAAAACGAAAAAAGAATTTTAACATCCTGTATGTTTTTCCACAGCAACATTTTACTAAAGCAATATTGGGTTATATCCTTGTGGCCCAAAAAATTTACCACTGCACTATGGCCTATTATTAATGGTCCACCTTGTATATTACATAATATAAAAATTAGTAATTAATAACAATGACAATAAATCTAGATTCGAAATTGTCTTAGGATTATGATGCATATGAAACTCGAAAATATTTTCTAACGATTTTTCAGGGTCACTTTACTTAAGGTGATTTTTTCCCAAAACTTGTGCGGTGATTGGTTTCTGAGATATGGCCAGCCTCCATTCTTAGTTGCCACCCTGTACAGAGGTCAGTAAAAAACCAAATTTAAGATATGTGACTCAGCTATCAGCAAAGATAATTTCTATAAACAATCCTTCGGAAATATTTTTAAAAATGCATGTTTCACCCCTTTACTTCCCTGAAAATACCTTTGGAGTTTGGGACTCGCCAGTTTTTTAATATTAATTGTAAAACCTACAAACTAGGGGTGCCAATCCCGGGGTCCCGAAATCCCGGGACCCCGGACAAAAACCAATCTCGAAAATCCCGAGATTAAAAGTCCTATTCCCGGGAACCTCGGAATAAGTTACAAAAAATAAAATACACAGCTTAAAATGGCAATAATTATTTTAATTTTTTTAAAGATATAATTCATGTCATTATTTTAATATTTACCACGCGACTTGGTAACATGGCAGCACGGAGTTTGATGTCGAATGCTTGACCAGCGTTGCCGATTTGCGGGTAATTACCCGAAAATTGGGTATCTGAGCCTATCCTGTGGGTAAAATCGGGTATTTAAGAAAACAATGAAAATCATGACATGCACGCCGAGAAAAAATTGCTCATGTGGGCAAGCCTATAAGGAGCAACGATAATAAATTAACAACAGTATAGCGCTTTTTTAACTTAGTGACTTTGGTGCAAATATGGATTTTTTTTTCAAAAACCTGTAAATTTTTATACATGTTTGTTTGTTTTTCTGTGTTTTGTTCCATTTTACTTTTAAAATTAATAAATAATAATTAAACCGTTAAAAGTAAACATTTGAATTTTTTCGGGTGTAGTCCCGGGATCTCGGGATTAATTGACATTTGTCTCGAAAATTCCGGGATTTAAACAATGGTCCAGGATTGACACCCCTACTACAAACCTCCAATTTCACATCACATCTCAAATTTTTCTATCTTAAAATCTATTTTTCCTGTACTAACCGTGAATAAGCGAAGCAGTCGCTGATGCCCATGACTTTGTTTCTGTTCAGTATCGCAGCGTCGGCGAGTCGGTCTGTCCGGCTGGCTTCCGGTTTTATGTCCATACCGAATTTTGAGGACAAAACTCTCAGTTTGTTCCTTTGCGCGTCGGTTAAGTATGAAACATTTGTAACTTCTGCAGTTTTTTCAGGAGGTTTGGGGCGGTAGTTGATGTCCATCTCTTCGGTCATTACTTTATGTTTGATTTTGCGAGCCATCTCGAAATTATTAATAGCCTCTTGTATATTTTGATTCACAGTTACTGGCTCGATTACAATCTCTACTTTCTCATTACAATTCGTATCTTTTTCTTCAGTAGAATCATTGGCGTTAATGATATCCATGGACTTCGAAGAATGTAATTGCTTTCCTTCTTCTTCTTCTTGAGATTCTTCTTTCTCCATTTCCTCCGTCACAGAATAAAAGCTTTCATTTGAACTATTCATTTTCTCCATCAGGTTATCTATGGATGAGTATTCATCGTCCCTGTCCGCGCTGTATTGATCTATGTGAATGCTTTGGATTTTTTTGATGTGGCTTTCGATTTTCGCCTTTCTCTCCTCTGCTACCTCGAATAGCTTCATGTAATAATCAACCATTTTGTTTCTAAAAGATACAAAATATCGTAAGTTATAATTTTAAAGTTCATTTATAAGAGAAAACTATTTTTTTTTTATGTTGCGAAATGTTGGAACATTTCTTGTAGTCAAACATTGCTACCCAAAACTTCCGATAATTTGATTGGTTTGTGCACACTATTCGTAGCAGGCTTGCATCACAAACAACCAATTATAATGTTCAACATTAACAACAATAATAAAAATGTTAGTGCTGTGACCAAGGAAACTAAATATTTCTCTTATTTTATCACAGATAGCTTCAACTATAATTTGTTTCTATTAATATTAAATATATCTACATCACAGAGAATATAATTCATGTCACGTAGCAATATAATTTATTTAAATAAATGACAGTCAAGAAACTATATTTTGAGCTGTAATATAAACATATATACTTACGCTTCATCTCGAATAAGTTTTTGTCTCTTCATATCGATGTTAAGATTCTCCTCCGCCTCCCTCATTTCCTTCTCTATTTCTATGGCAATTTTAGACTGTTTTTGCAGCACTGCCGTCTCGTATTGTTCTTTTAACAACAAAATTTCTTCAGTTTTTTTCTCGCTCTGCTCTTGTAAGAGTTTCTGCCTTTCCACTAAAAGCATAAAAGATCTCTGGAGGCACTCTCATTTATGTCATACTACGGATTGTGCAGTGTTGCAGCTCATATAACCATTTAAAAATAATAAAACAGTTTTACTAATACAAATTTGTTTACATTTGTATCAATAAATCAAGTACATTGACAACATGCATAGTTTATGTCTTAACAGCATGTCATCAAAAAACAGATGACATGTTTCAGCATTATTTTATTTCACATTATCAAATCAAATTAAACATCATATACAGGGTGTGGCAATAGTGCGTCGGATCTCGATATCTCGAGTTCTATGATAGCTAGAAATTTAAAAAAAAATTGCAAGTAAACTAGGCTCTATTCGTTCCTATATTAGCATTGAATATCTCTCAACCACTTGGATGTAAAGAATTTTTTTGTTGAAATAATGCAATCTACAGATGGATATTAAAAAAATCACCACAGTCACAATTATTATGGGTTTTAAGAAAAACTTACGCGAGTACCAGTTTTACGAGACATCTAATTAATGTTTTTGAATCATTTTCATTTCCTAAAACCGTACAGGGTGGCCAAACTTATTTTTCAGTTAAGAACTTTTTAAATTGAATTTTCTCAATTTTTCAACGATGTGATGTAGAAATGAAAAACGAACATTTTTTGTAAGTACTTCCCTATGGCTAATTGCAACCAATTTCGTTTTATTGAGTAATAATTACAAAATTCAAAAATAAACTTAAAGAAACAGGTTTCTTCAAGAAAAAATTATAATAAATGTTCCACGTTGCCCATTTTAATTGACATACATCTCTATACGCTTCTGAAATGAGGTTCCCACTGTTCCTAAAACTGCAGTGTGATAGATCTAAAGGCGGTAATTATTCTTTCCTTCATATTTTGTACTGTTTGTTGGTGTGTCTCTATAAACAATTTCCTTCACGTAATCCCCATAAAAAGAAATCCAATTTTGTAAGATCTCGAGATCTAGTAGGCCATTTGGTGGGTCCATTTCTTCCAATCCATGATGAGCGTAGGTATTATTTAAGTGGTCTCTAACTGCATTTAAATAATGTGGTGGTGCACCATCTTCCTGAAACCACATCCTATTTCGAATACTATCAGGGAGATTTATCAATAATTGTGGCAGATAGTTTTCCAAAAAATGAAGATAAATAGCTCCAGTCAATGTACCATCAAAGAAATGTGGCCCTATTACATATTCTCCAATAATTCCTCCCCAAACGTTTATAGACCATCTGTGTTGATTATCAACTTGCATAAAAAAGTGAGGATTTTCCGAAGCATAACAATGGAAATTGTGCCTATTAACAAATCCATTTTTATGAAAAGTTGCCTCATCAGTGAATAAAACATTATTGAAGAAGTTGACATCATCTTGCATTTTACCTCTGGCCGAATTAAAAAATTGTAGGCGCTTTTGAAAATCGTCATCAGATAATTCCTGGTGCATTTAAATATGGTATGCATGGAACTTATTTGTTTTTAAGATTCGACCCACAGACCGTGTACCTATTATAATTGTCCTGATGAATAAAAAATTAATTATATAACCATGTTATAATAATTTTTGTTATTAAAATAAGCAAAACAAAAAATTTGTAATAATAATTTAAAAAAATTAATCTTTGTTTAAAAACAAAAATAAATGAATTATTTTATTATTTTATAAATGCTTTTTACATTTTTTTATAAATAATCATTTTTCAAATAAAAAAAATATATAATTTGTTTTCTTTAATACTTTAACATTTTTCAATTACAAATAGACGTAGACTATACCCATTGAGGACACCACTTAAAAAAAAACACATCTTGTACTCTATATCAAAGATGCGGTGCGAAAAGGAGTGCCCATATCATGAGAAACATAAACATTACAACTCTTTGAATTGAATTTTCTTGAAAACCGTTAGTCTTACGGAAAAAATTAATATTATGTTTTTTCTAGGTAATTTTCTAAGCTACAAATTTGATAAAGACTATTTTTTCGTTAAAAGTGATCGATAAGAGTGAACGAGATTTTCGCGAAAAACCGTTTTTTGTAACTTTTGACCCCGAGTAACATTTTTAGCGGCAACATATATCGATGTGGACTTTTGGGATGTTGTTTAGAAGCACAAAAGGTTCATGCAAAAATCCAGCTTTCCCATATTTTTTCTACTCTGCAATGTCCCTATTCCCTGTATTAGGCTAAATAGTTTCCCAAGACAATTTAATTTAAAAAAATATCAATTATTTTTTATGTAAAACAGAAAAAGACACTTTCACTAAAACAATTTTGGCCTTACGTTCAAGTCTCCTCATAGTAGAAGCCCTCTTCTTGGCAATTAAACTCATAAAAATAGGATCTTGTTCATGTGATCTTGTCAACATCTGACTTATGTTAAACCTTGGTCCACATTCTGCACACACTTCCAGATAATAATGGGTAGTATTTTGTCTCAGCACTGACACTTGGTCTAACGTTAAACAGCAAGAGACGATTGGCGGTTTCTTGCCCATCAAATATAGACAGAGTTTGTTCTGAAAGTATTTGTTATTTTAGAAAGCTTTACATACACACAACAGCAAATTTAAAGAAACGGAGTCAAAGGACACCGCACACTTCTATAGGTGATATTGGCTTCTGGTCAAATTGTATGAATTTTTGATACGTTGTAGCCTGAGTCATTCTGATCCAAAATCATAAAAAGTTACTATCCTCTACAGGCTAATTTCGGCGCTAGACGTAACACTTGGAAAGCTCTGCATTTTTTCTTCGGCGCCGTCTAGCACCGAAATGAGCCTGTAGAGGATAGTAACTTTTTAATGATTTTGGATCAGATTGTCTCGGGCTACAACATATCAAAAATTCATACAATTTGACCGGAAGCCAATTTCACCTATAGAAGTGTGCGGTGTCCTTTGCCGGTGTGTATAATCTTCTAAACATACCGAATGAACACATAATTTCAGTAAATTCATCTGCTTTCCACACTGTAGTATTTCCATCCTTAAATCAGCAAGAAAGTCGGGCACTATATCATCTCGCAGAACATAACTTCTCGTCCAGTATGTACGCCCCCTTGTTGAAATGTACTTGAAGTTCGGCTTGATGAAGAATTCACCATACGGATCATTTATCGTACCTTCTAATATCCATTGCTTTAAGAAACGGCTAAAAAATGTGTATATCAGTCTTTGTCTTTAACACATTCGCTGCAGACTGTGAGAGCCCAACACACACTTGGATGTTTACTTAGACTAGGAAAGAGTGGGGATCCATAACAGGTTTTTCGTCACGCAACCACAGTTGGACCATAAAAAATTTCGTGTTACGGCACAGAACTAGGTATTCCAAGAACCAGTAACACTCAAAAGTTTGTTGCATGTAAACTAATAGTCATTTTTATAGGTTGATTCGGAAAGGTATCGAGGTACTCTGTTGAAAATTTAAAGTGTTCCCAATCACCATTTTCTTGTAGTGGGGATTATTTAAAAGTCTACTTTTTATACAACCCCCAACTGATAGGCAATTGGTTTTGAAAATTTAGGTGTTTTTAACCATAACTAAGTATTATCTTAGAAAAAAAGAATTTAAAATTAGTGAAAACACCAAGTGTAAGTGTTTTGGTGGAGCCCAACGGTCACACATTGTCGGTGGTGGCGCTACGAGTCGTCTCAATTTTTTCTAGTCTAAACGTATTTATTAAAAACAGTTACAGTTCTCAGCGAATGTGGTACAAACACAACTGCAATATTGAAGGTGCTTATCAAAAATTTTACCTAAAATATACCTGACAACAAGGGTAAAGGATCGAGTACAGCACTATAATAACTTTCTGCTCAGTTATACTAAGTACTTTTTGGTATAGGTAGTTAAGTAGGGCAACGCCGTGAGGCATCTCTTCCGATTCCGTGTAAGGACCCACTTTGCAGATAGAGGTTAAGGTAGAAATCTGTAGTCTTAGTTGGTAGGTCTGCTCGTGGAATTTAAGGTAGTTCGTCGAATCCGGGATGTTGAAGGCTGCGGTTCGGTAGAACTTTAAATAGCGATTGATGCTCTCACAAAATTCCTGGAAGAAGAATTTTTCAAGTTGGTGATAATATTGGTAAAAAAACAATACATAAAACAATAAATAATTCATACATAATTTTCTTCTATATTAGTAGAAATGATGTTTCAATTGAGGTAACTCGATTCTATTCGTGTTTTAAATGCAAATGGTGCTTACAATTCTTAGATATAGTTTTATAGTCTTCTGTTCAACCCTCTTAGAAGGGTTGAGTACAGAGCCGCGCCAACCGGATGTGTGTCACCAAAGGGCGGCCAAATGTGAGGGCGGCCGCAGAAGCACAAATAACAGAGCACAAAAATTCGAATTCAATCCATCTATGCAAGATGGAATATAAACATAAATCATTAATGAAATAATCAAATCAGCATTAATTTTCTATATCTGCTATAAATGCCATTTTGGATTCAATTAGTAGACTCTCAAAATATTTTACCATCATTCTGGATTGCAGTACCGATATTAGTCATACAGAACAACTAACAGTGGTTTTCAGATTTGTCAACTTAAATACTGCCATAAAGTTGAAATTAGAGAACATTTCATACAATTTTGTGCAGTAGAACAGATCAAACTGAATTAGGATTATCAGAGTTTGTCTACAATTTGTTTTGTAACCAAAATTTAAATATATACGATATGCGCGGATAGGGTTATAACAACGGTGTATTTATGAGTGGTAAACGCAATGGGCTGCAAAGAAAAATCTTGGAAATCAATTCCAGAGCATTTTTTGTACCATGTCTGCACACAGTTTAACTTTAGTAATAAATTACGGTGCAGATGTTTCTTTTGAAATAACCATTTTTTTTTTTTATCTAGTTCAAGAGCTATACGTCTTTTTTTGGCCTCTACGAAAAGGTGGAATGTTATTAAAAAGCATGTTTCCAATTTAACTCTAAAATCACTGAGTGATACTCGATGGTCTAGTAGAATTGAAGCTACAATGCCTTTGAGACATCAAATCGGAGAAGTTTATGATGGCTATTTGAAATCGTGGGAGATATTTCATTAAAAACCAAGTATTACCAACAAGCAACTTCATTGGCCGCTAAAATTCAAAACTATTGTATGTTCCATTACAATCTGGTACAATACATTATTTAAAAGTAATTATGTAAGCAAAATTATGCAAAATTCAATCATAAATACAAAACTTTGTATCGATCATTTAAATAATATAATAGATTGTTTCACAGATATTCGCTCTGATAGAGGTATTAATGATTTTCTCATGCAAATTAACTAGCTGACGAATTTAATGTTGAATCAAAATTTCCTAATATACGAAGTGTGAGACCAAGAAGAATAAAGAGACAATTCATTATGAGCACGCGGATCAACCTAGTTTAGATCCAAAAATCAAATTTAAAGTGAGATTTTTTTTTAAACACAATTGATCAAACACTATTTTCTCTACGTGAACAGTTTGAGGGGTTAGAAAGTTATAATAACACATTTGGATTTTTTATCTGTTGCTTCCGGATAAAGAACTTTTTTCTAATTTAAAAGTTATAAAGAATAATTTACGATCCACTACTATGTTACAAGATAGATTAAATCTATAAACATTGAACAAACTGTGTTTGAATTCGCCGAAAATAAAGCACCAAAAATTATTTTTTTGTAAAAATATGTGTACTTGATTATTGCTTTTATAATTTATGCTATTTGGTTTTTCGATATCAGTTCAGTTTTGTTTTTTGTATACAATGAAAGAAATATTTTTTGTATTTTTGTTTTGTTTTATTTCACGAGGCGTCAATCAGATCTCTGCACAAGGGCGGCTAAGTTTCTTGGCGCGGCCCTGGGTGGGAACCACCTCCAAATAAAAAGTTGAAAGTTTTTCAACATTAATTTACATATTCTTAAAGAGACATTACAGAGGAAATCGTGAAAATCCATTCACTGATTGCGAATTCCGAGGTAAAAAATTTCACTGACAAATGTTAAATGAGTCTCATAATAGGTTCAATTTTAACATATTTGATCTAATTTATACTTATTATACTCTTCACAAATACAAAATGAAGAGTATATTGCATTCGATTGGCACATTTCTAAAACAGGTAATATTGCTCGTAGAGAACAAAATTTCATATCGCTGTGTTAGTGATCGAAATCTGAACAACTTTCAAAATGTCCATCCGTCTGTCTGTCCGTAACGTTTCTTGTAAGCACGATAACTTAAGAACAAAAAATCCGATTGTATTGAAATTTGGAGAGTAAGTTACTGATAGAGAGAAGAACTCTATTGTTTTTTAACAAAATCTATCAAAAAATTAAAAAAGTTATACATTTTTTTAGACAACATTTTTTTTTTAAATATTAATGAGCAAAATGCATAATTTTTTTAAACATCACAGATGAATAGATCACTAAAAAACATTATCTTTCCAGTATTTTATTTTTGTTTTATGTTCTAATTAAAGGTTAAAAAAATTATTTACTGCAGCTGTCAATTTAACTGCGTTTAAATGGAGAAGTTTCCACGCTACGTGTGTGTGACGTCATCGGGCACATCGCACCGACGGAAAACGTATTGTGATTGCGAATGTGTACACATTATTTATGTTGTGTTATGGAAAATACAAAGAAAAGTAGCTATAAATATTGTATTGTGCCCAGATGTACAAATACTACAATAAAAACTCCAGAAAAGTTATTTTTTAATGTGCCTAGACGCGATAAAGTTAGGAAGAAATGGTGTAGAGCTATGAGACGAGACAACCGAAATGCAGAATTATCGTCATCCTCAAGATCATATTGCTGCCAGGATCATTTTGATGTAAATTTACCAATTAAAACTAATTGTTTTATAATAATTTTATAAAAAATATGTACCTAACCCTAATATTATTGTGATAATTTGTTTACATATCATGGTGAATTTGGTCACTTTCCTATTTACAGGAATACAAAAGTTTACTAACTTCTGTTAATAGGAACCTTGAATTAAAATGTATAAATGTATAAGAACGGTGGGAATAATATAACTTCTCGACGTTCTACATATTATCCAGTTATATATGTATATATACCTATGTATGTCAACAGTTATTTTTACTATTAATGTACCTACCTACCTAAAAGTACGTACTTAATAAGTGACGGGATGTATTTATATAAAAAACTAAAGCATTCTAAGATGAAAAATATTAATTAATATAACATTAAAACATTGCCTTGTTTACCTATTTTGAGGTTAGGTACATAAATAATTTGTTATATTTAACTACAGTAAAAGGATAAAAATGGGCACAATTGAATTAATGTTTAGAATAATGAATGACACATACCTTGTTGCTTCAGTACCTCCAATTTCTGCACTAATAAAATCAGTATTAATAGCAAAAAAGTTTGTCATCATAAACACATCAACAACGGGCAAATTGTCACTCTGGCCCCGTAAAAACCCACTGTCCGTCATTTTACCACTTAATAATTAAAATAAATAAATAAATGAATGATTTCTTTTATGAAAATTTCAATACACATTTATAAAACACAAAACAATTTACGATTTAACCCCTTGGCAGATAGACGACCATTAGACATTATGCCGAATGACGTCAGACCAATAGCGTGGTGTTTTCAGTCGTGGATATGTTCCCATAAAATTTTGAATTTCAAAGTTGTTTATTTAGGCTACACATTTTTTTTTATACCTTTTCTTCATTACTTTCTCAACTTATATAACATATATAACGAAAAAATAATAAATTATTGCATTTCTAAAATTCATGCATGTTGCTCATTGAACTAAAAATATCTACAACTAATATTATTTACAAAAAGAACTGCGAACAATATCCTATAGAATGTGCAACAATTATATAAAAAGTGCAGTAAATCGGCGAAGAGTGTAATGGTTAGCTTGTTTTTATTTGTTTTCTCTTTAATGTTTGAATTTTTATGTCTCACCTGTACTCTGTATGTATTCTTTCTCTGCGATTGTAACATATAGGATGAAGTTTGTGTTAAATTGTTTTGTTCATCCTTTTGTGTAAAATTGTATGTGTTTCATGCAATAAAAATGTTTGAATTTAAAAGTAAAGAATTATCATAATTTTATATTTCTACCCATTTTTACACATATTACTGAAATATCATGTACACCTGTATCTTCCAATAAGTTTTATAATTTTAGCTACCAAAACACACTAATAGAATATAAATACTTACCGAAAATATATATCCTTCATATTTGTATTTTCCTGTATCAGGATTTGGAATGCTCATCCGATTTAACGCCTTATAACATGTACCACAGAACATCAAATCGCTGCAATAGTTCTCTAAATTATCAGGAGTTACACCGTCTACTGTTATACCTGGCATCATATAAAACTCCCCTAGCTCATCAAAACCGAAGGAATCCGAAGCCATACCAACTACAAATATAGAAATTTAACAAGAGGCAGTAACATTTCATCTCAAATCAAAGAATTTATCCCTAGATACTTAATTAATTGGTACGTCTGACACTGAAATAGCCAGATCTTAATGCACTTGAGTCGTAAACATCTATTAAGCTCGTTATTGAATGGACTGAATTCTCATATTATCATGTTGGTGATCGAATCCTGAACAACTTTCAAAATATCCGTCTGTCCATGATGTTTTTTGTAAGCACGATAACTTAAGAAAGAAAGCTTGTTTAGGTGACTATCAGGAGCAAACAAAGTATGTGCTAAAGAGACAGCTAGTGTATCTAGTGATGAGTTCCTTGCTCGGACGATTTCATTAACTATAGTCTAATTTATGAGTCAAAATACAAAATATTACTTGAAATCATCATCATATTAATCTGGGAGTTCCACAAGGCTCCGTCCTGGGACCTCTACTATTTTCATTACATTCAAGTGATCTATGTCATACAAAAGGAAAAATGACCATGTATTATAGAATTGCAGTCTCTTACAAATGATGTGATGGATAGTTTCAACTGCTCGAGAATCTTTTAATTATAAATATTACGAAAAATGACTGTATTTTTCTCATCAAGAAAAAACCATTCCTGATAACTTTTTTAACTTCAGAGATATTAAATTTCTTGGCACTATTGTAGATTCACATTTAATGTGGAACAATCTGGTAGATCATGTGGCCAAGATAAGCAACAGTTTTCTGTATGCTAATTCTTCATTAAAACCAGTGGCGGACTGACAATGGTGGCGATTGCCAAAATGCCCCCCTCACGTATTGAGGACCTCCGTGGACATGTGACAGGTGCCCTCGCCGACCCTCGGTACAAATCGCGACAACCACCAACAAGTGCCAGTCCGCCACTGATTAAAACATAATATACCTAAAGAATGTCTACTTAGTATTTGTTATATGCTATGGTATATCTGCATTTTTCTTAGTATGTCAAGATATGAGATAGATTACCCACCGTTAATCAAATCTTAATACAAGAGTAATCAGGCTAATCTTTAATTTAAAAACTACTGAGTCTTTATAAAATACTAACACTTCCATCAATTTACATATACATTTCTAAATGTGTAAGAAGAAACTTATCTTGGTTTAAAAATAATGGTAGCTTTCATCTGCATACCACTAGTGGCTTTGTGCCTTTCTGATGAGCTCAGAATAAGGGCGAAAAACGTTTCAAAGGCTAAGCATTTCCAAGAAACTGAACGAGATATTTCACGAAAATGTAATCCATTAGAATGAAAATTTTTTTTAAGGCAAGGTAGGTAAATAAATTCATTTTAGACCTTTGTTCTGATTTCTAACTGAATCTTCATACCATAGGGGGTCATTTAGATACTAGTTTGATCTGTTTAGTCGTAGGGGACTATGTTGGATTCTAGTGTTACAATGAGAATGTCAAATAAGAAATTGGACAAATTTATTTTAGGATTTTGATTTGCTAGCATAACCAGAAGTCAGGTTATCAAAAGAATGCAATGATTTCATTAATATTTTTTACATATAATTTTTCTTTTAGTTCTCATAGATAGATCTTTTCCGCTGTTTGCAAAATCCTATAAAGAATAAGTTTCATTACTATAAGCAAACAAATAATAAATAATTCACTTTTAAACCCTTTTCAAACCGTCCAAATCTGGTCATAAAACGGTTGTTTAAAAGTAAGTTGTATATTACCTCGTAACGAAGTTATGTTTTTTATAAGACTAAAAATGTTACTTGGGATTGAACATTAGGAATTTGAATTTTTTGAAACTATTAAAATAATATCTGATTCAAAAATGTGATTGTAGACTATGTGTAAGTGGGTGGAGTTAATACTAAATTAGACACAAACGCTTGCGGCGAGCATAGCTATAAATTTTGGATTTTAATTTTCCTATCTGTTCAGTAATAAAAATTATTATTTGAAGGCAAAGAGTCATATTTTAACAGTGTTTTTCGATTATAAATGGAACATGAAGAAAACGAAGCCACCTGCAAATAAATATTGTGTTCCAGGCTGTTGTGCCAGTGTTTCCCGTGCGGAAACATAACCTTGAAAGACGAGCAAAATCAAAGCATTGAAAAGAGTGAAATAAGTAAAAGCATGATTTTAATCACAATTTATTCGGAAATTATTGCAGTGAATCTGTAAAAATAATATCAGTGAATTTAATGGAATGCGTATTTTTCTCAAATCCAGAAAGTAAAATTGGATTTGTCATTATTTTAGGTTATGCTGTCAATGTCAAAACAATTATATCTTTATCACTTACAAATCTAAAAATTAAGAAAGTTCAAATGCTTAATTTTTACATACCTTTTATAATATAAGTAATATTCATATAAACACAACTACATTAAAAAATATATATTTTCATATGTTTCTCCATACGTGACACTGACAGATGGAGGGTCAAATTTTTATACCATTGGCTGCGAGTAGCGCTACCAGAAACTTTGCGCATAGCCTTAATAAGGTTATTTAAATATCTATTGATTATGTCTGTTATGTCTGTGTTTTATTATTAATTATGCATGCACATGTAATTTTACTTTTTTTGATTTTTATATCTGTTTTTATGTACTAGCATACGTAACAAATAAATAATAATTATTATTTTTATACTAACCCAGCAAATATTTAAGATCCCGAATAAACACACGTCTCGACTTCATTTTAGAATTAAAAACAGTACCCTTGAACAACTTCACCATGTACAGAGACTCTAAGTTTTCAACCCATAAAGAAGACATATCGCCTAGCTCTGAAAGGAATGGGGGTTCCTTATCCGGTTCCGGATAACCAAAGTTTTCCCAATTACGACGATTGCTATATTTCAATTTGGAAGCGAGATCCCAAATATTCTCCTCTGGAGTTGTCGTGGGAGAATAATAACCTTCATCTCCAAACATTTCCCCCAATTTTCCGTCAGATGGGAGCTCAGAAATAACTTCAGATGTACAACACTTCTTTTTAAAGGGTGGATCCCAGTTGAGAGGAATATTTTTAGAGCAGTCCTGTGCAGATTCAAGTAAAGACTTCGGCAATTTGAACATATTGTTAAAGTTTTCAAACTCGTCAATACGTGGTAACGATGACAGGTCCTAAAACAAAAAAAACGTTGCATTAAAGTAGATATCAAATGATTTACTGTACGGTCAGTGTAGTGAGACTGGAATAGTGTCCTAATATTGTACTTTATACTGTATGTACTTTATATTATTATATAACGACAGTATAACATTCATAAAAACCTATTTAACCAACAAGTTCCAGTATGTTAACTATAATTTATCCACTTCTAAAACCAGGAGAGTTTCTCATGGCGTTCCCCAGGGATCTGTGCTAGGTCCATTACTCTTTACCATTTATATTAATGACCTTGCCAACACCAGTGATGATACTGATTTGACATTTTATGCTGATGATACAACGGCACTAAACACAAATACAGCGCTTCGTTAATTAAATCTGAATGGTATCATGACAAAAGAAAATATTAACGAATGGTTTTTATCTAATCAATTAAAGCTAAGTACATTATTTACCAAAACTTCATTATTTGACACATCGGCCATAAGATGGTCGACGCATGCTTTTATGATCATCTTAGCCAATACCAAAATATTTTTCATTAGAGAGCAATTTTCTTGCAGTGCGTAAAAAATGCACTGTTTTAAAAAGTATTTACATTGTGAACACGGAATCCCAGTTGGCCAAAATCGAGGTGCTTTTAGTATTTACACTGACAGAAACTTCATGTTATGGTGGATATTTTCAAACTTTTTTTTGGAAAAACTGCATTTGCATTGAAAACTGACTTCAGATTCATGTTTTGCAACCCCAAATTAGCGTGTCCTGAAAAAATTTGACGAACATTCCAATGCCCCGTAATTCTCCAGAATTACCTAAAATACAATATTAAAACACCATTCTTGCTATGGCCTTTAGGTATACCCTTAGACTAAGAAAGATAGATGGTGGGGTAACAGCGCATATTTGCTATGCAGACAAGTTGTGACCAAAAGAGGTGTAGACAACATTGTGACGATGGCAAACGTTCTTGAATCAAACGTGCAGAGTAGAGAGAAATTTTGCAAAATACAACTAATTGATAAGGGATTTAGTGCACTTTATATAATAAACATTGTATCAAGTTCAACATATTGCTGTAAAAGTCGCAGTGAAATGAAAATGGAGCGAGTAACACTACACAGATAACAAAATATATGCAATTTTGACATTTATTTAACTAAATTAAATTTAGGTCTTTTATTTACATAATTATCCAACTTAACAAGAAATTAACTATTAATATTTTGTTATTGCACCATTTCTATTTATAACTTCTAAGTCTGTTTGGTATAGAATTAAACAAACTTATACAATAATCAATAGTAATAATATTTTCCCATGCATTATTTACTATGGCCAGTAATTCTTGGGCATTCCGTGGTCTCATATTTCGTTTTTGGATACTTCTTACGAGCAGTCCTCATACGTTTTCCACAGGGTTAAGATCTGGGCTATAACTGGGCTAGTTAAGAACATTAATGTTGTTATCTTAAAACCGGTTAGTCAAGGTATGAGCAGCAAGAACTGAATAATTATCTTGTTGAAATATGAATTCATTATTAGGAAATAATTGTGACACAGAAGGGAGCATAATATTGCCTAAAATCCTAATATAGTTAATATACGTTTCACTATTAAATCGTTCCTCAATATACCACAAAACACCAAGCCCACATGCCGATATCCAAGTTCACATGTTAACGGAAAATCTACCACTTTTGTCAATATTAGATATATACTTCTCATCGAATCGAGTATTCAGAGCTTGGTAAAAACAAATACGACCGCTGTGTGTAGACTGGAAAGATTTTTCATCTGTAAAGATTACATTGTTCCAAAAATTTACATCATGCACTAAAAATTCAAGCACAAATCGCAGTAGAGCTTCTTTATGTTCAGCTTTAAGTACATATTTCTTCGGTACTGCTGGATGACAGCATAGCTCCAATTCTCTTACTCTCCAGCGACCAGTAGAGGCATTTAAAACCTGATGAGCTGTGACCTTCATATGCGCAGAGACAAAATCCGTCCTGTTGACTTAGTTACACTTCTTAAAAATATTACATTTATTGTTTACAATTTATCCCGAGCTCTTGTTTATGTATACAGCAAGGCAGCCTCCAGTGTCTTCAAAAACATACTTATAACGGATAGAGAATTTTAATATTCATTGAATCTTAGTAATATCTAAGTGATAACTTCATTAACAGTGAAAAAAAAAGTGTTTGACTGCTGACGCGTCGAATTTATTGTTAATTATCAGACCAACATTTTTTTTAAATGTAATGTCTCAAATTGTTTATAATGAATAATAATAGTGGACGATAACAATAACATTATATCAACAATGGTGAGGGCCGCCAAATAAAAACGATGGGGTTGCTATAGGTATTATAAATTAAAGATGACGTTGCTACTTGAAAAATGCCTGCTCAAATATACTAAAATATACAATTTTGAATTAATCAATATGTCCACTAGTTCACTTCAATTTGAATTAATGTATTTCATACTTATTAGACTCACTATGTGAACAATTTGTCAAAATTGCACTCGTCAATTAGGTGTTTTCACTATGTGCAAATTTGCTTTTTTGATATTATTAAAATAAAGTACTTGTTATTGTGACGTGCTTTCTTCCAGTTGCCTAGCGCATAGGCAAGTGGAAGCGTCACTTTGGCGCTGAGCTGTATTTCGGTTAAATTCGGTAATCTCGAGCGCCACCTTTGCAATTTTTACGTGGGGCAAAGGTCCCACCTTAGCCTCCTAATCGCAGCCTGTTGCAGTAGGGCTGGGATAGCTACAGTGGAGACACAGTATATCCAGGGGTCCGGACGGCAGATTAGACTTTCACTCACATTCAACAGTAAAAGGCAGATGTCGGTAAATAGCAAAGTTTATTAACATACAATGAATTTTTACAAAGCAATAAAAAAACGGTTAGGTACCAAAATACAGAGTTTCTGATAAATACAATAACAAAAACTTAAGATATGCATTTTAATTTAATTTGAATTAGGTAGGGCGCCATTTTGTGACGTACGGGTAACCAGGCGGTGAGAAGCTAGTTAGCTACTAGTTACTCATTAATACGGAAGCAAGCGGTGGTAAGCAAGCAAACGGTGAAAGCGGTAAAGAAAAAAACTAAGATCGGTACAGTTAGCGGAAAAAAAACGGTAAACGATAAAAAAAACAACACCACAGTAAGTAATAAAAGCAGGCAGTATGCAAGTACCAGGCAAAAGCAAGCGGTTATGTACAGCATGCCTAAATGAATGGTCAGAGTGTAAGTGTGAAGAACTTGGCAAAACTAAATAAGACTGATACCAAATAAATAAAACGGTTTTCGGATTCGGTGCGGTGTGTAACTTAAGTCACACTCGGATCGGAAAATAAAACGGTTATCGGATTCGGAGCGGTGTGTAACCTTGGTTACACTCGGTTCGGAAAATTAAACGGTTATCGGATTTGGTATCAGCTTACGGCGGAGATTATTCTGCCTAGACGAACAGACAGCAATAATCAGAACGGTGGTATTTCGGTTCGGTTCGGTTCGGAAATGTTGAAATTACATCAACACTTGATGCGGTGTTTGCCAAGCGCCTCAAACCTCACAGCTGGGTGCCTTCATTAAATGCATTTCGGTTCGGCCACGTGGTATCTTGTCGGATTTTATGCGGAAAATGTCTATGTATCAGAATATAATGTTAGTTAATTTATTTACGGTAGCCTAGATTTTATTTTCAATTCCTGGACTATAATAAATTTCTATAAATTATTTCAAAGTAAGGAATTTTGTTCCATTTCGTATCAATACGAAATAATGGGAACAAAATGAACGGTAAACTAACAATAACACTACAATAAATTTCACAAAAATAATTTTACGCAAAACACGCGGTGACGTCATCGGTTACATTAGTTTCGTAAATCGCGTTTAAAAATTGTTAAACCTAACATTTTACTCACTTTATTACGTTTTACATGTGATTAAATAAGTAACGCCTACCTAATACGGGATTGGTAAAAGCTACTTTAGGAAATTTATCTTCAAAATAACATGTTTATAACACCAAATGACACTGACAATATCACTGATGGCGTCATGAGTGAGTAGAGAATTGATGTAGTGTTTTTGGCGAAAAAAATTTTAATACTAAATTAAAATTGATTATTTTAAGATATTATTCGACTGTTTCTCAAAATTCAAGTGTTTTTAACTATAATAAAGCATTATCTTCACTGTGAAAGTGAATTTAAAATTTGTGAAAACACCTAATTGTACTCTGAAGCCGTTTCTGGAAAAAACACCAGTTTTGAAATGTTTTATTTCTTCAACTTGATAAACTTGACACATACATACTGTATATATGTTCTGCCACTGACGCTTGCTCTTTGGTGGCAGGTTGCTCACAGCGCTAGCTACTCTAATGGTATAAGAGTTTGAGCATTCATCCAGAAGTGCGATCAATCTACTAAATAACCACATACATATCTGTATATTATTCTTACCAATTTTGTATCATCTTTAGTAGGTATATTTCTTAAGCTCAGAAAAAATTGTAAAATATTCTTGCACACATCGCTATCTGTCGCGTAACATTCTTGAAGACAATCTGCACAATCTTGCAAATCGCTAGCGTGGTCTTTCAAACCGTAATCATGAATGAGGGTCAACTGCCATGAAAGTAAGTTACAAAAAGGATCTGTAGTTCCTTTTAAGTCTTTGAACACTAAAAAATTAATGTATAAACTTTTATCTTAATAACAAACTATGTTATACCTTTTCTATGTTTTGGAATACTTTTTCCTAATAATATTCCGTAACATGTCGATCGTGATTTTTTAATTTTCTCCGGCTCATTGTGGAACTTTTCGCACAAGCTTGTAATTAACTGAAATACACTGTCTTCACTGCCTTCGACCATAATTTCAAATAATTTAAATAATATAAACAATTTTTTTGTTGTTGACACTATTGACAGCTGTCAATTTTGAATACCTATCTATGAAGTTAGCAGTTTTTCAGGTACCACTTCTGATTGTGATTAATTACAACTTAGGGCGAATTGTATAAAAATCACATTACCGATCGGTTAACTAACCGGGGAAAAATTTTACCGACTTAACTGATTTAATGATTTCAGCAATTTCTGACACTTGGCACTTTCTTGTTCTTGATGTTACAATTTAGTAGTTACCTCACTTTAACCATTTATTTTTCGGCAGTTAAGGAATTGAACTTTTCCCCGGTCAGTTAATGTTAACCAACACGAATTTGACTAACCTCTCTGGTTAAGCCTTAACTATGCTTTATACAACCCGTCCTTAGGGATTTAAAAGCACTGAACCATATGCAACCATATGAAGTCGAAACATAAAAAGATTTCCGAAGAAATCGGTAAAAGCTCTACCATTTCTACAATTTTTAAATTAAAAACCTGGGACTTTCACATATTACTTTTGAAGTAATGTATAAAAAAATCCGGTAGATAGGTGTGTTAAATTATTTTGTTTGTAAAAGTTATTAATGGTTATGTTACCCCTAGATTCACGAATTTCTGGGTGCCTGGTGGAAATTTCTGCATTTTTTTATTGGCGTCACTGGAGGTTAGTGCGCACAGATCACATTGGATCTGTGGTTAGTGCGTTTCCTACGTTTGGTACCACTGGTCTTTGTTGTCGTTTTTTGCAGGATGTTCAAATTATCGAAAATTTGGAGAAAAATAGCTTAACCATTGCAGCATTCTTATTTTTAAACAATATAAAGTTAATTAGATCTCAATTCTATTTCTAATGGCTGACACCGCTCTATAAATAAAAAGTAAGGTTTATATAACAACTCAAACTATGAATTATATAAATCGTGTTTAAGCATGGAATCGGAGAGAATCTTGGTAGCAGCTGGTATAACAGCTGCTGCAGTTGTTGGAGCATTCGTATTTTGGGGCCCATCACCAGGTTCTGGAAGGGGACGTGGAAGACTAGCTGGATTAGTTAACCTAGGGAAAACTTGTTTTTTAAACGCTGTATTACATGCTTTAGCTGCATGCCCACAATTTACTACTTGGCTTGAGAAGGATAAATATATTAAAGAAACTAGCTTACGCAGCACACTAGCTACAGTATTATCAGGTACAATGTCGAATCATTCCCCAAATGTTGATTCATATAGTATCATAATTTTTAGTCGTAAATGGTACAAATAAGTCAGTTCAAGATACTTATGCCCCTGCTGCAGTTATTAATGCCTTGAAAAGGCTAGGTTGGGTTATTCCTGCAGGAGAACAGGATGCACACGAGTTACTTAACGTTATTTTGACAACTCTGGACGAGGAAACGCAAAAAATAGGGAGAAAAGTGATAATATTTCCCCTTGAATCCTCTGGAATCTAATTTAAATTTGTTTTCTAGGCCGGGTGTTTATCAGATGCGCTTGGCATGAATGAGTTGGGGGATCTGACGAATGATGATGACGATCAAAGTGAATTTAATTCACTGGGCAGTGTCATGTCCCTTAATGAATTGTGCAGGCCAACAAGTTTGAGCTGGCGTGGTGGGGCGATAAGAAGGAACCGATGGATTTCTCGGTCTTGCAGGGCTTTGCAAATGTCTGGTCCTCCACCGCCACCAGCGACGCATCCCTTCACTGGGACCTTAACTAGTCAGCTTCGATGCACTGAATGCGGATATAAGGTATGTCACATATGTAGTAAAATTAGTAATAAGCTTCAAAAGCATTTTATTTTTCATAATTATCTTTAAGATACCCCAGCAGCACAACTTCATTGACTAATATAGCCACATATAAATATCAGATTTATTTATATTAGTTCTAATAATATCTCGAGAAATAAACGTTTTAATGAAAAATGTCTAGACATCTTTTTTTACGTTTTTGAAATTTCCATTAATTTGAGTTTTTTGCTAGTAACACTTTTTCAAACAATTCCTTCTTTTCATAATATAACAATTAAATTTCAGTCTGCAGTGCGTTACGATAAGTTCGAAAGCCTGTCTCTTGCATTACCCAGTGGAGCAGGGGATTTGGGTTGGGGAAGGCATAAACTTCATCAACTTCTAACAAATTTTGTTACTCCTGAAGTGGTTCCGGATGTCCAGTGTGAGGGCTGCAACAAGGATAGAGATCCAGCAAGGCCAGCAATTCTCTCAAGGCAGATTAAAATACTTAATTTTGGCAAGGTGAGATTTTTCATTGTTTTTAAAAAACGATGGGCCTTTATCGTATACCTAACATAAGTTTAACAATTTCACCAAATTATGTTAACACTTTTGCCGCTACTAAATTATTTATAACAACCTTCGGTGGAACAGGTTTTTGCTAAAGTAGGCATTTGCCCAAGATGTACAGAGATAGTTTGAGAAAATATCGATTGTGTTGCAATTTTTTATGCAACTACATAGCTCCAAAGTTAAATTACAACTGAACAAGACGTGTGCATCGATAGCATATCGGAAGTAGTAGCGCAGGTACACCGCATGCGTCAGTAGCACTCAAAGTGTTAATTTCATTTGTTATACATTTTGACATTCTGCCAAATAGGTACGCTTCAAAATCATTTCTAATCACACGTTATTTTGAATGCAATGACTACAAATTTTAAATCACCAGTAAAATACTACAATAACATATTTTTCAACAAACATCGATGTCAAACGAATCCTAGTGCTTTATTTAAACAATCATCTCCAACCTGAACCTCCACTGAAAGGTAAATAAAGTGCTAAACAAATAAGAGTCTCTTCAAACACACAAAAGTTCTGCAAAAATAAGGAACACAGAGCTAGATCTACAAATATATTAAGTCTCATCTCAAGTAAACGTAGGGGTGCTACCCTTAAAATAAAACATCGTTATCTTAAAAGACATCAAACTGACAAAAATATATCGAAAAATAAGAGAATTATAGCCGATTTCAACATAAAAATTATCAAGAGATATGGAATCCTAAAAACAACAAAATCACTCACAAATCAATCCTAAACCAACACCAGATAATAGCAGTAAATCTGAGAATTTACAACCTCGTCAACAAAATATGTCTGTCTATACTGCACATCAGCAAGTATCTCAACCCAAGCAACAATTACAACTTGACAAAGAAAAATCAAAGCAACTCTCATCACCAATAAATAAAAATGGACAACCACATCCTAGACTCCTTAAGCAAAACAAAAAAAATACTGCTTCCAGTGCAACCTCGACAGGCATCTCTAAACATAGACAAGGCGATAATGTAGAAAAGGACAGTGCCCCACAACACCAGACATCTAAAAATGGCAAAACTAAAGGTAAAATCTGTTCAGGTCCCAGTAGGCCTAATATTAAAGTAACCAACCCTAATATTGGAGAAAAGATGCCGGAATTAGCTTGGATCTATTTATCAAACCTTAACATAGAAACAAAGACGGACGATTTGCTAGAAACTCTAGACAGCAAATATCGCCATCTATGCAGATGCATAAAATTACGATCCAAATTCAGCAGACCCAGGACTGCAAGTTTCAAACTAGGAGTACCGAAAAACATGGAAGAATTACATTTGTCAACAGATTTCTGGCCAAAAGGTTGTTACGTGGACAAGTATATGCAAAGAAACCCAAATAACACTAGAAATATAGCAAACAATTTTTTAGACAAGTAAATCCCGAAAGTAGCATAGCAATCGCAGAAAATGTTTCGTCTTATAATTTTAGAATACTGCATCTGAACGTACAAAGCATTCGTAACAAAACTACTGAATTGGAGTTATTTATAAATGAGCGTAAATATAACTTTTTATTAATCAATGAACACTGGTGTAATACCGATGAGCTGAGTTATGTAAGTTTAGGAAATTATTACCTTGTCTCAAATTACTGTAGAACTAGCACAGTCCATGGTGGGGTGGCTATATATGCACTTAAGGACTATAAAAACTGTATAAATTTGGGAAATGTAAATAAATTCTCGGTTGAATCGCATTGTGAGATTGCTGCAGTAGAATATGGTAGTATAAGACTGATGACTATTTACAGACCTCCTAATGGTAATTATGACTTATTCCTGGAGACACTGACTCTTGCTCTTGATACCTTTTCCAAATGTGACAAAGTAATGTTTGTTTCAGGCGACTTTAACGTCTATTTTCAAAAACAAAATGAGCAGCGCACAACTCTAATCTTAAATACATTTGAATCATTTGGGTTTTCTCAAACCTTCACAGGACTCACCAGAAATAATCACTGCCTAGACAATATTTTTTTGAACATTTACACTAACAACTTATGTACCCAATCAATAGATACCAAGCTGTCCGATCACTTGGGTATACATCTAGAGACAGAAATTGAATTTAAAATTCCCACTAGCAGAATTTCTTACAGACCCATTCATGAACACAAGCTACCAATACTATGTAGTTATCTAGACACACTCAACTGGAACTTTGTTTTTGATTCCAATGTAAACATTAATAATCGCTTTATACAATTTATGAGAGTAAATGTAGATGCCGTAGACACCATATTCCCATTAAAATCCCATGTTGCAAATAGCCCCAATGAAATTAGCTTTATTTGGTTTAACGATGATCTTAAGCGCATGCGTGAACATTTCAATTTCTTACATGATTTTTACAAAAGAAATCCCACCGAGAATAACAAGACTATATTGAACAATTACAGGCTCAAATACCGCCGCAAAATAAATGATGCTAAAAAGGCATCCCACGATAACTTTATAAAAAATCACAATAACCCCCAACAGGCAATATGGAAAATTGTTAACAATTACAGGAAAATGTCTATGCCTCGGTCAAACAACATCTCTAGTGATCAATTTAACAACTATTTCACAAATGTACCCGATACTATTATAAACCAACTACCTCCTAGCAATTCTCTCTACACAAATTATTTATTCGATCACAGCCAGTCCAGCCAATTTTATTTTAACCAGGTTACCTATTTTGAAGTATCCGAGATAATTACCAATCTCAAGGGCAAAAAAAGCAAAGACGCTTATGGCCTATCTGTTCGAATCATAAAGGGTATCACACAGTCCATTTTAATTCCTCTTACCCATTTAATTAATGAAAGCATACAAAACAATGTATTCCCGGAATGCTTAAAAATCTCCAAAGTAGTACCAATCTTTAAAAAATATAATGTCGATGACCCTTCAAATCACAGACCAATATCTGTAATACCATGTCTCGCCAAAATCTATGAAATGATACTAAAAAATCAGATGACATTATATCTAGAAGAAAGTAAGCTCCTCAGTCCCTACCAGTACAGTTTTCGAAACAAATTATCAACAACTCTTGCCATTGATAAACTGACAGATTTAATAAATGCCGGTTTTGAAGACAACACTTATGTATGCTCTCTTTTCCTAGATCTCACAAAGGCTTTTGACTGTGTGTCCCATGAATTTCTCATAAATAAATTAAGTTTCTACGGCTTTACGGATGAAAGCAAATCGTTCTTACGGTCATACCTGAGTGATAGACAACAATTTGTTCTTAATAATGGCATTAAATCTAATACTTTAAAATTGCAGCATGGAGTACCGCAGGGGTCCATACTAGGTCCCATACTTTTCTTAATTTATATCAATGACTTTCCTCAGTCAATTAGAGATAATGTTAGTGTAATATTATTTGCAGATGATACAAATTTGACAATGTCAAATGATAGCATCGAAGTTTTGCTAAATGAAGTACCGCATACCAAGTTAAGCGCACAGAACTGGTTTATCTCGAATAGGCTAAGTTTAAATGTGACTAAGACTGAAACAATGATATTTGGTTTGCGCAATTTGGAAGAGGTTAATAATCCTGAGTCTGTTAAATTCTTAGGAGTTTACTTAGACCCCAAGTTATCTTGGGAAAGTCATACTAACTACGTCTGTAAAAAAATTTCCAAGTATACTTATCTGTTGCGAAACCTTATTGACAAAGTCTCACTGAATACTCTAACCGCGACTTACCATAGTTTCATCCGCTCTACTTTATCATATGCAATACTAGTCTGGGGACATGCCCCATCTTGTGCTGCTGTATTTTCTGCTCAGCGAAAGGCAATTCGAGTCATTTCCGGACTAAAATTTACAGACAACTGCAAACAACACTTTATTTCCTTGAATATTATGACTGTGCCTTGTACCTACATTTACCAATGTCTTAGTTATATAAAGAAAAATGTAGAATTATTCGAAACTAGAAGCCACATACATTCTTATAAAACCAGAAACAACGATAAACTCAACATAAATTTCCATAGATTAAGTAAAACTAGGGATGGCACTGGATACTTGGGTTTTCAATTTTATAATGCTCTACCACCAGAGATAAAATTGTTGAATGAAACTCAGTTCGAAAACAGAATAAAAAAATATTTGCTCAATAATGCTTTTTATAGTACTAACGAATTTTTACATAGCAACTTTTCCTCTATTGCAAACTAATATGTGAATCTCATGCAGTATTCTAGAAGCTACAGTGATAAATTACCATACCATACCTCCTATTTATTTTATATTAATAGCTTCTTTTATATCTAGTTTGTCTTTCATGTACTATGTGCTCTCAGTCTTTTACTTCATATCTATTGTTTTATATATTTTTGCCTTATATTTGAACTTTTGTACTGTATGTTGACGTGTGTAAACACTGTGCGTACTTTGACACCAATAAAGTATTGTATTGTATATTGTATTGTATTGTATTGCATATTATTTCTTTTTCTCATTTTCGTAAATATGGGCACGGCCAACCTCCTGCCGTTCATCATTTGTTACGAGTAACTACTTATGTTAATATTGAGTAACTGGACGATATGCCACCTAAAAATACCTCGACAAAATAACGCTACGGAAATAACGACCCATCTCTAGTCACACAGCAGTGATTACTCCCCGTCATAATTGTAAAATGGTGCTCTGACAAACCAACCCTGGTGATAATTTATTAACCCTATATTAATTCACTACTCTGTTGAGCTGAGATTGTACAGCCTGACAATCATTCGAGTCTAATATAACGCTAAAAAGGTCATTAATAAACAATAAAAATAGGAATGGCCCAAGATTGGACCCTTGTGTTACTCCAAATGAGGTTACATACAAATCTGACGTAATATCAGACTCAGTTAAGATGCTGTGCCGTAATGTTAATATCACTGTAGTGTGTTCTGCGTTAAAAAAAATAAAAACATGTTTTTAACGATATTTTCATAGAAATTTCAATTAGGCGATAAAAAATAGCGTGAAGGCCTATTGTAACAAATATGCTAAAGCTGTATGTAAAATTATCTTTCTGTTATTCTAGTTACCTGTATGTTTGTGTATTCATATATCACGGAACACCTGGCAACCTGGAGGTATGTCTAAAAGGCAGGACTATGTCCAATTTCCTATGAGACTATCGATGTCCGCATATACGTTTATACAAGTACACTATCAACGAAAGTTACCTAACGCGGTAAGTAATTTGGTAACGAAATTAACGGAGAAGATTAAGTATGTATGTTTTGCAGACTTATACGAGTACTAGTGAGGGCGGTAGCCCATTGTCGAGCAGTACTCCTCTTTGTTGGACGGGTAGTTCCCTGAATGATATGGCTAATGAGTTTAGAAACGTCTACCAACTTGCTGCCGTGGTTGTACACGCTGGGGATGCCCATTCGGGACATTTCATTACCTACCGCAGGGGGCATCAAAACAGCAGGTAAATATACCCATTATATAAGGTGTGCTAATATTATCGGGGAAGCTCGGAGCCTGTACATAATTGTATTAAGGTTTTTGTCTCAGAATGTTGTAAACAATATGTCTTTAGGGTATAGACTATCGGCAGAATGTTTACTAGCGCCGCGATGCGGAATTTTTTAATTGTGCTGTGAATTTTGTATTGTGTTCTATACATTGATTTGTTTTTTATGTTTTCTTGAATAAAAAACACATCGTTGCTTTTTTGCAATTGTTATAAATGATGAGTACATAAAATTTCTTACAAAGTAAATACAATTTTCATACTGATTATATTTATTTATTGTGTTGAAGCCGCTAAAATAATTATGTTTATAGGTTATCGTTTGCAGCTCTTTACTAAGGTATGAACACGTTTGATTACAGTGACACGGATTTGACCAATTATCTCTGCAAAAAGAGTCTAATCGTTCAAATTTTACATTTGTTAAATATTAGTGGAGTAGATATGATTGGGAAGTAATTTTGGAATAAAAAATATCTGCCGAAAAGTTAAAAATAAATGTAAGAAATTATTTCCGTAATTATCGCCAAAAAAGAGACAAAATGATAAAATATTAAAATCTTTAAAAGTTAGTTGAGTCAAAATAAACGAAAGGTAATTTTAAAATAAAAAATATCTATCAAAAATTTAAAAAAATAATACTGTGCTAACGGGACTTGAAGCCGGAGAACCTCTTCGGTGGTCGTCGCTCAACGTGATCGGCTACGGCGGATCCCAATTTTAAATAAATAAATATATACACATTTATTGCCAGAAAGAAAAAAAAAATACAGGCAAAAATAAATAAAATATTACATGTATATATTATGGCATTGAGTAATAAAATATTAGAAAGTTCACTGGCTGTCACATGTGAAGTATACAATCTTTGGCTTTTTTTGAACATTTAATTAAAAATATAACCCGATAACTTTTAAATTTGAGTATAACCTTGAGGAAAAGGTAAAATCTCAAAACATCAAATTCTCAAACATTAATATCTAAATATCTAAATAATCTAAAATACATAGAGTGGAAGGTCGTATTTAAGCAAGAGTAACTTTTTTACGCAAAGGATGTTCTTTTAGATTTTCAACTTATTTTGCCAATAATTCTACAGGTCAGAAAGATAAGTTTCCATTTACATGAGTAGGATATAAGTAGCGCTCTCTATAAATAACGTTAAAATTACTTCCATCTCTGAAAATAATCAAAATTATTGAGAAATTTGAAAATAAAACTCTAGTAAATAAGGGGGAAATCGTGTAAAAGTTGGAAAACAGCACCGATTTTAAAAATTCCTTCTGCATTGTGTTCCTTGAACCCTCAGGATCGTTCGTCACCACTAACATCTTTGCGGATGGACAAAATTTGGGAGTTGTGGGGATTATAAGCCTCAAAAATGACCCAAACATTAAACCTTGAAAAGAAAACTTTAAAATGAAAATTTCGGCCTGGAAATCCCTACTTAGGGGTTTTTGAGGTCGCTAATCACGAATCTGAGGTCCAATTTGGGAAATTCAAAATGGCGGACCGGAAGTACAGTCAATTTCTCAGGAAAAACTCTACTTTTTCGTTTTTGTGCTCAAAGTGGGATTACTCATATCGAGTAATTGTATAAACATTCAAAATCACAAAAATAGAAGAAACACGTGTCTTTCCAGAGGAAATGGCTCTACTACTGGCCCGCCATTTTGAATTTCCTCTAATCAGACATCGGATTTGTGATCAGCGACCTCGAGAACCCTCCGAGTAGAGATTTCCAGGCCAAAATTTTCATTATTTATTTATTTTTTTGCAAGGCTTAACTTTTAGGGCTTATAATCCCTATAACTCCCCCATTTTGTCTGTCTGTAAAGATGTTAGTGGTGACGAATTATCCTGAGGGTTGAAGGAACACAAAGCAGAAAGAATTTTTAAAATTGGCGTTGTTTCCCAACTTTTACACATTTGGCACTTTCTTCCAGCTTATTTACTGAAGTATAAGGCAGATTGGGCTCAATCAACATATTTCGATGTCTAATTTGGGGATTTACATTTTTATAAAATACCAATTTGTGTTTTTAGGTGGTACTACACTTCAGACGTGGAAATAAGGGAGGTGACAGTGGACGAGGTGCTGCAAAGCACGGCTTACATGCTCTTCTACGAGAGAAGTTCCTCGATGGGCAGCGCATTTTAAATCACGCCCGCCAAAGACATTCAGTGGGATGTCTGTGCATTTGTGGTAATATTTTTCTTTGAGCTTTGACCTCAATTCTTATCGATTTAAGCAAGTTGAAACAGTGGTTACGTGGCAAGAATAATTCATTCAGAAGTTCCATTCCAATTTTTTTCTTCGTATCACACAGATCCACGGGCCCAAGAAAGTGTAGAATAGAAAAATAATTACAAAACATACACAAGTGGTCCAAAGTAGGCATTTTATTTGCATTTACATTGTTTAAGAAAGGCGCAGGAAGCAAGAGAGTCCTTGAACTAATAATATTTTCCCGTTAATGTCTCGTAGTTGGTTGTTCTGAAGAAGTCGTTAATAACTTCCACTTTTGTTGATGGAATAAAGTATTTTAGGAGAAAATTCGGAGCAACTATTGCTCTCGTATTGCAAGAGATACTCGACTTTCTCTTATCTTGACTATTTTTTGTTGTGTTGTGCTTTGTTTCTAAAAAACAACTCATGACCTCACGCTTTATGCCTCATAAATAAGGTTTAGTCAGTGATGTGTGCACACCGATAAAAACTACTGCCCCCCCTCATTGCAAATCATTGGCTTTTAAAAATGCTGTGGCACAAAAAACTGCTTACAGCACTGTAAAAGAGGGCTTTGTTGCTAATTAACCCTGGCATAAATATTCCACCCGCAAAGTCACAGTGAGGCTGTTTTTTTTTCCATCTATTCGTATGAATTTCCGCCACTGTTACTGTTACCGAGTGGATTAAAGAGAATTATACGTTCACCATTTTCCCAAGATGGCAGCTGACGTGCGCATGTAGTGTTATTTTCTTGTAAATATATGTGTACCAGGGGGTCTTCCGTGGTGAATCACTCAACGTTCTGTTTCCATAGTAAAGTTGCGGAAGACGAGATTATGGCTTGTATAAATATATAATTTTTGGCAAAAAAGCATTTGTTTATTAAAAAACGGTACTTTTTTGAAAATTAATTTCTACAGCTTAGGGATATCGTAGTGTAACATGGCAACATCGATCTTTCATTTATAGTAAATTGATTTTTGTAACTTAGGCATCGCAAAATTGAGTACAAAAAAGGGCTTACTTGCAAAATTGAGTGCTGGCAGGTGCAAGGAAAACTGAACTCGGATGTTCAAAATCGTGTGTGCTAGCAAAATCGTGATTATCTTGGCTTCCTGTGGACGTGCAAAAAGTTATAGCCAACCGATTTGAGGTAGCTCGACGAGATAGAACAAAATATCGCATTAGTTTTGCAAAAAAAAGCATCTCAGTCCATAAAACGGACCTCTTTTAACTTTCCTGTCTTCTGCACATGTCTTTGCCCAATTATTGTTATTTGTATTGCTATTGTTGATGTCAAGAAAATAACCCCAACCATGTTACGCTACGACATCCCTAAGCGGTAGAAATTCGTTTTTAATAAAGTGCCTCTATACACAGCAAAACCTATAATCTATCAAAGTTTGTTACAAC
Source organism: Stenurella melanura (assembly GCA_963583905.1). NCBI lineage: Eukaryota > Metazoa > Arthropoda > Insecta > Coleoptera > Cerambycidae > Stenurella > Stenurella melanura. The sequence continues at coordinate 116,709,898 of OY757316.1, read as the reverse complement.
TACATTCATTATTTTTAAAACTAAAAATTAATTAAGAAACAGCGTTCTTTAATAGTATTTTGCATTTTGTTAAAGAATTAATTAACCGATATTAATATGGTTAGGCTAATTTTGTAGATATTTTTAATACCTACGACTTCTTCCGCGGACATGTTTTCGTAAAACCTAAAAATAAATTTACACAAGCCAAAAACTCATTTTCCCTAACTTTACTTGTTAGGTACATATTTCCGTTGAAGAATCCTGGTTGACATTTTTTTTTTGAAACGAACCTTTTCTGGCTTTTTTGCCTGGGCTATCCCTCCTCTATGTAATGTTTTCATTGCCCCCTTTCCAATAAAATTATGTAACGTCTTTCTCCCAATATTAAATTGATGTAAATGATTCTATGTTATTTCTCCTTTATTGTATTTTATGGGACAAACGACCATGATATCGTCGTCACAAAATTACTCTAATATTGTGATAACTGCCTCTCAATTAGTTCCTGCATACACCAAAACCCTTGTACGCAACACTCGGCGCTCATGTCACCAACTAAGATGGCATCATTGGTAGATGATTAAAATTAATCATTTCCTGATGGTATATGGCTGACGAAACACGTGTCTAACATAGTCCAGTAATTTTAAGAAAAAGTGCAAAAACGATGCTACCCGAAAACAAAAGATAGGGTCGTGTAGAGGAAAAAATTCTGAGAGAGGTACCGTTTTTTGCATCGCTCTAGCTGATGTAAAACATAACCTAAAAAAATCAGACAAAGTCAAAAATCGCTTTTTTTGCTTTTGCTGTGTTTTGTTTTGATTTAAATTACTCCTTGTTCGGTGAAAATGTTGCCTCTGTGTAGTAGAAAACGAGCATTTTAAAAAAATTAGAAATACGTGATTTATAGCGCTTGTACGAAAAAAAAAAACCTTTTTGTGAATCTGTCATTGCTCACGATTGGGATGGCTTAGAGAATTAAACCCATATAATTTAAGATAGAAATATTTTTAGTCACTTTCTAACCTCAAAAAAAGGCGAATTAATATCGTCGCCGCTGCCATATCCACGTCAAACGTGGATTTAATTCTGGACTTAAATCTACGTTGATAACGTCAGTAAGCATGATTGCATCGAATATTGCGACGCAGATAATTAATAACAATTAGATAGCAAAATAAAAATCAACCTAACTAATCTAACCTAACCTAACCTAAAAAATAACATGAAAGAATGAAATCATTATTAGAAAAAGGAGGAAAATATTATTTCTGCCGTCAAAACAAACGTGAATTTGTGGAAAAATACATTAATCGTTACTAATTAGAACAAAAAAAGTTCGGCGTATCCAGAAGTGAACCCGGGACCTCACACACAGTAAGCAAGAACGTTACCCATGTGCCACCTGACAGTCAGTGCTATGGCATGGAATAAATAGTTGTCCCAACGGCAAAACTTACTGACGTCATCAACATCGGCGGCCCGTGAAATTTTGGTAAGCTATAGCTTAGTAATGGAGCATGGGACCCATGCCAAACTTTAATGGATCCCTACCAAGGCCAAACTGAGACGTTTTGTGGAAAAAAAAAAATGTGATTGGAATTTTCGAATTTTTTTTTCAAAAAGTGCAGTACCTACCCTGGAATCTGGAAAAGTACTTGTAGAATATGAACAGTGTATTTTTTTTGGATCGAGGAAGAAAATATAAGCTTAGGTTTTTAATTTTACCAAATCATCATTTTGAAATTTTATTTTACACATATTTAATTTATAAAATTTCAAAATGTTGTAACTTTATAAAGAATGAAGATTTTTTGATAAAATTAAAAATCCTATCTTTATATTTTCTTCCTTGTTCTAAAAAATAATACACGATAGATATTTTACAAGTACTTTTCCAGATTCCAGGGTAGGCACTGCATTTTTTGAAAAAAAAATTTGCAAATTCCAATCAAATATTTTTCCACAAAACCTCCCTGTTTGACCTTGGTAGTGATCCATTAAAGTTTGGCATGGGTCCCATGCTCCATTAGTAAGTTATAGCTTATCAAAATTTCACGGGCTGCCGCTGGCCATCAATGTGTATTTAAGTTCAGAATTAAATCCACATTTGACATAGATATAGCAATAACAGTGTAATATCGTAATGTTTTTTTGTTATGTTTTTGTGAAGTATCTCTTTCGCTTATAGTAATCGATGGTATACACTTTTTACACATTTAAAAAAAATGAGCATCCTATGACCACTTTGGTCTGAAATAATTCATTTATTATTATCCTCACAACTTTCTTATTTGACTTTTATTTGTAAGATGCTTCGATTTCTTTTTAATGGCAAAAAACAGTTTTTTTTTCCATTTTGTCTAATTTTTTAGGTTATGTTCTGCACCAGCTAGAGCGATGCAAAAAAAGCTACCTTAGAATTTTTTCCTCTACACGACTATTTTTTGTTTCCGGGTAGCATCACACTTTTAATGTTAGTATTTGAGTGTTGGTGTTTGAGGAAATTACTTCAAAGACATTATTGCAGTTCTTTTTTAGCGGATACCTTACTTGGCAATCTTTTACGTTTATTAATTTTAATTGCAAAATTATTACTTGAGGAAATATGTAATTCATGGAAGGCCCCCAATTGTTATGACGTAGTTTAAGTATATTGGAAGTAAATTGTTTTTCTAAAATTAGACGTACTATTCCATGATTAAAGTAATTAAATGAGAAAGTGATAAGTGATGTTTTAGCTAATTGTAATATCTTAAAAAATACACTTTATGTTTTATATTGACTTGAAAAAAAATTGATCCTATTAATTGCACTAAAATAGACTAGACGTGATATAGTTTTGTTTTTTGGTAGACGTTTTTGCTCGTAATGAATACTCAGGTATACACCCTAGTGAAACGAGTATCAATCTATATTTATATTTTTTTACGAATAAAGGCAGTCGAATGATTTAAATGGTCATGTTATTATGAAACCAATATGGTTGTGTTATTAGGTATAAGTTAAGTTTTATTAGATTGAGTTATTTTTTGAAGGGAAAGTTATGCACTTTTGCAAGATCAAATGTCAGGAGCTATTTTAGGTATGACGTCTATGTCTCATGTTTTTCTGTATATTTTATATATGTGTATATTTATTGAAAGAATATAAATGTTATAAATAAATGAAAATTAATTTTAATCGTGTGATTTATTTCTGCAAAGCCTCGCACAAGTATGTGTCGAATATGGCACTTTTGTTAATAACGTCACAACCATCAATCTATGACGGCCACAATAAAGGGGCACTTGGCCTTCGAGAGATTTTCCTGGTTGAAAATTATCAAACACAGTTAAATAATGGATGATATATATTAGACAAATAATAAATAGTTGCAGCTAAACAACAAAGTCAAAAATACGCAAAATATAAATTAAACAAACAAAGTTTTCTTATGTTGATGTTTATTTTATTTTAGTAAATGAACATTACATGAAACGTCAAAAATTTCTGTACAGACAGTCTAAAGCTTAATAAATAACAAGTGACAGTAAGTAAGTAATAAATAACAATAGATAATAAAGAAAAGTGGAGAAAGAAAAAAAAAAGACTAGCACATACTATAATAATATTTGGTCAAGATAGTATTATAAACTTTAAAAATCACACAGTAAGTATTCATCAATTGAATAACAACATTTCTCTATAAGTTTCTTCTTTATCCAGGAGGAGAACTTGCATACCATTTTGCTTTTTCACAGCTTCAGGTAGCTTGTTGTACAATTATTTTGATCCCCAGTAGTCTAATCCATTTTGCGTTTTTGCTCATCTGCGAAAAGGTACCCGTAGCTGATCTTTATTTCTAGTTGGATAGAAGTGATTTACAGAATTCTGCAAATATTTCTTTATTCATATGTACATACTTGAGGCAATTCAGTATATACATGCTTGGGATGGTAAGTATGCCTTGTTTGAAGGATTCCCTACAGCTTCCATTATAACCTAACTCACATAGTATTCTTATAGCTTTCTTTTGAAGAATAAATATTCTATGAACTTCTGATGCTGTTCCCCATAGCAAAATTCCATAGGCTGCAATGCTGTGGAAATTGGCAAAGTATGCTATCTTAGCCGTTTGATGAGTAGTAACTTTTTTTTCTTATTATATATAGAGCGGTACTTAATTTTTTGCTAAGCTCTTCTAGGTGCATTTTCCAAGTTAATGTACTGTCTAGTTTTATCCCCAGAAAGTCTATCGACCTTTGGTCTCGGCCTGTTGTAGTCACTTTTAGACTTTGAGTTTTAGCCTGATTTAGTAGTAACAGATTGGCTGCAAACCAGACATTTGCCTGTGCCAATACCTCTTCTACTGGGGGGTCGTTTCCATTGTCACCTTTGCGTAAAAAAGTAGTATCATCTGCATAAATATTGGCTCCAAAAACGATAATTAATGTATATTATAAATAGTATAGGACCAAGCACCGATCCTTGAGGGACGCCCTGTGTCATAGCTACTGTTTCTGAGATTTCTCCCTTCCATCTGGTCATCTGATTTCAATTCATTAGGTATGACGTTATTAATTTGTGAGGAGTTCCTCGGACTCCATAGTATAAAAGTTGGCTTAGAAGTATTTTGTGATCGACGGTGTTGAAGGCTTTACTTAAGTCGCAACATATTATTTCAACTTCTTCACGATTATCAAATGCCTCAGTTATTTTATCTACTACGTTTATTACAGCAATAATTGTTGATTTGCTTCTTCGATAGCCATGTTGGGAGTCATTAAAAAATTTTTGATTTTGCAAAGAAGCTCACTAATCTAATTTTTATTACAATTTCAAAGACCTTTGATATAGCTGGTAAGATAGAGATTGGTCTGTAGTTGTTTACATCATTTATATCTCCTTTTTTGTGTACAGGAATTATTTTGGCATATTTCCTTTTGTCCGGGAATATTCCCGCTTCTATGCATTTATTTATTATTATTGTCACTGGCCCAACAATTTCTTCCACAATTTTCTTTAGCAAAGAAGTCGACACTCCAAAAATATTTTCAGTCTTCTTGTTTTTTATGTTCATAATTGTATCCCTCATTTCGTTTTCATCAACTTCATTTACATATATTGACCTTGAGTTGTTGATATGATGGTTATTCAAAAGTTCACATGGAGTAGTTGGTATATTCTTCAATTTCTCTATGATTCTAAGTCCTACATTTGAGAAAAATGCATTCAATTCATTTGTGGTTAATTCCAACTTTTCTGCTATACGGGACTTTTCGTTGGGTTTGGTTTCGGATTTTATCACTGTCCATATTGCTCTGCTTTTATTCTCTGCGTCACCTATATACTTGTCATTTGCCAGTTTTTTTGCTTCGTCTATCTTTTATGCTGACTGTAAGCATTAGCAGTTTCTTCATCATTTCTTACCATCATTATAGTGTCTTAAAGCATCTAAGTTGTGCTTCATTTGCTTTAATTCTACATTGTACCGTTTTATTTTCTTTTCTTTCTCTTTTTTTTTTCAGGAAAGTATGTAATCTTCAAAAATGCCAGTGAAAATATTATGGTAGCATTCATAAGCCTCCATTGCAACTTTGTTTCTAAATACGGCTATCCAATTTACTGGTGATAACTTTTTCTTAAACCATTTCCCTGAATTTTAGTTTCGTAAATTTTTGGATTATCATCATCTTACCATAAGCACATGTTGGGAAGAGATGGGTCCTCAGAATGGACTTCTACTGTCCATTCATTCTGGGCTATTTACATGATTGATAAATGTTTGATCAGCATATTCCCTACATACTTATAGAGGAAAATTTATGGCTTGATGTTATTATTTGGTGACTGTAATCCGATACCCTTCATCCTTTATTATACTTCGGAACCACATCCGAATAGACCAACTGTAGTTACGCCTCTGGTGCGGAACAGACCACTACTTTAGAGTCCAAAAAACTTATCTACCAATCCTCACCTCCCATGCCGACTCATATTGGGATGGGGCATGGGACTCCTATAAAAGAATCTGGAGATCGGCATGGGAGTTGAGGATAGGTATATAAGTTTTTTGGGCTCTAAAGTAGTGGTCTGTTTAGCACCAGAGGCGTAAGATTGAACTTCCTTACAGGTAAGTCCTTTATTCTTTAATTATGTTAGAAATGCTCTAATACCGTATGTTTTATAGATTGGAAAATAAATGACATTGCTAAAAATACACGATGTCATATCTGCAACTCACAATAACATGATCACAGTGCTAGTTGACGGGATAATAGCATTTGCTTCATTAGGTTACGAAAAACATAAAGACTTACGCACATATTGGGTTTTACGGAATTGTAGAAATGTAGTCGCCGAATAGGTGAAACACCGTTGATAGAGAGCAGATGAATGATGAGGCATGGCGAGGGTATGTTGGTGCCTTATATTGCGATTGTGTGCAGAGCTTCTAAAAACGAGTTTCTCTCGAAGGTATAGTGGAATGGAGGAACGAAATAAGCGGTGTAAGAATACAAGGTAATAAAATTTCACCACGCTGTCCATTTTTAACGATTTTAATTCAGTTAGTTTTACCGATATATGGTCGTATTTTCTTAGGTTGTAGATAAAACGACAACATGTGTTTTGTACAATTTGTAGACGATTTTTAGTAGTTTGGTCAAGACATGGGTAGTATAGTATATTACAATAGGTGAAAACAGGCAACACAAGTGATTCACACATTTTCTTTCTCATTTTGAAATTCAGTATGTGTCTGTTTGAGTACAAAAAATTTATTAACTGCTATTCATCTTATTTTTAATTTTTTTTCTTATTCTTCACATTCATCTCCTTATCTCTTATGTATAGACAAAATATATGTTAATCAAGGTCAGGGTCAGGTTTTAAACGAATAAATAAATTATCACCTGGCCTATTCTTGTAAACAAAACTTACAGAATAAATTGATTTTATTATTATTGTTTAGTTTATTATAGATGTAAATTTGGAAATTCTTTAATTACTTCCCTCACATACCGAAGGGAAGTATTGTATTCGAGAAAAAATCACCCTCCGAGATTTTTACGGATTCTGACGTTTCAGATCACGGAGATTACGAAAATATAGGTTTTTCAATTCCGTCAGTCTGTCTGTCTGTCTGTTGGTGCATTTACTAAAAAACTACTTGACGGAGAGCAGTCAAATTTGGTAGGTAGTTGACGCTACTGTCAGCGCAGAAATGGTAGAAATTTCACTGGAGAATATACAGGGTGGACCGTCTAAACGGAATAAATAGTGAAACAAATTTTTTTTCGCTCAAATTTAAAATTTCCACGTTTCATGACGCGCTAATCCTATTTCGAGAAAAAAAATTTTCGAAAATTTTTTTCACCAACATTTTTGAAAAAATTTTTACCAAGATGAAAAAAAATTTTTTTTGCTCAAATTTAAAATTTCCACGTTTCATGACACGCTAAACCTATTTCTGAAAAAAAAAAATTTTTGAAAATTTTTTTCACCATTTTTGAAAAAATATTTACCAGTAAAAAAAAATTTTTTCTTTGTTCAAATTTAAAATTTCCACGTTTCGTGGCATTCTAAACCTATTTAAAAGAAAAAAATGTTTGAAAATTTTTTACCAACATTTTTGAAAAAATTTTTACCACTAAAATAGATGGAATTTTTTTTTCTTAAAATTTTAAATTTCCACGTTTCATAGCGCTCTTAATCTATTTAAAAAAAAAATGAAAAAAAATGGAAATTTTAAAAAAATTTCGAAAAAAATTTTACCACTAAAATAGATGGAATTTTTTTTTCTTTGTTCAGATTTAAAATTTCCACGTTTGCATGGCATTCTAAAATTATTCAAACAAATTTTAATATGTTTTTGAAAAATGTTTAAAAAAATTTGAAAACATGTTTAGGTAATCTATTTATCACTATTATAGAATAGACGAAATATTTTTTTTTTTCAAATTTAAAATTTCCACGTTTCATGCCATTTAAAACCTATTTCGGAAAAAAAAATTTGCCATATCCTTTCACCATTTTGGAAAAAAAATTAACTGGAATAGAGCGAAAAATTTTGTTTTGCTCAAATTTAAAATTTTCGCATTTCGTGACATTCTAAACCTATTCAAAAAAAAAAGTTTTGAAATTTTTTTATATTTTTTAACCACCACTACTTCCACACCATTACATGAATGTGGAATTAAAAATGTGACAGATGGCAATAATATTTGGCATATGCACCTATTATATACTTTTATTGAATAATGGCATCCCAAGAAATAATTCAGTCATGGTGGACATTTGTAAAGGTATTTGCGCAAGCCTTCCATATTTGGCACCTGCTATTTAGTATTGAACTTTTGCTGTTGGATGAGCACTCTGTATATTTTTTTGACCAAAAGTTATCAGGTTTTTTTGTAATAATAGCAATAACTATATTCCGATCTGTATTCTCAATGTCATTTCGTAATTAATAATTTTTTAGAGTGACCGCCATGCACAAATAACGAGGGAAGTTCTGAGTAAATAACTTTACCGATTTTTTAGGTTTTTGTTTGTATTTATTTATAGGGAATATGCTAATATGATATTTTGCATAGAAAAATAGTTATTAATTTTCGACATGTGACAACAATAGATCAAGAATTTGTCTATAAGGGTGGTTCTTAAAATCGAACTTTTGAAATTTTGTTCAACCTCTCTATTATATAGTTTCTTTTTCTGTCATCTTTTTATGTGGTATTATTGGTATGGAAACTGATCAGCACATTTCTGTAAATAACAATTTTAGACGAGAAAATTTCACATCTTGCACAGTGGAGCACTAAAAATTGTTAAACATCGAGGAAAGAATTGGTATCATGAAGATTGGGGCTGAATTAAAGCAGATAGATCTGTTTGAGAAATAGACAAATGTCAGTATAAATCGAACTTACAGCAAATTCAATTGAATCAGAAATTATCTTCTACAAGGTACTGTTTTAGGCCCTTTGTTTTTCAGCCTTTATGTCAATGACTTGTTTTCTTTGCCTTCGCAGGAGCAATTTATTAGCTTTGCAGACCATGCATTAATACGGAGGATTCAAACTAGTGACACACTAGGAAGTTGGTTTTGAATGGGCCAAAAATTAAATATAGTAAATAAAACAAATAACCATGGCTTCTTAGATCTTATATTATTTTTTAATAGTAATTTAATTTATATTTTCGTCCAGTGGACATATAAATGTGAATATGTGATAATAGTAATAATATATTCATATAAGCCATTTTACAAGACGTTGAATAGTCGGTAAAGAATACATTTAAAAAAATACCCGATATGTACACCTTGGACCTAATTCTATGAGACAAAATATACATAAAACTACAAATACAATATTATAGATACTCCACAATTACAATAAGATGATTGACTACATTGAAATTATAAAATTCTTTTGGATAGATAAAAAAATCCATTTTCGCTGAGAAATAGAGGAAATTTCTTAACTTATTTATGTTTGTTTCCTGTTGTATCATTATCACAGTAGGTAATGGGCTTGTTCCATGATATTCTTTTTATATGGTTTTTATACTTTTTCATATAGTAGGTACTCGATATTCCCATTATGCACTTAAAATTTCGTATTATTAACTTTTCCGTTCTCGAGATATAAGGAATTGAAGATAGTAATAGTTGCAAAAACCGAGCGCTCATTTGTGACGTCACTATACGAAAGTGACGTAAGAAATTGGCTTTCTAGGACCTTTCAAATTTAACCTGAAAAGTCGAAAAACATGGAATTTTCAAACGCTGGTAACTAAATAAATATGTCGAGTGGAAGTTCGTTCTATGTCTCTACGGAAAGGAGAAGGTTGGCGATGAATCCTAATCATAAATTGCAGGGTCAAAATCGAAAATTCGTCCCGACAGGAGCGAGGGATAATTGTAATTTTTTGACATTTCACCAAATTGTACTCCTCTACTGTCAAGAAGTAAGCAAAACAAACAATACTTCGAAAACAGTTATAATTATAACAACTAAGGAGCATCAAGTCTATTGAGATCGCCGAGTCTATGCGTATAGTGACGTAGCGCCTGGCCACGCCCCTTTTTCGCGAGGTGCAGATTTGTAATAGTTTTTAAGATACTAAACGTGCGAATAAGATTCTGATTTTTTGGTACGTCATTTCAGTCTAAAATTAAATTGTTTAATATTTGTTTAGTTTTTATTCCTAACCAGGTTGGACTTAACAATAGCCCAAATTTCTTAAGAAGCATTAGCCTACTCTTTTATTTGTTTTGATAAAAGTTTTGTTATTTTAATGATAGCACGTCTGAATAATTTTTTTTTGCAGTTCTATACTTCTCGCTGATTTTTCCATCGTTTATATTTTCTTCTATAATCCTGGAGTTTATCGTATATTGGTATATTCAGAGTGTTTCCTTGATTATGTTACAATATTAAGGGAATTCCTTGCGTAAAACCGCATAGAACAAAATGCCCCGAGACACATAAGTGAGGTCAAGAGCAGATGGTCGTTTGTCAATGTTATTTTCCCTATTTGCCTTAAATACAACCCTGGCGTCAATGAGATCATTTGCTTTATTTACAGAAGAATTTGTTCTGTTTTCGTCTAACGTGCAATAAACACACTCTTCATCATTCTTGCCCTCACTGAATGCAACCATTTCATCTATTTCGTTAGACACATTATTAAAATTTCACAATGCATTGCCTCATCTGGGCCAGTCCCTGCTAGAGGATGCTAGAAGTGTGAATTGAAACATACAATTGATTGAGAAGGATTTAACGTAGAGCTTTATTTTCTTCATTGATCTTTCTCATTGTTGATTGATTGATTGACTTGCATTGCTGCCGATTTCGGGACATACCGACGTTTTCATAGTAATTAATTTAATCAAAAAGAATTTTAAACACATCAAATTGGGCTGGCATCAAATCTGATGTTTTCTGTTAAATTCATAAATAGTTAGGCTTGTCCAGCAGATTTTCGTTACCGTGGGAGCTCAATCTATTATAGGACATGTTTTATTGAATTTTAGGCTTTACTCTGGAAGACGAATCCCCTCCTGAAATTTGTAACACGATCATGGAAACATCCTAGACAAAATTTAAAAATGTTAAAACAAAATATATTGGGAATTAGTTGCCATTCTGAATTTTCAACTCGTATTGCTCAGGTGTTAGGCTGGGGTCTAAACCATGAGATTTCATCTGAACCGCGATGTCGAACAAGTAATCATAGCATTCCGTCATAGTTTTCGCTTGTTGCCAAGTGTCTCCCCACACATATACCTAAAAAAAAAAGGATCGATTGTTAAAAACTTGGTAGTAAACAGTTTGAAAATAATGCTATGTGTGTTTCATAATCAGTAAAATTAGGAAAAATGGCAACAAAACAAGGTAACAAAGGAGATTTTATCGAAACTAAAACTGTTATAGGGGGCCAGTAACTAATAGAGATAGATAATTTATTTCATGTGAGACGATTACAATTGTGTACAGCTCGTCAATAAAAAACATTGCAAATTACATTCAAGGTAAAGCAACATACAAAAATAAGTATACAAACAACACAAGAGAAATAAAATTAATAATAATATCAGACGAGAAAGCAGAAAGCTATTAAGCAAATACTTCAAGAACATAAATATAAATACAAATAAAATATACACGTTAGTACAATAAAAATTGAAAATTGAAAATTAGATCTGATTGTGAGATGTGCTGAAATAATTAATAAATTGTTGGACCCTATAAGACATTTTCTTTCAGAAAACCTTTAACTTTTATCAGAATTTTTTTCTCCTCTAAATGTTGCCATGCATTTGGTAGTAGATTATATAATTTTACTGATAAATATCTGTATCTATTAATATTCCTTGAAATTAGGGATATCATTTAAATAAATTATGAATAGGACTGGTCCCAAAATGGATCCCTGGGGAACTCCATGTTTGAGTGGCTTTTCGCTGCTACTGCGTAATTTCTCAAATAGTATGTTAATGTAAAACAAAATTGAAGAGCCTGGCCCTTTTCAGACCACTCTTAATCGAAAGCTGGGCTTTTTGCCTTTAATTAAAAAAAATTTAATTCCCTAGTACATTTAACACAGAAGTTGACTGCTAAATAGACGTTGACGGTGTTTCCGCTACTAGCGTATTTTTTATGTTAAACTAAAATAAAATGAGATCTATTAACTTGACCCTTTTTGGACCGATTTTAATTGAAAGGTGTGATCTCTTCAGCTTTAGTAAAAAAAAAAATTAAGTCTACTACATCTAACATAGTTAGTGTGATTTCGCTGCTAGAACACAAATTTTTAACAAAATAAAAAAAATCAAATAGCCTCGCCCTTTTCAGATCACTTTTAATCGAAGGGTGGGTTCTTTAGCTTTAATTAAAAAAAAAAATTAAGTCCCTAGTACAACTAATATCACCGTCAGAAATTGACAACGAGATTGACATTTTTTAATTTAAATTAAAATAAAATGAGGTCTATTAATCCGGCCCTTTTCTATGGGTAGACGTATTAGGGACTTAATTTTTTTCTTAAATTAAAGCTAATGAGCCCACTTTTCGATTAAAATCAGTCGGAAAAGGGCCAGATTAATAGACCTTACTTTATTGTAATTTAAATTAAAAAATGCGCTAGCAGCGGAAACGCCGACAATGCTTATTTCACGGTTAACTTTTATGTCAGATGTTAGAATTTACATTTAAGTTTAAAATTTACGCTCTATCAGCAAAATTGCTGCCAACGTTCATTTCACAACTAACTTCTATGTTAGATGTAATAGAGACTTATTTTTTCTTTAAATTAAAGTTAACGAGTCCACCTTTTGATTAAAATTGGTCCGAAAAGCCCGAAAAGGGCCAGGTTACTATTTTTTTAATACGAGTTTTACCTGAAAAATACACATTGGTCGTCAAAATTATTCAGAGAATTTGAGGCTCCTTATTAGCTTTTGGGTCATAATTTGCAGGTAAAAATGTTGATATTATAATTACCTACGAATATACAGTAGACGCAGAAATTCTTCGATCATAGAAAAGTTGAGCGCAATTTACACTTACTTAATCTCACTATCATAAATATCCAATGAGGTATCCAGTGTTGGCAGATCTACTTTATTCATACATAATGACGCCAGTTTTGTAGAATGATAGAATCTAATTGATTAAAATAAAATAAAATTCATATTTTTATAATTTATATTAAACAATGAAATCACTATGTTTAGCTCATTTGCTTTTTTATCTTACCAAAACGTAACTAAGAGTTGGGTTTTAAAAAATATAAATAAATTGTCTGCATGATAAATGAAATAATCTGGCAACACTGATGCAGTAATACCTTGAAGGCTTGTTCTCTATTAAGTACGACAAGGATATCGAAACATCGACCGAGAGGGTTGTCACTGCCACTGTCCGTATAGGAGACAGGTGGCGTAGGAGTTTAGTAATGCAGGAAAGGTAAAGTGGGATGCACGTCCCTTCGCAAAATCTAATAAATTGTGAAAACAATTGGTTTTAAAAACATTATAAATGTTGGTACTATTATGGAAAAATTTTATAATTTGGAAACTAAAAAAGTAATTCTCAACACAAAAATAATTCTTAAAAATGGGTAAAACAAAATAACAATATTCTAACAGTTTTAAAAAATGTATGGAGTTAAGGAAAACATTTATTACTTACACCTAACAAGTTTAATGTAATAAATGCTGAGCTGAGCAATATTCCAAACGATTATAAAATCCTTGGCGCACATTACCCAACATAGCAGGGGTAGCAGTTAAGCAGGCGTTTTCAATATTTAATTGAAGTTCCTGCAAATTGATGGGACTATTTTCCTGAAAACCATAAATTTTTTATTTTAAGTAGCCCCACAAGAAAAAGTCACAAGGAGCAAGATCTGGTGACCTAGCTGGCCATAAGATATTACCATGCCCAGAAATAAGTCTATTCGGAAATGTTTCCTCCAAATACTGCCGAACGATAACTCTATTACGGGGAGGGCAACCATCTTGTTGGAACCACATTTCATTAAACCTAGCACCTACTAGTTCCTGAATCCTAGGGACAATTTGCTGTTGAAGCAAATCCAAATATTTTTGGCCATTTGAGATGCCATCGATATAAAATGGTCCAATAATATGTTCACCCAGTATACCGACCCAAACATTTAGTTTTTGAGGATACTGAGTGCGAAGTTCGTAAAACTTATGTAAATTTTCTAGCGACCAATATCGTGTCCTAGTAGTATTATGTTTACCAATTAATGGAAAAGTTGATTCATCGGTAAAAACAATGTTTCTAAGAAAATGTTCATCCGCATTCACCTTTTCCATTAATTGCTCACATAATTTCATTCTTCTGATAATGTCCGTCTCAAAAATTTCATGAGTTTTCTGAACCACGTATGATTTACCCATTTTTTTTTAAACCGACCTAACCATTGGTGGTGTAGAACCTACTTCAGCAGCAATTTGGGAAGTAGTAAGTACCGGGTTCTTGGTTGCCAATGCACAAATCATAATATCTCTTTCATCTCGGGCTTCATTGGGAGGAATCGATTTTTTATGTTGTTTATAATCAACACAACCATGTATTTCAAAATTGTGAATAATATTATGAATTGTGGATAATGCAGGTGAAGGTCGGCCGGGAAATGCACCATTAAATACGTTTTTAATTTGACGCCTTGACTTGCCTTGATAGTACCACTTAACCATCTGAACTTTTCGGCCGTTTCAAACATTTTTAAGAATTAATTTAATGACAAGGTCACTCTTTCAGTTCCCAAATAGTACTAGCTTGAGTACGAGTTTGATGTGATCTGAGATTGCGGCGAGTCGATTACTAGTTACACTTGTGTATGCATTTATAATATACCATTCGTTGGAAGTTGTAAATTCACCTGGTAGATCCTATGATCGAAGAACTTTTGCGTCTACTGTATATGTTCAAGAATGCAAACAAAAATTTGTTTTCGTTGTTGGTTTCGCTGCTAAAGTCAGTCTCTTATATATTTTTAAATTATAAACTTTTCAACTAGGCTATGGGTCAAGTGATACGCTATATTACGTCATTTCAGATTGAATTAACATAATATTTTCAATAGTCCTGCTTACCCCATGCCTCCGAACCAAAACAGCACAAGTATGAGGATATTTCTCAATCGTCTCTGCCAACCTGTCCTTCAAATCCTCCTCGAAAGGGGTATTCTCAATTATAGGCACCACCAACTCTTCATCATACCTAAAATTTTTTCCTGTCTTCTGGTTCTTAATGCCCTTGATCATTTCCAGATGGGTACACTTGAACTCTTTGCCAGGAAATAGCATAGTGGCCATGACGGCAGCCTTGGAATGTGTGTGAATGACAGCGCCAGCATTCCTCATAGTGTAGGCACACATGAACAGAGGGGTACATTGGCTTTTTTTCAGCCTTTTCTCTTTAGGTGGGACCTCTAAGTCGGTACCTTCAATTGTTTGGACGAATAAGTCGTCTGATTGGATCCTCTCTTTTTGGACTGCTGAGGGAGCGATGTAGATTTTATTTTCGTATTTTACACTTATTCCTCCACCTAGAAAAATAAAACTGCGTCATTATTCAAGCATCATGAAATAGACATTATTTTATTACATATTCTGAAAGAGTCTGCAGAGTATAGTAGTTCATTTCGTAATACCACTTTGTTAGCGTACCTAGCACAGTGAAGTAGTTTATTTTGTTGTAATAAATATTAAGACTTCTATTATTAAGAGCCATTAAACAAGTCTACAATACGACACAACATCCTGTTGACAAAGCATTTACTTCTTTTCGAAAAGAAAACCGAGATGCAATTTCTAGTAGTAAAAAAGAGGCGTTTGATCAATTCATGAAGGAGGAATAAATCTAGAGATGGATGAAGGATTATTAATAATGAAAAAAAAAAAATTCTAATTAAAAAAAATAACACTGAATGTAATATACATCCCAAGTTGCAGATAATGTCATTAAACAACTACCCTATAACAATGAAGATGCATTAAACTTCTTAAACCATGCCCCATCATCCCATATTACATTTTTTCTCGAACCTGTTACCATCTATGACGTCTTGGATGCAGTAAGTAGTTTAAAAAGCACGAGCAGTGTAGATACGAACTAAACAGTAAAATCTTGAAAAATTTAATAGATATAATCATCATCCCCTAACGTACTTTCAGTGAAGGTTTTTTTCCAGATGCTTTTAAGGTAGCTAAAACTGTACCTATCTTTTAAAAAGGAATCCCGATAGTCCTGATAATTATCGCCCGGTATCAATTATACCAGTGTTCGGTAAGATAACTGAAATAATCTTAAAAGTTCGTTTGACAAAATATTTTGAAAATTATTCTCTAATTCACAAATGCCAATTTGGATTTAGAAAATCGTGTTCCACAGTAGATGCAGTGTGCAAAGTCGTGGGTGACATTGTCGAGGGTTTTGAAGAGGGTAGACATACGGTGATTACGCCCTTGGACGTTAGCAAAGCGTTTAACTGTCTCTCACAAGAAGCTGATTAATAAACTTTAGCCACTATGAGAGAGTCAGCATTAAGTTTATTGGAATCCTATCTTTTTAACCGTACGTAGTGTGTCAGAAGTAACGATACCATGTCTGATTTTAGGACAATGAAACACGGAGTACCCTATGGCTCGGTGCCGGGCCCTTTCCGATTCATCATCTTTGTCAATGATATTTTCTTCTATCTTTTCCCAAATAAAATGGTTATATATGCAGATGATGCAACTTTAATGAATAAAAGCAATAATTTAATAACACTCCAGACATCTGCCAAAGAAACTCAAAACTCTGGCGAACATTGGTATAACAATAACATGCTGAAGTTAAACAGAGACAAAATTCAAAATCAGATTTTTTCAATCAACAACGCAACCGTAAAAGGCGAATGTGTCAATTTACTTGGAATTATCTTAGGCGATAATCTTAAATGGAACGCTTATATCGAATATATAAGCAGTAAAACGATATCTTATTGCTAATAGGACATAACCCACAAAAGTAAAATATCACAGGGTGCTTAAAAAACTGATTATTTCATAACGAACTAGATATAGAAATATTTGAGTAACATTAATAAATATGTCGTATATATTCTAATAATATGTCATATCTAAACAGGGCTGTAATTATTTTTTTAAAACGATTGAAAACATGATTACAAATATTAAAAAATTAATAATACGACACATTAAAATTTGTTAATAAGTATGATAGGATTGAAGTAAATGGCTTACTATACACTATTAAATTGTGGGAAATCACCTGAAGACATCAAAAACTCAGTTTTCAAAATTTTGTGGGATACGACCTATTAGCAATAAGGCATCGAAAATATCTAGTTATATTTATTTTTTGGGTCAAAGAAATATACAAATGTTCAAACATTGCTATCTGCATATCATGCATTAATTCTATCCCATATTACTTAATGTATAATACTCTGGGGTAACTCCACCCATTTGCATACAAATTTTATATTGCAAATACGAGCGTTTATATTGCAAATACGAGCGATCAGAATAATTGCAGGCACAAATTATCAAGACAATTGCAAACCATTATTTGTCAAATATGGTACCATGCCTTTTCCTAGTCTCTACATTTATTATTCAGTAGTTGTTGGTAATTTACAAAAATAAAAGTAACTTTTTTACACATTCATACACGAGACTAAGTCATCTAATCTATTATTACCGCCTAGATATCGTGTCACTTAATCTGTAAGAAACTTCCCTGATCTAAAAACTAAGACTACTCGAAAATATAAAACAGCTAGACTATAACAGAATTTAAAATAAAACTTGGCAACAACTACTTCATGCAGACATAGTATATTCATATGTAAAGTAACTGAGAGAGACTTGCACTAATATGTTAGAAAAATATTCTTTCTGGATCCTACAGTGGAAATATTATACCCTACTTAGTTAAAGTTCATCGATAATTGTAAAACCTATTTCGTAAGTTTCCCCTATATTCAACTGGCGCCAGTAGGTTTTGTGGACATAGCTAATACTCCGTTTCTTAAAAATTATTTGATGAGATTTAAAGATCTAGTTACCCATTAATATACCTAATTTTATTCCCATTTCCAAATCAGAGTTTGCTTGTTTGTAAAAACAAACGAAAAGATTTAGTAAAGTAAGGTTATATTTCTCGTACAAGTTCAGCGCGAATAATTATTATACTGCTAGAAAAATGTTTATAAACGAGTGAATAATGTGTCGTAGATAAATAACTAAGTGCCTTGTAACTGTGAAAAACTTTGGTTTGCTGATTCAGAAGCAGAGTCGACTTCGTATACAGGTAAAAATGGATATCTTACAAAATAATACAAATATAGTCAGTTTTTAGACTAAAAAAACAAAACTGTGTTTTGGTTAATATTTCTAATATAAATTTCCTGAAATAAAACAAACGTAATGTTAATAGGTACCTACATTTAAAGCCCTTTTTATATTCAGGTGATTTGTTTAAATTTTTTAAAAAGCACCTGTTCAATGTACTAAAATTTGTTTGCCAGTAATGCGAGCAGATGTATCTCTGGTTGCATAAACAAGCTATTCACTTTTCGTTTATTTTCATAACATTGACAACTATATTGGTAATACAATCATACTAGTTTAATTACCTGTGCCTGTGACCCATCCTAATTTGTAAAATTGTCTGCACAACTCCGGAATTAAGTTCCTGGGATGCTCCTCTGCGTACGATGAATTAATATACGACATTTTGTCTTATTGGTTGTTTCAAAGCTGCACAACTGAAGAACGATGAACAGTGTAAAATGTTTCTTTATCTAATCAACAAGGCCTCAAGGTTGAGGTCAACCAAACAGATAAAATAAAAGACAAGCGTTTAAACAATAAATAAATAAACACACTTTCACCGAGTTTATTTACCTATGGTAGATACTTTATTCTATGCCATTTGTGGATGCGCCTGCGTAGATTTATCGGTTCTAAAAATTCATAGATCTATAAAAGACATAGGTCAATAATCCTATACAGATCATATACGGGGTTGTCCCAAAATTACTGGAGGAGCTTGTAATCTCAGATTTAACGATGTAAGAATATCGTATTTCATTTTTTGGCTTATAAAACACTTGTACTTAAAATTTGTCGGAAACATTCAAACTACAGAAACAACTTTAACATTGCCTAAATGTTGTTTGTGGCATTATCTTAATTTTTTCCTTCTTCAATTCTTTGGGACTTCCTGCCACATGTATGTTTTCTTTTTAAGTGGTGCTCGGGGAATCTACAAAATATCACAATTAACCAGTATGTTACTGGTAAATAACCTCTACGCCTGTGACTTTTACGTCAAAGGATCAGTTAAAGGTTGCTTATTTTTTAAATAAACAACACAAATAAGTATAAAAACTTGAAATTAAATATTTCGCCGACGTTTCGGAAATCTATTCTGTTTCCTTTTTCAAGGATATTTTTGAAAAATCTTTTTTGCTGAGTATGATAAATACACAGCTCTAACAATGTTTGTTATATTCAATATCCATAGATACTTACTATTTACATAGAACTGTTGATATAATTAACAGTTTTTTTAGTTTTTATACAATGTTAAGTTTGTAAAGTTCTTCTTTTAACATTGGCAACCAAGTTGTACAGACATCTACGGAACAATTCGACACGTATGTATCCTCATTCAATAATATTATCGCGGATTCTTTAATTTTTCTTTTTTTACTATCTGCCTCTTTTCTTAAAATTTTTGCCGAGTCCCAGTTTATTCTGTGTCCATTCTACCAAGCGTGTTCGCAGATCTTGGACCTCTGAATTTAATTTTTTCTTATTTAATTTTGATGTTCGCCCAATCTTACACTAAAAGATCTGGATGACTCACCCACGTATTGTTTGTTGCACTCACACGGAATACTATAAATACAGTTTTTTGCATTTTTGAAATTTTTCGTTCGGAGCAGTCAGAATAGATCTTAAAGTGTTGTTTGTCAAATACCGTCCTAATATTAAATCAATCACCGATGCGGCGCAACTTTAAAGGTTTTATCGACAAAACCCCCAGGGTATTGGTTATTTACAAGAACTTCCTTTATAAACCGTTTCTCATTGTTTAGTATTTCATCGTTAGAAGAAATGATTTTGGCCCTATCATACAAACATTTTGCAACACCCCTCTTAACGTGCATCGACTGATTTGAGTTGAAATTTAAATATCTGTTGATATGTGTTGGTTTTCTATAAACACTTGTTTCAATTGTACCATTTACTCTTATTAAAACACCTAAAAATGGTAATTCATTTCTAGTTTCCTTTTCTGAAGTGAATTTAGAAGAAGGTTCTTTATTATTTAAATGTTCCAAGAAACTATCTAGTAACTCAATACCATGAGGCCAGATTGCAAAGATATCATCTACGTATCTCCACCAGATAACCGGTTTGTATGCACAATTTTGGACATGTCTAGTCTCAAAATTCTTCATAAATATATTGCTTAAAATCGGTGACAATGGAGAACCCATTGCCATACTGAAATCCTGCTGATCGAAATCATTTTCTAATTGAAAATAAGTTGTTTTTATACACATAGTTAAAAGTTCCATTATGGTATTTACACTCAATTTAGGTCTAGCTTCCAAATTATTTTCATTTAACAATTTGTCTTTGATTATTTTTAAAGTTTTGTCTACTGGGAAGTTAGTGAACAGACTAACTACGTCAAAACTAACCATCAGATGTGTATTATGAATATTGTTTTCATAAACTTTTTCGATAAAATGTTTACTATTTTTTATATACGAGTCAGTGTTTCCAAATAATGGATTAATAATTTTAAGCAAGAATTTTGCCAAATTGTGGCATTGCGAATTAATGGAACTAACAATTGGTCTTAATGGGATATTCTGTTTATGTATTTTTGGTAAGCCATAAAAATGAGGAGGCTTGCTATAATGCGGTGTAAGCTTCTGTCGCGTCGTTCAAAGTCATTAAATTCATTTTTGTATTTAAATAGAATTCTATAAATTTTGCCCTCAATTGATTTTGTTGGGTTTTTACTTAATTTAATTAATCCGCGATAATATTATTGAATGAGGATACATGCGTGTCGAATTGTTCCCTAGATATGTCTGTATTCTACAACTTGGTTGCCAATGTTAAAAGAAGACTTCACAAACTTAACATTGTATAAAAACTAAAAAAACTGTTAACTATATCAACAGTTCTATGTAAATAGTAAGTATCTATGGATATTGAATATAAGAAACATTCTTAGAGCTGTGTATTTATCATACGTAGCAAAAAAGATTTTTCAAAAATAGCATTGAAAAAGGAAACAGAATAGATTTCCGAAACTTCGGCGAAATATTTAATTTCAAGTTTTTATACTTATTTGGGTTGTTTATTTAAAAAAAGCAACCTTTAACTGATCCTTTGACGTAAAAGTCATAGGCGTGGAGGTTATTTATCAGTAACATACTGGTTAATTGTGATATTTTGTAGATTCCCCGAGCACCGCTTAAAAAGAAAACATACATGTGGCAGGAAGTCCCAAAGAATTGAAGAAGGAAAAAAACTTCAACATTTACTTAAACTAAACTAAACGGTAAAATGATTTACCTGACCAAATATTTTTTGCATAATTCTGCATAATTCTTGAGACAAGAAGTTACAACTAGAAAGAACAAATACAAAAATTGCTTGGCTGGCAGGCTGGCTTTATTACTGCAGTAAAATATTTGTCAGTGAGTTTCAGCAATTATTGTTATTCTAACATAACCGAACGTTCTTCAAAAAAGCTGATGGACATTAGAAAACAATATTTGTTTAACAATTACTCTTTACTTAATTTTTACTTGTAACAAATATTGAAAGAATGTTTTATGAATGTTATTTATCAATGTTAAAATTCACAAAATTCATAACATAATTTAAATGTTCGACAACAGAATGCTTTTTAGAAGACGTTTATTAGATAATATGAATAAGGGAGATACGTTTAAGTATTACCTGTTTAATACGTCATAAAACGTTATTCTCATGTTTCATGTTTAATGGATAGGTACTTATGTGGACGATTTACTCCAGTCAACGAAGCCCAAATGTAGAGGCCAACAAACTTTTCGCTCGTGTGGAATATGGGCCATTCCATAACTTGGAAGTTGAATTTTCAAACATTTTTGCCATCTGTCAAATTTTCAGTTCCATATTCACGTAGTGGAGTGGAAGTATAGTGTTAAAAAATTTCTTTTCTTTAAAATTTTTCAAAAATGTGATAAAAAAATGTTCAAAATTTTTTCTTCTGAAATAGGTTTAGAATATTGTCTAAATGTTATTTGTGGCATTATCTTAATTTTTTTTTTCTCCTTCAATTCTTTGGGACTTCCTGCCACATGTATGTTTTCTTTCTAAGCGGTGCTAGGGGAATCTACAAAATATGTCACAATTAACCAGTATGTTACTGATAAAAAACCTCTACGCCTGTGACGTTTACGTCAAAGGATCAGTTAAAGGTTGGTTTTTATAAATAAACAACACAAATAAGTATAAAAACTTGAAATTAAATATTTCGCCGACGTTTCGGAAATCTAATCTGTTTTCTTTTTCAAGGCTTTTTTTTGAAAAATCTTTTTTGCTGTGTATGACAAATACACAGCTCTAAGAATGTTTGTTATATTCAATATCCATAGATACTTACTATTTACATAGAACTGTTGATATAGTTAACAGTTTTTTAGTTTCTATACAACGTTAAGTTTGTGAAGTTCTTCTTTTAACATTGGCAGCCAAGTTGTACAGACATCTACGGAACAATTCGACACGCAATTATTCTCATTCAATAATATTATCGCGGATTCTTTAATTTTTCTTTTTTTGCTATCTGCCTCTTTTGTTAAAATTTTTGCCGAGTCCCAGTTTATTCTATGTCCAAGAGAGGTCCAAGATCTGCGAACACGCGTGGGAGAACGGACAACGGCAAAAATTTTAACAAAAGAGGTAGATAGTAAAAAAAGAAAAATTAAAGAATCCGCGATAATATTATTAAATGAGGATAATTGCGTGTCGAATTGTTCCGTAGATGTCTGTACAACTTGGCTGCCAATGTTAAAAGAAGAACTTCACAAACTTAACATTGTATAGAAACTAAAAAACTGTTAACTATATCAACAGTTCTATGTAAATAGTAAGTATCTATGGATATTGAATATAACAAACATTCTTAGGGCCATTACTTTCGGTCTCCGTTAAATTTTAATCGTCTGCCAAATCATTGTTAGACTGATTAGTTGCCATAGAAACAATTGTACTTTCAATGATCTAGCACACGATTAAAATTTAACTGAGACCGAAAGTAATGGCCCTTAGAGCTGTGTATTTGTCATACACAGCAAAAAAAAAAGATTTTTCAAAAAAAGCCTTGAAAAAGGAAACAGATTAGATTTCCGAAACGGCGGCGAAATATTTAATTTCAAGTTTTTATACTTATTTGTGTTGTTTATTTATAAAAACCAACCTTTAACTGATCCTTTGACGTAAACGTCACAGGCGTAGAGGTTTTTTACCAGTAACATACTGGTTAATTGTGATATATTTTGTAGATTCCCCTAGCACCGCTTAGAAAGAAAACATACATGTGGCAGGAAGTCCCAAAGAATTGAAGAAGGAGGTTTAGAATGTCATGAAACATGGAAATTTTAAATTTGAGCAAAACGGAAAGATTCCTTCTATTCTATAGTAGTGCTAAATTATTTTTTTTTTTTAAATTGGTTTAGAATGTCATGAAACGTGAAAATTTTAAATTTGAGCAAAGAAAAAAAAATTTCCATCTATTTTGGTGGTAAAAAATTTCTGTGAAAAAAATTATTTTTTTTTTCTGAAGTAGGTTTAGAATGTCATGAAACGTAAAAATTTTAAATTTGAGCAAAAAAAATTTTTTCAATCTATTTTAGTGGTTGGTAAATTTTTTTTCCAAAATGGCAAAAAAAATGTTGCATTTGTTTGTCCGGAATAGGTTTGGAATGTCATGAAACGTGGAAATTTTAAATTTGAGCAAAAAAAAATTTTTTCATCTATTCTATAGTAAGTAGTGATAGATTAAAAAAAATTTAAAATTTTCCAAAAATTTTTTTAAATTTTTCAAACAAATTTTTAAATTTGTTTGAATAGGTTTAGAATGCCATGGACACGGGAAATTTTAAATGTGAACAAAGAAAAAAAATCCATTTATTTTAGTGGTAACATTTTTTCAAAAATGGTAAAAAAAATTCTAATTTTTTTTTTTTTAATAGGTTTAGAACGCTATGAAACGTAGAAATTTTAAATTTGAAGAAAGAAAAAAATCCATCAAATTTAGTGGTAAACAATTTTTCAAATATGTTGGTAAAAAAAAATTCAAAAAATTATTTTTTTTAAATAGGTTTAGAATGCCATGAAACGTGGAAATTTTAAATTTGAGCAAAAAAAATATATTTTCAATATTTATTCCCATTAGACGGCCCACCCTGTATATTTTCTAGTGAAAGTTGAACCATTTCTTCGCTGACAGTAGCGTCAACTACCTACCAAATTTAACTGCTCTCCGTCAAGTAGTTTTTTTAGTTAATACACCAACAGACAGACAGACAGACAGACAGACTGACGTAATTGAAAAATCTATATTTTCGTAATCTACGTGATCTGAAACGTCAAAATCCGAAAAAATCTCGGAGGTTGATTTTTTTCTCAATACCCCTCTATTTAGAAAAAATTGAGGTCCCAACTCCTCGAAACATAATTAATTTAATTTTTCGTTTTTCAGCGATTTCTCGCGAATTAATTATGCGATCGGGTTCGGGTTGGAACGAGCTTATGTGTTTTGCCATGCTCTTCATTTTTGGTTAGCATGATTTTTTTTGTGGCACCAACTCCTGCGGAGATACGTCGATAAAACTGTTTCCCATCCTTTTAATGTGCCGTTTCAACCCCCCCCCGCCGACTCCGCCCTGTAAACTTGTTGGAATGATGGAGCGGACCTAACTTTATAAGTTGGCAAAAAAAATTTCATTCGGAGCAGTCACTTTTCAAAACCCAGATCTGCCCGGCTATATAACTACCATTGAGTTAGAAGGTAGGGAGAAGCTGTCACGTGATCAAAACCGGCATCATTTCGCCATATTGTTACTACTTTTCCGTCAAATAGTGACAGTTTGTTTTCCGTGCGATTTATTGTAATTTTTACTGATAGTTTGTTAAATTTTAGACAATAATAAGATAATCGTATTCTTCAATATGTTGTGGCTGGCTGTATGGCTAATGGCCTTGATGCCAAAAAAAAAAAAAAAAAAAAAAAACATTTCATGGGTAGTGTAAACAACAAACAGAGCCGTATTAAAGAAAACAGCTAATTAAATGTTTTTTTTAATATACTCTGATTATATATTTCGTAGAAGAGAAACAAATGGTTTATTTTAGGATAACATTGCACATTTTATATATCAAGGTAAATAAAAGCTGTTAAAAGTCTTGCATTTATTGAATTGAACATTTATTTACGTTATCCAGATAGACCGTCTCGTTGGGATACAAAGTTCTTATTATTTTAATTAGTCCGGGTCTGGCAAAACCACCATATTGTTACTACATTTAGCCACGCCTACTGATGCCGTCTCTGTAGAGGAAATTTGTATAGGATGTCGTCTCCCTACCTTCTAACTCAATGATAACTACCTTTCTGTAATACCGTTTCAACAGAGTGGGCTGTTTCATTAAAAAATAATACATCAACGTAATTTTCAAGATGTCACATAATTGTAAAATTGTGCAGCCAGATGAACCGAGTGGTTCTTCAAAATGGTCGAAATGTTTCAAAAGCTTGAAAGAAAAGTTTCAGAAAAGTGTTTTAATATCTGCGGATAATCCACTTCGAGTGCATTATTTCAAAAGTGAAAAATCTCTCCGGACAGAGCGGAAGCGACAGCTGAGTTTAGGTTATTTTGTGATTCATCCATATAGTAAGTTCAGAGCTTGGTACGAGATGTATTTGGTTATTTTGTATGTGTCACTCTTAGCAACAAAGCCCATGGAATCTGGATTCTTTTATAGCAAAGTTTATGATTCATTGCCTGGTCTTAGAGAATACTGCATATTTGTGGATGTCTTGTCTTGGATAGATATAATCATGCATTTTTTTACTGGGTTTCCTTGCGACAAGCAAACGGCTATAGAACTGAACCGATACAAAATTGCTAAAAAGTATGTCTATAGCGTATATTTTATAGCTGACATAATATCATCCGTTCCAAAGAGCGCATTCTATTATCGAAGCACTGAGACAAAAAAACTGTGGAAATACGGAATACTGTCAATTTGTCAACTATTCAAAATTATACGACTTCCTACTCTAATTAAACTCATAAGAAATTCAGGTCAGTATTATCGTATTGCCTCCCGGGGAATACTATTTCTGTTGTGCTCTCTAGCCGTATCAGCAACAGTTTTCCACTGGATGGCATGTTTACAATTCATAGTTCCCAGATTAACAAATCATTATTTCGTCAAAGAACAAAATCGTGCTAGCTGGTATAATTTAGACGCAGTTCGTGGGGCGCCTCTTGGCAGGCAATACTCTATAGCCTTTTTTAGAAGTTCGGCATGTATTCTAGGCATTAGTTTAGATATTTTTCACATGCAGCTGACTGAAGATTACTTACTCTCACTTGTTACGTACATTGTTGGAAAAGTTCTGCTCGTCTTTATTTGGATAATTTTGGCTGTGTCTATTTTAAATGCCAGAGCGGTCGATCTAAAATTTATGGAAATAATCAATCAACTTGATAACTATATGGAACAGAGGAATCTTCCTTTAAATTTGCGAGCCAAGATATCTCAATATTATCACTTCAAATACCAGGACAAATATTTCAAAGAGAAAGAAATTACTAGTTCGCTATCTACTACTCTCAAAAATGATGTGAGTAGATATGTTTGTAAATCGTTAATAGCAAGTATCTCTCTTTTCGCTGATTTAACTCCTCGCGAAATTACTGAACTGGTGGAATATTTAATACCCGAGATATTTTTACCCAATCAAACAATCATCAAGTGTGGAGATATTGGAGAAGCAATGTACTTTCTGTCCACTGGAACAGTTGCGGTTTACACTCGATCAGGAAAAGAAATCTGCCACTTACAGGAAGGGGCCTATTTTGGAGAAAATTGCTTGGTCATGCCGTCTCCAATTAGGACAGCTACTGTAGTTGCTATTGAAACTACACACGTTTTCAGATTGAACAAACGACATTTCGACTTATGCTTTGTAAATAATAAGAAGATTCAAAAGAAAATGGTACACCTTGCGGAAAGGAGAATTCAGGAAGCGTTGGAGATTGATCAACAATATCTGGATGAAATGTTTCGAAAGACTGATATGTTGCAAACCTCCAGATCAACAACAACATACAGTTTCTAACAATGGCCATTAATTTTGTCATGTTTCAGTTCGTGTTATTAATAAAGCTATTAATTAAATTTGTGTATTTCTACATAGTACAGTGAATGAAGGCTTTTGCTTCCGAAATCTTTCAACTGTCATCGATTTGCGTGAAAATTTGGGAAACATTAGTGTATGCCTCAGATATCAAAAGTGACATGGTGCCAACTTGCGCTTTTACCCTGGGGGTGGATGCTGAAATTGTTATGGCCAAAATAACCCCGGGAGTCGATAGAGAACCTAACTCTAAGCAAAAAATGTTCTATGAAGTTTTTTCGAAAACTCCATACTTTTTAAGTTATTCGTGATTGAAAACTCGCCATTTTCATTAAAAAATGACACTTTTTTCAACGGTTTCTTACGAATAACTCGAAAATTATGCGTCTAATGAAAAAAAGTGTTAGGGACATAATTGTAGCTTATAAAAAAACAAAGAGATTTGTTTTTTTAAAAATATCCTAGGTGAAATATAAAGGGAAATATGGTTGACGAAAGGAAACTTTTTTTTGTGAGTGCTCGAATCGGTGCATTCAACTTGAAATAACGGAAAAATAATCGACTTTAGGGGTATAATGCTAATAACAATTTTTGTAGTGCTTGAAAAGATCTTTAAAATGAGCAGTAAAAGTTGATTGCATTTAAATTAAGCGAGATACAATGCCAAAAAGATTGACTACTCAACTTTTTTAAGAAAAAATGAACAGTAAAATTAACCTCACGACCACCAGAATTGAAATGCATCATTTTCCTCCTACAATATGTTTCATTTTAGTGTTATTCATATGCTCAAAAAGTTTCACTGATTTAAAATGCATGCTTTTTGAAGAACGTTAATTTTAATTTTAACGTGTTTTTTTAATTTTTTTAAATTTTTTTTTTTTTTAAATAACTTCGAAAGGGTGACAGATACGTAAAATTTAGTACAGAACAAAAATATAGATTTTTTTTCAATAAAAATTTTGTTTTTTTTTAATTTTTATACGATGAAAAATAATGAAGATATAGACGATTGAAGTTGATACCGACGTGTTAGTAACAGCTGTTCTGAGCCCTTTAACCCTTTAGCTTTAAAAATCTAAGGGCGCCGAACCTCCTTAGTCTTGTAGTCCATCAAATTACCTTTAAAATGGTTTTTAGATGGGCTCAATAGCATGAAAATTGACGGAGATATCGTCAAATTATACATAAAGGGTAATTTTGGGGGTTGAAAATTAGAAATAAATAAATAAAACAAAATATATCATGAGCAGTGAAAACGATTCTGGAAAACTGAAGCTAATAAAGCTGCTAAAAAATTGTTTTTAATTGATTCTAAAGTTAGGGGTGGTTTCTAGGGGTTGAAATTAAACAATAAATTGATAAATAAATTAATTAATAAACTTGTAAATATTCAGTAGAATCCATTTTTATTTATCTTTTATTGGAAACCCAAAATTGAAACAGTTAAATCTGCTAAAAAATAATTGTTAATAAATTAAACACTGCTTTTAGATGAATCAATCAATATATTATAAATACTCTACATATGTTTCGGTCAAAAACAAACAACGCAAAATGTTTCAAAAAGGATTTTTCCCTGTGCCTAACAAACCTACAAAATGTTGTTTTAGTAATTATGTTCCGAAATATAGTAACAAAATTTCTAAAAAATTAAGTAATTTGGGTATCTCTACAATAAGTGTGAACAAAACAAATATAGGAAACATTTTGGTTAATAACAAAGAAAAACTAAATAAAATTGATAAATCGGGTGTATATAAAATTAATTGTAAGGATTGCGATGCTGTCTATATCGGTCAGAGTGGTAGAAGCGTTGTCAACCGGGTAAAAGAACACTAAAAATCAATCTTAAATAACAATAAAAATACAGGAATGTCAACACACTGTATTGAAAACAACCATTTCATAGATACTGATAACATAAATTTTCAGAAAGAAAAGGTAAACGTTTAGATCTGCTAGAACAACTAGAAATCAAAAAATCTTTCAAGTACAACCCTTGTACCACAAATGACCAGCAGAATTTCCTAAACACCCCTATAATAAACCAATTGTTAAGAAATATCCTTTGATTTATATAATCAGCTTAGGTCCACTCCAAACATTCAAATAATTAAAGATGTTGAATTAAATCTTAAATAGCTTAAGTCATAAATAGATTAAGACATAAATACTTTTAGGTATAAATTGAATAAGCACGTCGGAAACTTTAGTATTCACTATGTAATACTCTTGATAAAGGCCTAATAAGCCGAAACATATGTAGAGTATTTATAATATATTGATTGATTCATCTAAAAGCAGTGTTTAATTTATTAACAATTATTTTCAAGATGTTTCACAAGGTACCTACCACAAGTTCAGTTCAGTGTATTAAAAAATAATTTGTTCGTTAATTTTAGGAGAAGGGGTAGTTTTTAAGGGTTGAAAATTTACAATTCATAAATAAATTATATATAATGAGCACTAAACAATTCTTTGTTTCGTTAATGTGCGATTTCACATGATAGAGAGACAAAAAAAACGATTTTTTCCTGATTTACGACTTTACGAAGTAGTTTTTAAGGGTTGAAAACTTTATGAAAATCACAAATCATGCTTCAAAATGTTAAAGAATATTTATTCTACATAACTAAGTAAGATTCCATTGATTGAATGCTTAAATTAGCATTTTTTCAATTTTTCACAAAAGGGGTTGATTTCACCCCTAAAACGCAAAAAGAATAGAATAGAATAGAATAGAATAGAATAGAATAGAATAGAAATTTTATTAATGCTAAAAGTATAAAATACATGCATAAGTCAGACAATTTATAAAAATAGATCACAAACAGGGAATATATTAAATCCTGGATTTAAAAGGACAAACATTGTACATCGATATATGTATACATATAGTAGATTAGTGAGTAACTCACACAAATAAAGATTTTCATCTACGTAGGTAAACCTGAATGTTAAAATGCCACAAGGCTTACATATTTTTTAAATCTCTAATTATTTCATCCACTGAGAAATGGGCAGTCTTTAGGAGAAACTCTTTTATTTTGTTTTTGAAATTTGTTGGGGAAAGCGATTTTACGTAGTTTGGGATTTCATTGTAAAGCTTAACGCCATGATAGGAGGTGCCAGTTTGGCCTCGAGATAATCGAGTGTAATTCGAGTATAGATTGATTCTATTTCGTGTGTTGTAATCATGGCAATCGGCATGTGTACGGAAATTATTTAGATGGTTATGAACATATAGTACACATTGTAGTGCATAGATACTACGGAAAGTTAACATTTTTAGGCGTGTGTACAAAACTTTAGTGTCTTCGCGGTACCCAGCCCCACCTACAATTCGGACCGCCTTCCTCTGCAAACCAAAAAGTCTTCGTTTTCCTGTAGAATGCCCCCATGCACAAATGGCATATGACAGTCTAGAATGGCATAGAGCAAAGTAGGCCGATCGAAGTACTTCTATCGATACGGAATTAGAAAGTTGCCGTAGGGCATAGATATTTTTCGTCAGAATATCTGATATATATTAACATGAGCATCCCATTTTAGAGTCGGGTCAAGAAATACACCCAAAAATTTGGTGCAAGCAGGATTGTTCACTGCATCATTGATCTCACGCGTGGACGAAATCATCTTTACGATTTTTGTTTCATTTAATGAGAGCTCATTTGCGGCAAACCAAGTTTTTGCAATTGACTGTGCCTCTTTACATTGATTTTCTAAATGCTCTAGGTTGTGATGAGACATCGAAAGAGTTGTATCATCCGCGTAGAACAAACAAGCAATATTGCCAAGAGCGTTTGGCAGGTCGTTAATCCAGGGCCCAGAATCGAACCCTGGGGGACGCCTGCCCTGACAAACAACTCGCTCGAGTTCTCACCCTCCATCCTGACTGATTGCTTGCGATTTTCTAGATACGAATTGATCAGTTTTATGCTAATTGCGTTAAAGTTAAGTGTGTTTAATTTTTTTAGTAAAATATCATGTGAGACGCAGTCAAAAGCTTTGCTGAGGTCGCAAAACAGTGAAGCTGAGTACATGCCATTTTCGAAACATTCTAAAGTGTGTTCCGTAAATCTTAGAATGGCGTCAGATGTGGACAATTTTTCCCTAAACCCATACTGATACTTATTTAATATCTTATGTTTTTCCAGATATTTGACAATTTGGCTTTTTATTGCCTTTTCAAATATTTTTGAAATTATTGGGAGGAGAGAGATGGGCCTGTAATTACCAAGATCTTCTTTATCGCCTTTTTTAAAAATAGGTATAACACATGCTACCTTTAGGATGTCAGGAAATACACCTGTTCTAAAACTTTCATTTATAAGTTTAGTTATGGGAATAAGTAATTCCGCACAATGTCACTTTTGAAGATAAGCCTGCTCCCAAATTTTCAGAAAAATCGATGACGGTTGAAAGATTTCGAAAGTAATAGCTTGTAATAAGTTGTAGAGAATTAAATTATCTACAAGTTGTCTCTTTTCTTGTTTAAAAATGAATTATTATTTGTTTGCTTATAATTGTATTGAAACATATTATATGTTTCAATTGTCTGTTTTATTTTCTATTCCCCCCCCCCTCCTCCCCGTCGAGATATTCAAGGTCAAAGTTGATTTTTCGTGAATGTCTCGCGCCGAGAAACTAGACAGCAATACAGTTATTGTTAACATCCATGTGAAAGTTGTAGAGTATTCAATTATCTATAAGATTGGTATTTTGCATTTTTTCCCAGAATCTCGCCCTTGTCGAGATATTCAAGGTCGAAGTTTAAGAAACCGGTGTTTTGCAAATATCTCGCTCCTATGCATCGCACGTACATGAAGTCAATGTGAAAGTTGTAGAAAATTGAATTATCTACAAAATTGATTCCTTGCATTTTCCCTCAAAACTTCGCCCTTGGCGAGATATTTAAGGCAAAAACCATTTTTTAAACTTTGACCTTGAATATCTCGAAAAGAGCGAAGTTTTGAGGAAAATGCAAAATATCAATCTTGTAGTTAATCGAAATCTCTACAACTTTCATAACTTTATTGCTCTCTCATATATCTGGCGCGAGATATTTGTGAAAAAACATTTTTGGAAACTTTCACATTGAACATCTCAAAAAGGGGTGATTGGGAAAAGATAAAAAAGACAACTTGTAGATAACACAGGCCCACAAAAAAAAGTCTTGATACAGAAAGGTGAAGTACCTTTTGGTACGTTCTTCGGTATGCTAAAAACGAATTGTGACGTGGTTTCTCCCGGTTGCCTAGCGCATAGACAAGCGGAAGCGTCACTTTAGCGCTGAGCTGTATTTCGGTTACATTCGGTTATCTCGAGCGCCACCTTTGCAATTTTTACGTGGGGCAAAAGTCCCACATTAGCCTCCTAAACGCAGCCTGTTGCAGTAGGGCTGGGATAGCTACAGTGGAGACACGGTATGTCCAGGGGTCTGGACGGCAGATTAGATTTTCATTCACACACAACAGTAAAACGCACATTTCGGAAGATAACAACATTTATTAAAATATATTAAGTACTCAACAACAAACAATAATTATTAAAATAAATAAAACGGTCAGGTACCAAAATACTCTTATAGAGTTCAGATAAATAATATCAAAAGTTAAGATATGTCATATTATGAAAATTTACAAGTAAAACTTAAGATATATCATTTCGGTTTATTTACAAGTGAAACTATGAAAGCAAGTGAAACTATGAAAACAGGTGAAGCTACGAAGACAAGGAACCAGGCGGTGAGAAGATATTAAACTACTGATTTTAATATTTTCTTATTAATTCAGATATCAACAAGGCCAAGCAAATAGTGTGCAAAATGATAGTAGGCTTGGCGGCAAAGCGGTGAAACGGTAATAAGCGGTACGGTCGGTTATAACAGCAAGCAAGCAGTGGATGTTAAGACAAAACATATTAGCAGTAAGGCAGAAAGCAATTAAATTTTTAGTAAAAGCTAGCAACTATTCTCGGACAGAATTCTTCATATCTGTATACATGTCAGATAGGAATTGGCAGCATGTGATGTAAAGAACTTGGTGAAATTGTGGAAAACTGATACCGAATAAAACGGTAATCGGATTCGGTATCAGCTCCCTTGGTAAAGATCATTCTGCCTGGACGGACAGCCAGAATTAATCTCGACGGTGTCGGTTCGGTTCAGAGAGATTCGCCAAGCGCCTCAAACCACATAATTGAGTACCTTTAATTGCATTCGGTTCGGAAATAGGATTCGCCACGTGTTTCTTGCCAGATGTGCAGTGAAAAAGTGTATGTATCAAAATATATAAATATAATTTATTTATTCAGAGTATCTCCTAGATTTTCCCCTGAACTCTCGGACTATAACAAACTACTGAAAACCATTTATTATTAACGGATTTTATCCTAATTCGCTAATCTACGAAATAGTTTAAAACAAAATAAAACAATAAAATAGCCGGAAAACGGAGTTCTACCAATCCGACGTCATGTCGGATATTATTTTAACCCAATAAATTTTGAAACAACGGTTAAGTTAAAATAATAGGCTTTGGAACAGTTTTACACGGCAAAATTCGGTTTACTAAAAACAGAAATTTATGGACGGCGGGTTTCTATCATTCCAACCAACTTGGCGGATATTATTTTGACTCCACAGTTTGAGACAAAATAATAATTCTCTCGAAATATCTTCTATGTCCATTTTCCCTTGGAAATTATTTGGGACATAGCTATCTGTATTAAATTTTGAGAATCTAACAGGGCCCCCGATTGGACAAACCTTAACACGGAGAAATTTTGTTATGTCTATGATGGGCGTCGGTATTTCGGAAAAATATATTTACATTCTGATACATCAAACTTGAAATCGTTTTAAAGTGTTATTGCTAATCACGCGTTTCAATGTTTTCTTTCTTATCTGGTAATAGCGGATAAAAACGCCGGGCAAGAAACAGTTGCTTATCTCGGATCAAATAATTTTTATCGTACACTTCTCTAATATAGGCAAATCGGACCATGAATATTTAACAGAGATTTGCTAGTTTATCATGAAAATATTATTTATGAAGTGTATCAAATAAAATAAATTGTGAATTTACACTGCTGATATACGGGGCACAGTTAAGTAAACTCCCACGTGTTGGTCTACGGCGGGCGGTCGGTCGGTACGGTATTTTAGAACCCCCACGTGTTAATTCATTTAACTGTTAAGATGAAATTTAATTTTGAAATTTACGGAAATACCAAGAAATGTTTTAAAACTTACATTGCTATTATATTTTGCGGCGGTGGCAGAGACTATCGAATTACACACGTGGTGATCTCCAGGTGAGTGGTCGGTACGGTATATTAGATCCTCACGTGGTAATCCTTTAGGCTCGCAGAAATCAACTCTCGTTTCTGTCTGTCTCTGACTAGCTGGTTCCCCCAGAAAGTAAAAATCCCCTCCAACTTGGTGTTAAATACCAAGTGGGGAGTAATTTAACTGTGGCCAACGCCATCGGAATTTATCGGAATTAATTAAAATTTTATTTTAGAAAACTTCTCATCGCTGTGGAACCTTACATTATTTTTCTACAGAAAACTACATGTCGCGGGCTAAATAAAAATAAACGGAACAATTTCTAATCTTTCGGCCGTAAGATGGGAAAAGTGGCGAAGTTTATGATTCAATTAAATTACATTTTTGTCTGCAAAAATTCACTTCGTCACAGAATCTCAGGTCAGAACTGACCCATCACCCTTAGATTTCATCCCAGCACACCCTAGTTGAGGTTCTGTTTACAATTATAATAAAGAGAAATGGGCATTAAATTTTAATATCCTTTCTATACATAATTCCCTTAGAATAAAACATGTGTACTCACTATCTATTACTACCACTTACCCTTCTTGAGTCATATTTATCTAACCGCAGACAGTCTGTGTCTATAAATATTAAAAATTCTGTTTTTCTAAAATCTGATTCGTATGAAAATCGATATCTGTGAATTTCCAAGGTCGCAGATTATAAATATTTAGTCGAAATTCAAGAATTCTAAATGGCTGTTCCTGTATAGCAAGCAGACAATTTTACCGAAATTATCATATTTCCTTGAAAATATTTCACAAATGCATATCAGTTGGGCTTTGTGTAAAAAGTAGACTTTTAGAATAGATAATCCCCACTAGAGTCGGGTACAATTTAAACTGACGTGTGTCATGGCCGCTAAAACGTCTGAACTAAGATTTTATTTAAAGCATAAGAAATACCAGTAGTTCTCAAACAGTTCTCAGCAATGATATCGCTAAATAATTTTAAAAAAATATAAAAGATATTGTCATAAAATGTTAAGATTATTAATTTAGTAACTTCATAATTTTAGTGGAATTCTGATTATACAGTGTCCATAAAGTTGGCTACATATGGGAAAAAATTGTATTTTTTACATTTCTAAAAAACTCTATTGGGGGTTTGTTTATGCATGTCCAACAACAAAAAAATTACATTTTGACACATGTCATGTGATCACCAGTTTGGCAGGACTGTAAAAAATAGTTGACGGTGGTACCGAAAAATGGGTCAAATTGTTAAGATATCGAAAAATTTTATGAAGAAAAAGTGTATATAGAATACAACAAGGACTCCATATAGTCGCGTCATTTTAGCATGAAAAATCTGAAAACCTCAAAAAAAAGGTACAGGGTCAATTGACTTAATTCTTGTTGCAAAGAGTTCAGAAAGGCATTTAAAAAAACAGTACCTTTTATTTTTTGGCGGAAATGTTTGGTTTCATTTCTTTTCTGATAATTGGCCAATTTAATTAAATTAATTGAAAAACTTGTTATCTTACACAATATGCCATATAAACGAAAATGGTTACCCGGGGGTTTCTGGGGTCGCTGATCACCAATCTGAAGTCCAATTTGGGAAATTCAAAATGGCGGACCAGAAATCGGGCCATCTTCCATAAGAAGAATGAGAATGGATATCTTGGCCTTGAAAATCTGCACTCGGGAGTTTTCGGGATCCCTGATTACGAATGCGAGGCCTGATTTGGAAAATTCAAAATGGCGGACCGCAAGTAGAGTCAATTTATCAGGAAAAATTCATATTTTTTCGTACTTGGGATGAAAATGAGTACTCAGGGGTTTTTAAGGTCGCTGATTACGGATCAGAGGTCCAATTTACGAAATTCAAAATGGCGGACACTGGAGGAACAGTCAATCTCTTCGGAAAACCTCGTATTTTTTACTTTTTCGGGCTGAAAGTATGAAAAATATACTACTTCCGGTCCTCCATTTTGAATTCGCCCTAACTGGACATCAGATTCGTTATCAGCGATAACGAGAATCTCCGAGTACCCTCCCCACGTTCAGCCCAAAAAAGAAAATAATACTAGTTTTCAGGAGAAACAGAGTGTTATTCCGGTCCGACATTTTGTATTTCGTAAATTAGGTCTTTGATTCGTTATCAGAGACCTCAGAAACTCCCGAGTACTCATTTTCAGTCCAAAAGCGAAAAAGATACGAGTTTTTCTTGATAAATGAACTCTACTTCCGGTCCGCCATTTTGAATTTACCAAATCAGACCTCAGATTCGTAATCAGCAACCTCGAAAACCTCCTAGTACAGATTTTCAAGGCCAAGATATCCATTGTCATTTCTTATGGAAAATGGCCCGATTTCCGATCCGCCATTTTGAATTCCCCAAATTGGACTTCAGATTGGTGATCAGCGACTTCAAAAACCCCAGAGTAACCATTTTCGTCTAATTCTATGGCATATTGTGTATGATAACAAATTTTTCAATTAATTAAATTAAATTGGCCATTAATATTGGCCAATTATTGGTCCAAAATTTAAACCAAACATTTCCGCTAAAAAATAAAAGGTACTGTTTTTTCTAAATGCCTTTCTGAACTCTGCCACAAAAATGAAGTCAATTGACCCTGTACCTTTTTTTGAGGTAAAATGCCAAAATGACGCGACTAATATATAAATCGATTTTGAAGCAGATATGAGGAAAATAAAAAAGTGCAAATTTTACCCCTACCATTAATTACTATATGAAAAATTATAAACTCTTGTGTCTATTTCACAAATATTTGATTAGTTTCGACAAAAACTGTATGTATTTTAGTTGAATAAAGGTATTTGCATGTAAAAAAAGAAACGAACCCCCAATATAGTATTTTTTAGAAATCTCAAAAATACAAATTTTTCCGATATGTAGCCAACTTTACGACGGACACTGTAGGAATATAGGTTCCGGCACAAATGAAACTGATAACAAAAAATGAATTGCCCAATTCAGTCAATAACAATGAGTGGTCAGAAAAAGAAATCAAATACTAATATTGCTACAGTCCAGCAAGAGACACGGGAAGGTTTGGGTATTTCTTGCCAGAAAAGGATAGAATCGTAGTATTAGTAGGGGAAACGATGTCAGTAAAAATAAAATATTTCATATAACAAAAAAAAAATCTGAAATCTCTATGAGAATAACGAAAATAAATTATTTTTCTTTTAGGGGTAATAAATAAAAATTCTAGTTGACAAAATAAAAAAAGACACATTTTTGGGGAAAATAAAGATTTAACAAAACTCGAGGCGCAGTTTAATAAAATAAAAATTATAGAACGAAAATTATTAACTTTTAATAGAGCTTAATGAAATAAAAAAAAAAGTAGAAGTGCTGGGGACCGATCCCGCACCAACCCCATTTATATTTATTGTATCGAGCATCTTACCGATTGAGCTAAGCTAGCTACTTTGTTCTGTTCTAAGACGTGTAATATGTACGTAATAGAAAATTGTAAGACTTAGTGATTTGATATTGTTCGTTTAACGGATGAATATCCACTATTTACCACTAAAAATAACTTAAATTTTTCATATAAAGACGTTTTTCATATTTAGAGTGGTGTTAGTTCACGGAAATAAATAATATTCGTCGTCAAATCACACAGTTTGAGAATCGCTGAGCTTATGACTATGTTTCTCACTCCTCAGTGTGCATTTCATATTTCCGTCTCAAAAGAAGTGGGAAAGAATCTTGGTAGACATACATTGACAATGTCTTTAGGCTATGGCTTTAAGTTTGTGTGCAAGAGATAGCGAAAACGTATGTGCAATATTAATTCATACAACGGTCTTTTTAAACTTGACCGGACTCTATAAGGAAACGCTGATACGGAATACTTTATACTTCGGCCTACAAAAATGACTATCACTGTACATGCAAGAAACTTTTGGGTGCCACTGGCTCTTTGAATACTAATAGAGTTTTAACAGAGGGTGCTATTTCGGCAAGAAACTAACACGTCAATGTAATCGTCAAAATGTCACATATCTGTGCACTTGAATGGCAAAATAAACTGAATGGTTCCTCTAAATGGCGCAACAGTTTTGATAGCCCGACGAGAAGACTTCGGAACAGTGTTTTAATATCTGCTGAAAATCGTCGCCGTCTGTATTATTTCAAAAGTCAAGAGTCCATTCGGGAAGAACAAGAGCGACAGCTGAGTATTGGTTCTTTTGTCATCCATCCTTTCAGTAAGTTCAGAGGCTGGTACGAGGTATATTTGATTTATTTGTATATGTCACTCCTGATAACGAAACCGATGGAAGCTGGTTTTTTTCATAACAGAATTTATAATTCATTGCCAGGCCTTAAAGAATACTGCATTGCTGTCGACTGCTTGTCTTGGGTAGATATAATAATGACTTTTTGTACTGGGTTTCCTCGCGAGAAATTAGCTACTGTAGAGCTGGACCGGGTCAGTATTGCCAAGAAGTATGTGTTTAGTGTATATTTCATTTGTGACGTATTATCTTCCGTGCCAAAAAGCTTATTCTATTATCCAGGCGCTAAAATAGAAAAGTTTGGATACGGTATACTGTCAATTTTTCAACTACTCAAAATTGTAAGGCTTCCTACTCTAATTGCATGCGTAATGAGATCAAACCAGTATCTTAATTGTACCCGAGGAATTTTATTTCTATTCTGCTCACTACTCACATCAATCATCATTTTCCATTGGATGGCGTGTTTACAATTCATAGTTCCC
The DNA here is from genome assembly GCA_963583905.1 of Stenurella melanura. NCBI lineage: Eukaryota > Metazoa > Arthropoda > Insecta > Coleoptera > Cerambycidae > Stenurella > Stenurella melanura. Next base: position 116,670,378 of record OY757316.1, on the reverse strand, counting down.
AGATTAACAAGCTATTATTTCGTCAAAGACGATAATCATGACAGCTGGTATAACTCAATAGCAGTTCGTACGTCGTCTCTAAGCAGGCAGTATTGTGTAGCCTTTTTTAGGAGTTCTGCTTGCCTTCTAGGCATTAATTTACAAATTTTCCAAAGACAATTGACTGAAGATTACTTGTTATCAATTGTGACTTACGTCGTTGGAAAAATCTTGGTGGCTTATATATGGATAATTTTGGCTGTCTCTATCTTAAGCGCCAGATCTGTAAACATCAAACTTTTGGAAATAATCAATCAACTTGATGAATACTTGAAACAAAAGCACATACCCTTAAATTTACGAGATAGAATACATCAATATTACCGTTTTAAATACCCGGACAAATATTTTCGGGAGGATAATATTACTAGTTCATTATCTAGTACTCTTAAAAGTGACTTGAACTTGTTTTCTTGTAAATCGTTAATATTAAGTATCTCCCTTTTCTCCGATTTAAACTCTGAAGAAGTTAGTAACCTGGTGAAATATTTAATACCCGAGATATTTTTACCCAATGATGCAATCAGTAAGTGGGGAGATACTGGACATACAATGTACTTTATTTTCTCTGGAACAGTTGCAGTTTACACTAAATCAGGAAAAGAAATGTGTCATTTACATGAAGGGGCTTATTTTGGGGAGATTCCCTTGGTCATGAAAAATCGAATGAGAATGATTACTGTAGTTGCCATCGAAACCACTCAAGTTTTCAGATTGAACCGAAGAGATTTCAACAGGTGTTTTTCAAATAATAGGCAAGTTTTAAAGAAAATAATGATCTCTGCAGAAAGGACACTAAAGGAAGCATCAGACAAAGAAGAAAAGTATATCACTGATCTGTTTCGAGAGGCTAATGCATTTAGGAAGGCTAGCGTTTAACTGTTAAGTGTCACTAATGACTTTTTCCATAATTTTAATAATAAAACAATTAAGTACATTTGTATGTTCTTTTAATGGTGTTCTTTTTTACTGATTCGCGTACAAAGTTCTTTTATTGCAATATCCCGATACAGCCTATAGTGGAGCGGATCTGGCAGGAAGAAAGAGCGAAAGCCAACAGTGGAATTTGAAAAAAAAAATTTACCGTTCTTTAAATTTGTGTCATGCAATCATTCTCTGAAAATTACAAGTCTCATACTCTAGGGGGGGGGGAGATGCTTGCACACAAAGTTTGCAAGAACTACTTTTTCGGCGACAATTCGGAAAATAATGTTTGTATGAAAAAAAATTTGATTCAAAATGAAAGAAAATTTGAAAATACGTGATCTGAGCCAAGGCTGGACAGAACTTGGCTCAAAATATTAATTAGATCTCGAGTTATGGGCAATTGAAGAATAGAGCAGTGGCAGATGACGTCGCAACATGGCCGCCACAGCTACTTGGTAGACAATAACCTAGTTTGCATTTGTGTTAGTGTAAAATGATTTGAGTTTTTAAAGTGTTTTTTAAACGTTTTTCTTGTGTAAAATTAATTGTTAGTGTTCTTTATCTATTTATACATTTCATGATTTACTGAACTGACTTTTATCTAATGCTTTATTTATACCGGGTGTTTCGTGAGTGACTGGCCATACGCTAGTGAGGGGTACAGAACCTTAAGGTGGCCATTCCCTAGAAAGAGACATCCGATAGGGAAATATTTATTATTTTTGCCCATAACTTTCTTTTCTTAGTACATATCTTTAAAAAAACTATAAGAGTACCCAATTAGAACCATAACAAGACTATTACTATGAATTTTCACTCAATATTTTCAGTGGTTTGCAAAATAGCTAGATTTAAACCTACGAAATAGGAAGATTAACATAATTTTACCTCCACATCCACGTAGTGGATTGGAAGTATAGTAATCGCAAAAAAATTTTCAAAAATTTTTATTCGTGAAATAGGTTTAGAATGTCATGAAACGTCGAGATTTTAAATTTGAGCGAAGAAAAAAATTTCTGTCTGTCTGTCGGTCTGTCTGTCGGTCTGTCTCTAACTTTTTTGTCCGCACGTTTTCTCCGGAACGGTTTGAGATATTGACTTGAAATTTTGTACACGTATATATTATGACAAGATCTGGAACTGGATTGCTTTTTGAGGAAATCCGGTGAAGGGTTGGGGGTTAAATAGGGGAAAATAGGGAAAAATAAGTAAAGCAAGCTTGTAAGAGAACAGACACTTGAAATTTGGTGTATGTACTAGAAGTTAAGGCCTAAGTTTTTTTTATAATATCTTTCAAGGGGAAAATAAGTAAAGCAAGCTGGTAAGACTACAGAAACTTGAAATTCGGTGTATGTCCTAGAAGCCAAGACCTCAAATTTTTTAACAATATTTTTCAACCCTTCGACTACCCTTACTACATTATTGAAGGGGTTGATAAAATAAAATTGAGATATTCACTTGTAATTTGGTAGACGTATATATTATAACGACATCTGGAACTAGATTATATTTTGGGATGATTCCGTAGAAGGGTTAGGGTTAATAGGAGTGACTAGGGGAAAATAAGTAAATCAAGGTGATAAGAGTACAGAAATTTGGGATTCGGTGTATATACTAGAAACCAAGGCCTCAGATTTCTTTCTAATATTTTTCAAACTCCACCACCTCCGCTTCATTATTAATGGGATTGATAACATCAAATTGAGATATTCACTTGAGATAAGTACACGTATGTATTGTAGTGACATCTGATTGAGATGCCTCCATTGAAGGGGTGGGAGGTGAATAGTAGAAAATAAGTAGGGTGAACTAAAAACTTCACTTTTAACGTATATGGTAGAAACCAACTCCTCCAACTTTTCTATGACATCTACCCCAAATATTATTAAAATTCTATGACCAATAATTTCCACATACTAGAGTGCAAATATAGTCAAGATGTTTCCTTTAAAGTGACTTGGATGAAGAATCTGGATGTGGAAGTAGTGATTCCTTAGGCAGCGGTTTTTTAAATTTAAATCTAGCTATATTGCAAACCACTGAAATTATTGAGTGAAAGTTCATAGTAGTAGTGTTGTTATGGTTCTATTTAGGTACTCTTATAGATTTTTTAAATATACGTACATACTTGGTCTTCTTTGTACATTATCCGTTCTTATAATACGCCTTGTCCAGCGCCACACTCATTAATAATTTTGTTTATTTTAGAAACGGTACTTTTAGTGATGTTGGGCCTATTCGGGTGCCTATTATTAAATATCTCACATACCTCTCCCAAAGTTCTGTCATTATCTCCTCTAAGGGCCGGCTTTTCAATGTCCAGTTAAAAGTGCCGGATAGGTAGCTGCTAGTTACGCTTAGCTGGCAGTTATATCTATGGTAGTGTTTATCAACAGTAATTTAACTGCCAGGTACGTATTCATGAGTTGAATTATTTCTTAGCTATGTTGGCACTACTGATTCTACATGAAGTTTCTTTCAATTGGTTTAATTCAAATTGCGCGCGTGTTTTAGTGACAGTTTATCTAATTTAACCTCAAAATTCATTGCGTTGTCTAGCGTCTTGATTGTTGTTCTGTTCTCAATTTTGTGCGTTTGTGTATCAGCAATAACTGCAACAGCGAGTGTACAAAGGAAAAAATGTGCTAACTACACTTTAAGTGATTGGAGAAACAGAATTATTCCGGCAACTTCCTCTATCATCTCAACGATATGTAAAACAGTTAACGGTTAATTTTACCTGCACATTGAAAAACAGTTTATCTGCCAGATAAATTTTATCTGACAGTTAAGCTATTTAACTGGACATTGAAAAACCGGCCCTAAGGCGCATAAGTTCAATTTTTTCTACTACATTTTGAGTATTCATAATTTTAACTTCAAACTAAAAATCTAATACTTGATAATATTATTGATCAATTTTATAATTTCAATAACAATATACTCTGTGTATATGCGCATTTTAAAAATTTGATGTCTGACTTTAATTTTTTTTAATTTTCCATGGCACCCTATTATTATCTGTCCTTACTCAATAAAAAGACAATATATATATTAAAACTATCCACTTAATATATCTTTCTATTGTTTATTTTTTATAGGCTACTTTGATTTTTAGAAAAAATCATGTAAAAGTTATTATAAAATATTACCTACATTAATTTTGTCATAAATCTGTCATTATTTAATATTTTTTCACGAAATTTTTGATTTACCCATTTGAGATGTTTCTGAATCCAGTGGTATAGTTAGATTTTATTAAAAAATCGCCAATCAAATTTGTCCATTTTTACATTGAAAAAAAACCATAATAGGTCTTGAAAATTGAAATTTTTCTCTAAATTTTTGTCATAAAGTAGAGCTTTCGATGACCCATCTTTTAAAAAAAGCCCCGTTAAAATCAGAGGATAGATACATTTTTTACAGGGGTTTTTCCATTCAAGATGGGTCACACTGTAGACCCGAAAGAAATACAGCTTTTTTAAAATTAAATATTTTCTTAACATATGTTCGAGACAGCTAGTTGTACTGATAATATTGAATAAGAAATTGCGATTTCAGATTGCTCTATAAATACAAAATGACATCGTTGGTAAATAATTAAATTTCTTAGTTTTTAGTTATTGATTAAAAATACAACATTTTCTTATAAGTTTTTTATTTCCTTGTATTTTAAACATTTACAAATAAATATATCTATAATAATACTCAATTTTTGGCATGGATTAATACTGTATGCGCGTTCGTAGTGGACGCTTCAGACCTTTTCTTGTGTGTGTTGGTCAGAAATTCTGACAGACTGCTGCTTTGTGTGTTGGTAGTTGAATCCGTCGGTTTTCTCTTCTTCTTCTTACACAACCACTTAAACGGGGGCAATAACCTGCCAACATAAAAATCAGTATGTTATACTCCGTTCGCCCAAGAGATGCAGTAAGGCCACTCCCCATTTTGCTTAGACCATTGAGGGCAACAACCAGCTTCACACGCTACAAATTTATAAAAGCGGCAAAATTAAAAAATTATTGAATGGTATAGTAGCTTGTATATATTCTTTTATATTATTACAAGTGAAAACCAGCGAGGAGCAGTTGTTATTCAACAAATACACTTTTTAACAATACTGATTGTGTAAATTAAGTGTAAAACAAAATGTTACCTACTACATATACTTTTTATAATCACAAGGTTCGATTGCTACTCGTAAGAAGAACCAAGAAGAAACTTACGGGAGGTACTTATCTGTATAAATATCTACGAAAACTAAGTACTAATACTATAACAATAATGTATAAAAATAAATATTACATATTAGACATACACCGTTATTAATTAATAAACTTAAAAGTTACGTATTTACAAGTGAAACTTATTTACTGCCTTTGCAGTAAACTCGACCTTTTGAGTCTTAAGGTTGCCTGGGTTCTCTGCAGCAGAAGCCTTAAAGATATTCACAATATTTGCCTTCTCTTTAACCGAAAAATGTTTGCTTTTCCGTTTTTTCGGCGAGCTTGATTCATAATTAATTTGACAAGAATGAATGTTTAACCTAAAAATGAAAAAGTGGTTCTGACATCTTTTATAGTCGGGGCAAACTAACATAATTTTAATCAGAATACGGAAAAATAGAAACCAGAACTAGCCCAACGGGAAATGGTTGGGGGGGTTACTAACATGAAAAAATAAATAAATGCAGTTACTGACCTTGGGGACTAACTCAAGCGGGGGGGGGGGGGGTAAAGTGAAAAAAATTCAAAGTCAATAGTTTGGATGCGTATTACGAGAAAATTTGACGTCGGAGATAAAAATGTTCAACAGCAAAGTTGTAGGTAATAAAAAGATCTTTCATTTTTGTTAAGGGTACTTTTCATCATAACCTCAAAATTATCGAGAAATTTAAAAATTTTCCAAAAAATAATAAAATTTTCGTTTTTATATTATAACTTTTATAAAAATTAATGAATTGTTATGAAACTTGGTGAAAAGATACCTTTATATATTATAAATAACCAAGAAAATTTTCAAAAGAAAATAATGGGAAATTTTTGATTTTGAATTTTTTCAAAAAAAAAAAGTCCTTTTTTCAGACAAAAATTGTACGGTGGAAAATCATCGTAAATATATTTTTCAAAGCTCATTTTGTTTGTTTTTTCGTCTACTTTTTGATAAATTAGAGACACAATATAGCTTCTATTTAAGAATATGCTAAAAAATGCAAAAAACGAAAAAAGTCAATTTTGAAAAAAAAAATTTTCAGTAATTGTTGATAATTTTGTTTAAATTTCAAAAAAATGTTAAAATTAATTTCACCAATCGATTCTACGTGAAAAAATATTTAAGAAACTGTATTTTGTTGTTAAAAATTACTCCAATATTTAGGGGTGGTAAAGGGTTGCTTCTGGAGGGTGAATAAAGTAATGATCGTTCTCATGCAATTTTCGGCTAAAATTGACGAAAATTCTTCAAATTTTGTAGAGGTCATTTTTACCATAACCTCAAAATTAAAAAAAAAATGCAACAAATGTATTTTTTTACATTTTTTACTTTTTTAAACTTTCTTATTATTTCTTTTCTTCTTATTTTTGTGTACTTAGTAGACAAAATGTGTGGTTGAATAAAAGTATTATAGTTGTAACTTTAATTTGGAAAAAATGTTCAAGATTTTGAGGAAACTCATAGGAAGTTCATGAGGAAAATATGTATTTATTTTGTTAAAATATGATCAAAACTTAAAAAAAAGAACTTTTTGTTATAAAAAAAATGATTAAATCTTAAAAATACACATTGCAAACTACACTAATCTTTTTCTTTTATTTACATGAATCAGTTCTTCTTCTTCACCCTCCGATTCTTCGCTAAACTGCGGATCTTCACACTCCATCTCTTCTTCAAAATCATCTTCGACTTCCTCATTGTTTATATTATTTTGAGGACTTGGCTCTTCGTCTTCACCATCGCTTACATCTTCTGAAACTTGTTGTATATTGCAACAATTACCAGAATCTTGACAACTCGTGCAGAGATCTGTACATTGTAAACCAACTTTTCTACATCCGCATCTGTTCGTAGAACAAGTCGTTTTGCAACTGCAAGAGACTGTTTTTAACAAGGTTTCTGGTCATGCGCGTTAATCTTTCCGTATATTTTTTCTAATTTTTAAAGTTTTCTAATATCATTACTATAATACTTTTATTCAACCACACATTTTGTCTACTAAGTACACAAAAATAAGAAGAAAAGAAATAATAAGAAAGTTTAAAAAAGTAAAAAATGTAAAAAAATACATTTGTTGCATTTTTTTTTTTAATTTTGAGGTTATGGTAAAAATGACCTCTACAAAACTTGAATAATTTTTCAAAATCTACAACTTTTATTGATTACTAATTTTTTGTTTAACGTCAATTTTAGCCGAAAATTGCATGAGAACGATCATTACTTTATTCACCCTCCAGAAGCAACCCTTTACCACCCCTAAATATTGGAGTAATTTTTAACAACAAAATACAGTTTCTTAAATATTTTTTCACGTAGAATCGATTGGTGAAATTAATTTTAACATTTTTTTGAAATTTAAACAAAATTATCAACAATTACTGAATTTTTTTTTTTCAAAATTGACTTTTTTCGTTTTTTGCATTTTTAGCATATTCTTAAATAGAAGCTATATTGTGTCTCCGATTTATCAAAAAGTAGACGAAAAAACAAACAAAATGAGCTTTGAAAAATCTATTTACGATGATTTTCCACCATACAATTTTCGTCTGAAAAAAGGACTTTTTTTTTTTGAAAAAATTCAAAATCAAAAATTTTCCATTATTTTCTTTTGAAAATTTTTTTGGTTATTTATAATATATAAAGGTATCTTTTCACCAAGTTTCATAACAATTCATTAATTTTTATAAAAGTTATAATATAAAAACGAAAATTTTATTATTTTTTGGAAAATTTTTAAATTTCTCGATAATTTTGAGGTTATGATGAAAAGTACCCTTAACAAAAATGAAACATCTTTTTATTACCTACAACTTTGCTGTTGAACATTTTTATCTCCGACGTCAAATTTTCTCGTAATACGCATCCAAACTATTGACTTTGAATTTTTTTCACTTTACCCCCCCCGCTTGAGTTAGTCCCCAAGGTCAGTAACTGCATTTATTTTTTTTTTCATGTTAGTAACCCCCCCAACCATTTCCCGTAGGGCTAGTTCTGGTTTCTATTTTTCCGTGCTCAAATTTAGTTTGCCCCGACTATTAATCATTATTATAAATCGTTTTTATTGCGTCCCTTGATATACACAAATATGCACCACAGTTTTGAAAAACACAATTTTATTAGATGAATAGGAATAACAGCAAATAACAACCGTTATTTCTAAAAACCATACATCAGATTTGAGGCTGAAAACGATTTGTCTCGGAGAACAAATACATTAGCGTTTTCGACATAGTTGGTTGTAATATGGGTTTTAAAAATTCAGCCAATAGAAATATTATATTCAAATTCAGCGCACATTTGTGGGGAGTGGCTTAGCTGAATCTCTTGGGCGAAGGGAGTATAGTAAATTCTTGTTTTTACTTGTTGATTGCTCGTTAATAGTAATATCTATCTTCGTGAAATCAGACTTCATTTCTTGAAATTTCGCATTTTCTGGAAAATGGCCCGATTTCCGGCCGCCATTTTGAATTTCCCAAATTGGATTTTAGATTCGTGATCAGCGATCCCAAAAAACCCCCGAGTACCATTTTCGCCTAATTCTATGGCACATTGTCTATGATAACAAATTTTTCAATTAATTTAATTAAATTGGCCAATTAATATTGGCCAATTATTAGATAAAAAATGGAACCAAACATTTTCGCCAAAAAGTAAAAGGTACTGCTTTTTTCTAAATGCCTTTCTGAACTCTTTGCAACAAAAATGAAGTCAGTTGATCCTGTACCTTTTCTCTTACAAGTAAAATGCCAAAATGACGCGATTAATAAGAATTTTTCATTATTAAATCCAACATACGTAATTAATTCCGATGCTTTGTCGCAGGTAATTCAATTTTCAAGAAAACACTACTTTTTTATCCTTTACCCTTTTTACTTCCCTCGCATACCGAAGGGAAGTATTGTATTCGAGAAAAAATCACCCTCCGAGATTTTTTCGGATTCTGACGTTTCAGAACACGTAGATTCCGAAAATATAGGTTTTTCAATTCCGTCAGTCTGTCTGTCTGTCTGTCTGTCGGTCTGTCTGTCTGTCTGTCTGTCTGTCTGTCTGTTGGTGTATTTACTAAAAAACTACTTGACGGAGAGCAGTCAAATTTGGTAGGTAGTTAACTCTACTGTCAGCGAAGAACTGGTAGAATTTTCACTGAAAAATATACAGGGTGGACCGTCTAAACGGAATAAATAGTGAAAAAAATTTTTTTTTGCTCAAATTTAAAATTTCCACGTTTCATGACGCGCTAAACCTGTTTCAGGAAAAAAAAAATTTTGAAAATTTTTTTCAAACATTTTTGAAAAAATTTTTACCAAGATGAAAAAATTTTTTTTTTGCTCAAATTTAAAATTTCCACGTTTCATGACGCGCTAAACCTATTTCAGGAAAAAAAAAATTTTGAAAATTTTTTTCAAACATTTTTGAAAAAATTTTTACCAAGTTGAAAAAAAATTTTTTTTGCTCAAATTTAAAATTTCCACGTTTCATGACGCGCTACTATTTCAGAAAAAAAAAATTTTTGAAAATTTTTTTCAAACATTTTTGAAAAAATTTTTACCAAGATGAAAAAAAATTGTTTTTGCTCAAATTTAAAATTTCTACGTTTCATGACAGGCTTAACCTATTTCAGGAAAAAAAAATTTGAAAATTTTTTTCACCAATATTTTTGAAAAAATTTTTACTACTAAAATGAATTTTTTTTTTCTTTCTTCAAATTTAAAATTTTCACGTTTCATGGCATTCTAAGCCTGATTAAAAAAATAAGTTTTTTAAAATTTTATCACAAGATAGAATTTTTCTTTCTTTGTTCAGATTTTAACTATCCACGTTTCCATGACATTCTAAAACTATTCAAACAAATTTAAAAATGTTTTTGAAGAATTTTTTAAAAAATTTGAAAACATTTTTAATCCATTTATGTATCACTACTATAGAACAGACGAAAAAATTTTTTTTGCTCAAATTTAAAATTTCCACGTTTCATGATATTCCAAACCAATTTCGGAAAAAAAAAATTGCAACATTTTGTTACCAGTTTGGAAAAAAATTTAACACCAGAATTCTCAAATTTAAATGACATTCTAAACCTAGGTATTTCAGAAAAAAAAATTTCAAATTTTTTTTCACCAACATTTTTCAAAAAGTTTTTACCACTAAAATAGATCGAATTTTTTTTTATTTGCTCAAATTTAAAATTTTCACGTTTCATAGCATTCTAAACCTATTTTAAAAATACATAATTTTTAATTTTTAAACTTTTTTTAGCACTACTATAGAACAGAAGGAAACTTTCCTTTTTGCTCTAATTTAAAATTTCTACCTTTGACATTTTAAACCTATTTCAGAAGAAAAAAATTTGAAAATTATTTTACCATCTTTTGAAAAATTTAAAAAAAATGAAATTTTTTAACCACCACTATACTTCCACTCCATTACGTGAATGTTGGATTGAAAATGTGACAGATGGCAATAACATCTGGCATATGCACCTATTATACTTTTATTGAAAAATGTACAGGGTGGTCATCCCAAGAAATAATTCAGTCATGGTGGACATTTGTAAAGGTATTTGCGCAAGCCTGCCATATGTGGCACCTGCTATTTAGTATTGAACTTTTGCTGTTGGATGAGCAATCTGTATATTTTTTTGACCAAAACTTATCAAGTTTTCTTTGTAATAATAGCAATAACTCTACTCCGATTATTATTCTCAATGTCATTTCGTAATTATTATTTTTTTAGAGACTGCCATGAACGAGGGAAGTTCTGTGTAAATACCTTTACCGATTTTTTTGAATGGATAAAACGCGACTAAAACATGAATGCTATACAACGTTTTATCCACAATCACGGTCATTTAGAATCAGATTTCATCAAGAAATGATTTGACATTTCGCTCTGTCAGCGGATGTAACGTCAAAAATTATTGAAATTAATTTAAAAAAATTTGGAAGGTGTTGAATGGTTGCTATTCAGTTTTGATTGTTTATCGATTCCATTTATAAAAATTTGTTGGTGAAAGATGCAAGAAAGCGATTTTGTTCCTAAGAGAATCCTTCGGGAAGCTGAAGATGCAACTCTACAATTATTGCTTGCGAAGTCCAGGGAGCATTATGAAAAAGTATTTACAGAATTTAATGAATGGAAAGAAAAACGGGGGGTTATGTCAATAAATGAGGAAGTTCTGCTATCGTGTTTCTTAAATTTGAAGAAGTATGCAATTTCATCCATGTGGCCGCTGTAAATATCCATAAAAACATAGACAATGAAAAATATTGTGGAGTAGATCTGGCAGTAAAAAGGGGGTGAAAAACAAGTGCCTTTTTTCAAACAATTTTTTTTCCATCTTATAGAGGACGACTTCTCCCACTTCCCTGACACTTTCAGATCCGAGATTTATGTGGTGCGGGGGAAGGGGGAGCTGTTAAACATATTGAAAATAGGTTTTTCTCAGTTTGCGCGCCACCGGGGAGATGGACAAAAATGTTTCAGATCAAAAAGAACGGTCTCTCCAAGGCGCGTAAACTGGTTTTTGGACGTTTTAAAATTATAGGCCAATTAGGGCCGGAAATATGGCCGTTTGAAGGGATTGAGTTTCAGGGTAGGAAAAGGGATCGGACCGGAGGTATGAGGGGTGTTTATGAGATAAGGGATGGGGTTAAGATGGTCATTTTTGTCTGTTTTGGGTGGTTATAGGGAGAGGTCGAGGCCGCGTAGGGAGCTCTCTATGGCAATTAGCGAAGAAGAGGAAGGGCGGAACGTGCAAAAGGGAAAACGTCTATATCTCCGATTCTAATGCGGCGATTTTAAAAATCAAAATGGGATTTCTTCCTTTTTTGAGCAGCAAATGGGGGGCAAAAGAAAAATTTTTTTTGTTTTCAAAACGATTTTTTTATGAAGGGGGTGAGTGACGGGGATAAACTGCTTCTAAAAGACGGGGATTCTCATCCCCTACGCACCCGAGTTACAGTTATAAATTTATTTCTTTTGAATCAGCAGCTCCAGCGGCGGGAGAGTAGGCGTGGCCTCTGCCCTCTATACTCTCTCGCCGTTCTCACTTACACACACACAACGGGAAATCGATGGTCGGAAAGGTAAGTCTGACATTTTCCCCTATAAAAAAAAATCGTTTTGAAGAAAAATACATTTTTTTGGCCCCCATTTTTACATTTTCGGGGAAAATTATTATTTCCTACCTATCCAACATTGATCAAAAAAGGAAAAAACCTAATTTTAATTTTTTTAAATCACCCTATTAGAGCCGGAGATATGGCCGTTTTCCCTTTTTGCACGTTCCCCCCTCCCTCTCCTTCCCTAACTGCCCCAGAGAGCTCCCTCCGCGGCCTCGACCTCTTCCTATAACCACCCACAACAACAAAAAAATACCATCCTAACCCCATTCCTTATCTCTTAAACACCCCTCATATCTCCTGTCCGATCCCTTTTACTACTTTGAACCTCAATCCTTTCAAACGGCCATATCTCCGGCCCTAATTGGCCGATTTCAAAAAACCAAAAATCAGTTTACGCGCCTCGGGGAGGCTTTTCTTTTTATCCGCAACGTTTTTTGTCCGTCTCCCCTATCGTGCGAAAATTGAGAAAAACCGACTTTTCATATGTTTAACAGCCTCCCTCGCATACCGAAGGGAAGTATTGTATTCGAGAAAAAATCATCCTCCGAGATTTTTTCGGATTCTGACGTTTCAGATCACGTAGATTAAGAAAACATAGGTTTTTCAATTCCGTCAGTCTGTCTGTCTGTCTGTTGGTGCATTAACTAAAAAAACTGCTTGACGGAGAGCAGTCAAATTTGGTAGGTAGTTGACCCTACTGTCAGCAAAGAAATGGTTAAACTTTCACTGGAAAATATACAGGGTGGACCATCTAAACGGATTATATATGAAAACAATTTTTTTTTGCTCCAATTTTAAATTTTCACGTTTTATGACGCGCTAAACCTATTTCAGAAAAAAAAAAAGAAAATTTTTTACCACTAAAATAGATGAAAAGATTTTTTTTCTTTGTTCAAATTTAAAATTTCCACGTTTCATGGCATTCTAAACCCATTAAATTTTTTTTTTTTGCCAACATTTTTGAAAATTTTTTTTACCACTAAAATAGATGAAAAATCTTTTCTTCTTTGTTCAAATTTAAAATTTCCACGTTTCATAGAGTTCTAAACCTATTTAAAAAAAAATAATTATTTGAAAAAATCTTACCACTAAAACAGATGGAATTTTTTTTTCTTTGTTCAAATTTAAAACGTCCACGTCTCCATGGCATTCTAAACCTATTCAAACAAATAACAAATTTCCACGTTTCATGACATTCCTAACCTATTTCGGAAAAAATGCAACATTTTTTCACCATTTTGGAAAAAAAATTTACCACTAGAATAGATGGAAAAAAATTTCTTTTGCTCAAGTTTAAAATTTTCACGTTTTATTACATTCTAAACCTATTTCAGAAAAAAAAAAAATTTTGAAATTTTTTTAAAAAATGACATTTTTTAACCACTACTAATACTTCCACTCCACTACGTGAATGTGGAATTGAAAATGTGACAGATGGAAATGATATTTTGCTTATGCACCTATTACACTTTTATTGAAAAATGTCATCCCAAGAAATAATTCAACCATGGTAGACATTTGTAAAGGTATGTGTGCAAGCCTTCCATATTTGGCACCTGTTTTAGTATGGAATTTTTGCTATTGGTTGAGCACTGTATATTTTTTTGACCAAAAGTTATCAGGTTTTCCTTGTAATAATAACTTCCGATTACTATTCTCAATGTCATTTCGTAATCAATAATTTTTTAGAGTGACCGCCATGCACAAATAGAGAGGGAAGTTCTGTGTAAATACATTTACCGATTTTTTTTACTTACCATAAAGTGCGGCAAAAGTGCGTGGAAAATATGCAGTAAATTATTGGGTTGGCGGCTGAATTTAGCGGCGCCAAACTTTGAACGAATGTCGCTATAGCGATGTTGGTCTGAGTGTTGGGAATGTGACCATACACTTGAAGCAGATCGAAGAGAATGTATGGACTCCAGCATATTATAAACACTGAAACAAATCACAGTATGTTAGAAAAAGTGAAGTGAATAAGAGATAGTTTAATGAAGCTGATGTTTTGCACACATTTTCAAATTACTCCTGTATTACTCATACAATTTTGAGTAACATTCAAAATGTGTCATCTGTTCGTTGGTGTGTCTGTTGGTCCATCTGTCCGCCCGTCTCAGCATCCACCATGTATCTTGTAACCGCAATAAGTAAGAACAAAAATCCGATTGTGTCAAAACTTGAACGGTAAATTAGTGTCAGATAGAGGATGCTCCTTTACTTTAGAAAAAAACCGATCGATAAATATTGTTACGGATTTCCACCTTTTAGGAAACACCCTGTATGAATCCGTGGGTTCTAAATAATTTCAACAAGAGATTAAACACTACTAACACTTTATTTAACTATTTACTGACTACAATACTTCAAATTCACTTTATTTACTATTTATCTAACCACACTTTTCGCTTTTCTACTTGTTCACTTTTATAAACTGCTTTCTTCATAAAACTTCCCCTTCCGCGCTGGTAATCGCGCCTTATATACCCCGAATTTGACTCTCTAGATCCATCTAGAAACATTCAAGAATCTTCTCCAACAACATTCCAGAAAAGTCCGTTTTATTCTCTTGGCTTCCAGTCACAATTAGTAGGCATAGGCGTACCTTCTCCTATTCCAAGGGGGTGTAATTCATAACACTGCCCTCTCCTTAAGCCTGATCGTCCCGATCAGGCAACTCAGAATCATCGATGTATCTCGCCAGCCTGTCCAAATGCACGATCTTCATCTTGGACCTTCTGCTTTGCTGAATCCGATAGACGACATCATTAATTCGGGTAATAACAGTGTACGGTCCATCCCAAGGTGATTTCGGTGACTTTCCTTTCCTCCGCTGGGGGTTGTACAGCCAAACTAGCTCTCCCACCTTGATGACCTCCTTTGAATTACCCTTCCAGTCATATCGAGCCTTCATTCGGTCACTGGCTGGTGATGGTTCCGCTATATCGTTAGCCAACCTCTTGAAAGGAGCTCCGGCGTTGAACTGCTTGTTTTCACCCTTACTTCCAGTCTGTGGTCCCTTACTGGCTGCACAAATCTTGCATTTGCCACACCAAGCCTCCACATCCTGACGACTTCTTATCCAATAAAATCGTTCTCGTATTTTCTTCAGGGTCTTGTTAACACCGAAGTGTCCATCAGATGTTCCTTCGTGCACTTCCTGAAGCACCTTCGCAACTCGACACCTGGGAATCACTAGACGCATAACCAGCTGTTTTCCATCCGGGCTTTCCCATGCTCTCCGCAACAGCCCGTTCATGACTTTCAGTGAGTCCCACTGCGCCCATAGTGCCTTCAGCCCCACTCTTTTGCCCGAAACATCCTTCCATTTTGGACGAGTTCCCCTTTCTTTGGCTCTTAATATAGGCCCAATTTCCACATCGTTCAATTGTTCCTGTCTGAGCGCTTCATCTGCCTTATCATCCGGCACCTCCACCTTGACAGTGTTGACTGCTCCCGTGACCTGCAGTTTCTCCCAGTGGTTGTGCTTGCAACCTTCCTTGTACCTTCTTCCGGATGAAATGTTTGCATTTCTCTCAGGTTTCGTTTTATCGTCATATCCTTGTAGTGGTGGCCTTTCTGTAATGCTCCGAAGCTGAGAAATCTTCACTTCTCTAGGGGCACCACGTTCGTTATCTGTCACAGCCTCTCTGGTACCGGCTTCCTCTGGTTTTCCCCTTGGCTTCACAGCATCTCCGGCCTTCACTCTCTTCAAGCTCCTCTGTGGACATTCAAGCTGGATATGTCCTAGTTCCCCGCACCTGTAGCATTTCATACGCCGCCCACTTGGCCTTCCACTACTTTGTTTATTCTGTGTCTCTGCCCTGTTTCCAACATTCACTTTCCTCGAGTTCCGCTGTCGACAGTCTCGTTTGATATGTCCTATCTTGCCGCAGTTGTAGCATTTAATACCCCCGCTTGGCTTCTCTCTATTTAGTTGTGATTCCTGTCTTTTTGGAGGATTCCATTTAGCTAGTAACTGACTAATCATTTTATTTACCTCCTGTATCTGGATCAAGATAGGGTTCTCTTTCTTCTTTTCTGGTTGCGATTCTTCGATACTCACAGCTTGTACTCTTGGACTCGGGGTATCCTGAAGGACAGCTTCCACCTCGAGTGCACGCACCAACGCTTCGCTGCTGTTCTGGTATCGAGTTAACCTGAGGACTCGCCTGATCTCATTATCCTGTATACCATCCAGAAAAGCCTCTACTGCCAGTTGGTCTTGGAATTCCTTCGGTACATCCGGGTAAGCCAGGTGAGCCAGTCTCCACACGGCAGCTTCAAACTCTTGCAAACTTTCCCCAGCCCCTTGAACACGTGATTTCAGCTGGGTCTGGTACACTCGGGCAAGGTGTTGATCGCCATATCGTAGATCTAGGGCAGCTTCTAAAACTTTAAAATTCCGTTGTTGGTCTACTGGGATTGTCTGGAGTATTTCCAATGCTTGGCCCCTTAATGCCACGATTAACGCCATAGCCTTTTCTTCGTCATTCCAGTTGTTTGCACTCGCTGCTGCCTCAAACTGCATCTTGTAAATGGTCCATGAACTTTGGCCGTCAAAGAAGGGAGGTTCGAACAGCTGATCTGATAATACCACTTGCTGGCTTCCTCTATCCCTCAACTGTTGCTTAAGCAGGTCTATTTCCTCTTCTACCCGGTGCATTTTCTCTTTGACTTCATTTACTTCTTCTCGATGCCTTCTTTCTAGCTCTTCCAACACTTTCTGGAATTGTGCAAATAAGTCCTGTATTTGCTTTTCGGTTGCCATACTTCTGGTTGTTACAGGCATACGACTATGTTGAAATCAAATAAATTTAACAAAGTTACGTCACTATCGGTAATGGGACTGTCCAGAAAAACCTCAAAACGGCACGAAACAGTCTTATCTAGAGTCTTCGTCACTTAACCTCTAATGTCCAAATAAACTGTTCCAAAAATGTCTCAAAAATGCACTTAACACTGTTTTTCTGTTCGAAAATAATCCTCGAACAATGTCCAGTAAATTAGTCCTTCCTGTGTTAGCACTTACTCCGAGAATACTGTCCCAAACCTTCTCGAACACTTCCGAAAAATCCTCTTGTCAAAATTCCGCTTCCGACACCAAAATGTTACGGATTTCCACCTTTTAGGAAACACCCTGTATGAATCCGTGGGTTCTAAATAATTTCAACAAGAGATTAAACACTACTAACACTTTATTTAACTATTTACTGACTACAATACTTCAAATTCACTTTATTTACTATTTATCTAACCTCACTTTTCGCTTTTCTACTTGTTCACTTTTATAAACTGCTTTCTTCATAAAACTTCCCCTTCCGTGCTGGTAATCGCGCCTTATATACCCCGAATTTGACTCTCTAGATCCATCTAGAAACATTCAAGAATCTTCTCCAACAACATTCCAGAAAAGTCCGTTTGATTCTCTTGGCTTCCAGTCACAATTAGTAGGCATAGGCGTACCATCTCCTATTCCAAGGGGGTGTAATTCATAACAATATGAAGGTTATGAACCATTTTGATAAAGGAAAAATACACGTGATGTATTGGTAGTCCAATAATTATAAAGACGTCCATAACAAAATGTTATCTGAGATTTCCTTCAGTAACTGTTAGTGGAGGGATTATACATAACAAAACCACAAAAATCAGTTCTGGGGTGCCGCGCAACCTCCACAAAAACCAACCCTTCGGTGAAGAAAGCCTTATTTTACTGATAATTCGTTAACCATTGAAGATATAAAAAAAATTGCTCATTATGAAAAAGAAAGCTGGACTAATTTCCTAAAAAAAGACTTCTTGTAATTTTCTTGTATATGCCATGATTTTCGAGAAAATCGATATTGAAAAAAATTGAAAAATTTGCGTACGAGTTTTGGTTTATTTGAAATTTTTTGCACGCGGCCTATAAAAAAAGTTGAATTGCTCGAAAACCAAACAAACTAGGAAGAAAAATCAAAATGGGTTTTAAAGGGGATATAAAATATTCTCTTGTGTTTACATTTTTGATGGCTGTTGATATATATTAGTATATAAAAATAGCAATATAGTTACCTCTTGATTTTTTTGCGCCTTTAACTATTCACAGGCCCATAAAAAAATAACTGGCTTTAATATAAGTTATAAATGCATTATCTTCTAATTCAAGGTATTACTTCAATGCAGAAAAAGTTAGCAATGAAAATATTCACATTTACAGATTTATCAGCATGTTGAAGTTGGCAAAATTTTGGCCAATTTTTTTTTTCCTAAAAAAAAAAGACTACGCATCTAGAAAATTTAGCTAAGTTTTTTTTTTGAGTTTATATGTTATCATAACTATTGTTTCTAACCATTTATTAGTTAAAAAATTGCATAAAAAAATATCATAAAAAAATTGATTATGCAGCCTTTTTTGGATTTTTTTTGGACTAATTTCAACATGCTGGTAAATTTGTAAACATGAATATTTTTATTCCTAACTTTTTCTGCATTGAAGTACCACCTTGAACTAAAAGATAATGCATTTATAACTTATATTAAAGACAGTCATTCTTTATGGGCCTGTGAATAGTTAGATGCACAAAAAATCAAGAGATAACTATATTACATTGTTATTTTTATATACTAACAAATATCAACCGCCATAAAAAATGGCAACACAAGAGAGTATTTTATCTCTCCTTTAAAACCCATTTTGATTTTTTTCCTAGCTTGTTTGGTTTTCGAGCAATTCAATTTTTTTTATAGGCCGCACGCAAAAAATTTCAAATAAACCAAAATTCGTACGCAAATTTTTCAATTTTTTTCAATATCGATTTTCTCGAAAATCATGGCAAAAACTGGTTTTCTCGAAAGCACGATAACTGTCCAGAATATTGATCGATTTCGATGAGACTTGGTGGGATCAAAGGTACACGGCCACAAATGAAGCTTATTGCTGGCGGCCCGAATCCGTTGACCGCAAGTATTTTTTCCAGGGCCGAGTATGATTTTTCAAAGAAATTAATAACTCCCGAACCGAAGGTCCGATTTTGATTTTCAAAATTGGAGATTGTAGGGCTCGATTAGGTCTATCAGGTGACGTTTGTGAGAAATTTGACAAAACGAAAGCGAATCTACAAATCCTGGAAAACTTGATTTTTTTGAAAAATTCTACAAATTCCGAACAGTTTCCTAATAAAATCGAAAATTAACTATTCCGTCGATCAATCTCTATAATCAGTATAAGGCACGGACCTCTTTGGACAAAAAATCTGAAATAGAGCTTTTTCGAAAAATAATTTACGAAAATGCATTCCATAGAATTATTTAAAAAATATTACAAATTGATAAATTCTCCGCGCGATATAGGTGCAAACAAATAATGTAATGTTATATTTAAAATATCATCATTCATTTCCTTATTTTCATTTACTAAATAAAAATAGAACCGATGCCCTTTCTGTGTTTCAAAATGTAGTTAGCCTTTACTTTAGTCAATGCAAAAAGAGAAAAAAAAGAAAAATAAAACATGTCAAAATGTGAGTCATCTTGCGACCCTCTGCTGAAAATGCACTGAATCATCCCAAGAGGAATAAGAAGCATATCAAAATGTAGCTTTTCTAGCTTGTGTTTATTATTCTAAAATATTTGTTATTTGTATTAATATTATTACCCACAAAGTACATAATATGCCTTATCAATTTGAGAGAATGTCAATGAAGATTTCCTGGATGCCGAATTCCTGATCATAAAACTTCTGCTAGAGTTGTCAATTATTCTAAAATCATGGTCGGTATCCAACGGCCACCTTAAATGAGCATCAAGTAAGCAACCTTTAGCTGTAGAAGAGAATATACTAAATATTGTTGCAAATAATCCGAAAATTAGCACAAGAAGATTAGGTCATGCTTTAGGTGTTCCACATGTCAGTGTCTGGAGAACACTAAAAAAATAATCTCCATTTCCAGTTCATGTTCAACAGGTTTCAGAGGTTAGAGGAAGGTGATGAAGTTCATCGGTTAAATTTTAATAACTGGATTATTCGGAATCGAAGAATTCTTCACAAAATTAAGAAATTCACATGTTTGGACCGAAGAGAATCCACATGCTGTAAGACAGAATAAATCCCAACATCGATTTGCTGTTAATATTTGGTGCGGTGTTTTCAACAATCCTTTGACAGTGTCACATATCCTCCCTGGTAAATTATCAGATGAACTTTATTTAGACTTTTTGCAAAAAATGAAAATAATGAGGGAATGCATTACGAGCATGATGGCGCTCCACCCCATCTTAGGAATATTACGAGAAATTTCCTAAATGACAATTTTTCAAATATGTGAATAGGTCGAAATGAACCTCATCATTGACCTTCAAGGTCACCAGATTTCAATCCTGTTGATTATTATCTTTGGGGACATTTAAAATCAAAGGTATATGACGTAGCCATTATATTTTATCTCATACTTCAGAATTCGCTAGACTTGTCCTATATCATGCAAATGATCGTTTGGAAAAATAAATTATTATTATTATTATTATAAAAAAATGCCTACTTACCACTGACGATAACGAAAGTTATCTTGATTGTCTTAACCTTAGCTCTTGGGATGAGCCCTCTTGAGCTGGCTCTTCTAGAGTTGTCGGAACCTTAAATTGAAAATACCTGAGAAGTAAAATATTCTTATAATACATCGAAAACACCGAGTACTATATATATTTTCTTATATTGTTACCTAAGCGGCCTTCGGTCGTGTTTTTCTTTGGTTTGTTGAAATTGGTGGCACTTTTCGTCCAAATTGTTACTATTATGATAGCGTAGCATGTTGTGATTATGGCTGCAGGGATCGCGAAGAGAGTGACGGAGACTAAAGTCATGTACAGTTTCCATTTCCATTGTTCTTTGAATTCTATCCAGCACTGGTTTTGTCCTAAAGTCAGAATTTGTATTTTAAAGAAAATTTAGACTGCAATTTTTAGTATTTCTCAGTGGTAAATGCAATCCATTCCTATGGACTTCTCCGAAAAACAAGTCCTAACTTTTGTGCGAAAATAGTATTTTAATACAGAATGTCCCATATAGTGGACGATTAAATACACTGAGGTGGCAGGTCATGTCCAATCAAAATAATCGTATATGTGGAATTTATTATCCAATTGTTGATGTTATGATGTTATGATGAATAGTTATTTATTGTATTGTGTTTTAGATAGCGTTTTATCCACGGAAGAAAGTTTAAACTCGAGAACGAAGTTCGAGAGTTTAATTTTCTTAAGTGGATAAAACGCGACTAAAACACGAATGCTATACAACGTTTTATCCACAATCACGGTCATTTAGAATCAGATTTCATCAAAAAACGATTTGACATTTTGCTCTGTGAGCGGCTGTAACATCAAAAATTATTGAAATGAATTAAAAAAAAAAACTTGGAAGGTGTTGAATGGTTACTATTTAGTTTTGATTGTTTATCGATTCCATTTGTAAAAATTTGTGAAGTTGGTGAAAAATACAAGAAAGCGATTTTGTTCCTGAGAGAATCCTTCGGGAAGCTGAAGAAGCAACTCTTCAATTATTGCCTGCGAAGTCCAGGGAACATTATGAAAAAGTATTTTCCGAATTTAATGAATGAACAGAAAAACGAGGGGTAATGACAATAACTGAGGAAGTTCTGCTACCATGTTACTTAAATTTGAAGAAGTATGCAATTTCATCCATGTGGTCGAAATATTCGATACTGAAGGCCGTTATAAAGGTCCATAAAAACATAGACATTGGAAAATATAGTAAGCCCACTGATCTGAAGAGTGAGTCGAGAGGGTACAAAGCCGAGAAAGCTGCGGTATTGGAAAGAGCACACGTGGGAGAATTTTTGACAAGGGCTTGCGATAAAGAATATTTGATGATTAAGGTAATATCTCTTAACCTTTTAGACATTGTAGATAATAAACATTGAAATATTTTAGGTTGCACTAATAATGGGCATGTCTGGTGCCTGTCGTTGCTGTGAGTTGACGAATTTGAAGCTCAATGATGTAGAAGACAGGGGCGCATATCTACTTGTTTCTATAACAGATACCAAGATCGACGTCTCAAGAAAATTCACAATTATGGAAGAAGGATTCTCTATCAATACTGCAGAGACGTGTAGAAAATACATGTCCTTTCGTCCGAAGAAGTTACCCATTGACAGATTCTTTTTACGATACACTAATCAACTAATGTACTTCACAACCTGTTGGAATCAACATTTTGTCGAAAGTTCCTTCAAGAGTTGCTTCATTTTTGAATCTGGCAAACGCAGAAGCTTATAGCGGCCATTGCATGAGGCGCACTTCAACAACTTTACTGGCTAATAAAGGTGCTGACCTCACAGCAATTAAACGGCATGGTGGGCGGAGAAGTTCCGCTATAGCAGAAAGTTATATTCTATATCCAATAAGCTTGATATCGGAAGGAAAATCCAAGGTACTCCTGGTACTAGTCGTTCCTTACAAGAGGAGACATCCATTGTTTCTACAGATTTATCAAAATCTTCGACAAGCACTATGCGTTCTGAAACCAGTGACAACTACACAGGGCCGTGGAGAGAAAATCGGGGCCCGGGGGGTAGTAACATACCACTCCCACCAATCTTTAATAGAAATTTCGAAAGAGCGGGAGGTAACATTCCTTTAAATATTTATATCAATCAATTTTTGAAAAGCGGGGGAGGGGTAATACACCTCAAAATTGAATATCTGTCTGTCTCAATCGAAATTTTGAAGAGCGCGGGGGTGATATTCCATAAGCTTCAATATTTACCTCGATCAAATTCGTTATTCTTATTAATCATTTGAAATACCTCTCTCATTTTACCCTATGCCAATGCTAATCTTTAACTTCGGGTGAAACCCGGGCCCCCTCAAAACCACCGGCCCTCTCAAAAACCGCCGGGCCCGCCTATTTGTCGGACCTTCAACTACAAGTTTGTTATTAATGGAAACGAAATGAAATATGATAAAACAAATAAAGAAATGTCTATTAATATAAATATTATTATCAATATCAATAAAAATTAAATAAAATGAAATTGATTTAAGATTGCGTCTTTCATTATTCCACTAGTGGATACAGTATTCCTTTATATGCTTAATAAGTGTGGATAAAACTCTAATTATAATGTGATTGTGGATAAACGTTATTTAAATTTTTGAATATTTTGCTCAGAAATCACGTAGTGCGTCAAAAAATGTATTAAAAAAAGTATGTGTTGTTTGGTTATTTTCTTTTTACTTCCCTCGCATACCGAAGGGAAGTATTGTATTCGAGAAAAAATCACCCTCCGAGATTTTTACGGATTCTGACGTTTCAGATCACGGAGATTACGAAAATATAGGTTTTTCAATTCCGCCAGTCTGTCTGTCTGTCGGTCTGCCTGTCTGTCTGTCTGTCTGTCTGTCTGTCTGTCTGTCTGTCTGTCTGTTGGTGCATTAACTAAAAAACTACCTGACGGAGAGCAGTCAAATTTGGTAGGCAGTTGACCCTACTGACAGCGAAGAAATGGTAACATTTTCACTGGAAAATATACAGGATGTCTAAAAGGAATAAATAGTGAAATAAATTTTTTTTCGCTCAAATTTAAAATTTCCACGTTTCATGACACGCTAATCCTATTTCAGAAAAAAAATTTTTGAAAATTTTTTTCACCAATACTTTTGAAAAATTTTTTACTACTAAAATAGATGAAAAAAAATTTTTCCTTTCTTCAAATTTAAAATTTCCACGTTTCATGGCATTCTAAGCCCGATTCAAAAAAAAAATTGAAATTTTTTTTTACCAACATTTTTGAAAATTTTTTTACCACTAAAATAGATGGAATTTTTTTCATTTCTTCAAATTTAAAATTTCCACGTTTCATAGCGTTCTAGATCTATTTAAAAGAAAAATTAGAAATTTCTTTTACTATTTTCAAAAAATTTTACCACGAAGATAGAATTTTTTTTTTTGTTCAGATTTAAACTATCCACGTTTCCATGGCATTCTAAAACTATTCAAAATTTAAAAATGTTTTTGAAAATTCTTTAAAAAATTTTGAAAACATTTTAAATCTATCACTACTATGCGTGCAATTACCTGACATATTTGTAACAGCCAAAGACATGATTAATCCTTTGCATTAGAGCATGGCTGGTAAGAAAAGTGATATGATAATAGTTATGGTAAAAAAAAAATTCAAAAATTGTTTTCGTTGAAATGCGTTTAGAATGCCATGAAACGTCGAGATTTTAAAACTTGAACAAACTAAATTTTCTGCCTGTCTGTCTATCTGTCCCACAAATTTGGGATTTGATGCATATATTAGAAGTCGAGGCCTTAGATTTTTACTTCCCTCGCATGCCGAAGGGAAGTATTATATTCGAGAAAAAATTACCCTCCGAGATTTTTTCGGATTTTGACGTTTCAGAACACGTAGATTACGAAAATATAGGTTTTTCAATTCCGTCTGACTGTCTGTCTGTCTGTTGGTGCATTTACTAAAAAACTACTTGACGGAGAGCAGTCAAATTTGGTAGGTAGTTGACCCTACTGTCAGCGAAGAATTGGTAAAACTTACACTGGATAATATACAGGGTGGACCGTTTAAACGAAATAAATAGTGAAAAAAAAAATTTTTTGCTCAAATTTAAAATTTCCACGTTTCATGACACGCTAAACCTGATATTGTCTGTAATTGTTTATTTGTGGCTTATTCAGATTTTCTTACTTTTTATTGGGTATTTTGCCACTGAAAAATATTTAAAAATTTTAATGAAAAAACCTCTGCGCCAAACGGATCAGACAGAGGTTGGTTCTTGAGTACTTGACTGTTTCAAAAAGTCTCACACCTAAAAATATATAAACTAGAACAATGTTATAAACTAAAAACTGAAAATCAAAGCTATAGGTAGTTAACGTTTCGGAAGAGAATCTACTTCCGTTCTCAAAATTTTTTGGCCGTCAACCATGACAGTTCTTTGTTTATGTATTTCCATAGTCACGTGAGACATTAAATTATATTTATCTTATTTTTACTTACTTCGTCTCTAAATGGGACTCGGCGAAGATTTTGGAAAAAGAGAGCAACGGAACTAAAAGAAAACTTAAAGAATCCGCGATTATTTTATTAAACGAGGATAGATGCGTTTCTAATTATTCAATAGATTTTTGTACTAGTTGGTTGCCCATCCTTAGAGACGAAGTAAGTAAAAATAAGATAAATATAATTTAATGTCTCACGTGACTATGGAAATACATAAACAAAGAACTGTCATGGTTGACGGCCAAAAAAGTTTTGAGAACGGAAGTAGATTCTCTTCCGAAACGTTAACTACCTATAGCTTTGATTTTCAGTTTTCAGTTTATAACATTGTTCTAGTTTATATATTTTTAGGTGAGACTTTTTGAAACAGTCAAGTACTCAAGAACCAACCTCTGTCTGATCCGTTTGGCGCAGAGGTTTTTTCATTAAAATTTTTAAATATTTTTCAGTGGTAAAATACCCAATAAAAAGTAAGAAAAACGCTAAACCTATTTCAGAAAAAAAAATAGAAAATTTTTTCACCAACATTTTTGAAAACTTTTTTACCACTAAAATAGATGAAGAAGATTTTTTATTGTTCAAATTTAAAATTTCCACGTTTCATGGCATTCTAAATCTATTTACAAAAAAAAAAAAATTTTTGAAAATTTTTTTTACCAACATTTTTGAAAAAGAAGAAAAAAAATCGGTAAAGGTATTTACACAGAACTTCCCTCGTTATTTGTGCATGGCGGTCACACTAAAAAATTAATAATTACGAAATGACATTGAGAATAATAATAGGAATATAGTTATTGCTATCATTACAAAGAAAACCTGATTGCTCATCCAACAATTTTTCAAAAATGTTGGTAAATAAATTTTCAAAATTTTTTCCTCTGAAATAGGTTTAAAATGTCAAACGTAGAAATTTTAAATTAGAACAAAAAGGAAAGTTTCCTTCTGGCAGTGGTAAAAAAAGTTTAAAATTTAAAAATTATTTATTTTTTTTAAATAGGTTTAGAATGCTATGAAACGTGAAAATTTTAAATATGAGCAAATAAAAAAAAATTCGATCTATTTTAGTGGTAAAAACTTTTTGAAAAATGTTGGTGAAAAAAATTTTCAATTTTTTTTTTTCCGAAATATGTTTAGAATGTCATAAAACGTGAAACTTTTAAATTTGAGCAAAAAAAAAGTTTCCATCTATTCTAGTGTTAAATTTTTGTCCAAACTGGTAACAAAATGTTGCAAATTTTTTTTTCCGAAATTGGTTTGGAATGTCACGAAACGTGTAAATTTTAAATTTGAGCAAAAAAATTTTTTTCGTCTATTCTATAGGAAATATAGGCTATAGGAAAATAAAGATAAATGTAAAAATTTTCATTATTATAAACGGTCTGTACTTAATTTTAAACGAGGTGCTAATATCAATATTTTTTTAACTAGTGGATAGATTGTAAGAATCAAGAACAACAAGCTATATAAATACCTTGTATTAATTTCTCTTCATATAAAATCAGTATAGGTATGGAAAATAACACACTGAACAACCAAGCAGCTATGATGAGACATTTTGCTCTTCTCCCTAAAAAAAATCTTGGTTTAAACGTCTCCCTACATTACCTATGCCATATACCTATACCTATTAACTATATACTGGTAACACGCTATAAGCCACTATGTACGGAATTGAGGCTAGAGAAGGAGATAGTTTTCTATCTCTGCGGAGAACTTGGGACCCAACGCGCACGCTCTGACGACATGATCTGATGAAGGAGTAAGGAAGCGCGCTATATGTAACAGGCCAGTGGCCAATTTCTCCGATTAGATTGTGACTATTTGCCTTCTATATTCAGTTGAACTGTCACAATCTCGCGTCACTACCGCATGCGCACCATACCCAGAGTACTCTTAAAGGATAGAGAGGCAGGCTTTCCTTGGCGTCAAGTTACGAACGAAACTCACAGTATATTGTTAATATGTATATGATCTATGCTCATTGCCAAATATAATGAATAATTCTGTACATCATTGTAAAGTTTAGAATTTCGGTAAATGCTATCTTAATCATTAAACACAATGCCGTGAGTCAAAGTCAAAGTTAAAAAATAGAAGTTAAATAGCCGTTAAGTGATGGTAGTGTTTACTTACAACTTCCAGAAAACTTCATTGGATGTCTGATGGCATCGTATCTGTCAATGCTTAGAGCTACTAAGACATACGTTGAGGCATAGGTCACGATCACCTAGAAAATACCTAGTGATAATTATGCAAAAACAAAGTCCGAAATTGCTAATTTTAAAAACAGATATTGGTCCGTTGAACACACTCATTGGGTTGTATGTCTACGCCAGTATTCAGAAAAGGTGAACTTGTGGTGCGGTATTGTGAATGAAAAATAATTGGGCCATATTTCTTTGACGGAAATTTGAATGTGAAACCTTTTCTAATTTTTTGCAAACTGAATTTTCAATCGAAATTGAAAGATTGCCCCTTATTGTATACAACAATGTGATATTTCAACTTGATGGAGCCCCAATTCACAATGCAATAGTAGTACGGAATTGGCTAAACGACAATTTTCCCCGGAGGTGGATTGGAAGGAACAGCCCTTTTATTTATTGGCCTTCGAGGTCACCTGACATTAAGCCCTTCGACTCTTTTTATGGGGGTTTCACTCTTAAGTGAGACACACTGTAGATTAACAAAATTGATTTTACATTGGTAATAACAAATCACATATTATCAGCGAATACTCTATGTAAGTATATGGATACGTCATATTTAATTGAGCTTTGTTGTTGTTTTATTGTTGAAGCTTCCCCATTTAGCATCTATAACGTGTGATTAAACTTCTTATTGATACATACCTGCAGAAATCTGATTAACTTGCAAGCTGCATTTCCGGCGTTCCAGCTAACCGTGATCCTCCAGATTATATCTGTCAATACGCTGATGAGCCCAACTGTCAAGTCTAAAAAGAAAAACTTAGGTTATACCGGGATTTAACACTTTATATAATATAATGAAAACTAAACTTAAGATTGTTTATTTTAATAGTTGATAGCACAGGAAAGTTAAAAAAGCAAATGAAAACTGCGAATTTCACGTTAATTGCTTTAGAAGATTGAGGTTATGTGCCCTCCAATTTCGTGAGCTGTCAAATTGCGCACGCGCCCTCTTTTCTGTATGTCATGCGATCATTGAGTTCTAACTCAATGCATGCGATAGTAGATGTACTGTCGTGGACAATAAATACCAACGAGGAGACAAGTCGTTGATTGGCCGCACAACGCGGGTGTCTTCGTCCTTGTCGCACAACTCGTACCCTCTCCCTCTGTTTCACGAAACCGTCATGTACTGTCACTACTGTGCGACAAAGAGAGAACGAAATGTGTGAGAAGGATGAGAACACCCTTGCCATTTGCTGATTATACGTCAGGCTTATGTAGCTTGTCTCCTCTAGCACGGGCGGTCTTAGCCATTGCGAGGCTCCGGGCGGGTAGATCTTTGCGAGGCCCTTGTCTTTGTGGAATTAGTTTTAATGATGATGCTTGACGAGAAATGCAAAGTTATAAATAAATAAATTTAGAGTTTTAAAATGGTTTGTTGGAAATTAACAAAAAATAATAAACACAAAGATAACAACTTATTAATCATGATAAACTAAGGTGCATAATTGTCTTAATAAAAGAATCAGGGATTCAGAAATGATGTTTGTGGCTTTTTCTAAGACTAAAATCATTAATTAAATCATAATAATTTAACGAATGAACTACGTCATTTTCAATTGAAATAATAGCAATGCTGAAAGCCGATCTTGTGTCATAGTATTCCGCAGATAATATGTTTTAATAATTTCTAACCTCGAAAAACTTCTCTACAGACGCAACTGTTACAGGTGTCGTTACTATAATTCCCAGGACTACTTCGATAGTATGATACACTTCGGTTAACTGTTTTTGTTTTATATATTTCAGCACCGAAATAATGTCATCGTTTCCTTTATATACACGGATAAACATATTCAGTTCTCATGTCCATCAATATCAGATGTGTCTCCTACTGTTAGAGATAATTGCAAGTTACTGCATTGCTTCAAAAGTTCACAGTTAGTCGTTTCCTTTAACTTTTTTATGCTATACATGAAACCAAATATGCTCGCATGATGCTTAAGTGCCTCAAATCTAGGTTGGCAAGTTGTGCGCACGTTGTCGACAATGACATAAAAATAGTTTATTTTCGAAATATCTTCCGCAGATAATGTAGGAGCATCGTCTACCTCTTCGTAATCAAAATTTCTTCTCACACGTCTACGTCTCTCGACTTTGAACTTTCTCTCAATATCATTTCCATCAGCTATTTCTCTCGCTGCTACCAAGGATGACTGGAAACCGTTTTCACGATAATTATCAAGCCATTGTGTAAATGCGGCTAGGTGTTGTATAGCCGCATCCAGGTGCATTTTTTCGCTCTGCCCTCTCTTGCTTATGACATTTATCTTCGTAAGAATGTCATACCATACGACGAGAAAAATTACAAATTCGTATGCAGTTGTTTCATTTTCTATAGAATGGCCATTCACTAACCAACGTACTTTATTCTAAATCCTTCAAAGCATTCTCATTTTACATAGTACCCATTTTGTAAAAAAAGTGGATCCAGTACTAACAATGTTAAAGACAAAGAACAAAAACAAGTCACAATAGCCTTGTTAGTGCGCGAGGCCCCTGCAAGAGCGAGGTCCGGGGCGGTTGCCCTGATCGCCACCCCCAAAGGCCGCCCCTGTCCTCTAGTTATAGAACTCTTGATAAGTACAACTTTTTTATAGTGTAAATCTATCTTTATTTAAATATTTAATGAGTAGCCGAAATAATACAGACATCTATTTTATTTTTTATTTTTTTAATTGTACCGAAGTGGCTCCATCTAGTAAAACAGCATTGTACTAAAATTATGATTAGCACTAACAATTAGCTATTTATGGATGATGTTATTTGACTGAAAATAAGTGTAAGTTGTACATAAATACATACTATAAGATTGTTGAAGAATATGTTACATCACTACTTGGCCTTAGAAAAATTAACAATAGTATCACTGGTTAAGGTGATAACCAAAGGCAATTCAACCAACACACAAGTAGTGACGGCGAACGGCTAGCTGATCTGGTGCGTGGCTGGGATTTCGTGGGTTCAATTAATACATATTTTTTTAAATCAGCCACCAATATTTTTGTGATATTTTACCTAACTGGTTTGTTCCAACACTCAGAGGTAGTAGCTTAAAATGACGTAAATATTATGAGCGCCATCCACGGAAAATTTAAGAGTTACTGCTACCCCTGTAATGGTGAAACCAACCGCCGTGGAAAGATTTGATCTTATGGCGGACAGACAAACAGAAAAAATGAAAAATTGAATTTTACGATAAAAGAGACATATTTATTAATAACTTCAGAAAAAATCATCAATATAAGAACAAATCAACGAATTTAATCAATATAAAAAGTATAAAATAATGTTATCAATTATGAAATAGAAATATTAAGTAAGTAATATTATCACAATTTCCAAAGGAAAATATTTATAGCTTAATTAATTTATCATTAAAAGAAAAGAAATATATTGGGCAATGAAAGTTATACAGCAAATATTACACAACAAAAAATATCAATGAAATTCTCAGAATCTCACCAATCCTCCTGACGATGGATAGAAAGTGGATGAGGGCTCCTGGTGAGTTCTGGTAGCTTTTCCCAACAGCCTCTCCGAACACAGAAGGCCCCTCGACGTGGTTTGATGTCTTGCTAACCTGTATAACGCTAGGATTTTGCTGTTGGTTTGGATTGACTGGACTAAACTGGACTTGACTAAACGGAATTTGACTAGACTATGAATGCTGAACTTGACTATACTGTGTTTGACTGGACTATCTGTCTTACGAAATCTAGCAGGCATTTAACCATCAAACGAAAGAAGTGACTTTCCTCGTGTAAATTAGGTAGATTATTTGTACTAATAATAATAATAATAATAACGTTTATTCATCTAAAGAATATAAAGTAACATTAATTACATTTTTATGAAAATAAACAAACAATAAACAAACGTACAAGAACTCACGAAGTACTCACTCGTCCAGGACTGTGAGTGCTTGTTTGTGAGTTAAAATTCGTATGCCAAGATGGTTATTCATTGGATAATACATTTATAATGTGTACTTTCATAATAATATAGTTCTCATTATACATTTATGCTTAATTTATTACCTACTTAGTTTCTTAACTGTGTAAACAATACTTATTTTGTAGTATCTAGGTGATTAAGATGCCAAGATTAAGGCAGATTTTCTCAATATATGTCACTGCAACAACTGTCACAGCTGTAAGTTAAGTTTAGTTATAGTAATATGTTTTATCTATTATCGCATGTATTACATTTCTGGGGTTATCGAACATCCATTTTTTAATGTGGTTCTTTACCGAGTAAATTGTATTTAATTTTCTAATATTTTGAGGTAATATGGAGTACATTTTAGAGCACAGGTAGGTGTAACATCTCTGACCAACTGTTTTAGTGCATTTTATATTTCTAGGGATGGCTGAAGTTTTTGCTCTCGTGACGTAATGATGCTCAGTAAATTCAAGAAGTTTTTTATTTTTAAATACTTCCGTACACATGGCTAGGCCAAATAACTGACGTACATCCAGTACCTTCGCTTCTTTGTACAATAAATCAGATGGATATGTATAGTTTCTTTTGGTGATTATTTTTAAACTCCATTTTTGTATTGTATTTAATGAATGTAGGTAGTTGTTATTAATTCCCCCCAAGCTAAAATTGCATAGTTTATGTGGCTATGGATTAGTGAGAAATATATGGTTTTCAGGTCACAGAAATCTAAGAAGTCGGTTAGATATTTTAATTTTGGGATAATGCCCCTGATCTTTTTAACTATGTAATTTATTTGTTTATCCCATCTTAGGTGACAGTCTATGATAACACCTAGGTATTTGACGGTATCACTTTCCTTTAGATTTATAACATCATTATTTATTTGGACAGATATAGATTTATATTGAGGTAGGCCGCTTTTGTAAGAGCTGAATGCCACATATTTTGTTTTATTCGAGTTCAGTGTTAAGGTGTTATTATTAAACCACGCTATTATTTTACAAAAGTCTTTTTGTATGTCGGTTCGTAGAGAATTCCAAGATTTACCTTTATATAAAATAACCGTGTCATCAGCAAAGCTTGTTATTTTTCCTGAACCGTTCAAGTTTAATAGGTCATTAATGTATACGGAGAATA
Organism: Stenurella melanura; assembly: GCA_963583905.1. Classification (NCBI taxonomy): domain Eukaryota; kingdom Metazoa; phylum Arthropoda; class Insecta; order Coleoptera; family Cerambycidae; genus Stenurella; species Stenurella melanura. The sequence goes on along the minus strand of OY757316.1, from coordinate 116,637,756 downwards.
GCAGTGGACCCAGTACGGTCCCCTGTGGGACTCCATATCTGACTGTCTTGGGATTCCTATGTATATCTTGTATTGATACATAATTGGTTCTATCTTCTAAATAATTTTTTAGCAGTGAAAGAGCTTGCCCTCTGATACCAACAGCGTCAAATTTTTGGAGAAGTTTAGTGTGACATACAGTATCAAACGCCTTGGCAAGATCGACAAAGACTGCCAAAGCGGGTTCGCTCTTATCTAAGGCTTCATAAATTTTTGAGGTTAAGTCACATATCGCATCTTGGGTAGACCTATTTTCCGTAAATCCGTATTGTCTATCCGAAATTATTTTATATTTGTTTAGGAAACTCAATAATCTTTTCTTAATAATTTTTTCGAATATTTTCGCAAAATTGGATATAAGGGTTATAGGTCTGTAATTACTTACCTCATCTTTAACTCCGTTTTTATAGAGTGGTTTAATAATTCCAACCTTAAATACTGATGGTACTTTTCCTTGATTTATTGACCTATTAATTAAGTGAGCAAGAGGTTTTACAATTAATGCACTGATTTTTTTTATTGTTTCAGATTTTATATCATCGATGCCGGGGAGCTTATTATTTTTCAATTCCTTGATAGCCTCCTCAACCTCAAGAATTGTTACCTCACTAAGATATATGGAGTTTGCATTATGCGTTAGTTGCAAGGGTGTTGCTACATGTGCCCTTTCAATTTTTTCCGCAAGATTTTGTCCTAAATTTGCGTAATAATCGTTAAAGCTATTTGCAATTTCAAAAGGATCATTTATTATAATATTGTCTTGTTTAAGAGTGGCGATAACTTCATAATTTTTGTTTTCATTGCAAACAACCTTAATGGTTTTCCACATCTGACTAGAGTTTCCTTTACAACTATAAATTTTATTTTTAAAGTACATTATTTTAGCTTTCTTTATTAATTGCTGTAGCTTGTTCTTGTAACTTCTGTACTTTTCTATAATATGGACATTATTTTGATCCGCTTTAAAAATTTTGTACATATTATTTTTCTTATTTATGGAAGTTAATAGACCCTTAGTTATCCATGGCTTTTTTATAATATTTTTATTGTTTTTTTGTTTAATAGAATGTGTGTTCTTTTTTATGTAGAATTTTATTTTATCGATAAAGCCTGTTGCAATTGTATCAACTGTTTCTCCGTTATCATAAATAAAACCCCACGTTTCTTTTTGTAGGTCGCATTTTAAGTTTTCATAATTAATATATGATTTATAATAATTTGGCGACTGATGACTATTTTTGTTTTCCTCATCAATATTTAAACATATCGCAGTAGGAAAATGATCCGTTATCTGATATTCATATATTAATCCCTTATTTTTCTTATGTACTTCATACTTATCTTTTAGAAATATATGATCTATACAAGTGCTAGTTACACCATCTGTGCGAGTAGGTTTGTTTATATACGATATATATCCATATTCGTGAAGGATATTTAAGTAATCTGCCGAATATTTATTTTCATTAAGAATATCTATATTTAGGTCACCGACCAACAAATAATAATCTATATACTTATTGTGAATTTTATTTAAATATTCGTTCAGGTAATGATTGAATGTTTGTATATTTATTGTTGGTGGTAATTACTTGTTTAAATTATGTAAATTATTTGTATGGATTATGTAAATTATTTCGGTAAATTATTTAAATAATTATAGAGGTAAATTATTTATTAATTATCTATTTGGCAGCAAAACTCTTTTATTAGATAGATCACTAAGAGAAAGTTTGATAACAGCAGAAGTGACACAATTCGTGAATGAATGATTATCAAAAACTTTAAGTCAAAGTATATGCTGCTACAGAATTTGCTACAGAAATAGCCAATTCTACTATCAGCCAGCTAATAAAAGTGATATCCCCTCTCAAGTCTCAATTAACATATTACCATACTATAAACTAAAAATTACTAAGAATTTGGGTCCGCGTTGTTCTATGCAACCCATAATACTTCCCGCAGTATATTTGGTTTAACCAATAATTAAGAAATATGTGCTGGGAAATACAGATATATTTACTATTCGATCGAAGCCCCTGTGTTCGACGAGAGCTGTTAGCAAAAACTGGAATACAAAAAGAGTTAAATGGTTGAAATATGAAAATATAATAAATGTGTACATTCCTAAATTTAAACAGATTACCTACGATAATTTAATGTCTGGGGTTTTAGTTACTAGAGTATGACAAATACCTGTACATATTTCTCAAAAATTCATTTTGTTTAATAGAATTTAATAAAATTTCTTAAAGTTGCCAGATGTACGCAACAAATATTCTTGGCTGAAATTTGCTTATTAGAGAGATCTCTCTTCACATGGCGCGTTACCCCCCCCCCCCCTTCCCCACTGATCTTAGGCCTTGCTCACTCTTAAGTATTCAAATATAATCATCCAAAATGGGAATATCGAATTATAGCACTTTTTAATATAATTATACAGCTTTTGCTTACCTGCAAATGCTAGATGGCTTATGAAATAGTTCATCCTGCTCTTTCTTGATCTGCCTATTGTAAGTGTATACAAAACACCTAAGTTCCCCGCTACGATGACAATGAACAGCAACCATAATACTGTGAATTGTTCTACCTGAAACAACACATAAACAAAATATATACGTAGAAAAATACTGTTGGAATACATAAAAATGGCAAAACTATGGTACACATTCCTCAAAATCGAGAATAGTGTCGGAAAGGTGCTACTTCTCAAACTATGACTTTAATTAAGTTATGTAATAAAACTGTACAAAATAACGCAGTTCTATTATTCGATTAACTTGTGACTGTGGCGCAATTGATTTTACTTCTGCGATCTATGCGGTTTCATTTAATGGTTTTAAATGGTTTAGAAATTATTTCTCACGTGTCTGCGCTATCGAGTTTGTATCAATGTCTTGTACATTCCCTAAATTCTGAATCAAAAACTCACATTTGTAAAAAACAGTTACCAAAGCCACTGCGGCTATTTGGACGTAACCTATGCATCATGTATGTAGTGGCCAAAAACTGAAGAGAAACTGCCACAAGGAAAGTTGCAGAAGTTGCAACGCTTCACCTGCTTAAGGATTTCAGGAGCAATGTGCTCCTGTCCCACAGCAGCTATGGAGGCAGTGCTAGACCTACCTCCTCTACATCTGCATGTAAAAAAGGAGACAGCACTCAGTGGCAGTAGGCTATAACAGGTACTCTCTTTCAAACCAGGCAATCTGGTTGGTAACTTAAAGATTCTGGAGTTAATTCAATTGGAATTCACAACCAAACCCACTGAGTCAATGCTAATCAAGCGGGACTTTGACTATGCTTTTGATGTGCTAATTGAGAGCTGTCAGACGAGCAGAGTCGAAGCCCTGCAGTTGGAGAAGGGGCCACTCATCTGGCACATAGATGGTTCGAAGATGGCTGAAGGGATCGGCGTGGGCGTAACGGGGCCTAATTGTAGGCCATCCACAGCCCTAGACAAGATCCCCCCTATGTGCCCAGGAATGCATAAATAGAGGCATTCGACGGGCAAAGATCTGTATATTGAAACATATTCTTTATAGGATTTTGCAAACAGCAGAAAAAAAACTATCTATGAGAACTAAAAGAAAAACTATGTGTGAAAATATTAATGAAATCTTTACATTCTTTCGATAACCTAAAATCTGGTTCTGCTAGCAATTTAAAATCCTAAAATGAATTTGTCTAATTTCTTTTTTCAAATTTCTCATTCTAACACTAGCATCCACACAGTCCCCTACGGCCGTGCAGATTAAACTAGTATCTAAATAACCTCCTACGGCCATGAAGATTCAGTTAAAAATGAGAACCAAGGCCTAAAATGAGTTTATTTAGCTACCTTGTCTTAAATTTTTTCTCATTCTAATGGATTACATTTTCATGAAATCTATCATTCTGCTTATTGGAAATGCTTAGCCTTTGAAACGCTTTCCGCCCTTATTCTGGAGCTCATCAGAAAGACATAAAACCACTCATAAAGATGATTTTTTGCTTAATTATGTGCTCCATCTGTAATGGAAAAGGTTGTCTGAATTTACCAATTGAAGACGAGGTCATGGAAATACATCCTACTGACGAGTGAAACCATCCAATATGGTAATGGAGTAGATTGAGGGGAAACCACTTAAAAAAAACGAGCCGAGGGCTCTACCTCACGAACAGTGTGAAAACGAGCTCTAATTAAAAAATGCGTGTTTGCGGAAAATGTGAAAAAAATTGATAAAAATGAATCAAAATAAAAAATAATACATGAATCTGGTAGAGGATATTCCAAATCCATTCTAATTATTTCTCCAAACTACCCCCTGCCTATAGAAGAAAAACAGTGGGGAATAGGTCAATAATCTATATAACATTTTTTACGTAGAATTTAATGGAGATTTTTTTTTTACTATATCCTTTCCCCGTCAGAGTGACGGTTTCGAAGGCAAACGCGAAGCACCTTAGTTAAGTCCCGTCTGGGGGTAATTGTACCCAAAAAAGGGTGGCTCCATTCATGGATAGGGTGGAAACTTTTCTGGTCCTTATTTCTACTTATATAAACCATTTCTAGATGAAATATCACTTGCATATAAATATTTTCTTCTAAAAAGTCTAGCGTTGACTATAACATTGCACCACTTTTTTAAGATTGTATTTTTTAATTAAAAAAAAAGAACTGCATATTACTGTGGGTACTACATTCTATTACACCAACATTTTATGGTACTCCAAACTTATCATTTGCTGTCCTGAAAAATTTTCTTTTTGCGTTTAGAACTCTCTGGTTCTCACCTTACGAAATGCAATTCTATTAAATAGTTGTTTATTATACAATTATCTTCTTCCCAGGTTTCACGGTATAAATACACAATATACACCTTATATACAAACATGTAACCCTTAAATAAAGAGAAAGTGCGATTTTCTTTCGGAATCTCGAAATTTGCCCGAAAATTTTAAATTGCTAGAACTTTTGATCATTTGAAGATAAAAAAACAAATAATAACTAATTTTAAAGAAATTTTAACGCTCTACAACTTTCGCTGTGAGGATTTTGCTGTAAAACTAAGGGCTGAGGCGGAAAAAAATGTTTTTCGAAAATTTACGAGTTTCGCTAGTGAATATCTCGAAGTTATTGGAAATACAAAAAAATTACTAGCAACAATCTTGCAGCAAATTCTATCAGCTTTTTGAATAGAGTAGTATTTTCGCTGCGGTGCACTGCTTTCGAGATATATGTGAAAATCAACAAAGGTGCACCCAGCTCACCTGGTATGTCCTAGCCTAAGAGCTGGCTGCGCAGCCAGAAGTCCATCCCGGGGAGGGAAGCGTGGGCGAGCGGTAAAACGCCATAATTTTTAATCAAAATAAAATCTTTGAGTGCAGCTCTGAAATTTTGTATAGTTTTTAACTGTAGAAATTGCGTAAAATTATTGCCAGAAGTCTAGGTCGGAAGTTAAACGTTGCCAGAAGTCGATAAAGTTGTAAGAAAATTGTTCAAATTATTAAAATTTGACATTGGTCAAGGTGCAGTTCTTGCGATTTTGTTTTTATATTTAATATCTCCCTATTCTTCCGAATTTTCCGGTTATTAACGTACCAGTGACAGTAATGGAACAAAAAACAAATGAAATTTGCAAAATATCTAAAAATGCTATTTTTCGTTCACTTCTGTCGGCTCGAATTTTCGATTTCACCCATGCAATTAACGATGCCGTGAAAATGACAATTTAGATCTTTCGATATCGACATTAGGAAGCCTTGCTGGCTGCTGCTGATGTATTTATTTAGTTATGAACATATAAAAATTCCGTTTTGCTTTTTCCGACGAGACTAATTGAAATTTCATGTCCATTCAGACCGTAGCACATCGCGTTAAGCGACGACAATCACAGCTGATTTCTCGGTTCAAATCCTGTACTTAAAAAAAAAATCAACTTTTTGGCTGATATTTCTTGATTGATTGATTCATTGATTGATTTGCCAGCGTAAGGTGGGCATTGCTGCCAATTCCGGTGCATGGAGATTTGTTCCACCACGCAGCCCGATCGCCCATCGATCATCCCACCGTGTGCCGGAACAAACCCCCGGTGTTTTTTTATACCGCCGGACCAGCTGCATACGCTGGATTGGACATTGGACATGCTTGTTGTCAGCAGCGAGAGCCGCATGACGCATGGGGTAGGAGTATAAGATGGAGCGTGTAGGTGTTTGTGAGATGTTTCTTCTTGTTTTCCTTCTGTCTTCATCGGATGGAAAGTGTAGGCGTTTGTGAGATGCTTCTTTTAGGTGTTCGTGCTTTTTTTACTTTCAGGTTTTTGTGATATGCTTCTTCTTAGTTTCTGTCTGTGATCATCTTCTCTCCTATTCTACTTCTGAGTTTTCTGTTTCTTCTGTTTCTGAGTCTGGCAGTGTGTATATCCTTGATATTTCTTTATTGTATTCCATTTTTTGTTGTGCCAGCTTTTTCCAGTGTGTATAATCCTTTCTTAGCTTATTCATAATCCTCTCGATTGTTGTTATCCATGTGTAGCATGGTCTCCCTATTTTCAGTTTGTTGCTGTTCATTCGCAGCGCTTTCTTTAGTAGGTGTGTCGAGTCCCGTCTTTGGACGTGTCCCCAGTATTTCATTGCGTATGATTCTATTCTTTTGATTATTGTTCTTCCCTCTAGTAATGTTGACGTTTTCTGTCATTTTTGTGGTTTTCCTGTTTTTGCTAGCAGTTGGATAATGTCCCTTTCAGCTCTTCTCAGGCTTCCTCTGTTGGCCTTTGTCGTTGCTGCGTTTTTGACTCCATATATCATCGTAGGCATTATGATGGTCGTGTATATCTTTTTGGTTAGGCACCATGGTGGTTTGTTGTCCTCAATGAAGGGTAGTAGAGCTCTTGTGACTCTATAGGCTGTTTTAATTCTTTCCCTTACTGTTTCCCTCCTTTTTAGTTGATTCGTTAGGTATGTTCCTAGGTATTTCATTCTATTCGTGGTTCTCAGGGTGTAGTCTCCTATTTTGTATTCTTCCCCACTTGTTGGACTTGTTTTTGTCAATGGGTCTCGGACCATTATTAGCCTCTTCTTGAAGTTTATTTTCATTCCAGAGGAATCCAGATGTGGTGTCATGTTTCTTAGAAATTTAACGATGTCTTGTTCTTCCTCGGTGATGATGAGTATATCGTCGGCGTATGCAAGTACGATGGGGGGCTTTATCGTTCCATTGTTTCCATTGAAATTCTGATTCTCCATTATTGTGCTTTCTATCACTTGGTCCAAGACTGTGGTGAATAGTCGGGGGGATAGGGGACATCCTTGTTTGACTTCTATATTCTTCATTTTTGATTCCGTCGTCTGTCCAAACCATTGTATTCAAATATCTTTTGGAGGTCAATTGAGACTATATATAGTTTTGTTCCTTCTTTCCACTTTTCTTCCAGGATCCGTCTGGTGGTGTACATATGGTCGTCTGTTGATCTACCCTTGATAAATGCCGTTTGATAATCTGGTAGTTCGCCGATGTATTTTTCCATTTCTCTGAGATTGTGCGTTTTCGTTGATATTTCTTATCTTAAAATTACAACGCATTTATTTATTTATTTCTACAGTTAAAAACAATAACCACACAAAATATCAGAGCTGCACTCAAAGATTTTATTTTTATTAAAAAAAAACACTTCCCTCCTCGGGGTGGACTTCTGGCTGCAGAGTTATGTACTTTTCAGCTAGTAAGGAGGGTTTTTACATAGACATTTTCACTGCACCTTACCATTTTTAAAAGTGAATTATTTATTATTTGTTTGCTTATAGTAATGTCAAATATAAATATTTCATGCTTGTTCATGGATATTGCCTTGGTTTTGCATGAAACATTGTTTTGAGCGGCTTTGTGCCTTTCTGATGAGCTTAGAATAAGGGTGTAAAACGTTCAAAGGCTAAACATTTCCAAGAAACTGAATAAGAGATTTTATGAAAATGTTATCCCTTAGAATGAAAAAATTTCAAGCCAAGGTAGGTAAATAAACTCATTTCAGGCCTTTGTTCTCATTTTTAACTGAATCTTCATGGACAAATCTATTTTAGAATTTTAACTTGCTAGCATAACCAGAAGTCAGGCTATCGAAAGAATGCAAATATTTTATTTATATTTTTACATATAGCTTTTCTTTTAGTTCTCACAGATAGTTTTTTTTCCGCTGTTTGCAAAATTTATTTATTTATTTATTCAACATACACCATCCCACAGTATAACACCAATTACTGAATGGGATCAATACAGATTTGTAATAATATAAATTATGGTAATATAACAATAAATTTGGATACGCTATAAATACAATAAATATATGAATACATTATTACTATGAATACTATAAATACTAAGAATATACAAGAAAGAAAGTACAGAGAATACAGAAGCAATAATCATCGACACGCACATTATAGTTTCAGGCTTTTTATTGAGGCTACACTGCAGTTGAACAGATCAATCTTGTTTTGAAATGAGTTACTGCACATTTGATAAGCCGTGAAAATTTCATAACATTAATACGCGTGTTGGAGATTGAAGGTGAGCGGTTGTCGTAAAGATGTATGAGGGATGCAGAAGTTTAACTGGCTAAGAATATCCTCACTGTCAATGTCACTTGCAACTAATTTACGCAAGAAGATCAGTTGGGTAATAATGCGGCGATTTTCAAGCGATTCAAATGAGTGTCTTGAAAGTGGCTCTTCATGTGGAAATCCAACTGTTGGATATAGATTATCCTCCTTGTAGCTAAGATATTTTAAGAAACGCCTCTGGACTCTCTCTGCGTTTTGCACATGTACATTGTAGTGTGGACACCATATGATGGAGGCATATTCAACTCGAGGTCTGACGAGAGTATAGAATAATAATTTAAGGGTACTTAGATTATTAAATTCATGAGTGTTTTTTATCACAAACCCAAGAGATCTGAAGGAGTTTGCTACCATGTCATTTATATGATAAGAGAACGATAGGCTAGGATCAAAGATCACACCAAGGTCGCGGATAGTGTTAGGTCTCTGCAGAGAGACATCCTCAATGACATAGTCATATTTTATGACATTGTGCCTCAGAGAAAAGGACATAACATTACATTTAGAGGGATTTAGAGGTAGACTGTTCAATGTACACCAGGTGTTAGCTTTGTTTAATGCTAGTTGTAGCTTATTACAATCATCAGGGGACTTTATGGTAGTGTATATTTTCACATCATCTGCGTAAACAGTTTGCTTCCATATCATTTATAATATTATTAATATACATATTAAATAATAATAATAATGGTCCTAGTATGGATCCTTGCGGGACCCCTGAAGTTACAGATATCTCAGTAGATTGTTGACCGCAACATTGTACAAATTGTTTTCTACCTTCAAGATGAGATTTAAAGAAATATAGCATGTTTTTTGACAGGCCAAGATTATCAAATTTATTAAGCAAAATACCGTGATTGAGGCTGTCAAATGCTTTCGAAAAGTCTGTATATATAACGTCCACCTGCAGGCTGGAATTAAATGCATCAGCTATATATTAAGTTATACAGAATAAATTAGTAGTTGTAGACCTTCCCTTCATGAAACCATGTTGTTTTGGTATGATTTTGCACTTTAGATAAAAAAAGAGAAAATCATGAAGCAACATTTAGAAAAATTATTGATAATAGTACCCATACAGCACAAGGATATCCTCAGAACGTACTGGAGACAACTTTTCAGGACATATGGGATATCCTGGGAAGATCCCATTATCGCCTCAGGATGTCCGTAGGATATCCAAATCGGACAGTTCGGGCTTTGCTGATGACGTCCTCAGGACATCGGTGCGGTTGTGTACAGGACATCATCAGCTCTTATATGGGTTATGCCTGGGCTTTACTATGAACAATCTGAGGACATTGTTTGGACTTTATATAGGACATTTCCAGTTCTTTTCGGATTTATTGAACATTTCTAAAGATAGCAAAAAATACATGTTATTTTATAAGATCATTACTTTTAAACTGAGCAAATAAGCGAAGACAAAGGAGTACAAGTTTATATAATGGCAGAGGTAAAATGACTAATAAAAATATGATACATATATGTACAACTCCATATACATATTGTATCTATCAATTGGCTTATATCGCTTAAATCTACCAAACTAATAGAGGTTATGTATAGTCCAATGAAATAGGTCGACAAATCAAAATTTTAAGGTAAATTTTTGATGTTACTTTGAAGTAGGTATTTGAACACGATTAATGAAAGAAATCTTTTTTCAACCCCGAGAAGGGGTGAAAAAATATAACAAAGTGTTTTTTAAAAATTACTCAAAATGTGTAAAAGATAGTTAAATAAGTTTCAAATAAAAATTGTAAAAGCATGAAATATTACATAAAAACGATCTCTTGCCTTTTTTGGTATTATTAAAATCAACAGAGTTTAGGGTGGTTAGAAGTTATAAAGGATGATATGTACAACTTTAAAAAATCATAACGTGTTGAAAAGCTATAATGAATTTAAAAAAAAATCTATTCACTCAGAAAAATACAAAGGATTACGTATCTGACAATAACATCTGCGGACAATAACCAATCACATTATCCCCTTTTAGATAATATAATAAATACAGAGATATAACATAGCAGCATCATATTTATGAAATATTTAACGTAATTTTATTTGCCAAAAAACTTTAAAATGAACGTGGAAAAGACATGGATGACCGGCGGATTTCTTAAAACTTTCGACTTGTCACAAAAAGGCGGCTAATTCAAAACACAGTAAAAGTATTAAAACCAAATTATAAATAACTGCTATTTAAATAAGATATACATTTTTATTGAATTCTTTGTACTGGAGGGGATTATCAAATAGAACAAACAAATAAGTTTTTAGAAGCAAATTATGCAAACCAATAAAAGGCACTATAAATAATATGAAATCTTCTAAATAATAATACCTATAATAGGACGACTCTAGGACTTGCCCAGGATATTCCCACAGTGGATATTTTGTTAGGCTTTTAATATCTTTGCAGGATATTACCAGGACATCCTGGCAGGATCTGTCTAGGATATTCCCATTTGGGATATTCTCAGGTTGTATATATTTTATTCGGATATCCTAAGGATATCCTGAGGAATGTTGTCTTCGATTGGGATATACGGACCAAATGAAGATATCCTAGGGATGTCATGTGCTGTGTGGGTAATAGGTCTGTTATTTTCAATTTGGTTCTTTCCACCTTTTTTATATGTGGGTATTATTTTAGAAAGCTTCCAAGAAGAGGGATACGTAGATGTTTTAATAGAAAGATTAAATATTGTGGTAAGTGGTGTTGAAAGGAGGCATGCACAATCACAGAGAAAAAATGCAGGTATTTTGTCCGGGCCGAGCATCGTCACAATGGTCGCTTTTTATATAGGAATTTTGAAAAAAGTCTGCAAAAGCATCTGCAATGTTTTTTGGGTCGTTTATTAGTCTGTCTTTATATGTCATAGTATTTGGCATGCCATTATTATATCCTATAAAGAGTATGTTTCTTATCAGTTTTAATTTCCGTAGCCAGCTTTCCGTCTATCCGGTGATTTCTAGTATGTTTACCTCCTAACTACTCCAAACACATAGCCCTGAAATCAAAAGTTCTGTTCCCGACCATGTCCTCTACACTCTCTTCATTCGTTCATTGGACTATAAGCTAAGAAAGCACTTTTTAATTCCGTTACCATCTTCGACCAAATTTATTCACAATATATTTTATGATGGCTATCTACCCATTGAAGAAGTTGTTGAACTCTACAAATCTGAATAACAACTAATTGTTTTAATTATGTGAAAAACCGATAAACAATAGTGCAATAAATTTGTCTGGAAATGTGTATATTCCAATAACTTAACTTCTCGCCGAACAAATTGCTACTTATTATGTTTCTCGTGCCCATTATCCTCGGCAAATTGAGAGAAACGGTGCACAAAATTAAAGTTTATCCTCTAGTTAAGTACATTTCGAATTACTAATTTGTGTAAGGCGAACCCCGGGTCATGTTTGAATAATTGGAGCCTTTATGTAATTAAGCTTTATCTGTGTATAAATCACTATAATATTGAGAAGCCCTAGGCAAAAATCATACGCATTACATGTGCATGAAAACAAATATAGTAGATATATAGAGTAAGTAGGCGGCATGACTTTCCAATACATTTAGGACGCAGTTTTTTGCTGGAATCAGTTCAGGTGTCCCTACCGATTATCAAGATTAATGTTACCAGACGGTAACCTGGTTTGATATTGTTTAAAACATTTTGTTTATAATACCTACAGGCAATAAATGCAAAATATTGTAAAAACCTCGCAAAAATTAATAAAAGGATCATCTTCGGGATTTAAGTAGATAATAACCTGTAGAATGGAATGATGCATTCTTTGCACTTCCAAGTTCCGGGAAAATTAAAAAAAAATTAGAAAAACTTTTTGATTTTCGTTTTTTTTTGCTCTAGCAGCTAAAATAATGAAAATAAAGAAAACAGTTTTCAGCAAAAGTTGTAGCTCGTCTTTTTCTCTACAAAAAAGGTCTTTACAAATTTTTGCTTATTTAAGCCGTTTAGGAGATAAATCCAGTTTTCCACTTATAGTTTTGAGCCGCTCCGAAATGCGCCGAAAATGAGAATCCTCTGGGAGTTTTGTACGACCGGGCACATCGATTGATAATTCTTCCTATTCAGAGCGGTTAAAAAAATGAAAACAGCATAAAATATAGAGAAAAGTCTCAGCTTTAATGTGGAACTAATCCAAAATTCATATAAATTTTTATCATAGAGAAAAAAGTGTTGGAAGATGGCTGGTAAACTTTATACAGTTGATTTATTCATATCTTTGAGTTTTATGCATCCTGCCTATTTCTTCCGTAATAAAGGGTGCTCGTTCACTGCATGGATTCGATTCCACGCACTTTAATCTATATTTAGTGAAAATTTCATTGAACAATGTTAACAAACAAATAAGTTGTATATGTTTTACTGTATAATTGTGCATTTTCTGAACGTGTATGAATGTATGTAGTTCTCCTGAATCGTATTCTAAGTCTATCATATTTCCCAATCACCTGGAAATATGCGGACATTACTGTGATCCACAAACACGGTAAACCTCTACATGAAGCCACCTCCTATCGCCCTGTCAGCCTACTACCTACAATTAGCAAAGTACTTGAACGGTTGTTGCTAAAACGAATCTACGAAGATTAAGACGTACAATTGCTTCTCCCAAGTCACCAATTTGGTTTTCGTGAACTACACTCCACAACAAATCAAATACATAGGATAGTAAATGAAATCACTAAAAGTCTAGAGCAAAAGAAATTCTGTAATGCAGTGTTCCTCGACATATCACAGGCTTTTGACAAAGTGTGGCATCGAGGTCTTCTCTTCAAACTCAAAAAAGTGTTATCTTCCAATTACTACCTCCTAATTAAATCCTACCTACACGATAGAAACTTTTCTGTGAGACATAATGGCTGCCAATCTAATTTCTACTCTATAAAATCTGACGTCCCCCAAGGTAGCCTTCTTGAACCACTGCTATTCCTAATCTACACCGCAGACATGCCTCAAACGGCCGACACCACAATTGCATATTTCGCTGATGATGTAGCACTTTTATCCATAAGCGATAATCCAGCAACGGCTTCAGAGAACCTTCAACACCATCTGGATTTACTTTGCAATTGGTACAATAAATGGAAAACTAAGGTAAATCAATCTAAGTCCGTACAAATCACATTCACTACCCGGCACAGTATCTGTCCCCCGGTAACAATGAATAACGAGCCCATACCAGTCAAAACAGAAACCAAATACCTTGGCCTGCACCTCGACCAACGCCTCACTTGGAACTCGCACATTCAGGCTAAGCGAAGACAACTAGACATCAAATATCGCTAAATGTATTGACTAAAGATCTAAACTCAAACAAAGTCCTAGTATACAAAGTGATGTTAAAACCTATATGGACATATGGACTCCAATTCTAGGGATGTGCCAAGTCAACGAAATTAAACATCATACAACGGTTCCAATAAAAAACCCTCAGGGCCATAGTTGGAGCTCCATGGTATGACAGCAACCAGACAATACACAAAGATCTCGGAATACCCTTCATCAAGGACGAAGTCAAGAGGTTTGCTGTATCATAGAGTAACCGGATAACTACTACTGAAAACACATTAATTGAACAACTGTATAACAACGGCCCAGACAACCGGAGACTACGAAAGACATGGCCCCGAGACCTACTACAACCATAAGAATAATTAAGGAGGAGAAACTACGATGGCAGTTTCCCTTTCAAGCCAGACTCACTCATCGAATTTACTTAATACTCTGTATATAGAAGTAGATTGTAAATATGCATAATTTGTCAATTAAAAAAAACGCATTTGAAAAACTCTAAAGTAATTCGAAAGAATCTGTTTTATTGTACTTATAATCCAAAAATTAAGACTGTGCTATTATTATTAATTAAGATATAGCGAATTGAACTCCAAAATTTGGAGGTTATTGATCGATTAGAAATATACCCTCTACTTTGATCGCAAGGCATATTTTCCAACAGAAGTAATTGCAATAAAATGTTAATTGGATTAATATATCATTATATAAGAATATATAAGCAAAATGAACTATCATTCTAACGACTCCCGGCAAAGATATGAATAAATTTGTGGATCAACTGTACAAAGTTTACTAAGCCATCTTCTGACACTTTTTCTCAATGATAACGTTTTTTATGAATTTTGTGATTATTTTCACATTAAAGCTGAGACTTTTCTCTACATTTCATGTTATTTTCATTTTTTTAGGGGCTCTGAATAGTAAGAATTATCGATCGATGAGCCCGGTTGTACGAAACTCCCGAAGAATCCTCATTTTTCGCGCATTTCGAAGCGGCTTAAAACTGTAAGTGGAAAACTCGATTTATCTTCTAAACGGCTTAAGTAAGACAAAAATAACCACTCATAACGATGTTGCATGGAACATGTTTATGAGTGGCTTTGGGCTTTTCTGATGAGTCCACAATAAGGACGAAAAACGTTTCAAAGGCTAAGCATTTCCAAGAAACTGAATGAGATTTTACGAAAATGTAATTCATTAGAACGAAGCATTTTTAAAGACAAAGTAGGTAAATAAATTAATTTCAGGCTGAAGGACCCCGGTCGATAGCCGTTTGAATATGTAATTTTTCTCTTATATATTCAATAAAGAACTTTTATTATTATTATTATTAAATTAATTTCAGGCCTTTATTCTCATTTTTAACTGAATTTACATATCGTAGGGGATCATGTAGATACTAGTTTAACCTGCCTAGCCGCAGGGGACTACGTGGGATGCTAGTGTTATAATGAGAATGGCAAATAAGAATTTTTACTCGTTAGCATAACCAGAAATCAGGTTATCGAAAGAATGCAAAGATTTCATTAATATTGTTACATATAGTTTTTCTTTTAGTTCTCATAGATAGTTTTTCTTTCCGCTGTTTGCAAAATCCTATAAAGAATATGTTTCAGACAACTCTTTATTAAAACAGCATTTAATTTCTTACTAGACAGGAGACTTCATTTTTTATTATTAACCTTAAGCCAGCATCTGGTTACTGCAGGCTCGAATGTGCTATTTATATTAGTATCCTGGGCAGCCAGAACAGAAAAACAATTCTTTGAAATCTGTAGTACATACCATACATTCCTCAGTGCCAACTTCTGTATTTTGCCATTAACTGTTGATAAAACCTGAACTGTTCCCTGTCCAAGGGCCTTCAGTGTTTCTTTGTCAGCTGACCTTATGCCACTGGGAGTTTTAAACTATCTGAACTCTACAAAAAATTCAGGGTGCTTTGTGACATGCCTTGTTGCACCATTGTCAACCCACCAGTCCGTTGGATTTGTCTCGTGCTCACAAATTTCGTTGCAACTTGAGACGAAAGCTATGTTGGTATCAAGGCTTTGAGCTTAACTGTTTTTAGATGGACAGCACCTCTCCAATTCTTGCATTCTCTGATCCAATGTCCCTTTTTTTACAGTAGTTGCATTGATCTTCTTTACTCTGTCTCTTCTTCCCCAATTTGGTATTACCACTATTTTGATTTGTTTAGATCATCAATGCTTCTTGACTTAAATTAGTAGCAACACCATTTTTCTTCAAATTTCTCTCAAACATACACAACTGTGTTGTTAACTCATCAAACGTTTTCTCATCATTTTTGGTGAGTAACATCCAACTGAATCGGAATGTTTCTAAAGTACTTGGTATAATATATAAACTCTTACACACCAAAATCAAATCTGAAAGTTCATTTTCGTTTCTAGCTTTAAGACCATTGTTTAACTCATTCCATAAACTTTTTAACTTAGTAATATGCATAGAAACATCTTCCCCTTGAATCCAACCAAAAGCAAAGAAATCTGTACATTCAGTTGGTCTTTGGATGTTGCCTCAAAATTGGTTCTTAAAGGCCTCTCATGATGTATAAATTGATTCTGTATGCATAAGCTTCTGATATACGTCATGGGTGACAGTACTTGCAATCATCATCTTGGCATAACTGTTTGCTTTACGATATAAGTCACTGTCCTGCTTATGCTGCTTTTTGTGTTCAGCTGTGGCATTTCTGTCAAGGGCATCGGGCTTGGTCAACTTGTTATCTATGACATCCAACGCTCCCTCATGATCATCTAGAAGATCTCGAATTTTTCCTTTCCAAAGAGACCACTCTGCCTCAATGAACAACGGCTTGACGGTCTTCAACAAATTCATCCCTTCTGACATTTTTAACAAGACTTTACCACAAACCAAAGAAAAACAATCCAATAAATCTTCACTACGTATCTGGGCCCATAACCTGTTATATTTATTACATTAATTGAACAGACTCGCTTGCTTTTTAATAAACAACTCTTAAAACAGCATTTAATTTCTTACTAAAGTAAGCAAAGCAAAACCTATTTTTAACTAACCTCAATAATCGGTATTAGGCAATAAGGGTCGAAAGACGCTAAATTTCTATTTGATAATTTCTAACGATTATTTTTTAAGGGTGGTTTAATTTTCTTTCATTTTTTTAAACCTCGCTGTTGTATATTTCTGTTTAAACCCATTTTCTCCCGGAAAAAATACGATGTATTATTTCTATCATCCCGTACATGCATTTAAATAAATCATACATTCGTTCATATTATTCATAATACTTAACTATTAAAGTCCTATTTTTAACTTGTAATTACGTGACTGTACTGTACGAAAACTATTAACATAGAGATTACGGCTGAGTCCGAAATTTTAAAATTTCCGCACGTTTGCGTCATTACCGATTAGATTATCAATTTACATATGGATTCACTGTAATGAATCTAAATTACTTACCTACTGCGGCATTATAATAATAAAGCGATTCGTATTACCGTTTCTGTGAAGACAGGAAAGGGCTATAAAATGCAGTCAAATAACGAGAAAGACTATGCGAACTGTCATTCTAGAATTTATTCTTGGAGCAATCCTGGATCCCTACATAGCGTATAAAAGTGAAACGTCTTTGAGTTTGTTTATTGCTCAATCACGCCAACACCAGTTGAGGGATCGACTCGAAATTCCGTATGTAGGTAGACAATGCGACGGGTCGTATTAACATATAGGCCATCAAGCATTCCCAACTTGTCATGTTCCCGAGGGAAACCCGAAGAACTGTAGAGACAAAACTACTATTGCCCAGTCCTCAGGAGGTTTTGATTTATAATAATAATAGTTTATTGGTGTTATTATACACGTAGTATTTACACAGGTCAAGACATGGAATACAAAAACTTTAAAATGATATTAAAGGTAATAATAATAATCATATCATAAATGAAATAAAAACATTAAAATACAAAAGCGTATATAAGGCGAGAACTAATACAGATTAAAATGATTAAAATCTGCACATAGAAATTCCTCAAATGAGTAACTGTTAGTAGTGGTTGGGTAATACATTAAATAATATTATTCCGTAGTAATTTATGCTGTTTCTACTTTTAGTTAACCTCAGGCAAAATTGAATTACACTTTCTTGTGGGGGTAGCCATGTAATTTGCTGTGGGTTGCATATTTGCTTTCATTTACTTTTATGTGCATTAGGCGATGTATGTACAAGGCACTGTAAGAATTTTAAGTTGAGTGAATGCGTTTTTGCAATCATTCCTATAGTTCAGACCAACAATCACCCTAACTGATTTTCAATGCAATGAAAAAACAGTACTGGCAGATGGAGCATGACCCCAGGCCAGAATTGCGTAAGAAATTGTGGTATGTATTAATCCATGGAAAGCAGTTACGAGGTTTTTTTGTGAAACTTTGTAAGACAGACTCCTTAGTAGGTATACACTTTTCGATACTTTTTTACATACATACGCTGTTTGCGGTTCCCATGATAGAAACCTTTGTATCAAGGTAGACCCCTAGAAATTTGATTTCACTACTAAAGGTAGAAATATCTATGACATTTACATTTCTTGGGCTAAATATTACTTTCTCAGTTTTAGACCGATTTAAACACAGCTGGTTGGCCAGGACTCATTTCTCATCTCTTGACTGTGATCTATTTGCATTTTCTATTAAATCATTGAGGTTAGAAGAAGGGAGATAATGGTGTCGTCAGCAAGTAGCGTAAAATGGCTGTCAGTCATTGAAATGGGCAAATCGTTAATATATATATATAAGAAATAATATAGGGCCGATTATAGACCCTTGTGGCACTCCATATTTTATGGGTAAGAAGGCCGAGCTTATGCTTTTGTTTGTAACGAATTGATGACGGTTGTTGAGGTAGGAGGCGAGTAAGTTTTCACTGTTTTTGTCAAATCCGTAGAACTTTAGCTTATCTAGCGAAATATAGTGGAATACATAGTCAAACGCTTTGGTAAGGTCCAAGAATTGAGAATAAATGTATAAACCTTTTTCAAAACCATTGCTTATAAAATCAATTAAGGAGAGGATAGCTGTGTAGTGAATTTGTTGTTCACAAAACCGAATTGATGTTGATAGAAAAGATTATTGTGCTCAAAATATTCTGTTGTTTGTTTTTTTAGAACCATCTCGAAGATTTGGGCTAGAAAAGGAATTATTGAATTGGACGATAATTCGAGGGCTCTTCCTTGGAGTCCTTTTTAGGTATGGGTACTACCTTGGATATTTTAAGCTCATCGGGGAAAATATTATTACGTATACATAGATTAATCAGGTCAGTTAGTGGGATTAGTATTAAATATTTTACTGTTCTTAAGATTTTCATATTAATATTATAGGCATCCTTACTGTTTCTTTTTTTTTTAATTTAATATTATATCGGAAACTTCATTATAACTAACTTCCCTAAAGTGAAATTTAGTGTTAGTAGGGCAGTTAGTAGAGCTGTTAATAAAGTTATCGTGCGCAAGTGTTTTAGCCTTATCCATTTCTGTAACTATATTTACAGTTCTTAACAGACCCTCTCAACTGCTCAGATGGACTAACTTTATAAATATCTTGTAGTAGGTGGATATTTTCCCTTTTCTGCCCAAGCTCGTCATTGAACCAGTTTAGTTTATGAGAGGATGCTTTATTGGATAGTTTATAGGGAAACTACTTTCCACGGCCTGCAGTATGTACTGAAAGAAATATTGAAGTTTGTTAGTCAAAGAGATATTCGTTTCTCTAATAATCGTCCAGTTTACAGTAGATAGAGACTCGTGTAGATCGAGCAAACCTTTATCTGTAATGGGCCTGTAAATTAGTCTCTCAGGTATACTTTCTAATTTATTTGTGTTAAATTCAACATTAAACCCAAATGGTCCGAAAGGCCAGTGTTAACTGCTCTTATTCTATACTTATTAGTATCTGTGTTAACAAAAATGTTATCAAGGCAGTTTCTATTTCTAGTCTCTTCAGAATTTAAAAAAATGTAGGTTATATGAATTGAGTGTATTAATGACTTTCAGGACGTCATTGTTATTAGTTTGGAAATGCACAATGAAATCGCCTGTTATGATAATTATACTTTATTTTTCTCTAGCACTAAATCTGACGCTTATGAAATTGTTTCCAAGAAAATATTCAAGTCACCACTTGGTGATCGGTAAACAGTCATAATAATAGTATTGGAAAGTAGTACGGCACACGGTTCGCAGTAAAATTCGACAGAGACTCTGCTGATCTGGTCTAAAGGGATGTAATTATGTTTTTTCGAAGCAAATATAGCCACCCCATCGTGGATTGAGGCCGATCTACTCTTCGTCGTAAGAATGTTTTCTCCTACAAACCAATATTCATTCAAACATAAAACATCAAAACATTTATCGCTCAGGAAGGCGTCAAATTCATTTATTTTATTCTTCAAACAATGTAACAAACAAGTAGCCAATTTTTCGGAACATTTTTCTAACAACCTTTAAATTATTATCATGTTTAGTGTGCATACGTTTATTCTTATTGAACTGTAAAAATGGGGAAGAACTGTATTGCTTGTGGTGCATGTTTTTGTTTACACCATGTCTTATACATACAGGTAGGTACAGCTCAGAATTGGTTGACGACCGACACATATTTTGTCTTTAAACCGTGGTCGCATTATAGAAACAGCATACAGACTGTCTATTTTACGAGGGCCACACCAAATATCTCGCTTAATATCTATTGTAGAAGAATAAAGTTTTAGAAACAGTTATCCCATTTTTTGTGAGCTATATTTCAGTAAGAAGAAATTTGAAATCCATAGCCTACTTTATGAGATATATTACAAAAACCTAAAAACTAGGAAAACCACAAACGGTTATAGCTTCCTTATTTGAGGAGATACGAAAAAAGTTAAAGGAATGAAAGTTGACGGCAATGACAATAAGAATAATAACGTGTAACAAAATAGTCGAAAAATGCAGTTGGCTATGACATACGCTATTGTGCAAAAATGAAAAATACATATCTCAAAGTAGGCCATGACGCCATTAATTCCGTTATTTTTTTCTCATTCCAACGATATAAAACATGTCACAGAAATTTTAACCGATAGTGTCAATATTTAATATTTTCCGAATACCACAATTCATATAATTGAATCGTAACAATCAGCTGTGCCATAATTAGTGAAAAACAATGTATACAGTTATTAATAAATTTGACAGATTGTCACTGTTGTATGTTGTATGTTGCGTTGTCGAGTTCTAAGACAAATTTTATATCAGTAATTATGGTGTACACCAATAATAACAAATTCGATATGATTAGCATTTATTGTCAGTGCAATTTTGACGCTGAGATGGCAGTCACGGTTTACGGAGATAGATTGCCAGATGCTCCGCAGCCAAATCGAACTATGTTTAGGAAGTTAGTTCAAAATCTAAAAACGCACGGTTCATTTTCAAAAAAAGTAGTAAGGCGAGCGCATGTTGCGGATAATGTAAGAAAAGTGAATAGAGTAATGAATTATGTTAACCAAAATGAGGAAACCTCTTTGAGACAAATTCAGAGACACTGTCGCATAAGAAAAGACAGTGCAAGAAAAATATTGAAAAAAAAACGGATTTCGATGTTCCAAAATGAGGAAAGTTCAACATTTAAATGAGGAAGATAAGCCAAGGAAGATTTTGTAGATGGTTATTAAATAAGAAAAGGAATGACGCGCTGATATGTAGCAAAATTCTTTGGTCGGACGAATCAAATTTTTCTAATAATGGATTTTTCAATAGAAATATGCATTATAAGTGGACACGAGAAAATACACATTAGTGCAGAGAGACTGCTTTCCAATAAAGATTTTCTACGAATGTTTGGTTGAGTCTTTTAGGGACTAAAGTAATTGGACCTTATTTTTATGATGGCAAATTAGCCGCTCGTAGATACCTTAATTTCCTGCAAAACGAATTTCAAGATTTTCTTTATGAATTAACAGTGGCAGAAAGATTAAGTTATTCATATTTTCAACAAGATGGGGCTCCACCTCACACTGCTGTAATATGTACAAATTATTTAAATCAAGTTATGCCAGATAGCTGGATAGGCACCTACGGACCCATTCTATGGCCAGCTCGATCACCAGATATTACTCCCTTGGATTTTTTCGTCTGGGGTTACATTAAAGACAAGGTATTTCAAACTGCCCCTGAAAATATTGAGGACATCAAAACCAGAATTCGAAACGCATGTGAGGCAATTACTCATGAAATGCTCCAAAATGTAATGCGTGACGTGTCTCGTAGAGCACGTTTATGTGTCAGAATGCATGGTGCACAATTTGAGCATTTGTAGTTACAAAAATAAATACACACAATTTCTTTTCAATATAGTAGTAGGTAGTACTGTTATACATAGTTTTTCGTTTTTTTCTTTGGATGTTCGTTTTGTACTTGTATTTTTATTTATGAGATATTTATTGGTTTGTATTAAATTGTAATAAATAATTACGGAATTATAATTATTATCAAGTGAATTTTTACTATTATGGCACAGCTGATTGTTACGATTCAATTATATGAATTGTGGTATTCGTAAAATATTAAATATTGGCACTATCGGTTAAAATTTCTGTGACATGTTTTATATCGTTGGAATGAGAAAAAAATAACGGAATTAATGGCGTCATGGCCTACTTTGAGATATGTATTTTTCATTTTTGCACAATAGCGTATGTCAAAGCCAACTGCATTTTTCGATTTTTTGTTACACGTTATTATTCTTATTGTCTTTGCCGTCAACTTTCATTCCTTTAACTTTTTTCGTATCTCCTCAAATAAGGAAGCTATAACCGTTTGTGGTTTTCCTATTTTTCAGGTTTTTGTAATATATCTCATAAAGTAGGCTATGGATTTCAAATTTCTTTTTACTGAAATATAACTCACAAAAAATGGGATAACTGTTTCTAAAACTTTATTCTTCTACAATAGATATTAAGCGAGATATTTGGTGTGGCCCTCGTAAAATAGACAGTCTGTATATAAACGTTACTTGATGCAATTTTAAGAAGTCATATTCTGTCTCCTCAGCGCTTGAAAATGGTCTATTTATAGATCAAAATGCTTCACAAATTGGGTGTTTAAGGTTATATTTACATTTATTTGTCAAGTCAAAATGAGGGTGGCTTCAACAAAGATGGGGCTATGGTAATTTTGGTCATAAAGGTCATAAAGAAAGAGATGATTATAAAATGTAATGTCTGAACTATATTTTCAACACACTTATAAATCTGTATCTGCCTCGATTTATATAAATTCTTTAGATTCATATTGCCTGATCGATTTGCTGAGAATAAGTTCAAAAATTTCACTCTTCGCTGCTTTAGATTCTTCACATGGAACATCTTCATCACTTTCCAATAACAATAACATGTTTTATGGTTTTATTCAATTCCAATGATAGAATTATTGACTAGACTGCCACCAACTCAAGATTTAAAAGAACGCGTGTTCTCTTAATAGAATTGTTGATTGTTTACTAAAGCTTGTTTGTTGCGTTGCTATCGTTACTCACGCGCCAAAGAATATTTGATACCAAAATATGTGCAGCAAATTGGAGAAGACATACATGTCAAATAAATGCTAAAATTTTCCCTTCATATTTTTAGCAATTCTTGACTCGCGGGAAACGGTTTTCAAAAAAAATGTTATTTGATACTCCACTGTGAAATTCTTCTTCATTCTCGAATGATTTCTTTGCTCGTTATCGCTTGAAAAAAAACTTTCATTCTCAAATGCAAAAATGGCATTTCGCCTTCTAGCATCGAAAATAATTACGTTTTTTTCCAATTTTTGCGCTGCTATTCGTTCTTTGGGAACTGGGCTAAGAGTCTTTTATGAAAATACAAATAAAAGATTTAAGCAAAGAAATCCTCACCAGAATTACTTCATTACATGACGACTAGACTACAAGTATAAATCCTTTTTCGCGAAAAAATCCCCTGCCGATGAGTCCTGGTACGGAGACAAAGAGGCTTAGTAAGCATTCGAGCTATAAACAGCTTCACAACTTAACCGCTACCATTTCAATCTTAATCAGACTCCCTTAGAACGGCATTCATTATCCCTTCTAAGAAAAGTGTGCCTTGGAGTATATTTGTAGCGCCCAATATAACTTGCCGAGGGGTAGGGTATATAAATTGCGAGACGCTTTGCCATCTACTAAAGAAAGCAGCAAATCTAAAAGGAATCGGAAACATTATAGCGATAAAAGGAAGAGGAGCGCGTGATATAGAACCCCTTTATACGACTATCACTCGTTCTTTATTCTACGGAATTTTATAAATCGAATCGATAACCAATTAATGCATTTTTTCTTGACAAGTAGGACACTTGTGACCTATGAACTATTTACTTATTCACTCGATGAGCTTCATTCAATTTAATAATTGCTCTAATACCTTTTTATATTTCATGTGTAGGAAAGGCTTCTAGAAAAATTAATAAGCGAAGAAAAAGGTAGTGTGCAGGGTCTTTTGAATGCTCTATAATGATAAAATGGCGACTCGTAGCCTTAGTACCTTCTAAGGAGGCATATTTTTTTGTAGTTCGTTTAGTTTGCGACAGGATCTCTTTCTCGATGTAATAATATTATTTTTCATTAGAAAAATATAAAATTTCTTAACTCATTTCATGATATTAAAGTTTGACATTTTAAACGGCTGTGGTTTGCCATCACCAGTGGAGGAAATAGTAGTAATAATGCAAGCACCTAATAACTCACACAGATGATGTTTGCAACGCGAGCCGTAGGCGAGCTCTGTAAATTAAGTGTGTTATTACCATTATCGCAAGTTGAATACTATACCTTATCTATGATTATAACAATAAATTCATTCACACATGCCAAATCACCCTCCTCCTCTCAATAATAATATACCGATCTATTCAATTTTGCCCGATACATCCATTGGACAGGTTAGGCGTGAAGTTAAAGGTGATTGGTGTAAAAATAAATCACTAGAGAGTTATAATAAATCAAGCAATTTGTTTTTGGATACTAGTACATTTTCAAAAGCAGATGAGTAATTAATATATAGTCTTAGATAGTATTCTAATATCAAGAGTTACATTGTATACACAAACTCATCAAATTGAATAGGATAGTATTTAAAATGTCCAAGCTTCGTTTAAGGTAGTTATATCGCGAGAGGTGGGACATCTGTTAGCGTGTAACATATTTTGATACTTAAATATTAAAACATGTTATTCAGATGCGAACGAAAGCCGATTTTTGGTGGCGAGCACAAGGTCGTGGGTTAGGATTGTGTGTGGACACTCAAAAGGGCGCCACCGGCTGTATGTTACGTAATATGATTTAAATAATTTTGCCAGCTCGGAACAAAATTAAGTTACTAGCAACCATGCGATGGAATACTCAAAATATATCTGTAATATCAAAACTCTACTTTACTCTATGAAATCTCAAAATTTAAACAAATATCAGGAGTACAAGTGCAAATAACAAGAACATGTAAACATTAGACATTTATTGCAACACACATGAGATGTACAACAGTAAAAAGAGTAAAAATAAAAAACTTCAAACCTTTCCTAATCGTGGTTCATACGTATTAAAGAAATTCTATGCAGTTGATCAAAAAACTTAATTTGAATTCAAACTTCGATCTCTGACTGAGATTCTCTTGCAACTACGAGTTTGCCAATGTGCAACTATGAGTTATAACTTACAACCACGAATTAAAGATTTACCATGAATTAAATTTTTATATGTGTGACGTAATAGTGGGTAAATTAACATCTCACGGTACCATGGGTGTTTTACAGTAAAACTCTTAAATGTATCATCATTCTACACATAAACTTAGAGCTTGATTTATAGTTGCAAGATTGTGTTATAATTTACTTCAACATATGAACTAAAATTACTGAATTAAACTATAATATTTTCTTTAAAATATTTGACTAAAATGAACAAAAAGACCTGGTTAAGGCCTTGACATTTTCGGTGACGACTGCAGTGTGACTTGTCACCATTTCATGGACGTTCTCGACGTTGGCGGTAACTGCAACTCCGTGCTGCATCAAATTTCTACCTGAATCTCCAGGAGACAGCTACGAACGACTCTGCAAGTCCTAAACTCCTCCAAGTATCAGCGGAACCCACATAAAACCAAACATCTGAGTAATAGACTTCCTCCTATTACTCCTCTAAATACTGGGCCCCCTTACATTACCAAAGTGGCAGCACCATTCATTCTGAACATAAACCTCTCCAAAACATATGCCTATACCAAGTACAAGCAGGCCCGTCTCTAGAGCTTTGGCCGCCTGAGGCAAACTCAGAAAGTGCCTCCCTTTATCTTTAGTTAAAGTATGTGATTAAAAAAAACTACCATTAAAAAACTAACATGTTTATTGTTACAAATTAAGTGCATACACACAGATTTAACAAAAAAGTAAAAAGTATAAAAACCATCGCCGTCATAAGCAGAGCCCGGCGCAAAAGTAGTTATGCCAGAGACGGTCTTCACACACAGATAAATATAATGTTTTGCATGATTCACATTAGCAAATGAATACATTATTTATAGGAAACAAATACCTACTTTTGCGGTAAGAAATAAAAAGTATGGCATAAAACTCATAAAATAATAAATAAATAATTTATTATTGTTTTGGAGAAATTATTTATTTGGTGTTGTTGAGCAAGTAGATGTAAGAGATGTTTACTGAAACTGGTGGATAAAAAACACCAGACTTCGGCCGCATATTATATATACCTGCAGCATCGCGCGTCGGTCTGATTGTCTAATCGAAAACAAAAACTCGGCACTTTAAACGGCATACGCCACACAACTTTTTATATGAGTTAAAGAAAAATAAACATCTCCCATATGTTTCTCCGAAGTAAATTAAACAATTTTCAATTTAAAATATAATTTTTATCTGTGCACACAATATTAGGCACTATAATTTAAAAAAATATAAGGAGAATTTTCGACACCACAAAGTCACCGCCACGCTTGTCACTCTCTTTCTGCTTTTTTACGACAGCAAATAGGATACGGTAAACAATAATAATAGTAAAATAAACAGCAGATTGCGTTTTATATTTTGCAGAAGACTTCAAACATACAGAAAGCATTTGAAATAAAAAAGGTCTAACAATTTTTATTAATTTATTACACAATGACCAATGCCATGTGAGATTGTTTCATATGCATATACGCATTATGGAGTCAACACTACAGACTTGTCAGTACATTTGATAGAAGTAAATATGTCGTGATTTGTTATCGCGTCGAGTGGCTTTCCATTAAATGAAACAGTACTTTCGTAGATCAAAGATTTTCTGGACCTACGGTTTAACGATATAGAACTTTTCTGTGCCAGCTGTGAAAAAAACACTTTCATGGACATGCAATTCGAACATTTTAAAACAAGTTTAATCTGAACGTCATAAAAACTAAAATTTAGCATATTTACATGGATATTTCTCACGGATCCCTCTAGCTATACGCAACGTTCAACGTAAGCCGAAAACAGATCAGTATACAGTAATTGATGCAATAAACATTACAGGTATTTGATCTACGTCAATATATTTTTAGAGTCTCAGGGGATATTGCTGAGTGAAATACAAATTGGATACATAACAGTGTTAAGAAACAACCCCGGTCTTTCAACATTTTTTTTGTGTGGCAAAGATGTGGACTGTTCAGTGTCGGACATAAATCTGCCATCTATAAGAAACTATACTTATTTTAAATATACGCCGATTACACCGGTAGACGTTGAACGGTTGAACGATCCTTTTTCACAGCACAAGTGGGATATTCAGTGACAGGCGCCGGAGTTTTATTTCGGACGATTTAGAACAAGTGCAAATAACATATTTTTATTATTTTAATAAGGCATAGTTACTAGTCGTTTGTGTTTGTGCATCCAACAATAAGTGCATCAAATTATGACTTATAACCATTTCGGGGCCATTTACCTTTAAATGTTACGGAATTCACTAGATATAATCATAAGGTAAAATATTGTATTATTGCGCATGAAAATGTTTATATAGTTCGTATTGTGCAAAGCCGACTCTGGCTTTTACGTCATAACTACCTCTGAGCCGGGGTCTGATAATAATATACCGATCTATTCAATTTTGCGCGATACATCGATTGGACAGGCTAGGCGTGAAGTTAAAGGTGATTGGTGTAAAAATAAATCACTAGAGAGTTATAATAAATCAAGCAATTTGTTTTTGGATACTAGTACATTTTCAAAAGCAGATGAGTAATTAATATAAGTCTTAGATAGTATTGTAATATCAAGAGTTAAATTGTATACACAAACTCATCAAATGGAATAGGATAGTATTTAAAATGTCCAAGTTTCGTTTAAGGTAGTTATATCGCGAGAGGTGGGACATCTGTTAGCGAATCGATAAACTTGAGACGCGAGAGACAGAGAGAGAGAGAGAGAGAGAGGGGGAGAGAGAGAGGGGGAGAGAGAGGGAGAGAGAGAGAGAGAGAGAGAGTTGAGAAGGATTTGGCAACGCCGCATATAATTTCTGACGCCAGCTGATCGACTCGTCACAAATGTCAATATATTTTTACCTCTTTTAATAAATTAACGGTGAATCATATTACACATACAGAGTGACCCATTTAAAAGCGGGGCACCTTTATAACTTTTTTCTTTTTTGTCCGACTTGAACCAAATTTTATCAAAAGATAGAAAAAATTAGGATCTACTTATGACCAAAAAAAAAAACATCCGCGTCTTACAAATGCAAAGCCACCTGCGGTAACAAAATAAATGGAAAAAATAAGGAAATCATATTAGGCGTTTTTTTTAGCGAAAAACTTTATTAATGAAAGTTGTTCAGAATTGCCCAAAAACCTAGAGTCCAAAATTTCAGCAATATTAAAGACTATTAAAATTTTGCTTAAAACAATGTCCGAGTCCATTTTAATTGTTTTTTTCTATAGAAAATTGTGCTATGACAATTTTGTTTGAAATTAAACGTAAGATACCAGGTAGTTGTCAAGTGATTTGTATTTTTACTTCCCTCGCATACCGAAGGGAAGTATTGTATTCGAGAAAAAATCACCCTCCGAGATTTTTTCGGATTCTGACGTTTCAGATCACGGAGATTTCGAAAATATAGGTTTTTCAATTCCGTCAGTCTGTCTGTCTGTCTGTCTGTCTGTTGGTGCATTTACTAAAAAACTACTTGACGGAGAGCAGTCAAATTTGGTAGGTAGTTGACGCTACTGTCAGCGCAGAAATGGTAGAAATTTCACTGGAAAATATACAGGGTGGACCGTCTAAACGGAATAAATAGTGAAAAAAATATTTTTTCGCTCAAATTTAAAATTTCCACGTTTCATGACGGGCTAATCCTATTTCGGGAAAAAAAATTTTTGAAAATTGTTTTCACCATTTTTGAAAAATTTTTTATCAAGATGAAAAAAAATTTTTTTTGCTCAAATTTAAAATTTCCACGTTTCATGACACTCTAAACCTATTTCTGAAAAAAAAATGTTTGAAAATTTTTTACCAATATTTGTGAAAAAATTTTTAACACTAAAATAGATGGAATTTTTATTTCTTAAAATTTTAAATTTTCACGTTTCATAGCGCTCTAAATCTATTTAAAAAAAAAATTTAAAAATTTTGAAAAAAATTTTTACCACTAAAATAGATGAAATTTTTTGTCTTTGTTCAGATTTAAAATTTCCACGTTTCCATGGCATTCTAAAATTATTCAAACAAATTTAAAAATGCTTTTGAAAAATTTTAAAACAAATTTGAAAACATGTTTAGGTAATCTATTTATCACTATTATAGAATAGACGAAATATTTTTTTTGCTCAAATTTAAAATTTCCACGTTTCATGACATTTAAAACCTATTTCGGAAAAAAAAAAATTGCCACATCCTTTTACCATTTTGGAAAAATTTTTTTTTGCTCAAATTTAAAATTTTCGCGTTTCGTGACATTCTAAACCTATTCAAAAAAAAGTTTTGAAAATTTTTTATATTTTTTAACCACCACTATACTTCCACTCCATTACGTGAATGTGGAATTGAAAATGTGACAGATGGCAATAATATTTGGCATATGCACCTATTATATACTTTTATTGAATAATGGCATCCCAAGAAATAATTCAGTCATGGTGGACATTTGTAAAGGTATTTGCGCAAGTCTTCCATATTTGGCACCTGTTATTTAGTATTGAACTTTTGCTGTTGGATGAGCACTCTGTATATTTTTTTGACCAAAAGTTATCAGGCTTTTTTGTAATAATAGCAATATATTCCGATCTGTATTCACAATGTCATTTTGCAATTAATAATTTTTTAGAGTGATCGCCATGCACAAATAACGAGGGAAGTTCTGTGTAAATAACTTTACCGATTTTTTTTAAATTTTGTCGAAATTTTGGCCTTCAAAAACAAAATTGAATATTTTTTAATATTGCTGAAGTTTTGGACTCTAGGTTTTTGGACAATTCTGAACAACTTTCATTAATAAAGTTTTTCGATAAAAAATGCCTAATACGATATCTTTATTTTTTCCATTTATTTTGGTACGCCAGGTGACTTTGCATTTGTAAGATGCGAATGTTCTTTTGGTCATAAGTAGATCTTAATTTGTTATATCTTTTAGTAAAATTTGGTTCAAGTCAGAGAAAAAAGAAAACAGTTATAAAGGTGCCCCGCTTTTAAATGGGTCACTGAACAGTAAATAAAATCGGAATGAAAATTTGTAAATCTACTTTCTTTTATGGTACCGCTTTTAAAATAAACGCAAGGTATTTTCAAATATCCGCGCCAAGTATTAGAAATAGTGCGACGTTGCCACGTCTACTACTTATATTCTCCAGTCAATAATTTCAGTAATCAACTTGATATTTATACACGTGCTTCATCAGGAATTAGTTTAAATTTGCTTCGATTTTGAGATCATTCTTAAATAAGGATCAGTCGCAAGAGGGAAAATAATGTCACGATATCAATTTCTTTTACATGGCCCACAGTGATTCAATAATTAATTTTTGTGGAAAAAATTCGATTTACACCTGAGTTTTGCTTGAAATGACAAATTTCTTTTAAAAGTATTCTCAAAACAATACTGTCCAACGCCTAACTGTCCAAATTGAAGCAAATTGGCTAAAAACCTTAATTTAGATTTAGTATATAAGAGATAAAATACTCGTTACTAATTTTTTGAAAATTGATTTTTCCAGTCTCTAAGTACAAAAATTAATTTAATGGCATGTTAGTCCTATAGGTAACCTTCCAGATTTTTGTCGCAATACTCTCTGAAAATTTGAGCTGAATTGATCAAGCAGTTTTTGAGTTATAATCAAACAAACAAACAGACAAACAAACAAACATATATTGAATTTTCTATATTAGTAAGATTAATAAGATAATGGATTTTTTTAACTGATATTCAAAAAATCAATACTTTTTTATTTATCAATCCAGAAAGCTTAGAATACTATGATCATATTATAGTTTAATAAATTATGTAATAAAAACCTCGAAAAATTTTCAAAAACCCCCAAAAAATGGAAACATTTCTAAAAATTTGACCACTTTTGGGTAAAACGAATATCATATTCGCAATCAACGACCCAAAAGCATAATGTACAACCATAAAAAAACCCAGAGATCTTAAATCTAGGAAATGAGTCAAAAAATAAAAAAATAAGGTTCTTAGCCAATTTGCCTCAATTTGGGCAGTTAGGCGTTGTAAAGTATTGTTTTGAGAATATTTAAAAAAAAAAATTGTTGTTTCAAGCAAAACTCAGGTGTGTATCGAATTTTATCCACAAAAATTCATTTTTGAATCACTGTTTGGCGTCCATAAGCGCAATGTTAAATGTCGATAAAAACTGCGAACTTTGAGCGAATTAATTTCAGTTCCCCTCGTTTTTGAGATCATTTTCGAATAAAGATCAGTCATTAGAGGGAAAACAAGCTAACCATTATACTCTTCGTTGATTTACTGCACTTTTTATATAATTGTTGCACATTCTATAGGATACTCTTAGCAGTTTTCTTTTTTGTAAATAATATTAGTTTTAGACATTTTTAGTTTAATTACAAAACATTTAAAAAAATGTATTTCAAAAATTTGTAACTTCTTTATTTAATGAGTATACTGGGTGATTCACGTAGGCCATTCATTAGAAGTTTTTCAACTTGCAGTTGGATTAGAAACTTGAAATTTGGTATGCGGCCATAATCGATCATGCCCGTTCTATCTAAAATATTTTCAGTCCTCCAACTATACAGGGTGTGCCAAAAATTGGTATCAACTTTCTTATTTTAAATGGAAACCTGTATTTTTCTTTAAATGGTTCGATTGGTCTTCTAATTCTGAGTTTAGAGAACCTAAGTTATGTTAACTTATCTATTACAATTTTTGACATATGTCCAATTTTTTGAAAAAAATTGCCGCTGTAGTAGTTTACGAGCAAATTTGTATCTCGCAAACCTTTCAAAATTATGAAACCAAATTTGTGAAACAGTTAGCTGGAAGTCCAGGCTAACTTTTAATGTCCCATCGGTGGTCTCATTTTGTACCATATGGGCGCAGTCGATTTTCAAATGCCGCAATCAAAAATTGTCAAAAAGTCAATTTTTTCAAATGGCACCTACTATTTTTTTTCACAACATTCGAAAGAAAATTGAATTTTAGGGTGAGTTACTTAAGCATTCCCTATACCTAACTTCACCCCATATCGAGTTATTCAATAAAAATCAAGAAATACCTTATCTTGCCGAGAGATTCCTTACTTCATCAAGTAGGCCATGGAAACAAAAGACAGTTGTAATAATTTTTAAAGAAAAATATGGATTCTTATTTAATTACACACAACACCAACAAATTATTATTAACGAACAAGAACAATGTTGACGAAATTCTGTCAGTGAAAACGGTGCACACATTGAGCATTTGTATTGAAATAATTATTTTGTTAATCTGTTTATTTGTTGTTATTATTTGTTATTGCAATACGATTTTAGAATAAAAATTAAAATGAAATGATTGTTTCCAAAGTCTACTACCCTTGAGAAAAAAAAAACAATATTTTTTTCAAAAAATGCCAATAACTCAAAAACGACTGTAGATATTCATACACAATGTTAATAAAAGTGGCCCTAAAATCCAATTTTGCATTGATTTCTGGCGTCAGAAATGGTAGGCGCAAAGATGTTGAAAGTAGAATAATAGAATATTTGAACAAAAATATGGTGGTCACATTGAACATTTACGTCAGAATTTCGTCAACATTGTTCTTGTTCGTTAATAATAATTTGTTGGTGTTGTGTGTAATTAAATAACAATCCATATTTTTCTTTTAAAATTATTACAATTGTCTTTTGTTTCCATGGCATACTTGATGAAGTAAGGAATCTCTCGGCAAGATCAGGTATTTCTTGATTTTTATTGAATAACTCGATATGGGGTGAAGTTAGGTATAGGGAATGTTTAAGTAACTTACCCTAAAATTCAATTTTATTTCGAATGGTGTGAAAAAAAATAGTAGGTGCCATTTGAAAAAATTGACTTTTTGACA
The DNA here is from genome assembly GCA_963583905.1 of Stenurella melanura. NCBI lineage: Eukaryota > Metazoa > Arthropoda > Insecta > Coleoptera > Cerambycidae > Stenurella > Stenurella melanura. Next base: position 116,604,149 of record OY757316.1, on the reverse strand, counting down.
ATTTTTGATTGCGACATTTGAAAATCGACTGCGCCCATATGGTACAAAATGGGACCACCGATGGGACATCAAAAGTTAGCCTGGACTTCCAGCTAACTGCTTCACAAATTTTGTTTCATAATGAAAGGTTTGCGAGATACAAATTTGTTCGTAAACTACTACAGCGGCAATTTTTTTCAAAAAATTGGACATATGTCAAAAATTGTAATAGATAAGTTAACATAACTTAGGTTCTCTAAACTCAGAATTAGAAGACCAATCGAACCATGTAAAGAAAAATATAGGTTTCCATTTAAAATAAGAAAGTTGGTACCAATTTTTGGCACACCCTGTATAGTTGGAGGACTGAAAATATTTTAGATAGAACGGGCATGATCGATTATGGCAGCATACCAAGTTTCAAGTTTCTAATCCAACTGCAAGTTGAAAAACTTCTAATGAATGGCCTACGTGAATCACCCTGTATATAATAGGAGTAGATAAAAGTACTTTTCTGACGCTGTGAGCGGCACAAAGAGTACGACGGTATTTTGTTTAATACGCGGGCGCCGGTCATGCGATATTAACACAAAGCGTTTTTGATGGTGACATTCGAGAATTTTTATCAACAGTAAAATCACAAGAGCAGTTTTTATTTGATAAATTTCTCTTTGTATCGAAATAATTTTGCCAATCGGTGATTTTATAAGAAAAGCTGACATGAAAAAATCGCGAGACCGGAGGTCGAGCGATTTTGTCCAATGTCAGTTATTCCAGCAAAACTACTGATTGGCAACATTTTGAGTTAAAAAGAAATTTATTCATAAAACACTCGAGCTTTTCGCTCGAGTGTTTTTTGGCGAGATATATTAACGACAGAATATGTGAACAAACAACAACAATAATATTATTTATACAATCATTTGAAGGAACAGTTGTTAAAAACATATATTGTACAGTATCGTTTCCACAATACTTAAAAATTATAGCCGACAGTACAGATTTTAAAATGACGTGCGACTAGAGTTGGGTCCATTTAAAATGACCGATGTATGAATTAATATTGCGCATACGTTTTCACTATCTCTTGCTCACAAACTTAAAGCAATAGCCTAAAGACATTGTCAGTGTATGTCTACTAAGATTCTTTTCCACTTCTTTTGAGACGGAAATATGAAATGTATACCGAAGAGTGAGAAATATAGTCATGAGCTCAGCTATTCTCAAACTGTGTGATTTCACGACGAATATTATTTATTCCCGCGAACTAACACCACTCTAAATATGAAAAAATGTTTTTATATGAAATATTTAAGTTATTTTTATTGGTAAATAGTGGATATTCATTCGTCAAACGAACAATGTCAAACCACTAAGTCTTACAATTTTCTAGTATGTACATATTACACGTTTTAGAATATAATAAATACAGGATCGCGTAGCTTAATCGGTAAGATACTCGAGCAGCAATAAATGTAAATGGGGTGGTTATGAGTTCCATCCTCTTCTAATTACTTTTTTTAAATTTGATTAAGCTCTATTAAAAGTTACTATTTTTTTTCATTTTTATTCTATTAAACCGCGCCGCGAGTTTTCTTAAAGCTTTATTTTCCCCAAAAATATGTCTTATTACTACCGCGTGTTTATCTCTAATAAAATCGACTTTCTTACGTTATGTATTAATACATAAATAGTGAAACGTCCGTCGAGTAGATAAATTGTTCAAGTGTAGTGTTGTATTGTTTATGAAAACGTGTCGTAAATTGTTCAAGTGTAGTGTTGAAGTGTTTCAGTGTTTATGAAAACGTGCCAATGCGTTTTCCTTTCAGACTTGTTTTAATTTATTTGTTTTAAAATTATTGTTAATTTTTTAATATATATTCTGTCAACCGAAAATAGTTATTTATTACCGCTAAAAGAAAAATAATTTATTGTCGTTATCCTCATAGAGATTTCAGATTTTTTTTTGTTATTATATGGAATATTTTATTTTTACTAACATCATTTTCCCAACTAATACTACGATCCTATCCTTTCATGGCAAGAAATGCTCATACCTCCCCGTGGTTCTTGCTGGACTGTAATAATATTATTCTTTGATATCTTTTCTGATAAGTCATTGTTATTGACTGAATTGGGCAATTCATTTTTTATTATCAGTTTCATTTGAGCCCGAGACTATATACCTACAGTTGTCCACCATCAAGTTGGCTATATATGGAAAAAATTTGTATTATTGATATTTCTAAAAAATACTATATTGGGATTTCGTTTCTTTTTTTACATGCAAAAATACCTTTATTCAACTAAAATACATACAGTTTTTGTCGAAACTAATCAAATATTTGCGAAATAGACACAAAAATTTATGATTTTTCATATAGTAATTAATGCTAGGGGTAAAATTTGCACTTTTTTGTTTTCCTCATATCTGCTTCAAAATTGATACATGGGATCCTTGTTGTATTCTATGTACTTTTCCTTAATAAAATTTTTCGATATCTTAAAATTTGACCCATTTTTCGGTACCACCGTCAACCATTTTTTACAGTCCTGCCAAACCGGTGATCACATGACATGCGTCAAAATGTAATTTTTTGTTGTTGGACATGCATAAACGAACCCCCAATAGAGTTTTTGGAAATGTCGATAATACAATTCTTTCCCATATGTAGCCAATTTAATGGCGGACGCTGTATAATCAGAATTCCACTAAAATGATGAAATTACTAAATTAATAATCTTAACATTTTATGATAACATCTTTCCTATTTTTTTATAATTATTTAGCGACATCATTGCTGTTACAGGAAAGAACTCTTTGAGAACTACTGGCATTTCTTAAGCATCAAATACAATTTTAGTTCAGACGTTTTAGCGGCCATGACACAAGTCAGCTTAAATTGTACCCGACTCTACTAGATGTACTCTGATGTTTAGGAACAGGCATTTCTATCGGTGATAAAAAACGATGCACCTTTTTTATTGCTCACAAAGTGACAAAAATATGACTGTGAAATAGACTTCTTTATGTAGGAGTTAAATTATCCTTAACTTTTTTTATAGCTAATCGAAGTTTGATGAAAGAATAGCAAGTTTTAGACTAAGATCGGTATATTTTAAATTTATTCTTAAATCTACAGAGTCGTTTACGTACAAGGTCTTGCTTTTTCTTCTCATTATGAATAGCAAGTTTCCCCTTTTTCAACATAAACTGTAACCGTTTTGAACTTTGTCCAGAATTCTTTCTTGGGTACATCTTGAACATCACACGCATCATCTTCAGTTATTTCACTAACCTGACAAAATTTTTCCTGTTTAGACTTCTTCCATATACATAGACAAACGCGAATAACATGAAAATAAAGAATATTCGAAAAAAATGTTTCAGACAATAGTTTCATCATTTTAAAAGTGGGACTAATGACTATATTTTTTTAAAGTTTGATGGAGGACTTCAAGGTTATTTTCAAGTTATTCGCGTGTCAACTTAAATGCTCCACCTGGTATAGTCTATTGATAGGCTTCGATTCATCCCGGAATTTTCTCTTCTCGGGCGTGGCATCGTGTATTCCTCATCAATTTAGTCGTATGGAACTTCAGAGTCACCAAAATATTTAATTGCAAACTAAAATTAGCTGCAGAATGCTTTCCTGAGGATAGTCCAAAATTGTTGTCAATAACAATCTATTTTTTAACCGGATAAGAACAATACATTTCACAGTAATACAAGTATTACTAAGAACAATAGGTATACTAGTATGACTAAGATGTAACAACTCTTTTCTTTCTATTTTTGAAAATATTTATCTAAAGGGAAATGCGGGTATTTTGGAACACCCTGTATATGAACTTTTTCCTCCCATTTTTTAACTGACTGCTGATTTTGTGCATGTGTAACATTTTAGCGTTCTTCTGTGTTACTTCAGGTGAATTTGAACTGGCCTATGTTTTCTATGATCGATTGGATATCAATGTTTCTTCCAATGTCAAGCAAAGTATCTTGGCACTTTATGAAATATATATCTCTGTCCTTGAAACCTAAAGAAATAAATTAATTTGCATTTGAGCGAGCTAAGTCCACATTTCTTTGCTGCTGAATTCAATTTCAGAATCCGGCGCTTAATCGAACCGATTGCTTTGCGTTGGTTTGGATTCGGAATTAGTATTATGGAATCCTTAAAGCGATTAGAGAAACTTCATTATCGTTGCAGTCCTCTCCGTGTTGGTTTGCTATCTTAAGCTGATTTGATGAGATGAGAGTTTAATTACCTGCAATAGCAAACACTGATGTTTTCAATTGCTGTGGATTATTTCCAATGTATCGGTTCAAACTTTTGTATAGAGTATGGTCCTATTAGCTTAGTCAGATTATTACTATAAACAATTTTTTATAGGTTAGATTTTTGTGAGGTTTTTATTTTTATGTTTCAAACAATACCTCAAAAGTCCCCTAGCACTCCTGTAAAAATTCAGTTGTTCGCAATTACCAATTTATTCGAAAAAAACGATTATTATTTATTTATTTATTTATTTATTTATTTATTTATTTATTTAACAATACACTACCCAACAGGGCATTCCAATTACAGGGTAGGAAATAGTAAGTATTTACCAATATATAACGTATGAGAGTAGAATACAAAGTAAACAAATAAGAAAAAAGATAAAACAAAACAAAAATTTTTAAATTATGCAGTTAATTTTTTTATCGCAGCTACATTGCAGTGGAATATATCAAACTGATCTTTTAGATTATTATAATGCTCACACATTTTGTATAGCGGCGAAAATTTCTGGACGTTTCGAGGAGTCGGAAAATAGAACAATGAGTTATGTCTAGAACCAGGTCTAGGAGTTCGAAAATTTAGTAAGTTTAAGATAGCGCCGCAATCAGTTATATTATGTATTATTTTAAAAAGAAAAATTTGCTGTGAAATAGTTCTGCGAGTCTCCAGACTCGAGAGTGAGAATCTATTTAACAGTTCAGTCTGAGGAAAACCAATAGCAGGATAGACACCATCTTCCTCATGACTCAAAGTATTTAAAAAACGCCTCTGAATTCTCTCTATGCTCTGTATATGTGTTATAATGGGGCGACCAAATAATTGACGAATATTCTAATTTGGATCGAACAAACGATTGATATAGTAGTTTCAGTGTGTCAATGTCATTAAAATCGCGAGAACATCTTATTATGAATCCCAGCGTTCTAAAACTTTCATTAGTGATGGTATTTAAATGATAGTTTGGTGTCAAATGTTTCACCTAGGTCGCGGAATGTTGATGGACGTGTAAGCACTGAATCTTCTATACAGTAATTTAATTCTACATATCGGTGTTTACTAGTAAAAGTTAGGACATTACACTTTCTTATACTCAACTGTAATTTGTTTAAATCACACCTTTCATTAATATTATCACGGGCACTTTGTAATACCACACAGTCACTCACATCATTTACTTTATTGTATAACTTCATATCATCTGCGTATAAAAGACAATTCACATCCAATTCCTCTGCATTGTCATTAATGAAAATGTTAAATAATAAAGGGCCCAAAATAGAGCCTTGGGGTACACCGGAGGTAGATATACGAATTCCGCAAATCGTTCTTCTCGGTATTCAACATGGTGATGTCTATTTTCAAGATATGATTTGAAAAATAACAACAAATTTCTTGAGAAGCCAATTTTTTTAAATTTAGAACATAAAATGCTGTGATCTAGTCTGTCAAATGCTTTAGTGAAGTCTGTGTAAATTACGTCAACCTGTAAGTTAATGTCGATAGCATTAGATATATATTAAATTATAAAAAAGAGATTAGTTGATGTAGATCGCCCCTTGAAGAAACCGTGCTGGTATTCAGTAATGCGTAAGCATAAGAAAATGCTGGTTCATGTAACAGAATTTAGAACGCTTTTGAGAAATTGTTGATAATAGTCGTTATAGGTCTGTAATTCTCAATATTATTTTTTTCGCCTTTTTTATATACAGGAATTATTTTAGAACATTTTAGTGCATCAGGAAATATATTGGGCCCATTGTGTGTTTAAGCTCGATTTTTTTCAAGAAATTTAAAACTTATTGTTCTGTAAACCGTTCGATTGTTAAGAAATCTGTTTCTGAATCAACAGTAAGGTGCTCGATTGATGGATTAGAGGTAATATATTAAATATGTAGCTCGTAAAATTAGGTATAAAAAAGTTCTATTGACATTTTTTCATAGAATCAACTGTTTTAAAGATATGGGCTGAAATGAGCCTGAAGGAAGATGCAATTACAAATAATTTTATTGTCGAAAAGTTTTAAATATATTAAACTAGACCATATTTATCCAAAAGTTTAGACAATTTTATTTCTCCATGCTATATTACCGGACGTAATACAACATCTGCCCTATATCAGGCTGAAGAAAAGGTAGTTAAGTTGCTACAAAATCGCAAAAACTTGTGCTGAGGTTTCTAAAGTGCCACAAAATTCACGACAAACAATTACTGAACATGGAATTCGATTCCTTCTGGCCATGTACAGGGTGAGCCATTGAAGCACGCCTGTTTTGGGGCACTTAGACTAGTTTCTTGAAAAAGGCTCGGACAGGTCGATTTTTGATTCCTGGGGGACAACTCTTGATGTCAAACTTGACAGTGACACGTGAACCCCCTAGCCCCAGCAACCCCTAACTCAAGAATTTCAATAGGAAAAGGGGGTCGAGCGATCCCTCATTTGAAGCGTCTTTCAATTCTCTATGCGACAGTATGGTCGAAATTAGTTTTTTTCAATTTTTTTTTTCGTTCCCATAAAAACCACCTTCTAGATTAACTAAAGTGGGAGTGTTGTTTGGGAAATGTCATTAAACACGTCACCTTTTATCTTTTGAACGGCACATTTTGATGTCAAATTTGACTTTGTCAGGTCAACCACCTACCCCAACAACTCCCAACAAAAACAAAAATTACGGTAAGGTGGTCGAGTTACCCCTCATTTTAAAGGTATTTTGATTATCTATGCGAGTGCATGATTGTTTTTAGGTTTGCTCTTAGTTTGTTTTAAACAACTGATAATATGCTTATTAATTTAAATTTTAAAAAAGTATGCAATACATTTTTATTTACCTTCGGTGTTTATAAAGACCTCCCGAGACTCAGATACAGTGATTTGGAAGCCCTTTCTGCCCTGAATACTAAACTACTAATAAATTTGAAAAATTTTAACCGTTCTTCTAACGAAAAAGTTATGTAATCTTGGGCGGGAATTGCATAGATGGTACATAATCCTTCCAAACTGATGTAAAGCAGCGACTGCCTTGTTTGTTAAATGTTAGGCCATGATACTATGAACTTTGCAGTATCATGATGTTAGGCAGGTAGAAAATTTCTATTATTCTATAAAGGAGAGACCCGGCAAAATTTTAAAGTGGGAACTCGTTTCCTGCCATCGGTAATTGGTCTCAGTAGCGAAAATAGGTCGACGTTAAATAAACAAATTTCAAAAAAGCTTTGTCTATGAACTTTAAATAAACAATATTTCATTCGTCACTATCTGAGTTTTCAGAACTTGAATCGGTATTTACACTAATAATAATTGGATTGATAGGTGGTAAGATAGAATAGTCATTTCCCTTTTTTATCACATGAGATACACACTTCCCTCATATATCGCTTTTGCATATTTCGTCTACTATTATCTTTATATTCTTCAAGACAGACTCACTTAATTGTGGGGATCGAGTATATTGACGTAGTCTTGTTTTTACATCAGCCCACATCATTTCAATGGGATTGAAAATGCAATAATATGGAGGTAGACGTAAAATAGTATGATCGTGTACTTCAACAATATTTTCAACGGCATTTTCTTTTTTAAAATTTGGTTTTTCAATCAGTTCTTATAAAGTCTTTGTGTATTTTCTGGTATTTCCAAGCCGTTACCTTTTATAAATTCAATGATATCGCCTTTTCTTGTGTTGGTGTTCGGAATTTTTGCCGCGAACGGTATGACGCATTGTCCATAACAATTACAGAATTTGGTGAGATATTTGGTAATAGCTGTTTCTTTGCCCACTCTCCAATAATTCGGCTATCATATCCTCGTGGTAGTTGGCAGAGGATTGCTTGATATTTTTAGCAGACAACAAGAACGCATTTGGAATAAAACCGAGTTTACTTCCAGCATGTAGAATTATAATTCTTTTTCCTCTAGAACATGGAGCACTTAAATTACACTTTTTGGTGTTATCTTCCCAACCGTATTGAACTACAGCATGGGTGTTAAACCATGTTTCGTCAAGATAAATTATGTCTGTATTTGCATCTTGGTATTCTTTTATTTTACGCAGGTACCCGTGTCGATGATCAACGATGCGTGCTGATTGCATAACTACCATTCGTTTGTCCAATTTCTTGTACCTAATACCGCAATCGAGCAAAACGTTTCGCAAAGTATCTAATGATTTATAGTTATAATCTGGATAGTCGCGTAACTTATCCCTAATCATTTCTAATGTGGGCACCTTCTGTTCATTGTAAAAGTCATACACAAATCGACGAATGACATCTTTGGACGCCTTATCAAGTTTTTTAAGTTTTTGTCCAACTCTTTTCCGTTTAATAGAATGATCAACTAATAATAACCCTATAAATTGTAGTACGGCTAAATTTGGTTAATTCACAAATCCTCTTCACAATTTGATTATATGAAGAATCTATATTTTCGCCTTTTAAACACGAGTAAATATTCAAAATAACCCTTTGAGTTTGAACTTGTAAGTCTTTATTTTCAAATTCCACTTGTATAGGCTCTGTATCAAAATCGTCCGCTTCGTTGTCACTACTTTCGAAAGGCCTCCAAAATGCCATTTTGAACAATTAACTGTAAAAAATCACTCAAACACAGTATTAAAACTAGTAATTTGTTCAAATATTCACTAGAATTTAGTAATTTATAACGCTGCAAATCAAATTCCAATTGAGTTGGTAAATACTATACCCAGAAATTTTGTATGTATCTTGTAAGTGATCTCGTGAAGTTAGTTTGCGCCTTAGGTATTGAGGGTCATCATTATAAATTATTCGTCATATCGCCATATAAGCATAAGAAAGTGTAAACGTCTACGATTTTCCATATTTAATATATAATGTTGGTTTTAGATATGGCGAAATACGGAATATAACGCATACATCAATTTTGAAGTTTTTGAATTTTCTTTTTGCTAACGCTGACAATAATTTCCCATAAACAACATCAACATTGTCGATTAAAGATATCATGAGTCATCAAATGTTGATTTACTCGCTGGACATATCTTTCGCAAAACTGTATAATTTTTTCAATCTCGACTATATGCTAATATCAGTTTGGGTAAAATATGCTTTGTTAAATTCAATGTTGAGTCTAGTCAAAGCCCTAAATTTTTTGCCTAATCCACAATGGGATGGGCGTTATTATTTATTAGTAACATAAAAAGAAACTTCCGATAACGTTTTCAATTTGAAGAACGTACCTACAGCATTACGTGCGACTTTTCAGGGTTCAGTTTTAAATTATGGTTAGATGAATATTCAATTTTTCTTTTTAAATCCCGATTTATCAAAGCTAAAGCATCCTGCCGCTTTTGTAAATCAAATGATGTATATATCTGTGAGTCATCTGCAAATTGATGTAGTTGACAACTAGTGACTATATCTGGAATATCTGAAACGTACAAAGTAAACAACAGTGGCCCTAAGATGAAACCTTGGGGCATACTTATATTTAAATTTAATATCTCAATGGTTTGAAAATTAATGTTCCTCTCTAATATTTTGGATACAACAGATGACAAGTTAATTGGTCAGAAAAATCAATGGGATCATTGTTTTGGCAACTTGTTTAACTATGCTTGTTTCCATAAGGCAGGATTTTTTTAAATTACTACTTGTTTCACTATATGCAATATATGTGGAATACAGTGAGGCATGCACAATATCAACTATTCATAAATAAACTCCAGTTTAACAAAAGTATCTGATACGACACCATTTAACACTGAGAAATGTGAACTTGTAAAATTATTTAAACACATTAACACACAAAAAACCTCTAACTGTAGTACTTACATAACGAACCCACGACGAGTCCCAGATAGTTACGTGGACGTTGACGTTCTAAAACCAGATTTAGGAACTGGTATGTGTCCCCATATGAAAATTAATAACAAAGATATCCTTTACGTTAAAGATAAGCTGCTTGTCTTGTTCTCGAGCCTATTCAAGGTTCCCTAAAGCCTCTTTGCCGGTTTATGATGCGTACGTAATCACTACTAACTCTGTAAGAGTCCAGTAGAAGACGGAAAGTATCTATTTCATTATTATTTTATCGACAGTGAACGAGAAAACTGAAGCGGAAGTCTATTGTAGCGACGAATCGAGGATCCTGTATGAATAATATTGTGATATTATCCGCGTCGTCTGTGTCATAAGTTTGGTACTGGATGCGACAGAAACTTGAGAGCTTTATAGTCGAATTGTTTCTTTGAACGACTTAGGTGAAAATAAAAATAAAAGTTATGAGTTTATTCCGGACGACTGGCCATGTACGTGATGAAGATAAATGAGTTCTTGGATTGTAATATTTCGCGAGTCATTTACTGTGAAATTATTTATTATAACTTTTGGTGTGTGGTGTTGGTTGCAAGTTCAAGCACTTAGGATTACAGATCGTAATACAGGATGTCATGGAAGTAACTCTCACTGTTTAGGAGTTAACTTTGCAGACGAGAATAATAAGATAAATTCCTACATAGGCCAGTTGATAGCGGTTTTAACCTCGGAAAGATGAAAAATTGCTGAAAATTGACACATATCCCAGAAAAATTTAAAATTATCGTCCTATTTCATTACCAAAGTATTGGATAAAAAACGTATTTGCCCAAATAGTTAATTTTTTAACAGGTAACAAGATATTACACAACCCATAACACGGTTGCAAAAAAAAAATAGAAACACGTAACAGGCTGTATTACGGTTTGTAGACAAATTACATACATGTTTAAAAGTGAATTATTTATTATTTGTTTGCTTATAGTAATGAAACATATTCTTTATAGGATTTTACAAACAGTGGAAAGAAAAGCTATCTATGAGAACTAAAGGAAAAACTATATATAAAAATATTAATGAAATCTTTGCATTCTTTCGATAACCTGACTTCTTGTTATGCTAACAAGTAAAAATTCCTATTTGCCATTCTCATTTTAACACTAGCATCCAACCTAGTCCCCTACGGCTAAGCAGGCCAAACTAGTATCCACATGATCCCCTACGATATGTAAATTCAGTTAAAAATGAGATTTTATGAAAATGTAATTCATTAGAATGAAAATTTTTTTAAAGACATGGTACGTAAATAAATTAATTTCAGGCCTTTGTTCTCATTATATATTATATATTTAAATTAAAAAAAAATTATTTGAATAGGTTTAGAATGTCATGAAAATGTGGAAATTTTAAATTTGAACAAAGAAACAAATTTTCAATCTATTTTAATGGTAAAATTTTTTAAAAAATGGAAAAAAAAATTCTATTTTTTTTTAAATAGATTTAGAACGTTATGAAACGTGGAAATTTTAAATTTGAAGAAAGAAAAAAAAATCTATCTACTTTAGTGGAAACATTTTTTTCAAAAATGTAAAAAAAAAATCGGTAAAGGTATTTACACAGAACTTCCCTCGTTCATGGCAGTCTCTCTAAAAAAATAATAATTACGAAATGACATTGAGAATAATAATCGGAGTAGAGTTATTGCTATTATTACAAAGAAAACTTGATAAGTTTTGGTCAAAAAAATATACAGATTGCTCATCCAACAGCAAAAGTTCAATACTAAATAGCAGGTGCCACATATGGCAGGCTTGCGCAAATACCTTTACAAATGTCCACCATAACTGAATTATTTCTTGGGATGACCACCCTGTACATTTTTCAATAAAAGTATAATAGGTGCATATGCAAGATGTTACTGCCATCTGTCACATTTTCAATCCAACATTCACGTAATGGAGTGGAAGTATAGTGGTGGTTAAAAAATTTCATTTTTTAAAAAATTTTCAAAAGATGGTAAAATAATTTTCAAATTTTTTGCTTCTGAAATAGGTTTAAAATGTCAAAGGTAGAAATTTTAAATTAGAGCAAAAAGGAAAGTTTCCTTCTGTTCTATACTAGTGCTAAAAAAAGTTTAAAAATTAAAAATGATGTATTTTTAAAATAGGTTTAGAATGCTATGAAACGTGAAAATTTTAAATTTGAGCAAATAAAAAAAAATTCGATCTATTTTAGTGGTAAAAACTTTTTGAAAAATGTTGGTGAAAAAAATTTTCAAATTTTTTTTTCTGAAATACCTAGGTTTAGAATGTCATTTAAATTTGAGCATTCTGGTGTTAAATTTTTTTCCAAACTGGTAACAAAATGTTGCAAATTTTTTTTTCCGAAATTGGTTTGGAATATCATGAAACGTGGAAATTTTAAATTTGAGCAAAAAAAATTTTTTCGTCTGTTCTATAGTAGTGATACATAAATGGATTAAAAATGTTTTAAAATATTTTAAAAAATTCTTCAAAAACATTTTTAAATTTGTTTGAATAGTTTTAGAATGCCATGGAAACGTGGATAGTTAAAATCTGAACAAAGAAAGAAAAATTCTGTCTTAGTGATAAAATTTCAAAAAACTTTTTTTTTTAATCAGGCTTAGAATGCCATGAAACGTGAAAATTTTAAATTTGAAGAAAGAAAAAAAAAAAATTCATTTTAGTAGTAAAAATTTTTTCAAAAATATTGGTGAAAAAAATTTTCAAAATTTTTTTTCCTGAAATAGGTTTAGCGCGTCATGAAACGTGGAAATTTTAAATTTGAGCAAAAAAAATTTTTTTTCATCTTGGTAAAAATTTTTTCAAAAATGTTTGAAAAAAATTTTCAAAAAATTTTTTTTCCTGAAACAGGTTTAGCGCGTCATGAAACGTGGAAATTTTAAATTTGAGCAAAAATAATTTTTTTTTACTATTTATTCCGTTTAGACGGTCCACCCTGTATATTTTTCAGTGAAAATTCTACCAGTTCTTCGCTGACAGTAGGGTTAACTACCTACCAAATTTGACTGCTCTCCGTCAAGTAGTTTTTTAGTAAATACACCAACAGACAGACAGACAGACAGACAGACAGACAGACAGACAGACAGACAGACAGACCGACAGACAGACAGACAGACAGACAGACTGACGGAATTGAAAAACCTATATTTTCGGAATCTACGTGTTCTGAAACGTCAGAATCCGAAAAAATCTCGGAGGGTGATTTTTTCTCGAATACAATACTTCCCTTCGGTATGCGAGGGAAGTAAAAATTTCAATTTTTTTTTTTTAAATAAGTGACTCGTGTAATGCTACAAAAATCGAAATCCCGTTAAAAACACTAAATTACGTGATTTATGAGCAAGTAAAATTCACCAACATTGCTTTCGGGGCAAAACTCAATTTTTTCAAATGGAACCGTGTCGGTACCGTGGTACCATTTATTAGTACTATTAATAAGGAATTTATTCATATGTCGTATTAAAATGTACGATAAATACAAACAAAATTACAGGTAAAAGAAGATAAGAAAATACTATTTTGTTCTAATTAAATGTTAAGAAGTAACTAAGGTGGCTTTGAAAACAATGAAATATTTAGCTTGTCAAACATTTGTTGGTTTAACGGTGTTTTTATTGTGTTTTTAAAAATTGTTTAAAATTCTTGTTAGCTGCAAATTTATACAAGAGATGAAAAAGTGGACGTGTTAATTATTTATGGGGAAAGTAAAAGAAAAATGCAATGGCAGCTATGGACCTTCATGGCCTACAATATTCTGATAGATAATGTCCAGCGAAAAATTATTTTAAACGTGTTGAAAACCAAATCCGAAGAGAGCCTAACAATGATGACGAAGAAAACTTCATTATTGACGAAGGAACGGAAATCAATGTTTTGGCTCGAATAGAAGTTGATAAGACTGTTTCTTTAAGGCAAGTTGGGTTTGAATTGAACATCAGTTACCAAACAGTAAGCTGAATTTTGCACAAATACCACTATAAATCTTTTAAATACCAATTGCACCAGCATTTGTACGAAAGTGATTACGATCGTAGGATGGAATATTGCAAGTGGATTTTGTATAATAACGTGCAGCCAAGCAATGATTCTTTGGGACTGATTTTATTATCGGACGAGTCAAGGTTTACAAATTTGGGATTATTTAACCGACAAAATGCAAAATATTGGTCACAAGAAAATCAAAATTTATTACTTTCAAGTGCGGTTCGGTTTCAATGTTTGCCTTGGAATAATCGGTAGTAGGATCATTGGTCCAATAATATTTGAAGGACCTCTGACTGGTGCCAGATACTTGAGATTCCTGGAAAATGAGATTGAGGACATTTTAGATGAGTTACCTATAGATTTAGGACAGGGAATGTATTTCCAACAAGATGGCGCTCCTCCTCATAATTTAAGGATAGTAATTGATTACCTTCAACGGAGATTCGGAGAAAACGTAATTTCGATGAATGATCCTATGAGGTGGCCTCCAAGGTCACCTGTTCGCCCCTTGATTTCTTTATTTGGAATCATTTAAAAAAATATTGTCTATGCAACGGCCCAGCAATTGGCGAACGTTCTTCGAGAAAAAGCTACGCGAGTTCAGAAGTGCATTGAAGTTAATGGACAGCATTTTGAACAACTGTTGTAACATTTTCTGTTAACTTTTTGTATTCCAAAACCACCTTATGTGTAACAAGGTAATTAGAATAGAATTGTGTTTTCTTATTTTCTTTTAACTGTAATATTATTTGTATTTATCGCACATTTTAATACGACATATGAATAAATTCCTTATTAATAGTACTAATAAATGGTACCACGGTACCGATAAGGTTCCATTTGAAAAAAATGAGTTTTGCCCCAAAAACCATTTTGGTGAAATTTATTTGCTCATAAATCATGTAATTTAGTGATTTTAATGGGATTTCGATTTTTGTAGCATTACACGGGCCATTTAGAATAAATCTGAACCGTCATGACACACTTAAATAGAAAACTAAAAATTATATTATAAAAAAATTGATGTTTGAAATGTCACTTATTTGGCATCGTTGGATTCAGAAAATTATGCGGAAGTCAAAAATGCTGTAATATATAGGGTGTTCCATTTAAAAATCGAAAGTTAGTGTCACATCCGGCGAAACCGGAAGTGAAAAAAACAATTGCATGTCAAAAAGTGCCGCTTATTATGTATGTAGTATATCCTAAATTTCTGTTACACCCGGTATACTAGAAGCCAAGACCTCAGATTTTTAAATAATATTTATACTTTCTTTATACAAAGCTCCTTATACTGTACTAACAGACGACATATTTCAATATACCCACCCAAAAATGTGAATTATGAGACAAAAGGCACACCACTTCTCCCGAACCCTTTTTAACCCCTCAGCAACTATTGTTGTACCTACATTTCAGTTTCAATAGCAAACATCTAGATTTCCATTCTGTAATATTCTTTCTGTACCAAGGGCACTGTTTATACAATCTAATAATTCAGCTTGTCTCTCAGTAAATCGTGTTTTCTGCAAGAACTCTGTACAAAAGGAAGACAAAGATTAAACCGAAGTGTAAATTTAGAGACACGTTTACTTGAATTTCAATATAGACATTTCCATTGGGAATGTGTACATGAAATCCGCAATATTTTTAAATTAGCACGTAATATGATGCTTGCACATGTCGGGACTTCACTCATGTTGAGATAAAAAGGCCACATTAGGCCACCATCCAATGGACCCATTTAATATTATTTTAGTACATATTCTGAAAGAGCCTTCACGAGTATAGTAACTACGTCAAAGATTCAAATTTTCTGACTGCTCCTTCATTGATTGATTGCTTGATTGATTAGTCAGAGTATGGTGGGCATTGCTGCTACTTCCGGATATCCAATTTGGATATTTTTATACAGTTTGTTCCAATAAAAACTCTCAAGCCGGATATATTCTAAACGAATAGAGATATTTCAATTCAGTAAAAGCCTATTTGTAGAGCACAAAGAGAGCTTCATTTTTTAATATAATTGTGTTTTAATATATCAGTATGTAGATGGCGCTGTGCTCTAAAGAAATATTTCGATGGGAGAAACTTTGAAATAGGGTCTATGTGAAAGAAAATGCATTTCTAAGCAGATTATGTTCTAAAAAAATACCATAAAACTAACCGTTTTCGAGATATTTGAGTCCAAAAGTTGGCATTTGCCAATATTGAATAATTGTAATCTCTTCAACATTTCAGTTCTTTAAGTGGGACAATCTGTATTTAATTTAAAAATTTTAGAAGAAAATATTTAAAGAATTTTTCATATCTTATGAATTAAATATATTTGAAGTAACCCTTGGAAAAAAAAATATTATTTATCATATAATTCAAACATTTAAGCAATACAAAAACAATTAAGAACATAAAACAATTTTTACGAACTAATGAAATTAATATAACTATTTTAACAGGTGTTCAAAATGATTGCCATTTTCATTAAGACACATCGTAAACCTATTAATTAGTTCAGATCTACAAACTTTTAATAATGTATGCCGATTAATGGCGGCAACACTACCATAAATTTTATTATAAAAATCTGCCATATCTTCTATTGGTTCATTGTACACTTCAGTTTTTAAAAATCCCCATAAATAAAAGTCTAATGGAGTAATGTCAGTAGATCGAGCGGGCCATCTAAGTATTCCATTGGTACCAATCCATCTTCTTGGGTATGTTTGATTTAAATAATTAACAACGTTGTGATGATTATGTGGGCCTGCTCCGTCCTGATGAAACCACATATTATTCAACTGAGCGGGCAAATTCCTTAACAGTACTTGTAAATCACTTTACAAAAATTGTAAATATCTTTTACCTGTTAAATATAGAGGCGTGGGCCAGCAATGTAACCATTAACGATACCACACCAAACATTTACTCCAAAACGATTCTGGGATCTGGTATGTCTCATCCACCTAGGATTCTCTTGAGACCAGTAACGACAATTATGTGTTATGATTACTCCATTGTTGTGAAATCGACTTTCATTACTCCACATAATTGTATCTAAAAGATTTGGATTTTCTCCTAAGAGAATTGAAAATTGCGCCAAACAATCTAATCTCCGCTCATTGTCTCCTGGAATCAAATGATGAACTAAATGAACTTTATATGGAAAAAATTGTATGTTTCAAGAGTTTGTCGCAGGTGGAACGTGCAATATTTGTTTCTTCCGTCAACTTGCGTACTGACATGTTTATGTTATTGTCTACTAGATGTAATACTAATGCAATATTTTCATCAGTTGCAGTTTTTTTTCTTCTTGTTGTTTTTGCTTTCTTAAAACCTCCATAATTTTTCAAATTAGAACACAAACTTACAAAAGTTTTCCGATCTGGTAAAGGTCTGTCAGGAAAACGTATTTCATATAAACTTACAGCTCTTGAAGCATTTTTACGACATTCCCCATAAATTAAAATCATGTTTAATTTATCTTCATTTGTATGAGAAACCATATTTAATAATAAATGCTCACAAAGAAAACAATAATTAGGTACAATAATACAGTTCTATTGACACACCAATAAACAAAATGTGATTGAAATTGAGAAATGTCAAAACTATTATTCCAAAGGTAACTTTAATTGCATTTAATTTATAAGGTATAAGGGTTATTATACTCACTAGATATCAAATATTTTTAATTATAATCTAACCTAATAGCAAAGCAATTATATGAAAAATTGGCAATATTGGCAAATTCCAACATTTGGACTGAAATATCTCGAAAATGCTTAGTTTTATGGTATTTTTTTTCATAATCTGCTTAGAAATGCATTTTCTTTCACATATTTTTAATTTATTCTCGTGTCTTCTGTTTACGTCCAGATATGGTTTCATGTTTCCTAAAAATTTGTGTTTTTGTTTTAACGTCCTGTATCGGTGAGTCCAAGTGTTTGTTTGCCAAGACAAACATTAGCTCGCTCTAAAAAGCTTATATTTATAACCATTCTACAGGTAAATAGCCATTTACAGTGGAGGTGCAAGGAAGACCCCCGAGAGAAACTTTGAGACACCCTGTATATCGATGTGCCAAGGTAAGGCAAATGGATTGGTCCCGGAGGTCTCCTCCGTACACCTCTAGATTATTTCTTATGGGATCATCTCAAGTCAGAGGTGTACAATGAAGAGTTCTATACACGAGAACAGCTTCTAAAAAAATTATTACTGTATGTGATAACATTAGAAATAACCCGGAAATGATTAATAGGTCAGTGAAAAATATATTAAAACGTTCTCGAAAATGTATTGACGCTGGGGGCATTCATTTTAAAAACCTGTTGTAGTCTTAATAAAATTGTTTGCACCGTTTTTAATAATTTTTTTTAGTTATTTAAAGTTCTAGATAAATTTATTTTGTCAAAATAAAATCGCAAACTTTTGTGTTTAATATTTTTAAGTTATTTTCAAAGGGCGTTTAATATTTTTTTAAATTGTGCTTGTTAATTCAAGTCTTTTCACTAACATTATTTTCCTTTCATGAAAGAAGTGGAATGTGTATTATTTTGGATGCAATTTAAATTGAAACAAGCCTAGAAACACTGAATGTCAAACTCAGCAACCAAATAAAGACAGTGCTTTAGACTGGAATATTTTACATTATTTTTGGAAGGACAATAAGTTCAGTTGCTTTATATCAGGTGGTAAAAGATTATACAATTTCAGGTTGGGATTATTTTTAGCGTTTAGAGTTAACCTATAGCGAGGTACTCCGGACGCACGTGTGTTGTGCTTACGATAATCAGACTGGATGGAGAGGTTGGACACACTCTTGTAAATCTCCACAAGATTATAAAAATTAAATAGTGAAAGCCATAGCGCACTGAGAGGAATAATGACAACTTAATGAAAATAGTTTCACAGTGATCCGTAAACCCAGCACTGATGAGTATTCTTATAACTTTCTTTTGTTGGCGAAAAACTTTTAATGCGTGGTAGAAGTTACCTCATAAGAGCACTGCGTAGGAAAGTCTAGAGTGGAAAACGAAAAAATAAGCATTCCTTAGGGTGTCGAATTCGATAATGTTTTTTAGATTCCTGATGAGGAAGAAAGTGGATGAAAGCCATTTATTTTACTGGAATATGGTTTACCCAGATAAGGTTGTCAGGAGTTTAACGGGAGCGCGTTTTGATAAATTTTATTTGCAGATATCAAATAGTGTTAGTCTATTTAAAGTGAACCAGTTCTTCGCCTCTAGTTCGATGTCACAGCTTAGTTGGATCAGATTAGCAATGTTTCGGTCAGAGCACAAGAGAGCGGTATCATCAGCAAATAATGCTGATTTAGTAGGAAACATGAATTGCTGTAAGACATTAATATTGATTAAAAATAAGAGCGGCCCCGAGACAGAGCCTTGGGGTACACCAAGTTTAGTGCGGAGACTTTTGTTTACCTAATTAATAATTCGTTGTCTTTAGTTAAGAGGAATACCCTTAGTAGTTCCCCTGCAAAGTTTCAAGGATTACGGTTTAGTTTACCCCCGGCAACACCAATTGTAGGAGAAATAACTTTACATTTTATTTGCTAGTGAAGAGAGAACGGACACGTCTTCTCTTTCAACCGCAGGCGCAGTGAGAAGTGGGCAAGAGATTTATTTCATAGCATTATTACCTGAGAACCTATAATTTATATGATACGGATCACATTTGTAGTGAAAACAGTGTAAACAGATAACTACTCGACACGAACAGGTGGTGGCTCTGATGTAGCATCAGACTTTCAATCGCTGTTAAGCAGGTTTTTTAAAATTATTTTCCTGCCTACTAACTGGACAAAAATCTCTACTCTGCCAATACACAAAGCGGCGTTAAGCGTCATTTTTAATTCAATGAAATAAAATAAATATAATAAACATAAATTTTCAGAAGTGTTTTATATAACGATTGTTTCTTGTAACATTTCTGCTGCGAGCCACTAGCCATAACACCGGCGGTTGGTGCATTTGTTTTACTATGTATAAATAAAATGTATCAATAATAATATTGTAAACTATTTAAACTCGTAGCAATAGGAATGACATGTCAAATATTTAAACAAAATAAAAAACTTTAAAGGTGAAGGTAAGAGGTAATCGCGGGGTTCTGGGTTCAAAACCTGGTGCCTTCTGCTTTTTTTCTTATTTGTTTGTAGAAAAGTTATAGGCATTTATATATAAAAAAACATTATGGGTATTTATGTAAGATATAAAATACTATAAAGAATTTTTTTAGTAAATTTGACGAAAGTTTACCGTATTGCCAGATACTAACTTTTATATTTTATTCAGTATCCTGAAATACATCATTCTATAAATATTTGTTTGTTTTATACCTATTATTTAACAAAAACCAGAATTGAGTGGCATTCCCCCATTTAAATATTTTATTGAATATCAAAATTTTTACAAATTACCCGGAAACTTGCTTTTATAGTTATGAAAAAGAATGTTAACATTTTCCTACCAACATATTATACAGTTATACACCTACCAGGACAGGTGGCAGCAAAAACAGGGACGTCCTCACTTATGCATTTATTTTTTAAGAAATTACGTACAGGACGTATTTGATTTAAACATTCATTTTTTCGTAATCTTATTAAAAAAAGTGTAATATGTACTTAGCAAATGTCCAGTATTTTTATCCCAAATGTATTTTTAAATTCTTTTTACCAAAAACAATGTCAGTTTTCGCAATTTAATTAATTTATTACCGTTTTCTTAAATGTTTTTTATATTTCAAATAAGCCGCCGGACATTACTTAAATTGCCAAAGCTCACATTTGCATTTAGAGAAAAATATTAAAAAATATCTCTCAAAAAAATACTGCCTTAACATATTTTATTCAATAATTAAAATATACAACATTTCCGGAGCCAACCGCACAACCACGTCGCGCAGCGTCGTAGTGTTAGTGCGGTTGGGCGGTTGACTAATTATATTCCATTGCATTTTTCTAAGGTTATTTCTAGTTTGATTTTCATTAAAATGAAAGTATTGGTAAATCAAACAAGGTAGTCTTGTTGTCACATGGTATTTAATATATCCATACCTATTGTTATTGAAATTAGAATATTACAGAAACGACGCTAGACATCGGTCGTCGTCGAAACGAAAAAATGAAAGAATATGATTCTCGGTATTAAAATTTATCAAATTCAGAAGTTTCACAACAATGACGTTAGGCGTCGGTCGGCGTTGAGAGGTAAAAATGCAAGAAAATGAATCTAGGAATCGAAATTTGTCAAATACACGAGTTTTACAAAAACGACGCTAGGCGTCGGTCGGTGTCGAGACGTAAAAATGCAAGAACATAGATTTAGATACACAAGTTTTACAAAAACGACGTTAGGCATCGGTCAGCGTCGAGACGTAAGAATATGAATCTAGAAATTAAAATTTATCAAATACACGAGTTTTACAAAAATGACGCTAGGCGTCGGTCGGCGTCGAGACGTAAAAATGCGAGAACATCGATTTAGATATCAGATGAAAAATATTATAAAGAAATCTGAGGGCTTGGCTTCCCGTATAGGTGCGCACCAAACCTCAAGTATTTGTACACAGCTTGCTTTTACACATTTCCCCTATTTATATACCTATACTTACATCGCCACCCCTTCATATCAACGGAATCATCTCAAAATATGATTTAGTTCCAATTGTCGTTATAATACATATGTACCAAATTTCAAGCGAATATCTCAATTTTATTGTATCAACCTCTTTAATAATGGAGTAGGGGCGGTGGGGGGTTAAAAAATATTATAAAAAAGTCTCAGGCCTTGGCTCCAAGTACATACACCGTACTTCAAGTTTCTGTACTCTTATCAGCTTGCTTTAATTATTTTCCCCTATTTACCCCTATTTAACCCCCAACCCTTCAACGGAATAATCTAAAAATATAATTTAGTTCCAGATGTCATTATAATATATACGTGTACCAAATTTCAAGTGAATAAGTCAATTTTATATTATCAACCGCTTTAATAATGGAGTAGGGGTGGTGGGGAGGTTGAAATTTGTTATTAAAAAATCTGAGACCTCGGCTTCTAAATATAAAAAATGTTGAGGCCTTGGCTGCTAGCACATACACCAAATTTCAAGTTTCTGTACTCTTACCAGCTTGCTTTACCTATTTCCCCCCATTTATCCCTATTTACCCCCAACCCTTCATCGGATATGTTCAAAAAACAATCCAGTCCAGATCTCGTTATAATATATACGTGTACAAAATTTCAAGTCAATGTCTTAAACCGTTCCGGAGAAAATGTGCTGACAAAAAAAAAATTACAGACAGACAGACTGACAAACAGAAAAAAAATTTTCTCTTAAATTTAAAATCTCGACGTTTCATGAAATTCTAAACCTATTTCAAAATAAATTTTTTTTTCACGATTGCTGTACTTCCAATCCACTACGTGGATGTGGAAGTAATTCCTCTTTTTTTCTTGTACCATATTGGTGCACTTTGCGCCTTTAACTATTGTTTATACCCATTACGCGATTAAATGTGTTCCGGTAAATACTGAATTAAAATAGGTACGCAACAAGCTCAGTTTATATATTTCTCTACTGTAGCAAGAGTCAAAGCCTGGAGAATGAGAAGTCTCAAGTTAGACAAAGAGCCAATGCGTATATGATCCGCCTCTCTGGCTAGGTGGAGATGGAAAACATTCCTAAACATTTTTTAAATTACATGCGTAATTGCCCTGAAGTATAACTCATTAAAAAATTGACATTTTTGAATTATGTTTAAACGAATGTGTAAACAAAAGATGATGAGAGAATTATCTGACCGATGCTTTTTTGAGAATGATATCTAGAAGTATGTGGAAATTAAATAAATATCAGTCAATCAAATGATAAAGTTTGTGATTTTTTTTCTTAAGATTGGTTCACCGGATTTGAAAAAGCAATGGTCACATTGTAGAACTAGTAGCTAACTTCTTCTAAGAAAAAAACGAGTGTGATACTTGTAAAAATAAAGCTGCTAGAGCTAAGCGCGTTTGCTATATTTCACGTATAAGTATTTCCGCATGCGAGGATTCCTCTTAACCATGCCATTAAAATTATTACCAGTTCTAAAAAAATCTGGGTTCTCTACCCGTAATTGTAAGTAATTTAACGAAAATACACTGACACTTCTTTTTAATTCATTTGTTAAGTCAATATTTGAAGACGCTTGAACAACGTGGAATCTTATAGTTATTAAAATCATAAATCTAACATTGAAAAGTCTCAGAGAAGTTTTATTAAATATCTATGGTTTAAAGGTCTTGCTAGTGATTTTCTAGAGTGTGAATTATACAGAGATTTCACACGAATGATCTTTGGGTAATATATATTACCTCTTTTATTTCTTAAGATTGTTGATGACACAATCGATTGCTTGAAATTCTCAGTTGCTGGATTTTATGTTTATTCGCTTCTAGACTATTTGTTCGCTTTGCGAATTAATTTGCTATTGCCTCCTTCTTGCATTAACGGTGTTCCAGTTACAATTCATTTTATAATAAAGTTATTTAATTGGCTCTCTGTAGAATAAATACGGCTTTATAATTAAAATAAAACATATTTCTATAAAACTGAGTTGGCAAGTCCTTTGTGTATTCTTGCTATCATTTAGTTACATAGTCATTGTCCCTTTTTATTACTTTAAATTTTCCTTATAAAAACTCGCTGCCTAAGGAATCACTACTTCCACATCCAGATTTTCCATCCAAGTCTCTTTAAAGGAAAACATCTTCACCATATTTGCACTCTAGTATGTGGAAATATATATATAATATTTGAGGCAAATTTCATGAAAAAATTTGAGGCGTTGTTGGCTTTTAGCATATACGCCTGTACCCTTATTAGCATGCTTTACTTATTCTTCTCTATTTACCTCCCCAACCCCTTCAACGGAACCATATCAATCAGATGTCATTACAAAACATACTTACGTGTACTAAATGTCAAGTGAATTTCTCCATTTTATAATGAAGTGGAGGTGGTGGGGGGTTAAAAATACTATAATGATGTCTGAATTCTTGACTTCTAGTACATACCCCAAATCCCAAGTTTCTGTACTTTTACCAGCTTGTTTTACGTATTTTCTTCTATTTACCTCTACTTACCCCCACTCCTTCAACGGAATCATCTCAAAACATATTCTAGTTCCAAATGTCTTTATAATACTGTTACGGATTTCCACCTTTTTGGGAAACACCCTGTATGAATCCGTGGGTTCTAAATAATTTCAACAAGAGATAAACACTACTAACACTTTATTTAACAATTTACTGACTATACAATACTTCAAAATAAACTTTGTTTACTTTAACCTCACTTTTTCCCGAACGTGTCACTTCTCAAATAAACTTCTTCCTCCGCGCTTGTAATTGCGCCTTATATACTCCGAAATTAGCTCTAGATTAATCCAGAATCTTCTCCAACTATAATCTAGAAAAGTCCTTGGCTCTTTCTAGAGCCTTTCCAGTCACTATCAGTAGGCATAGGCGCATCATCTCCAATTCCAAGGGGGTGCAATTCATAACACTGCCCCCTCCTTAAGCCTAGATCGTCCCGATCAGGCAACTCAGGATCATCAGTGTATCTCGCCAGCCTGTCCAAATGCACGATCTTCATCTTGGACTTTCTGCTTTGCTGAATCCGATAGACGACATCATTAATTCGGGTAATAACAGTGTACGGTCCATCCCAAGGTGGCTGAAGTTTCGGTGACCTTCCTTTCTTCCGCTGTGGGTTGTACAGCCAAACCAGGTCTCCTGCCTTGAACCCTTCTGAACTACCCTTCCGGTCGTATCGAGCCTTCATTCTGTCACTGGCTGGTGATGGCTCCGCTATATTGTTAGCCAACCTCTTGAAAGGAGCTCCGGCGTTGAACTGCTTGTTTTCACCCTTACTTCCAGTCTGTGGTCCCTTACTGGCTGCACAAATCTTGCATTTGCGACACCAAGCCTCCACATCCTGACGACTTCTTACCCAATAAAATCGTTCTCGTATTTTCTTCAGGGTCTTGTTAACACCGAAGTGTCCATCGGATGTTCCATTGTGCACTTCCTGAAGCACCTTTGCTACTCGACACCTGGGAATCACTAGACGCATAACCACCTTTTTTCCATCCGGGCTTTCCCATGCTCTCCACAACAGCCCGTTCCTGACACTCAGTAAGTCCCACTGCGCCCATAGTGCCTTCAGTCCCACTCTTTTGTCCGAAACATCCTTCCATTTTGGACGAGTTCCCCTTTCTTTGGCTCTCAATATAGGCCCAATTTCCACATCGTTTAGTTGCTCTTGTCTGAGCGCTT
The DNA here is from genome assembly GCA_963583905.1 of Stenurella melanura. Lineage (NCBI taxonomy): Eukaryota > Metazoa > Arthropoda > Insecta > Coleoptera > Cerambycidae > Stenurella > Stenurella melanura. The sequence continues at coordinate 116,578,720 of OY757316.1, read as the reverse complement.
CATCTACACTATCATCCGGCACTTCCACTTTGACAGTGTTGACTGCTCCCTTGACCTGCAGTTTCTCCTGGTGGTAGTACTTGCACCTTCTTCCGGATGAAATATCTGCAATTTTCTGGGGTTTCACTTTACTTCCATGTCCTGGTAGTAGTGGACTTCTTGGAATGCTTCGAAGCTGGGAAATTTTTACTTCTCTCGGGGTACCACGTTCCCTATCTGTCACAGTCTCTCTGGTACCAGCTTCCTCTGATTTTCCCCTCAGCTTCACAGCTTCTCCGGCCTTTATTTTCTCCAATCTTCTCCGTGGACATTCAAGCTGGATATGTCCTAGTTCTCCGCACCTGTAACATTTCATACTCCGTCGTCCAATTGGCCTTCCACTACTTTGTTTATTCTGTGTCCTTTCCATGTTTCCAGCATTCACATTCCTCGAGTTCCGATATCGACAGTCTCGTTTCATATGCCCTACTCTGCCACAGTTGTAACATTTAGTACTCCTGCTTGGCTTTCCTTGTCTTCCCGCAGTATCCCATTGAGCCAGTAACTGACTAATCATTTTATTTACCTCCTGTATCTGGATCAAGATAGGGCTCTCTTTCTTCTTTTCTGGTTGTGATTCTTCGATACTCACAGCTTGTACTCTTGGACTCGGGGTATCCTGAAGGACAGCTTCCACCTCGAGTGCACGTACCAACGCTTCGCTGCTGTTCTGGTATCGAGATAACCTGAGGACTCGCCTGATCTCATCATCCTGTATACCATCCAGAAAAGCCTCTACTGCCAGTTGATCTTGGAATTCCTTCGGTACATCCGGGTAAGCCAGGTGAGCCAGTCTCCACACGGCAGCTTCAAACTCTTGCAAATTTTCCCCAGCCCCTTGAACACGTGATTTCAGCTGGGTCTGGTACACTCGGGCAAGGTGTTGATCGCCATATCGTAGATCTAGGGCAGCTTTTAAAACTTTAAAATCCCGTTGTTTGTCTACTGGGATTGTCTGGAGTATTTCCAATGCTTGGCCCCTTAATGCCACGATTAACGCCATAGCCTTTTCTTCGTCATTCCAGTTGTTTGCACTCGCTGCTGCCTCAAACTGCATCTTGTAAATGGTCCATGAACTTTGGCCGTCAAAGGAGGGAGGTTCGAACAGCTGATCTGATAATACCACTTGCTGGCTTCCTTTATCCCTCAACTGTCGCTTAAGCAGGTCTATTTCCTCTTTGATTTCACTTACTTCTTCCCGATGCCTTCTTTCTAGCTCTTCCAACACTTTCTGGAATTGTGCAAATAAGTCCTGTATTTGCTTTTCAGTTGCCATACTTCTGGTTGTTATAGGCATACGACTACTTTGAAATCAAATTAATTTAACAATTACGTTACTATCGGTAATGGGACTGTCCAGAAAAACGTCAAAACGGCACGAAAAAGTCTTATCTAGAGTCTTCGTCACTTAACCTCTAATGTCCAAATAAAATGTTCCAAAAATGTCTCAAAAAATGCACTTGACACTATTTTCCTGTTCGAAAATAACCATCGAACAACGGCCAGTAAATTAGTCCTCCGTGTTAGCACCAACTTCGAGAATACACTGCCAAACCTTCTCGAACACTTCCGAAAAATCCTCTTGTCAAAATTCCGCTTCCGACACCAAAATGTTACGGATTTCCACCTTTTTGGGAAACACCCTGTATGAATCCGTGGGTTCTAAATAATTTCAACAAGAGATAAACACTACTAACACTTTATTTAACAATTTACTGACTATACAATACTTCAAAATAAACTTTGTTTACTTTAACCTCACTTTTTCCCGAACGCGTCACTTCTCAAATAAACTTCTTCCTCCGCGCTTGTAATTGCGCCTTATATACTCCGAAATTAGCTCTAGATTAATCCAGAATCTTCTCCAACCATAATCTAGAAAAGTCCTTGGCTCTTTCTAGAGCCTTTCCAGTCACTATCAGTAGGCATAGGCGCATCATATCCAATTCCAAGGGGGTGCAATTCATAACAATACATACGTGTATCAAAATGGGGAGAGAGGGGTGAAGGCCTTGGCTTCTAGTAGATACACCACATCCAAAATTTATATACTCTTACCAGCTTGCTTTACTTATTTCCCCCTATTTAACCCCCAACCCTTCAACGGAATATTTCAAAATATAATCTAATTGCAGATGGCGTTATAATACATACGTGTATCAAATTTCAAGTAAATATCTGATTATTTTTGTTTCAGATCTCGTCATGGTACATATATGTACCAAATTTCAAGTCAACATCTTTAGTCGATCCTGAGAAAACGTACGTACAAAAAAAAGCTAACACATCGACAGACAGACAGACAGACGGAGGGACAGACAGTCAGACCGACAGATAGACAGAAACATTTTTTCGCTCAAATTTAAAATCTCGACGTTTTGACATTCTAACAACAAAATATAAAACACATTTTTTTACGATTACTATACCTCTCCATTACCTGGATGTGTAAGAAATTAATAATATTATTTTCATTAGACTCTCCTAACAGCAATGAGCAACATGCATGAATTTTAGAAATGCAATAATTTATTATTTTTTCGTTATATATGTTATATAAGTTGAGAAAGTAATGAAGAAAAGGTACAAAAAAAAATGTGTAGCCTAAATAAACGACTTTGAAATTCAAAAATTTATGGGAACATATCCACGTGACTGAAAACACCACGCTATTGGTCTGACGTCATTCGGTATAATGTCTAATGGTCGTCTATCTGCCAAGGGGTTAAATCGTAAATTGTTTTGTGTTTTATAAATGTGTATTGATATTTTCATAAAAGAAATCATTCATTTATTTATTTATTTTAATTATTAAGTGGTAAAAATGACGGACAGTGGGTTTTACGGGGCCAGAGTGACAATTTGCCCGTTGTTGATGTGTTTAAGATGACAAACTTTTTTGCTACTAATACTGATTTTATTAGTGCAGAAAAGGGAGGTACTAAAGCAACAAGGTATGTGTCATTCATTATTCTAAACATTAATTCAATTGTGCCCATTTTTATCCTTTTACTGTAGTTAATTATAACAAATTATTTATGTACCTAACCTCAAAACAGGTAAACAAGGCAATGTTTTAATGTTATATTAATTAATATTTTTCATCTTAGAATGCTTTACTTTTTTATATAATAAATACCTCCCGTCACTTACTAAGTACGTACTTTTAGGTAGGTAGGTACATTAATAGTAAAAATAACTGTTGACATACATAGGTATATATAAATATATAACTGGATAATATGTAGAACGTCGAGAAGTTACATTATTCCCACCGTTCTTATACATTTATACATTTTAATTCAAGGTTCCTATTAACAGAAGTTAGTAAACTTTTGTATTCCTATAAATAAGAAAGTGACCAAATTCACGATATGTAAACAAATTATCACAATAATATTAGGGTTAGGTACATATTTTCATAATATTATTATAAAATAATTAGTTTTAATGGGTAAATTTACATCAAAATGATCCTGGCAGCAATATAATCTTGAGGATGACGATAATTCTGCATTTCGGTCGTCTCGTCTTATAGGTCTGCACCATTTCTTACCAACTTTATCGCGTCTTGGCACATTAAAAAATAACTTTTCTGGAGTTCTTATTGTAGTATTTGTAGATTTGGGCACAATACAATATTTATAGCTACTTTTCTTTGTATTTTCCATAACACAACATAAATAATGTGTACACATTCGCAATCACAGTACGTTTTCCGTCGGTGCGATGTGCCGAATGACGTCACACACAAGTAGCGCGGAAACTTCTCCATTTAAACGCAGTTAAATTGACAGCTGCAGTAAATAATTTTTTTAACCTTTAATTAGAACATGAAACAAAAATAAAATATTGGAAAGATAATGTTTTTTAGCGATCTATTCATCTGCGATGTTTAAAAAAATTATGCATTTTGCTCATTCCCGTACTGTTTGCAAGTTATTACAGTGTCTTGAGATATTATGATCCATAAGAAATGTTCGTTAGGCTCCCTTTGCTGTATAGCACGTCTGACAGAATCACGCCACCTGCTGCGCCTTGTAGATAAGAATCGTTCTTTCTTCGACAAAAAGTCTGGATTATTCGCGTCTGTTATATCCTTACGTCATCTCATCGCTTACATATCTAATTTGCTATGCTATGTACATATTTTTATATAATGTCGAAACGTCGCGATTCTTCCGCAACTGAAACATTCCCAATTAAAACTTTATTATTAAAATAAAATAAAACGAAAATAGGTATTTTATCCAACAGTTGTGAAATGGTAAACAGTGTATATGTTTTCGTCGGGCAAATAAATTTACTTTCATATGATTAAATTTTAATGCGTTAATGAGGTAAGTCTCTAGTTGTTACTTCTCACCCAGTGTGGGCGTCACCCTAGTTAATAATCTGGATGTTTGCCGCAGGAAAGGAACCTCCTTGATCAAGAGTATCCCCACATAATTTCGTTAAAGGACTCATCCGCATTTAAGTGATGAGATTATGTACCATTTAGTGAAAAGATAGCTCTTTGGGGGGTATTATATCCGTTGCTATGTGATATCTATAGGTGCTCCGACCTGTGTCTCTAAGCTGTGAAATATCAATGAATGTTTTTATTGAAGAATGTAACATAGACCAGTATAATCCGACCTTGCAATATAGTAAGAAACTAAGTTTGCAGCTTAGAAAGACCTGTGTGTGCTGCGCGATGTCCAAAAAAACAGCAAAATTATCAGTGGCGGCTCGTGATATTGTCTGCAGAGGAGGCTTGATATTCTGAAAGACAACTGATGTGCAATATGAGTACAATTTGTACATTTCCCCACCACCCCTGAGGTATTACAACGGCGCGTTACATTTTTTTGCCGTGGGTTGTTCGCCAGGATACCGATTCACGACTTGAGAGAATAGAACTAATAAAAGAATAGAATGAAAAGGAAATAGAAAATATGATGAGATGAAAAAATCATTCTCATGAAATTCTCGTTCCTACGACTCGAGTATCGGTATCCAAAGGAGTCCTACTATCCCACTTGTAATTAAATTATATAACTTTTAATAAAAATAAAAATAGTTTTGGTAAAAAAATTAAAGTGTTTTTCTACAAACAAAAAATTATCACTGCCAAGCGTGTAAAATTATAAGTTTTAATAGAAATTAAAATAGTTTTGAGAAAGAAGTTATATAAAAAAAAATATATCCGCGGAACTCGATATTATGGAGAATTATAAAAAATATTTCCTAAAAAAATAAATAACACAAATAAATATTTTTTCTAAAATAACAACTACCTATATTAATCTCTGCTTTAAAGCCTGAATATTTTTATAAATGAGTAACCTGCGATTTTTGGAACTAGCAAAATGGTTGATTATTTCATCATAAAATGAATTGTGTTTCCTCAATTCTGACAAAAAACGTTTTTCTATTGAAATAAGCGATACATTTGAAAGGCGGTCTTGACTCATTTTGTTTCTAGTAAAAATGTTTATATGCGTTTAAGTGCTGAAAATGATCATTCTACAGAAGCTTACCGGAATTGTCTCAAAAAATAGTGGCGTTATTCAAAAAGTTCTCTAATTTTGGGTCATAAGTTTTAAAAAAATCTACCAGCTCTTTGAAATTTCCTTTATTGCACGATTCTCGTTTTTCGTCACGTCCTCGGAAAGAATTTTCTTGTGAAGATAACTATATAACGGCATCTATTAACCTCTTTAATATTTCCCTATTCTCACGGACCTTTTCGTTAACATTTTCTACTTCTCTCTTATGTGCAGAATCCAAGAAATTTACAATATTTTGTTTACCAAACATTTCGAATTTAATGCAAGATGAAATGTGCTCCTGGGATTTTTCGTGCCTTTCTAAACCTCGCGACAAATTTTGCAAATTATTAAACCCGGCCCTGCCCCAAATTGAGGATTGATCATTAGTAAATAATAAACATCTCCAACAATATAATTTGTTTCTAACTATTGATGCCGTTAACCATTCGACTTTTTTATAATTGTTATCACAAAACCCTCTGATTTGTTTACCACTTTTAAAAACTAACGAAAGCATTGCTGGTGTAGGCCTTCTTTTAATTCTTACCTTTTCGTCATAAATAAGAGTAATAATCCACCACGTCTGGACAACAAGACATGTTGTTGGGAATATTTTCACCTAGAGCACTTATTTCTAGCCCGCCTATCAAATGTTTTATGTATTTATACGTCAAGTTGTTCTTATAACCGGCTATAAACGCAACTGTCAGACGTCAGTTCGTTTTCTTTGTGAATCACCTGACTCTTGAATGACCTGTTCACATGCGCTATAAAGAACCGAGATCTGGAGGCTAGCCTCATACTTGGCTATTCCAAGTGTTGCTATTTTACACAGCCAGCGCAAAGAAATTCAAGGTCATTCATGTTATAAGTAAATGCGGTAAAGTTGGAAGCTATTTCGTATTAGCCTCCAGCGAACCGCAGTGTTCATTCAGTAAAAGACCGGCCGACCGAGAAATATGCATACAAAGACTATCCGGACTGTAACGTTATAGGTATGTTTGTGGAAAGGAAATGCAAAAATGTTATATATAAACTGAAAATTAATTAATGAATAATAAACAATAAGAAATATTGAAAATTGAGATATACCTAATAGAAATTTCTTAAGATATTACTTTTGAAGATATGGTGGGTCTTCCAAGGGGAGGCTCAGCCTCCCCTGCCTCCACTGACGAGCCGCCACTGAAAATTATTGTACTTGTTTTGATTTTTGCTCAATGTCTCCTAAACTATGCTTCCTACAGAAAGGGTTATTACTTCATTTCTAAAGTAGATTAAATTTACTACAATTAAAGCCCAAACCCAGTTCCGAACTTATCGAGATACAGTTCTTCAAAATTGGCAATTGTTCTCTTTGGAGAAGGGAAAAAAAATTCGTCATGTATCCTGTCAAATATCGGGACTAGCACTCATTCAACGAGGAAAGTCATAGGTGATGAACAAAGATCGGAATTTTGGCGTCACTACAGGTCCGTACTAAGGTAATAGTTTTAAAAAGTACGCAAAATGAAAATTTTTTATTATGAATATTTATCGTCAAAAATACAATAATAATAAAATAGTAATAATAATAATAATGATAATAATACTAACAATAATAAAAATAATATTACTTTATTTCAAACAGCCACAATACAATACCCTGATAACACCAAACGTCCCCAGGACGTTCACTTAGGTCCTCGTTTGGTCTGAACGTCCCGGGTTTACATGGTACGTCCCAAGGACGTCCGTTTGCTATCGTCCCTAAAACGTTCTGAATAAAACGTTTTGAGGACATCCTGCTAGAGTCTAGTCAAGACAAACCTAAACACATTTGTGAAATAACCTCTAGGAGTGATGTTTTTTTTGAGCAGATGAGGATATGATTAAAAAAGGAAATTAAAAACTGTAAAAATGAAATTACAATCCTTAAAAAGTTTTACTAACAAAATTTCTTTTGATAACAAAATATTTTCATATTTCATGGTCCATTTAAATTTTGTCAATTTGATTTTTCTGATTTCAGAAATCTTATATTCGTTTCAACTATTTTGTTCATGAGTTTCGGTTATATTACAGCCATTTTCACCGCAATTTTTAAGCAGAGCTTGTGTAATGTTACTCAGTTGCTAGTTTGACAGCAACTTGCTGTCAAACTGGGAAATTCAATTTGGCAGGCATTGCATCATTTTTACAAAGAATTTATAAAAATTCTTTGCATTTTTATTTCTTCCGCACACTGGCACTAGTCACATTTAACGGCTACAAAAGAAAGTACCAAAAACAGGTAAGTCTATTTAATTGATTTATTAATATATAAGTATTTAGATCGATATTTTATTCTAGATAAATTTGGTGCGGCTTATTTGTAGATTATAATAAATATACTACCACCCACCTTATTTGGCTCTGTTAAAATTCTATGGGAGATCACCTGTGAACCTGAGTATGTAGTTTTTAGTTGTTTATCATGGAGCGAACTTATTCACTTAAAAGAAGATTGTTGCTTAAACATTATAAATACAATACTTCCCTTCGGTATGCGAGGGAAGTAAAAATTGAAAAGAAGTACCTACTCATGCAGTGTGTTAAACGAAGTGTTATATATGGTTCGACATCTCTGATGAACAAGTGGAGGTGATGAAACTTTTAATAGGTAAGGTTTGATACATCGAGTAATAAAAACATTCGCCAGAAAACATCAACAAACTTGTAAAGTATATTTAGGGATTTCAGTAAATTAATATAAGGAAAAAACTAATAAAGGTACTTTTTGAGGAAAATTTACAAATTTGTAACTTATATGCCCTATTTGTTATATATTTCTGAAATTATGCTGTACGTACGTACAAAAGCTTTTATACATCATCAATGTTCAACCTAATAAACCTGCTTCTAACCGTAAATCCTAATGCATCTTAACCCATAGCCATTTTCTTTACTTGAATTCTGTAATAACATTGCCAAAAAATATAACGTTAAACTTATATAATGTTATTAATCTGCGGTAGCATTAGTCAACATATATTTCTGCTTCTCTCGGTCTTTGGTATTATTTGTAGAATCAATCATTCATATAAAGAGGTGTTGTTAAAATTGTTAAATGAACAAGGGAACCTTTCAAATGCAAAAGTCAGTTAAGCAAAAAAATGTTCACATTTAAACTGATTTTTTTTTTAAATAGGACACCAAGGAAATTATAACAATTTATTTTAAATATAAGCTTGCCATCAAGTGGCATATATTAGTCTTAATGTTTTTTGCCAAGATTTCATCTGAAATATTAATTTTTCTTTTATTTGCACAGGGGCTGCTGCACTCGCTAACGCTTCAAAGTCTTGGAAGGACACCGAAATGGCTATTACATCGTGATTGAAGACGGCAAAAGAAAGAACAGAGAGGGTGTCAAAAAAGAGAGAATATTAGAAAATAATATAAACTAAGATAATTATAAAAAGACGAAGTGTGCAAAACGTTAAGAAAAGGTGAGATATACATTTATCTTACGTTTTATTGCATACTTGGCTTATTTCTTATAATATTCAATATGACTTAATGTATATATAACCATATTATACTGTACTAGGTATTATAATATATAACTTTTAAATCCCATAAAAATTGTATTTTTGACACTTGACACTTGAATTTGTAGAGTAAGAAGTTAATTTTAAAAAAATACAAATGCATTACTTATTTTTCAATAGCACAATAGAAATAAAATGTTCGCATAAATTTGTCATTTGGTGTTGATAAATAAAAGTACTAAGTTTTAAAATCAATCTAATTGAATAATTTTTCTACATGGTAATTATATATTGTCATTTTTTTTATCTTTTTGGCTTTTCTAACCACATTTATTCCCTTTGAAATAGAATCCAATCACTGGATTCTATTTCGAAAGAAATGCATGTGGTTAGAAAACCCAAAAAGGAACATAAATACCCTCTGCTCTGAATACACCTTAAAAGTGGTGGAGGGGAGGTATCTATATGTTTTGCATAGTATGTCCCAACAACGTTTTCAGGACGTCCTCTCTAGACCTACATTCGTCCCACATAAGTCCTGGGTGGGACGTCCTCGGGACACCCCGTTTTGTTGACACGGAACGTCCCTCAAACGTCCTCGGTACGTCTTACGTCGGTAGAGTATGTCCTCGGGACGTTTTCATGTCCTGTGAGTACGTTCTTGGGACGTTTTCGGGACGTCCATGTGCTATTAGGGTATGCCTATGATACATTTAGCCCAGTTGTCAAGAATGTTAAGGCGTCACCAAATGTTATATGTCTGAAATTTTCAGAATAAATATTGATTTTTGTGTAAAATACAATTTAAAAAAGTTTACAGCTGTAAGGTGCCAGCGACCCCTAAAAGAATCGAAAAAATTGGCCGAAATTCGGTTTTTGGCCAATAACTCGAAATATAAAAAAAATATATCAAAAAACGAATAGCACTAGGCGATAGAGGGAGAAATTTCACATCAAAAACATATATGAAGTTTTTTGTACGATCGAAAATGTAGGCATAGAACATAAAGAGATTTCCGATGAAATCGATAAAAGCTCTACTATTTCTACAATTTTTAAGATAAAAACCAGGAACTATCATCTAGGTTATACTGTTAAGATAATGTATAAAAAGATACGATGAGTGAAAAAAATCTCAAACATTTATTTTTAAAGTCGTACACACAAAATTTCAAAATATTGAGAAAATATTGTCTAAATGTTGTTTGTGGCATTATCTTAATTCTTTTCTCCTTCTTCAATTCTTTGGGACTTCCTGCCACATGTATGTTTTCTTTTAAGCGGTGCTAGGGGAATCTAGAAAATATATCACAATTAACCAGTATATTACTGGTAAATAACCTCTACGCCTGTGACTTTTACGTCAAAGTTTGCATTTTTTTAAATAAACAACACAAATAAGTATAAAAACTTAAAATTAAATATTTCGCCGACGTTTCGGAAAACTAACATGTTTCCTTTTTCAAGGCTTTTTTGAAAAATCTTTTTTGCTCTGTCACAAATACATTCTTAGAGCTGTGTATTTGTCATATACACATATTGAAAAAAGAAAACTACCATCCATACAAAGTGTAATTAATCCACGAATTGAATGAGGACGATCCAGATCGGCGCTTACAGTTTTGTGAACAGTTGATGACGTCGTGCGATAAAAACCCAAATCTTTTAAAGAAAGTTGTTTTTTCTGATGAAGCTGCATTTTCTTTAAAGCGGACTGTACATCGGCATAACTGTAGGTATTGGTCACGCGAAAATCCTCATTGGACTCAAGAAGTCCATACACAGCGACGAGGCAAAGTAAACGTGTGGGCGGGTATGCTTGGTGATCGTTTATTGGGACCTTTTTTTGAAGAAAATCTTACGGCCGCAAGATATTTACAGTTTTTGCGAGTTGAGTTAGTGCCAGCCTTAGCAGTTATGTTTCCGAACAATGAAGATTAAAATATTCCTGCTGAAAACGTCTCGTTTCAGCAAGACGGTGCCCCACCTCATTTTGGGATAGCATTGCATCAGATTTTAGATGAAAATTTTACTGGAAGGTGGATAGGTCGTCGAGGTCCGATTAAGTGGCCCCCGCGTTCACCGGATTTAACCCCTTAGACTTTTTAACAGATCGGATACCATAAAATAATTAAAAGACAGAATTGGCTTGGAGATGAGACGAATTGCCCATGAGATGATTCAGAACAGCGTGCAAAGTGTCTACACCCATCTTGGACAATGCCAAATGGTTGGAGATGATTTTTTTCTCACAATTACTTATGTAAGGTATAATTCAATAAACTTAATTTTTTTCAAAAGAATGGCTTAGGTAATATCTTTCTTTTTCATATCACCAGAAAGCTAAAGGAATATACCACCAAAAACAGTAAACAAAATTCTCTTTCTTGGAAATGCTTAGCCTTTGAAACGTTTTTCGCCCTTATTCTGGAGCTCATCAGAATGATGGATTTCATGAAAATGTAATCCATTGGAATGAAAGATTTTTTTAAGACAAGGTAGAAAAATAAATTTATTTTAGGCCCTTGTTCTCATTTTTAACTGATTCTTCATAATCGTAGGGGGTTATCTAGCTACTAGTTTAATCTGCATGGCCGCAGGGGACTGCGTGGATGCTAGTGTTAGAATGAGAATTGTCAAATAAGAAATTAGACAAATTCATTTTAGGATTTTAATTTGCTAGCATAACTAGAATTCAGGATATCAAAAGAATGCAAAGATTTCATTAATATTTTTACACAAAGTTTTTCTTTTAGTTATAGATAGTTATTTTTTCTGCTATTTGCAAAATCCTATAAAGGATATGTTTCACAATTCCCAATATGGCTGGCTAGCGATTTCAAAGCATATTAGATTTATAGTACAGCATTAACAACCGCCTCAAATTAATTTCATAAAGCAATGATAAAACCACAACATTTGCTTAATCTCTATAAAACTTGATCCTCCTAACTTGAACTTAACATCTAAAAAGTTTTATTGAAGTTTAAATACCTTGATAAGTCATAAGCCAATAAAGACTAAAAGATAATTTAGATAATGTAAGTTCTTGAAGGCCTTTTTAAAACTTTCTTTAAGACAAAACTGTTCTTAAGTGCATTTGGAATTTAATAAATCTGCCATAAACCAGTAGATTATGAGGTGGCCATTATAAAACACTGATAAAACCTAAATAAATCTAAGGAGCACTTAAATTGTTACTTGGCTATTGTCAATAGAAGTATCCGTTTTTTTTCTGGTGTGTAGGTAATAAAAAACGGTTAATTTAAGACCTTGCTGATCCAAATTGGTTAATTATTTGATTAAATAATGGCAAAATTCTGTCAATATTTTCAAAATTTTAAAGCATTTTTCATTTCGTAAAAAAAGCTCTTACGTACCTGCGTTCAGAAAATATGTCTCTTATAATAACCCTCAAGTTACCTACCATAAATATTTCATTGAAAAATATTTATTCGTTAACGAGAAAATCAATTTGTTTTTTTTAAAACACCTTAAATGTTTAATGCAATTTGACCCTATTTTCGTCAACCAAAATGGCTCATCCGGGGCTCATATTTTTTTTCGAAACATATCTTATGAAACTGTTGAGGGAATATCATTTTTTTAATATTTATTAGATCTTCAAAATGGCGTCGGAAGAACTGTTTCTTTTTTGGGATATGGTTTTTGCGAATATCGTAACAACAAATTAAATTATCGGCATAACACTTTGATATTTGAGTAGCTGGTTGAATGTAACTCCACTGGCCTACTAGCAAATTTGACTGTTCTCCGTCAAGTAGTTTTTTAGTTAATGCACCAACAGACAGACAGACAGAGTGACGGAATCGAAAAACCTATATTTTCGTAATTTACATAATATGAAACGGGAAATTCCAAAACAAAAGTCTGAGGGTGATTTTTCTCGAATACAATACTTCCTTTCGGTATGCGAGGGACGTAATATATATTATGTTGTTTTATTTTCCATTTTGAAGTATCAGTTGTAAGTCGCCCAGTAAATATAAAAGTTTATCTGAATTTTATTATAAACCATTTTTTTCTCATAAACCTCAAGCTTTTATGTTTCTTCCTTTGGCTGTATTCTTAAATAAGAATAACCCTGGTAAGAAATACTGCAAATGATTTATTTACTTCTGATATTAAAAAGAAAATCGCATGTAAACAATTCCGGAACAGACTCTGCCGCTTATTACAAACGAATCATTCTATTGAACGATTGGACGAGTATGTTATATTTATATACTAAAAATATAAAGGCAATATCTTTTCGCTTCCGATAAAGCTTGGAAAATAACTGCCTTTGTGACAAAACATTTGCTTCATTGGTGCTCTCATACAGAAATAGTTTGTGACAGAAACGGATCAGGGCGTCGATTCAAGCAGACATCATACATAACCTTCAAAATGCCACACAATCTTTTTGTAGCATTATAGATAAGTGTTGCAATACTACAATAAAAAATGCTGCCTAAGCAATCACTACTTCCACAACCAGATTTTTCATCCAAGGAAACATCTTGACTAGATTTGCACTCTAGTATGTGGAAATTATTGGTTATAGAATTTTAATAATATTTGGGGCAGATGTCATAGAAAAGTGTGAAGCGTTGGTGTCTACCATATACGTTAAAAATGAAGTTTCTAGTTTACATTACTTATTTTTTCCTATTCACAACCTACCACCTCCCACCACCCCACCAATGCAATCATCTCAATCAGATGTGGTACTAACTTTCAAGTGAATATTTTATCTTAACAATCCCATTAATAATGGAGTGAAGGTGTTGGGGTTTGGAAAATATTAGAAAGAAATTTAAGGCCTCGGTATCTAGTATATACATCAAATTCCAAATTTCTGTACTCTTACCAGCTTAATTTACTTATTTTCCCCTATTTACTCCTATTTAACTCCCAACCCTACAACGGAATCATCCCAAAATGTAATCAAGTTCCGAATGTCGTTATAATACATACGTCTACCAAAGTGAAAATATTGTTAAGAAAACTGAGGGCTTGGCCTCTAGGATATACACCGAATTTCAAGTTTCTGTACTCTTACCACATGCCTCACTTATTTTTTCCTACCTGCCCTTCTTTAACCCACAACCCTTCAACGGAATCGTCTTAAAATATAATCTAGTTTCAGATGTCGTTATAATACATACGTGTACCAAATTTCAAGTGAATATCTCAATTTTATTTTATCATCCCCTTTAATAATGGAGTAGGGGTATTGGGGGGTTAAAAATATTATTAAAAAATCTGAGACCTTGGTTTCTAGCACATGCACCGAATTTCCAGTTTTTGTATTCATACCAGCTTGCTTTACCTATTTAACTCTATTTAACACGATTTAACCCCCAATCCTTCAATAGAATCATCTCAAAATATAATCTAGTTCCAGACGTCGTTATATTACATACGCGTACCAAATTTTAAGTGAATATTTCAATTTTATTTTATAAACCACTTTAATAATTGAGGGGAGTAGGGGGTTGAAAAATATTATAAATAATCTGAGACCTTGGCTTCTAGTACATGTATGAATTTCAAGTTTCTGCACTCTTGCACTTTACTTATTTTGCCTTATTTACCCCTATTTAACCCCCAACACTTCAACGGAATCATCTCAAAATATAATGTAGTTCCTGATGTCGTTATAATACATACGTGTACCAAATTTCAAGTGAATATCTCAATTTTATTTTATCAACCCCTTTAAAATGTTTGAAATTTTTTTTGCGATTACTAAACTTCCAATCCGCTACGTAAATGTGGAAGTAAAATGGAGCATATTAATATTTGATTATTCATTCATTCTCCTCTGAGATAAAAAATAATTTCTGAATTCTATAATCAGAGGATTTAATCCTATGACAAATATTTATTGTGGCGACAGGTATATTTATTCCCTATATTTAATGGTAGATGCTAGGCATTAGACTAGCTTGTTATTGAGCCAGCCCTGAGCCCAGCTACCACAACAACCCTGAAAAACCCACATGCAATTACAGTTTGTCAAATGAAACAAGCAATCGCAATCGGCGTTATGTTCAGATTACTCGAACATGAAATATAAAATCTTACGATGCAATATTTGTGAAACGACTCCATTGTCTTCAATGACTTTATAACTAATAATAATAATAAACGCTTCATTCTCTTATCCAGTGAAACCGTGAACAACTGAACTAATCGTCATTAATTGTCTGATAGTTAATTAAACTTGGCGAAGAACTCAATTTAAAATTAATCAAGTAGTTGTGTAGCGTCTAATTTTAATTGGAACGGAACACTATTACAAAATTAGTGAGATAAAAGCATGGCTGATGAAGATGAGTTTTGACTGGAACTGTTCAAGTAAAAACAATTTCACATTAAATGTGTAGTGATAAAAATCGAAAGCATTTACTAGATAATTAGGAAGGTCGAAATAAAAATGCGGTAGTGGTGCACAGATGAATATGAATATGTATTTAATTATGTTATACAATGTCCGCTGAAAAGTGTACACCATATGGAAAACTTTTTTATTCAATTGTTTTTTAAACGGGTTTTTCAATTTTAAGTGAATATCTCGATTCAATTTTATCAGCCCCTGGAGGGGTTGAAAAATGTTATAAAAAAACTTGAGGCCTTGGTTTCTAGTATATTCATCAAATTTAAGATTCTGTACCCTTACCAGCTTGTTTTACTCATTTTCCCCTATTTACCTCTACTTACCCCCTACCCCTTCAAGGGAATTATCTCTAAATATAATCTATTTCCATATATCGTTATAATAAAGTGAGAGAACGTGCGCAAAAAAAAAACAAGTGACAGACAGACGGACAGACAGATAGAACGACAGACAGAGACAGAACATTTTTATTAATTGCTAGGTCGTTTAGCCCCCTCCACACCCCACGGGCCCGCCCGCCCATTTCATTCATAAATTAATTTACCCGATTTGCAAATCCCAGCTTAAACTTCAACTCGAAAAGACGAACGACATCTATGAGTTTAAGACAGGAACTAACAGTACAAATTCCTTGATTAAGTATCTATTTCTAATTAATCAATGATAATAGTATGTTATTATATGGGCGATTATGATAGCTATTATCATCAATCATAATCGCGGATGTAATACTATGCCTTTTCTACACCTATTAAACAAATAAATTAGACCGAAATTTGGTAACATTAATCGGTAAGAAGTGTATACGTTGTAAAACGAAAACAAGCAATATGGCAATATACTCCCGTATGTTATATTTGGCGGTGGCCTTAATGTCACAGCATTTTTATGGAACTGGTATATTCTATATACAAAACATTTTGAAAAATCGTTGTGGCTTAGAAAATAAAATGGTCTTATGTTTGCCCAAGTTGTTCTTGTGTGGGCCACCCTACGAGCGACGTAGTTAGCGTCACTGGTTTAACCTGGCTAGCACAGTAAAGATACGGAGAGCAAAAGGGCAGTGAGTTCAAGGCTTGGGCGCCATGATTACTGAGTATAGTCAAGGAAAATAAAGATAAAGATAAACAAAAGACAAATATATACAATAGTACTATATTACAAAATATTATATTTCAACAAAAGAATGAGCTATCACAGCATCAGCGATACTGTATAGCAAAATATCAAACAGAAATATATACAAGATACAATATTACAATATACACTATATTACAATTCGCTCAACAGCAAGATAAATTTGAGGCGTCTACGACACAAAAAATATATTACAAAAGATACGCCTCGTAACGTTACCTCAATACTAAAAAATCATATATTACAACAAGATGTGAGCATTTACGAGATTTAAACCGAAATATATTACAAAGGTATCTCGCAAATGATCCAACAAACAAAATATTTACAGTATTAGATATACTAAAATGCAACACAAAATTTACACCATCAGATATACTAAAATGGCGACACAATATATTACAAAATAAGGCCTGGGGCTACTTGAGAATCGTAATGGTATCTCAATAATCATAAAACATATATTACAACGAAATGCCCCATGGCTTTACCATTACCTAACTTCAAGGTAAACTTGAGACTTTTACGAGAGACAAACTAACTATATTACAAAATATGTCTCGTAAAGTAGCTCAAAATTCATCAGCTTTATATACACTCGTTACGACAAAATACACCACGACTGGCACGACTATTACCATATATAACCAAATAAAAGTGCATATACCATACTACGATGAAATATTTACAACAACGAATCAAGATAAAAGGTAACTGTGAAACGAATTAAAAAAAAAACAAAACCTTACAAAAGACGCTTGAATCTAAGATTTAGAACTTAAGATACTTGACTTTATGAACCAAACTAGGTACATTGCTTTCATGAAGCAAGAACTACATATTTTAGAAATGTTAATTTTGAAGTGACTTTAACGTCAATGGTAAAAGTGACTTCTTAACGTCAGCGAAATTGAATTTCTCGGATTGTTTTGAGAATGCGAAATACTCACTTCGCGTACGGCTGCACAAAAAAATTATTTTAATCCATGACAAACAGGAAAAAATTAAAGATTACATTTTATACATGTCGAAAACATTGTTGCTCCTTCTTCAGACAAATTCCTAAAACTGTATAAAATGTCGAGTTACATGTTTCTGACATATTCTTTTACCATCATGTGAATACTCCATTTAGGTAAATAAACTTTATAATTTGTTGGAATATTGTGTGATTTTCGACCTGGAATTTAAAGAGGGACTGAATAGCAATTAGATAACTTTATGCTTTAGTACATAAAAACGTGAAAACAATTTTCGTAGAAATTTTTCTTGTCCTTTCGTTCAATGACTTCTGGTCTCTTTATTTGATGTTGAAGATTTAGTAAAGCGTAAAGTTTTAGGACAAAGAAATAAGTTGCCTCTTCATTCCACAGTTCCAATCATCTGTCATCTTGTGTTTTATTCGGCTCCTTTTG
Organism: Stenurella melanura; assembly: GCA_963583905.1. Lineage (NCBI taxonomy): Eukaryota > Metazoa > Arthropoda > Insecta > Coleoptera > Cerambycidae > Stenurella > Stenurella melanura. The sequence continues at coordinate 116,560,677 of OY757316.1, read as the reverse complement.
TTTTACTTTGGAAAAATAATGCTTTGTGTCTTTAACCCAGTCATACGTTAAAAACACTTCGAATTGTTTTTTTTCTTTGATTGATAAATGCTTAGCTTCAAGTTTAAATACGGTTCTTATACAGGGTGATTCATTGGTAAGTATACATACTTTACCTGCATATGTAGGTTACTTGGGCAATTCCATATCGTCTATGGTTAGTAGGTCAATAATCCTTAATTGCCAGGATACAGAGTATTTTATTGATTTTGCTTATTTTTGTCTTGGACCACAATTTTAGAACCACTAGGCATGTATAAGATTTAAATGCAAGTTCTAGCTACCCTATAACTTGCATTTAAATCTTTGAACTGGGACAATGTCGGAATTAATGTAGATGGTGAGTACTTGAATCATTTCAGATTTGTAGATGACATCGTGCTAATAGCCGACAACATCGGTGCTGCAAAAAAAAGGTTTGTGAAATGAAGGAAGCTGTGGAACAAACTGGTCTAGAAATAAATATGAGCAAAACAAAGCTAGTGACCAATCTTGTGCTAGGGGAAGAACTTAGTGTCTCGGGACAAACTATCTATGATTACAAGTATCTGGGATACGAGAACAGACTGGGTAGGGATAATCAGACCTGTGAAATCCAACGACGAATAGGTCTAGGGTGGATAGCCTTTGGTAAACTTCCCGATACATTTAGAAACAGAGAAATACCCTTATGTTTGAAACGGCGAGTATTTGAGCAATATGTGACACCTGTGATCACCTACGGAGCCGAGACACTAACATTAACTGTAAAGACGATACAAAAACTAAGCGTAGCTCAGCTCGCCATGGAGAGATCCATGTTAGGTATTACAAGACGCGATAGGATACCAAATAGAGACATACGCCAAAGAACAGGACTCGGAGACATGGTAAAGAGCATCACGGAACTAAAATGGAGATGGGCCAGACATGTTGCTCGATTCACAGACAACAGATGGACGAAACGAATAGTCGAATGGCGCCCCATACAAGACAGACGAAACAGAGGCAGATCCTCAAGCCGATGGACGGATGACTTAAAAAGGATAGCTCCCAATCGGATTGCCACGGCAAATGATAGGAACCAGTGGAAAACATTAGAGGAGGCCTATGTCCAGCAGTGGACAAGAGGCTGGGTGATGATGATGATGATGATGATGATGATGAGGTATAAAAACGCAAAATTTGGTGGGTATGTTTTATTCAATCAGCCATACCCAATTTAGCGTAATCAAAATACAGGGCAGGCAGAAAAAAGGGGTCGAACTGTTAAATCTCAAAAACAACACCCTGTATCGAAAGTTTTAAAAATCTGTTTTAGGATTTGGAAAGAGCATAAAAAAATAAGGCAAATAAAGCATAGTTTCAAATTGAGTGTCTCATTTACTTCTACATCTACGTAGTGGAGTGGAAGTAAGTACTTAGTAATCGCAAAAAAAATTTTTGTTGTTGTTGAAATAGGTTTTTAATTTGAGCGAAAAGAACATTCTGTCTGTCTGTAACTTTTTTGTGCGCACGTTTCCTTAGGAACGGTTTAAGATATTGACTTGAAATCATGACGAAATCTGGAACTAGACTATAGTTTCAGCTAATTTTGGTGAAGGCTTGGAGGTTAAATAGAGGTAGACACGGGAAAATAAGTTAAGCAAGCTGGTAAGAATACAGAAACTTGGAATTTGGTGTATATCCTGGAAGTCAAAGCCTCAGATTTTTTTATAATATTTTTCAACCAATCCCACTCCATTATTAAAAGGCTTGTAAAATAAAGTTGAGATATTCACTTGAAATTTGGTACACGTATGTATTTTGCCGTGATTAGCAAAAGCGCAGTATCTACAGAAAAGTAATAATGGAGAAAAACAGCTTTTTCTTTCTATTCGCAGCCGTAGCAACTTACACGGTTTTGGCACAAAACATGTAACGCGTGCTTAGTACGAACCCGGTAACTCATGCATGCTTTGGACAAAAGCCTCATGTAACATTCAGATGCCGCGTTTTTTATAAGTAGCATGTGATGTTGAATTTTTACTAAGCATAAACCTACATTATCGTTGAATATGGCACAATAAGGAGCTTTATATCTATGGTTTTGGTGGTACATACGGCATTTTTTTAAATTCTGTAGATAGGAAACTGAATTTTAAGCCAGTATATGCTAAAATCTCATTATTGAAATTTTTTGTAGATACTGCGTTTTCGCTTAGCAGGGCAGTATTATATCGAGATCTGGAATTAGATTATATTTTGAGATGATTCCGTTGTAGGGTTGGGGGTTAAATAGGGGAAAATAAGTAAAGCGAGCTGGTAACAGTACAGAGACTTGGGATATGGTGTATATACTAGAGCCAATACCTCAGATTTTTTTTGTAACATTTTTCATCCTTCACCACCCCACTCCATTATAAAAGGGCCTGATGAAATAAAATTGAGATATTCACTTAAAATTTGGTACGTGTATGTATTGTAACGACATTTGGAACCAGATTATATTTTGAGATGATTTCGTTAAAAGGGTGGAGGTAAGTAGGGATAAATAAGTAAAGCAAGCAAATAAGAGCCCAGAAACTTCATTTTTCCCGTATACGCTAGAAGCCAACGCCTCAAGTTTTTTTATGGCATCTGTCTTAAATATTATTAAAATTCTGGGTATCATCAATTATATTTACATACTAGAGTGCAACTATAGTCAAAGATGTTTTTCTTTAGAGAGATACGAATGAGAAAGTAGTGATTCCTTAGGCAGCGGTTTTTTGTTAATAATTTGTTTGTATTATTTGTTTGTTATTAATTTTATGTACAGTATGTATTTCCCTTTGTGTGTTTTCATGTAATTTAATTGAGCTTGTTTATGTTAAAGTAAGAATTCTTTGTTTTACCGCTCTGGCCAGATCTTGTTTAGTTTAGTTTAATTATTTACCGTATACGGATCTTATTGTGTTCAGTTTTGCTTTGTATTTTGCTATATGTTAGTTGGACTTTTAATGATTTGTTTACATGGTTATTCTGACGAAAGTTTTTGTAAAGTTTACTCACAACCCTGATGTCAATTGCTCTGCTTTGTTTGTGTATTTTTTGTAAATCATTAAAGTAAGTTAAATTCAATGATTCGTTTTATTTTCTCTTAAGAAATTATCACGTTCGAAATTATCGGATTTAAGTTGGGCGATCTGAAGATCGCCCAACTTAAATCCGATGGACTTTATTTTTGGGGGCATTTTAAATCTCTAGTTTACCGTGATCCAATTGACACTTTAGAACAATCGCAACAACGTATTTTAATGTGCATAGAAACCATAAAAATTGATCCTAATTTACCAGATGTATTGAGCGGAGTGCGTGTGTTCTTAGTTCGACGTACCGAAATGTGTATACGTGGAGATGTAGGTTAACTTAGGTCAGTTTTTTTCAAAGTACCCCTAGAAAAAAAATCACATAGGTTTTTTGTTTGTCTAGTCGGTCCCTGTTACCAGTTTATTTTATTGACATGAAACTAATTACACCCTGTATATATATAAAAACATAGATACCATTGAGAACATTCTTGAAACCGTTTAAAAATCATTAACTTGTATGAGCAGTGTATATCTTTACAATATTCATAGGCATCAAGTATAATAATAATAACAATCTTTATTTAGCACAAACAGCTATTAAACACAGATGTAGTATACTTACTTAAAAATACATTAACAGTTACTACGTATTACAAAAAAGAAATACATTTCATTATTTAGCTCAGGATATAATATTTGTGAATTAATTATAATTAACTAGAATTATTTATTCATGAATTTATACAAATGTTTTTTAAACAGAAAGACATTCTTCGCTTGTTTTATAAATTCAAGTAATTTATTAAATTCTCCCGCTCCGTTGTCGTATATGGAGGATTTTGTTTTCATTAAGTTTGAAAAATTAATGTTTAGATGATTTCTTTGCCTTGTGTTATAATTATGAATATCCCCACGATGTTGAATATTTGATGACAAATATGTTGGTAGTAAATTATTGTGCATATAAGAATATCAGTGTCTTGTACTTTATATTATCTTTTACCGAGAACCAGTTTAGTGTACATTGCATTGTTTTTATATTAGTATATATATTACATTTTAAAATAAATCGCATACACCTATTTTGAAGTAGTTGCAGTTTAGATATATGGGTATCATTACACATATACAATATACTAGAACAATACTCAAAATGTGGCTTTATTATTGTGTTATAAATTGTTTTCTTGGTAGATGAAGTTAAATGTTTACTTACACGATAGGCGAATCCAAGTTTTTTTTGATATTTTTTTGCTTGTGTAAATTATATGGTCGTTAAATGTTAATTTACAGTCTATGATAATCCCCAGATATTTCATAGTTATTACCTTTTCAAGGTGTTCTCCGTTGTATTTAATACAAGTATCATCGACGTTCTGATTTAGATATTTATTAGATTATAATATCATATATTTTGACTTTTTAGCATTTACCACTAGCCCGTTCGTTGTAAACCATTCGTTAATTATTTCCAATGTCTTGTTAATTTTTTGAATAACTTGCTTTAGATCAGATCCAGATAAATATATGATAGTATCATCAGCAAAGAGATGTATTTTGCATTCTTGCGAATCGATTAAAAATATATCGTTAATAAATAGCATGAAAAGCATAGGCCCTAGTACGCTGCCTTGTGGTACTCCGTTATTATTTAAAAGTTTTTCAGACTTAGTATTATTTATTTTGGTTTGTTGGCTCCGTCCATGCAAATAGGACCTAAACCATCGATGCGCCGTGTCAACAATCCCAAAATACTGGTAAAGTTTATTAAGTAAAAGTTCTCTATTGACAACTTCAAATGCCCGTTTTAAATCGAGAAAGACAGTTACTACAGCTTCATCTTTGTCCATGGAATATTTAAAATCATTAATTATTTTTTGTAAAGCCGTCTCACATGAATGATTTTCTCTAAATCCGGATTGGTTATCGTGCAGCAATTTATTACTGTTTAAAAATTCAGTAAGTTGGTCATGAACTACTACTTCTAAAAATTTTTCCAGAGACGGTAATGTGTTTATAGGTCTATGCTCTTCCGCTAATTTCGTTCCTGAAACTTTCGGTACAGGAATTATTAGTGATGTTTTCAACATTTCTGGGAATTCTCCGCTATTCAACGATATGTTAATAAAATGTAATAATGGATACCCGATGACTTCAAATGTATTTTTTATTAATTTAAAGTCAATTTCATCCTCAGAATATTTATTTTGTTGTTGGAAAATAATTTTACGTAATTTGGAGAGATTTATGACATTAAATTCTTTAAAAAATATATTTGGCTGTAAAGCTCTGTTCTCAAAGAAAGCATTTCTATTAAGGTAGTGGGCGTTATTTTTTAACCCATCTCTAATTATATTAACACTAGAAATAAAATATTTATTAAGTTCTTCTTCCAAGTACATACTTTTTTCCACTCCTCCTATCTTAAGAGAGGATATGTTATGACTGTCTTTTGGTTTTATTATATTTTTTAATGTTCGCCACATTAATTTCGGATTATTCTTTAGATTATCTATTTTATTTTCATAGTATTTTTGTTTTTCATTTCTTAAGATTCTTACGGCCTCGTTGCGATTATTAGTATAAGTATGGCAGACATAATAGGAATAAATTAATTCTAAAGCAAATCCTCCCCCACAGCTCCAAAACAATAACTTCAGGCGTAGGCCTACAGCGCTTTCCACTGCTAATTCAATGTGCGCGTTGTCGTTTTATTCTTCTGCCTTCATCAAGTACCTTCACGTACAATATTTGATTTGTTAAAGCTGATTGTAGTACGGTCTCTTCAACATAGTCAATCACTTCGATCCCGCAACCATGCGGTACATTGATTAGGTAGTGAAATTGTCGTCTTAGAATTGGTTAGGTCAATATCACAAATTATACAACCCACAAGTTGTTAAAGTTGAGTGGCGTGGTGAGCTTTCATTGTTTATGCCAGTAGATCGCCTTCAAAGAATAAACACGGTTTAACTGACAATAAATTTTTCAAATAGGGAAATAAGGGATATGATATGCGTTTACGTACATACAAATTTTAGCGGACGTGCTGCAGCGAGGAGATACTCATTTCAATATCCAAATAGATACAGGCAGACCATAAGATTTTCAAAGATCTGTTTTGTCGTTTGGGAGAAACGTGTTTATTTCGCCATAGAAATGATGTAGGACGACCGAAACGAATTACTCCAGATCAAGAACTAGAAATTTTAGGTCGTGTGGATGAAGATGCTCAAGTCAGCTCAAGTCGTTTATCAGCGGCAACAGGGGTGAGTAAACAATCTGTTCTGAGAGTCTTGCGCAAAGAACGCTTCTACCCATATCACTTCACTGCTGTACAAAATTTGCTTAGAAGGGATCTTTCACAAAGGCTACAATTTTGTCAATTTGTTCTAAATAAACACAAAAGAGATCGAAATTTTGTTAAGAACATTTTATTTATCAACGAAGCAACTTTTACTTGCCGATGCGTTTTTAACTGGAGAAATACCCATTACTGGAAGTAGAAAATGCTCATGCCGTTAAAGAAAGGCATTTTCGGCACGAATTTAAGATTAACGTTTGGTGTCGAATTATCGGCGATCAGTTATTGGAACCATCTGTCCTTCCTCCAAATTTAAATGGACAATCTTATCTGTTCTTTCTTTAAAATACTCTTGCTGATATATTACATCCTTAGTCTACGCAAATACTATCAATTCAAGAGAAGAACAGTGGGACAAAACCACGCCAATTTTATTAGAGGACAGGAAAATATGTTTTTCAATGTAAGAAATTTTTTTATGAAAATAATTAGAAAAGACATAGAAGCAGGTGGAGACCATATGGAAAATTTACTCTAAGTTGCAGCAATGGAGTTTTTGCATGGGGGAAAGTTTATATAATAAATACTAATGTAATTAAGTCAACGTTTATGTTATTTTTTGGTCTTCTAATAAGATTAGATCCTTATTTTACACAATCTTTTGATTTATGTATTTATCTCAATTCCATGAAAATACTTAATTAGTTCATAAGAAAGTGAGAAAGGATTTACGCTGTTATTACGGTTTTGTTTTCCCTTAAGTTTTGTACTTTTTTCAATAAATACACTTTGTTTCATTAAATTTGAATTTGTCTTTCAAAAAATTATTCAAATGTTTAACGGCAATTTCCTCGAAAACGGTTGGAGTTATCAAGTTCTACCAAGTGTACCTTTTATACGTGGAAATGACGCCCTCGTCAGATAATGAAATAGATTATTATATTTTCTACGGCACGACAGCTTTCGAATATCATAAACAATTTACAGATTTCGCAATCCTTGCAATCATCGGGACATTGGAAATGATAACACCATACATAAAACATAAAGTTTTTCAACTTTTTCAACTTGTTCCGGACTCGGTTTCGCCTCGTCCGGAAATAGGACGATCCACTACACCGCTGTATTTCCACCTTAAATGAAAACTGGTAACTTAACCCTCTGTGATATATGCAACCCATGTTACATTTGCGTATATCAGCCGTTGCATATGATAGTCTCAGTCGACCGCGACACATTACTTTGAAATAAAGAGATATTATTATTGTCACTAAATTTGTACAACAGACAACCTATATCAGTTAGTTGCAATTCTAACACATCATTTATTTGCAAGGATGCACCTATTTGTAGCAAGCTGTACACTTTTGTGTTCTACCATCAGCATCGCTGTACAAATTTTAGGTAATCTCCCGACACGGTAGGTAATGTAATTGGCAAACGCAGCAGCCTAATCGATAGTAGCGCGGCCTTTTCGGCAGCCGTGTACAAATTTTTGCTTGAATAATATAAAGTGATACATTTTCAGTCTGTGACGTCAGACACGGGTGTTATGTAATAAATTTAAGTAAAGGCAGGTCAAATTTTAATTCGCTACTTATTGATTAATCAGTAAACATTAAATTCAATCACAAAATAAATCATCTGCCAATGATATCTCGAACGAAAATAATTTAGTGTCATTGTTAGTTTTGGCCAGTTTATTAGCATTTTCTAGCTCGAGCAGTGTATATGTAGATGAGCATACAAGTATCGGATGCGCAGTGGATTCATAAAAAATAAAATCGATTATAACAAATCTCAAGAGTAAGTGAGCCTACTGGTCTTCACTCTACTGTGCCGCGACACCGCTGTCTTTTGACCTTGAACAAAAACTGGTAACTCTACCCCATATACGAAAACATAAACATTTCCAATGTTAAAATGACTTTCTTACATTTACTTTTAAGTCATGGTATATTCAGCCACTTATTTTAGCTAAATCGTAGTTTGCTAAATTATTAGCAAGCTGTGAGTTACTGGAAGAGAAACTATAATAATCTTGTGTGTCGTCAGCAGCTCCTTATATTTGACATGATATTAATGTAGATAGTAGGTATAGAAGATCCGAAGCATACATGACAAAGGACAAAGGGCCAAAGATAGGTCCTTGCGGCACCCCTGAAATAATATTTATCCCGTTTTAGAAGCTATGACACACAATAACTTTTCGGCTTCTGCATGAAAAGTAAGAATGAAGTAAGTTTAATCAGAAATGTTACTGCTTTATCGTTAACATAATTAAAAATAGTTCTGTTCTTTTCCCTTGCATTGTTGACACTTTGAAATGGTAGATTGACCAGCAGTGTATACCGGGTGAGTCACGAATTGCGCTCGCCCCGATATTTCCTAGAATATTTGGAATAGAAAATTGAAATTTGGAGGCCTTATTACACGACTAAAATGCCATCTTTTCAATAAAAAATTAAATTTGGTGCACATCCGGTTTGACCGGAAATGCCCACAACTTTCGATTTTTAAATGGAACACCCTATATATTTTTACATTTTTGGAATCTAGAGGAAATTTTGAATACAATACATCTATTTTGTTCACGTTTTGATAAACATTAAAAATTTTATTAAAAAATCTATTTCTGAATCCAGAGTGCTGTGGTGCCCAAAATATATTTTAGTTTGTGTGCTACGTTACTGTAAAAATAAAAAAGGCGTTTAAAATTTTTAAATGTGTTTTTACCCATTAACTCGGTTTTTTTAAATGGGAATTTAATCGTTCACCAACATTTTTAAATACCTCATTTTCATACGAATCTAATGATACCAAAATTTTGAAAATCCGCTCAGAAATATTTGAGATTTCAGCCAAAATACAATGCAACCAAGCTTTTAGAAACATGCGGCTAATAGATACTAGATTAGTGGGCTTTGGAAACTAAAATGGCACATTTCTGTGTAAATCTGGTAACCTAATAACATTGGAAAAATCATAGTAGCCATTGAATGTAATAAAACAATATCAGCTGTCAGACAGATACAAAATAAAGCGTTGCGGAAATCTCTTTGAGTAAAAATTAAAGAAAATGAATAATTTTAGTAGAAATGAAAAGGTCGATATGTTACTGGTATATGGAGAGCGTCTCAAAAATTCAACTGCAGCTGCAGAACTGTATCAGCAACGATATCTCAACAGACGTCATCCAAGCAGACACTTGTTTGCCAGAGTGGAACAAGAATTAAGAAACGAACCCAGTCAACAAGATGACCATCAAACATTTATTGTAAGTGAGGACAAAGAAATTGATGTATTAGGATTTGTGATGGTACACCCAACAACATCAACAAGGGAATTGTCAATGGAATGCGACATTAGTCAGTCTTCGGTTTGCAGAATTTTAAAGAAACATAAGTTTCGGTCTTATAAATACCAAATACACCAACATCTTTATGGAGATGATAACGACAGGAGGCTAGTATATTGGGCTCAAGAAAATCCGAGGTTGGTAGGGCGGGGGAATATTCAGGAAAGATTTGGGTTTAACTGTTGGCTTGGAGTACTTGGAGATCGAACCATATTTTTTTATGGAACACTTACTGGCGAACGATATTTATTCTTTTTACAAAACCAGACAGCAGAATTTCTTGACTTACTTCCTCTTGCCTATATACAAAATTTGTTTTTCCAACAAGATGGTGCTCCCCCACATAATTCCAGAAGAGTGATGGAATATTTAAACAACTTGCATTGTGAACGCCTCATCGCAAATCAAGGTTATATCAGGTGGCCTCCTAGGTCACCTGACTTAACACCCCTCGACTATTATGTATGGGGCACTCTCAAAAATAAAGTTTATAAAACTTCTTCAAATACCCGTGAAGAGCTGCAAAATAAAGTTGTACGGGCTCTTAATGAAATAACGCCGGCTGAATTGCGTAGAGCCATTCAAGCAACTGTACGCAGAGCCGAATTGTGTATAGAAAAAAATGGTGGATATTTTGAACAATATCTATAAATGTCAATTTATGGTTTAATTATATTAATTATTTTAAAGATACCTACTGTTACCTAGTTTAAGTTTAATTGTTCAAACGGAATTGATTTTTATTTATTTATAGGCCCGATATTTATGTTCATTTAAATAAAACTCTGAAAACCTAACTGATGTCGCATTCTATTGCAAATGTCCTTGTGGATGTAAGTGTGTTTACCTCCACATACCTATGCTAAACTTAATTGTAACGTTCTTTGCGCTCACAATTATTAAATGTTTGATAGCTCAAGATTGCCTATAACTACACGAGTCTGTCTGACAGCTGATATTGTTTTATTACATTCAATGGCTACTATGATTTTTCCAATGTTATTAGGTTACCAGATTTACACAGAAATGTGCCATTTTAGTTTCCAAAGCCCACTAATCTATTATCTCTTAGCCGCATGTTTCTAAAAGCTCGGTTGCATTGTATTTTGGCTGAAATCTCAAATATTTCTGAGCGGATTTTCAAAATTTTGGTATCATTAGATTCGTATGAAAATGAGGTATTTAAAAATGTTGGTGAACGATTAAATTCCCATTTAAAAAAACCGAGTTAGTGGGTAAAAATCACATTTAAAAATTTTAAACGCCTCTAGAGAATTAAGTAATGCAATCATATTGCTCTTTTTATTTTTATAGTAACGTAGCACACAAACTAAAATATATTTTGGGCACCACAGCACTCTGGATTCAGAAATAGATTTTTTAATAAGATTTTTAATGTTTATCAAAAAGTGACCGAAATGGATGTATTGTATTCAAAATATCCTCTAGATTCCGAAAATGTAAAAATATATAGGGTGTTCCATTTAAAAATCGAAAGTTGTGGGCATTTCCGGTCAAACCGGATGTGTACCAAACTTGATTTTTTATTGAAAAGATGGAATTTTAGTCGTGTAATAAGGCCTTCAAATTTCAATTTTCTATTCCAAATATTTTAGGAAATATCGGGGCAAGCGCAATTCGTGACTCATCCGGTATAGAACAGCCAAATATTTTTTTAGTCAACTCTTCTCGGTATCCTCTCGGCAGTGGTTACAGCACAATTTCAAATAAATTGTTTTATTATTATTTACTGCACTCTTATTTAGGTGTTTGAATAATAGAAAAAGATTGAACATGCGTAAAAATTAATGAATTAACACTTCGTCACAAATTATCATTTTTCTAGCACCATTGTAAAAATTACATCCAATCTCACAAAAATACGCTATGAAATAGACAACTCTTGAATGTTTTCGGCTCTTAGTAATATATCCCTGGATATCCCACGCATCTGCATGAAGGACAGTGACGAAAATGAGGTAGCGACTCCAATTTCTTTCGGTAGAATGAACTTGACTTGTTAATGAATGAGAATAATCCAATTTGCTATTCTCCCTAATTTTACGTTTTCATTATTAAAAGGCTGGACTTCAACAGTTCTCTTTATAATGTAGAAAAGGTTTATACTATAGAAAATGAAATAAAAGTAATACTTTTAAATATTGAATAGGGACATGTAGATGCAGTATATCAGTTTCTCATTACTTATCTCTCATTATATGGTACAAAATGCCAATACCGTTACAAAAAAATTAGTATCATATCAACAGAAACACACTCGGCCAGCGGAAGAACGATAGAGTGACGTCATGTAACGACTTTATCTGTGATTACATTCCGTTAGAACTGCACGCCAGCGTTGAGGTTTCGCTGCTAAAAGTAATTTTTAATTGGTTTAATTCTGCAAGAAATCGATTTTAATTCAAGCTCTTTGTAATGGGAAGATTCTAAAACATGGTGCTCTTTTACTTCCACATCCACGTAGTAGATTGGAAGTATAGTAGTAGAAAAAAAAGTATTTGTTTTTTTGTTGGTTGTTGAAATAGGTTTAGAATTTCATGAAACGTCGATATTTTAAATTTGAGCGAAAAAGAATTTCTGTCCGTCGGTCTGTGTGTCTGTCTGTCGTTCGGTCTGTCTGTAAATTTTTTTGTCCGCATGATATCTCTAGAACGGTATAACATACCCTGCCATAATCGCAAGATCATGGAGTGCAAGACTTGCCACCCGCAATCTCCAGGAAGCAGCATCCCTTCTAGAAGAGTGGTGCAACACATGGAAAGTCAAAGTCAACGCAAAGAAGAGCAAAGCCATCCTTTTCAAGAGAGTGAGGAAGCAAACTCTCACAGGACACGTCTTCAACATCCAACGGCATGATACCGTCAAGTACCTTGGCGTTATCATGAATCAAAGCCTGACGTGGAGACTGGAGACAGAACACAGAAGCGATAATACAGAAAGCGAGGACGAGGACCCTGTGATAGGTAGACAGAGCCAACTCAACCTGAGGAACAAGCTCACGCTTCTCAGGACCCTCATTGCACTTATTCTGACCTACGCTTCTGTTGCCTGGGGATATCAAGCAGTCACCCACCTGAAGAGGATCCAAGCCGTGGAAAAAGTCGCACTTAGGTGCGCCGTAGATGCACCAAGGTTTGTCAGAAACACCGCCATCTTCAGAGACCTGAAATACACCCCGGTAACTGAAGTCATCCAGGACAGAGCGAAGAATCTATACGTCCGTCCAGCAGAGCATGAAAATCCGCTGATCAGGCAGGCGACTTATTACGACCCCAACGACTCTTCGAGGTACAAGAGGTTGAAGCTCCAAATGCTGCATAACGGGTAAGTATAACTTAATCGTTTTTCTGTTTCAGCCCGACCGTAAAGCCACGCTGCGACAATGACCAAAATACCCAAATCACCCGATACCGCCAGAAAAAACGACCCAGCTGGCAGGGTCCAACAGCCAGGACCAGGGAAGATCTGCTAACATCGCCTACACCGTTTACATTTGCATGTGGGGGTAGGTGATAAAGCAGGCCCACCCCCTACGAGGCCGGTAAAGGTCTACAGCGATGATTGGGGTAAATTCGTTCAAGTTCATGCTCGACCCCTAATCATCCGAGACCGTCATCTGTATTCAAGAATATTGGCGCGATACATTCTGTACGCCGCCGCCGACTTACTGAGCGATATCGTTAGCGGCAAGCAGATCTCGTTGAAAAACAGCGAGAAAATTAAATGTAATTTTCGTGTCTGTCTTGTTTTATAACGTTTTTAAACTGCTCCGACAATGCGACAATCTCAAATCTAATTGAAGCCGAATTTTTAACCATTTATCATCCCCTAGATGCTAATCTAATTTGGATGTTTGACCTACATATTGCACTGTTAACGAAATAAGATGAGTTTCCGCCGAGCATTGCACGTACCATTTATCTCGGAAATTAAGAAAATGGATTGGGTGGAGCAAAGTTTGGCAGGTTGAACATAACAAAGCCATCAGAAGCAATTAGTTCGTCTTCTGCAAACGAATTGTATTAGTAATATTTTTACGGTGTTGCCATTTCACTGGCGAGCTTAAAATTGATATTGAATATTGAGAAACATTTCTGCTTTAATAGATGGCTTTAGAGTGGTCCTTAGCTATAGGTGTGGGTTTTTAATGTGGTTCTCGTACTTATTAATTGTATTCTATTTGAGATTTTTTTGCACAAATTACCATTAATTATTAGTCACATTATACAGGGTGTAATTAGTTTCATGTCATTAAAAAAAACTGGTGGAACGACAAGACAAGCCAAAAAAACCGTATATAACATGGGGTCTAAACTTATAACATTGGGTCTTGGAGAAAAAAAATAAACAAAAAATTCCAAAATAATTAATAACTGCTGGCATACTCTGACATTCGTGCAAATAAGTATGGTGCACCTAAGAGATCATCGAAGAGCATGCCGACAAAGCAGTTAAAAGCGACCGACAGAGGACACCGCCATGTTTTTTGCTTCTTCATGGCCAAATTATCTTATTACGCATGGTATTACAAGGGAGAGTCCCTTGTAATATTCTCAAGCAATAATTTCATTTTGTGTCCTTACTTGGTAAATAACGTACCACACGACGCGACCTACCCGTTCTTTGGTTTTGTCTGTTGCTTTTGTTCTTTTTGAATTTTGTGCCACTTATGTTAAGATTTATTTTATTGACTTATCGTTCAAGTCGTTAGTACTTGGTTACGTAAGACACTACTTCTCGTTCATGCTTTTTGTGTTACTTTTTGGATTTTGGACCAAGTTTTTCTTTTTGTTTTCTTTATTGATAACGTTAATTCACAGTTTAGTGTGGTGTTTTAAAACGCAGATTTTGGACATTATGGGAGATTACACTTATCCAGAGCTCGCGGATATGCACTTGGTATGGAGAAAGTGGTGGAAATGCAGCTGGTGCGGAAGAGCCTTAGAACAATTGCAACAACGTATTTTAATGTGCATAGAAACCATAAAAAATGATCCTAATTTACCAAATGTGTTGAACGGAGTGCGTATATCCTTAGCTCGACGTGCCGAAATGTGTATACGTGGAGATGGAGGTCATTTCGAACAATTTTTGTGCAAAATTCAAAAGAATTGTTCAGTTATTGGGTGTTACCTATTGGGCATTAAAGGTATGATTATTATTAGTAGTATTCGCTGTCTTGTTTCCTATTTAACTCCCTGCGGCCATGCTATGCTTGCGTTGTGCCGAAAGAGAAGGAATTATTTACATTTTCATAATTAGTGGTATAAAAAGTTCGGTACAAGTAATCCCATCAAAGTGCCGCACTTCTACCGGCGCGGCGGGAAGACAAGTCAGGTATTACAGTTTTTTATTATTTCCAATATTCGGAACTGTAACATCCGTTGACCCTGAAAAACAGTGGTTCCCAAATGTTTCCTACCTTCACATTCAAATTTTAAACCTAGGTCAGTTTTGTTCAAAGTGCCCCTAGAGAAAAAAGTCATATAGGTTTTTTCTTTGTCTAGTCGGTCCCTATTACCACTTTTTTTAATGACAGGAAACTAATTACACCTATATTGTTATTAATATTTTAATGCTAGTCAAAATATCTAAAAATTATCTATTAAACATTGTATTTTGCTATAAATTGGAATACATCCATCTTTGCTTAATTTCATTTTTTTTATGGAATACGAATTAATAATTCTTTTTCATATTAAACCTCATTATTGAACCTTAGTTATTGATTGAACTGGGTGCAAGTTCACCAACATGACAAGTTTTCCAAATGTTGCTAAACGCACGAATGTTATAACCATGTAGTTTATTGTTTAACTCAATCTGGAGATGCTTTCAACGTTAAATCCATTAATTCAAATTAATGTTTTGGTTGCCGTTAAATGTCACTCGCACTCACATCGTGAATTGAATGAGGTGTGGCCGAATTTATTGCACATGGAAATAGTTATTCATCAAGCTGAGACTTAATTTTCGACCTGTTTATTTAATTGCCGGGATTGTGGAGGTATTTTGATTCTATAAACATGTGTGTTTTTTCCAGAGTTATCAGTTATAGTTAAAGCTATTGTAGAGCAAGACCTGAAAAAATAAAATTGTGGTTTGATGAAATGGCGTTGTCAATAAATGTTTCTAAAACCATCTACTTACGTTTATCGTGGAATAAAACTAAACTACCAACAATCAATGCATTAAAAACCGCTGCCCAAGGAATCACTACTTCTACATCCAGATTTTCCTTCCAAGTCTCTTTAAAGGTAAACTTCTTGACTATATTTGCACTTTAGTATGCGCGGAAATAATTGGTCATAGAATTATAGTAATATTTGGGACAGATGTCATCAAATTTTTTGCGGAAGGTGCAATTTAACAAGTTTCGTTAACACGCTGAAAATGAACTTGGCTAACTTTCAAGCCTGACATGATATTTACAGACTCCGCAAAATGTACAGGGGATAGAAATAAAGATAAGTTTTAGAAATTCTCAAACTGCGGATAAATAATTTAAAAAGTTTCGCAACTCGGAATAATTGTAATAGGTTTTACATTAATATTCCATAAAAAATTGGTTTCGTAAAAATGAGAGAACATGAATCTAGGTATCAAATTTTATCAAATTAAGAAGTTTTACAAAAACTACCCTAGGCGTCGGTCGGCGTCGAGACGAAAAACTGGAAGAATGTGAATCTAGCTATCAAAATTTATCAAATTCAGAAGTTTTACAAAAATGACGCTAGGCGTCGGTCGGTGTCGGGACGAAAAAATGGGAGAATTCTGGTATAAAAATTTATCAAATTCAGAAGTTTTACAAAAACGACGCTAGGCATCGGTCGATGTCGAAACGTAAAAATACAAGAATATGAATCTAGGTATCAAAATTTAATAAATACATAAGTTTTACAAAAACAGCCCTAGGCGCCGATTTGCGTTGAGGCGTAAAAATGCAAGAATATGATTCTAAACCTCAAAAATTATCAAATTCAAAATCAAATTCCATTTTCAATGTTAAAAGTTAAGACATTGGTTTCTAACACCAAAAATGAACTTTCTGGGCTCTACTGGCTTGCTCTACTGATTTCTCCCAATTACACACCCCCTCCACCCCTTCAACAAAAAATACATAAGTGTACCAAATTTCAAGTGAATATCTCAAATTTATTTCATCAACCCCTTTATTAATGGAGTGGTGGTGGTGGGTGGATTGAAAAATATTATAAAGAAGTCTAGGGGTATCCTGTTGGTTCATCTCGTCTTAGGTTCCTGTATCGATGTTGTTAGGGTATATAGGTATAGTTTATATAAAAATATAAATAAATGAATAAATAAATAAATTAATAATAATAAACAAAATTGAAAAATACAACATACGTGGCTAAAGGACAAGTTTCCAAGGCCAAAAAGTTAGAGGAAAAAAAAGTCTAGGGGTTTGGCTTCTGGTATACGCACCAGCCTCAAGTTTTTCTACACTACATAGCTTGCTTTACTCATTTACCCTATTTATCTATACTTAAGTCCCCACCCCTTCAACAGAATCATCTTAAAATATAATCTTTCCAAATGTCATTATGTTGCATACGTGTACCAAATTTCAAGTGAATATCTCAATTTTATATTATTAACGAAGTGGGGGAAGGAAAATATTACAAAAAATTTTTGAGGCCTGGACTTATTACATATACACCAAATTTCAAGTTTCCGTACTCTTACCAGCTTGCTTTACTTGTTTCCCACTATTTACTCCAATTTACCCCCTAACCCTTCACCGGATATGTTAGTAAAAAATCCAGTTCCAGATCTCGTTATGCGTATATCTTAAACCGTTCCGGAGAAAACGTGCGGACAAAAAAAAAGTTACACACAGACCGACAGACAGACATTTTTTTTGGCCCAAATTTAAAATCTCAACGTTTCATGACATTCTAAATCTATTTCAAGAAAAAACGATTTTGAAATTTTCTTTACGATTACTATACTTCCAATCCACTACGTGGATGTGGAAGTAATACAGACTAGGCAAAAAGAGCTAATAATTCTCAGCCTATAATATCTTGGCATTGAGGTTGAGAGACACTTAAAATGAAACATTCACGCGGAATATTTTAGAAGAAAATTAGTTTTTTTTTTTTAATTAAAAAAACTCAAAACTTGAACACATATCATATTACGTTGATTTACTACTTTCTAGTAGAAACACACTTGCAATATGGTATTGCAGGTTAGGGTGGTCTGTACCAAAATGGCCTAAGAAATTTGGCAATAGTGCAAAAACTATATTTCATAATTATGAACGACAAACACAAACGTTATCCAAGTGATTTACTATTTACTGAAAGTGATGTCTTAGATATTAGACAACAACTGTATGCTCTTAAAAAGCTATAGTCCATTGAAGTGTTACAAAATTATGCATTTTGGGCAGAACAAGATTTATTTTTTGATCTACGGGGGGGGCGGGGGCTGGTCAGTGTGAGTATAGAACTCGGTTTCTGGGGTTGAAAGCCCCCCATTTGGCCGCCATCTTGATAAAGGGGGTGTAAACAGTTTTTTCGCGCTATCGTGAGAACCGAAAGTCTCATAAAAAAACTTTTTTTTGTAGGGAATTGAATTTTCTACGATCTTCTTACCGTGAAATTGAGAATGAAAACGTTATTATTAAAAATACACTAACAATTTCAAGAAAAATATTTTTCATAACTTTTTTTCTATTAATTTTATTGAACAGATGTTTTTTTGTAGATCATTTTATTGCGAATAATTTTCTCTACTCATTTTACTTCCACATCCACGTAGTGGATTGGAAGTATAGTAATCGTAAAAATATTAAAAAAAATTTTTTTACTTGAAATATGATTAGAATGTCACGGAACGTCGAGATTTTAAATTCGAGAGAAAAAATTTTTCTGTCTGTTGGTCGGTCTGTCTGTTGGTCGGTCTGTCTGTTGGCCTGTA
Organism: Stenurella melanura; assembly: GCA_963583905.1. NCBI lineage: Eukaryota > Metazoa > Arthropoda > Insecta > Coleoptera > Cerambycidae > Stenurella > Stenurella melanura. The sequence goes on along the minus strand of OY757316.1, from coordinate 116,541,974 downwards.
ACTTTTTTTTTGTCCGCACGTTTTCCCCAGAACGGTTTAAGGTACTGACTTGAAATATTGTACACAATATATATTATAACGAGATCTGAAGATTTGGAACTGGATTGTCTTTTGAACCTATCCGGTGAAGGGTTGGGGGGGTAAATAGGGGTAAATAAGTAAAGCAAGCTGGTAAGAGTACATAAACTTGAAATTTTGTATATATACTAGAAACCAAGGCCTCAAATTTCTTTCTAATATTTTTCAATCCCCCCACCCCACCACCTCCATTCCATTATTAAAGGGATTGATAATATAAAACTGAAATATTCACTTGAAAAATAATACACGTTTGTATAGTAATGACATCTGATTGAGATGATTCCGTTGAAGGGATGGGAGGTGGTAGGTTGTGAATAACGGAAAATAAGTAGACCACGATAGAAACTTTATTTTTAACGTATTTGGTAGAAACCAACACCTCAAACTTTTCTATGATATCTGCCCAAATGTTATTAAAATTCTATGACTAATAATTTATATCAAATATAGAAAAATTATATGATTAGGAATATTCAGAGTTAAAACCTCCCCTATTTGGTAAAAAATATTATATTTCTTCTTTTTGCTTTAAATTTGATTGAATTGGCATTTCCGGGCAAAAGTAAATTATTCTCAACCCTTAAGGGGGTAAAACTACTACCTCCTACCCCTCCGTCCATTTAAAGGGTGGCAATATTTTATTTATGCCTAAGGGAGCCCACGTATCCAAATTCTACGCTAAAGTAAATAAATATTATTTACCAATTTACCAAATAGGGGTGGTTTTAACCGTCTCTGATTATTCTAAAGGGGTGGACTTTATACGATGATGATGACTCTCCTCCGAAGGCATATTAAATCGTATTAAATTATTATTAGTTACATTTAGCGACTTTTAGGATTGGGGGACCTCGATTTTCGTAATCAACAAACCAAAAAATGTACAATCAAAGTAGTTTTAGACCTGTGTTTTTTCGTGTACTCTTTCGCGCGTTTTGAATGGAGTACTTCGTTTGATCCCTTCTCAGCGTCCTTACACCTCTCCAAAGAAAAGAAATTAAAAAAATGATCTGCAAAAAACATCTGATGTGTTTTTTCAATAAAATGAATAAATAAAAAGTTATAACCCTTAAATGATATTTTTCTTGACAATTTTATTTATAACTTTTTCATTTTCAATTATACGGTAAGAAGTATCCAGACCAAGATTGTAGAGAATTCAATTATCTACAAAAAAGGTGTTAGAGAATTGTTTGTGAGACTTACGGTTCTCAAGATGTCGCGGAAAGACTGTTTACACCCCCTTCCTCAAGCCAGGCCGAACGGGGGGCTCTCAATCTCGAAAAATTTTTATACTCACGCTGCCCCCCCCCCTACACATAAAAAATCTTGTCCTGCTCAAAATGGTCAATGTAACATTTGAATGGCCTATTATGTCAACAACATAAAACATGCAACAACTCTTTATTGGGCATTGCTGCTATGTCAATCGTTATAAAAAAGAGAAGTAAACACAAACATGAAAATCATATAAAACGAGTTTGTAGCTATAACAAATAGAAGCTGAAGCTACACCGCAGCCAGGTAATAGTATGACTTCAGTGACAACGAGGGTCCTATTAGACCCTCTTAATTATTTTCCACTTTATACAGACTGTCTATTTTACGAGGGCCACACCAAATATCTCGCTTAATATCTATTGTAGAAGAATAAAGTTTTAGAAACAGTTATCCCATTTTTTGTGAGCTATATTTCAGTAAAAAGAAATTTGAAATCCATAGCCTACTTTATGAGATATATTACAAAAACCTGAAAAATAGGAAAACCACAAACGGTTATAGCTTCCTTATTTGAGGAGATACGAAAAAAGTTAAAGGAATGAAAGTTGACGGCAAAGACAATAAGAATAATAACGTGTAACAAAAAAATCGAAAAATGCAGTTGGCTTTGACATACGCTATTGTGCAAAAATGAAAAATACGTATCTCAAAGTACCACAATTCATATAATTGAATCGTAACAATCAGCTGTGCCATAATAGTAAAAATTCACTTTATAATAATTATAATTCCGTAATTATTTATTACAATTTAATATAAACCAATAAATATCTGATAAATAAAAATACAAATACAAAACGAACATCCAAAGAAAAAAACGAAAAACTATGTATAACAGTACTACCTACTACTATATTGAAAAGAAATTGTGTGTATTTATTTTTCTAACTACAAATGCTCAAATTGTGCACCATGCATTCTGACACATAAACGTGCTCTACGAGACACGTCACGCATTACATTTTGGAGCATTTCAGGAGTAATTGCCTCACATGCGTTTCGAATTCTGGTTTTGATGTCCTCAATATTTTCAGGGGCAGTTTGAAATACCTTGTCTTTAATGTAACCCCAGACGAAAAAATCCAAGGGAGTAATATCTGGTGATCGAGCTGGCCATAGAATGGGTCCATAGGTGCCTATCCAGCTATCTGGCATAACTTGATTTAAATAATTTGTACATATTACAGCAGTGTGAGGTGGAGCCCCATCTTGTTGAAAATATGAATAATTTAATCTTTCTGCCACTGTTAATTCATAAAGAAAACCTTGAAATTCGTTTTGCAGGAAATTAAGGTATCTACGAGCGGTTAATTTGCCATCATAAAAATAAGATCCAATTACTTTAGTCCATAAAAGACCCAACCAAACATTCGTAGAAAATCTTTCTTGGAAAGCAGTCTCTCTGCACCAATGTGTATTTTCTCGTGTCCACTTATAATGCATATTTCTATTGAAAAATCCATTATTAGAAAAATTTGATTCGTCCGACCAAATAATTTTGCTACATATCAGCGCGTCATTCCTTTTCTTATTTAATAACCATCTACAAAATCTTACTCTCCTTGGCTTATCTCCCTCATTTAAATGTTGAACTTTCCTCATTTTGTAGCATCGAAATCCGTTTTTTTTTCAATATTTTTCTTGCACTGTCTTTTTTTATGCGACAGTTTCTCTGAATTTGTCTCAAAGAGGTTTCCTCATTTTGGTTAACATAATTCATTACTCTATTCACTTTTCTTACATTATCCGCAACATGCGCTCGCCTTACTACTTTTTTTGAAAATGAACCGTGCGTTTTTAGATTTTGAACTAACTTCCTAAACATAGTTCGATTTGGCTGCGGAGCATCTGGAAATCTGTCTCCGTAAACCGTGACTGCCATCTCAGCGTCAAAATTGCACTGACAATAAATGCTAATCATATCGAATTTGTTATTATTGGTGTACACCATAATTACTGATATAAAATTTGTCTTAGAACTCGACAACGCAACATATAACATACAACAGTGACAATCTGTCAAATTTATTAATAACTGTATACATTGTTTTTCACTAATTATGGCACAGCTGATTGTTACGATTCAATTATATGAATCGTGGTATTCGTAAAATATTAAATATTGACACTATCGGTTAAAATTTCTGTGACATGTTTTATATCGTTGGAATGAGAAAAAAATAACGGAATTAATGGCGTCATGGCCTACTTTGAGATATGTATTTTTCATTTTTGCACAATAGCGTATGTCAAAGCCAACTGCATTTTTCGATTTTTTTGTTACACGTTATTATTCTTATTGTCTTTGCCGTCAACTTTCATTCCTTTAACTTTTTTCGTATCTCCTCAAATAAGGAAGCTATAACCGTTTGTGGTTTTCCTATTTTTCAGGTTTTTGTAATATATCTCATAAAGTAGGCTATGGATTTCAAATTTCTTTTTACTGAAATATAGCTCACAAAAAATGGGATAACCGTTTCTAAAACTTTATTCTTCTACAATAGATATTAAGCGAGATATTTGGTGTGGCCCTCGTAAAATAGACATTCTGTATATCCATAATGTAGATGTTATTACTTTATGTTCGTTATAGATAGATTGATGTTTTGTTATTGTTAATTTGATTGCAAAATAAATTATTATTATTATTATATTTATAGGATTTACTATGTACTAGAAGGTAAGCAATTTTCTTGAACGTGGAGTGTCGTTGTGGTTTCACATGTATCTACTTTTAAATTGACACGTTCTTCGTCTTTCAACAACAGATGTAATTATTAGAATACTGACTATATTAAATTTATCGAAAGATGTCGGCAAAGCACTTTAGAGTGACCAATTTTAGGTTAGACTGGTTAACTTATGCGATTTTTTTAATGATTTTCTAGAAAACTACTCTCAACATATTACCAAACTAAGTAATTAAATCATCTAATGAATGAATTTTGCATAAATATTAAGGAATCAAATACTAGCGACTGTAAGATCAGAAAACAAAAAATATAAATTAATAAAGTCTGAGAAAAATCCTCAAAATCCTACAGAACTTAACAGTCCTAGCAAGGGAATATAACACCTTTACCAAATGAAATTTATTAAATAGTATCAGATTCTTACGGAACGATTTATGAGTACAGATACATTTTATTAATTTTTTTTAGTGTGGTAAAACTCCTTAATATTGAATGAATGCTTTTGTCTTATTGTGAATTTTCACGGTGCCTGAACATGTTTTATGTCAAGAAATTCTGTTAAACTTAATATTAAATACAGCTTAGAGTTTGAGGACTTTAATTAAAACGTTCACAATACTGTCTACCTACTGCAACAACTTCCAGCAAGGAGCTTTAATCTTTTTCTTTATTCAGATACTTTGTTGTAGTGTGGGTAATTTTTGTGTTTAATAATGATACATTACATCTGATATATAGATGGCATAGAAACTCAACCTAATGAAAAATGTTTAATTCCTGTATATTTAAGTGTGTGTATTTTTTAACAGTGATAATGGTCCCAGAAGGCCATTTTGTTATTAACTGAACTAACATCTATATTAGACACCGCTGCCAAATGTTTTAAAACCATTTGAGGCCTTGACTTCTAGGTATATACAGGGTGTCCCAATAGAAACTCCCAAGATGGATATATTCTAAACGAATGGAGATATTTTAATTCTTTAAAAGCCTGTTTGTAGAGCATAAAGAGAGCTTCATTTTTGAATATATTGTTTTAAATATATCAATATGTAGATGGCGCTGTGCTCTAAAGAAATACTTAGATGGGAGAAACTTTGAAATGGGGTTTATGTGAAAGAAAATGCTTTTCTAAGCAGATTACGTTGTAAAAAAAATACCATAAAACTAACCGTATTCGAGATATTTGAGTTCATTTGCCAATATTGAATAATTGTAATCTCTTCAACATTTCAGTCCTTTAAGTGGGACAATCTGTATTTAATTTACAAATTTTAGAACAAAATATTTAAAGAATTTTTAACGAAATTGAGTAAAACACTACTATGTTTTTTACCACTATATTTGCACAAAAACGTGACTGCAGTTTCGACCTGTTTTAGGTCATTTTCAAACAATGATTCTTAATTGAATCATTGTTTGAAAATGACCTAAAACAGGTCGAAACTGCAGTCACGTTTTTGTGCAAATATAGTGGTAAAAAACATAGTAGTGTTTTACTCAATTTCGTTATTGTCATGGATTACCACAGAGTAACGGCTTCCTCAATCAATTTCCTAAAGAATTTTTCACATCTTATGAATTAAATATATTTGAAGTAACCCTTGGAAAAAAAACTAAAAATATTATTTATCGCATAGTTCAAACATTTAAGCAATAAAAAAACAATTACGAACATAAAACTATTTTTTCTACTCCCTACATAGAAAATACTATTTTGCTCCCTTATTTCAGGGAGCAAAGTTGTACTTTTCCTCCCTCGGGAGGAAAATACTTTGGCTCCCTCTGGAAGCAAACAAGTAAAAACTTCTAACAGCTGTAATAGTAGTGTATAGACTTCTTTTATTGATACACAAAGTTTCTGAAAATGTGTAATTATGCTTTTCTTTGAAACAGATTTTTTATTACTTATTTTTATTTATAAAAATTGAAAACAGTTTAAATCAAGGTTTAAATTAACACCAGTAACTAAATATTGTTAAAATGTTTGGTACAATTAGTTAAATTACTAATGGAGATTCCCCCTGAAGAAATATTGGCTCTGCTGGTGGAAATCAGTTCCTGGTTGTTGTTTTCCAAAGTCTTGGACGCTGTTGAAGTACTTGTAGAAACAAAATTTTCAAAAACAAGACAACGTTTTTTGGTACTTGAAGTAGTACTTCCTCCCGTAATTATTTGGCTGGCTACTTCACATTTTTTAGAAATACAATCATCTAAGTGCCCTTCTGCTACTGCGTTTGTTCGCCATTCCCCACTTTCGTAGACGCCTTTCGATAGTCTGCTAACTCATAATTCATTGAAGTCAAGAGAACGTTATCAACAAGTACCGATTGCATTAATGTAAACATCTCGATATGTGGTCGTGGTCGTGTGAACCATCAGTCTGGAGTCCCTGGAACCCTCTTCCCGGCGAGCGGAACAACATGCCGTCTTTTTAGAGTGAGAATGTCACTTCCAGCATTGACTAATAACGTAGCTGAAGTACGGAGGAAACTGTGTCCAGTATAGCCTTTCGAATCATCCAAATTTAAAAATATTGCTATTCTGTATGGAATTTTGGCAATTAGCCTAAAAAACGCGTTAGTCCTGCCTATTCATAAAAAAAAACGACAAGTCAATCATTTCAAATTATAGAGGTATTTCGCTTTTATAGGCTTTTTCTAAAATCCTTGAAAAATCTTATTATATTAGACTGAATAAATTTATAATCAAACAAAATTTATTGTCTGAACGTCAATTTGGTTTTCGGAAAGGTCTCGCAACCAAAGATGCCGTGTTATCACTTTGTAATTATATTTTAGATAATTTTGAGAACAGGTCAAAGACGGCGTGTTTATTCTTCGACCTAACACGTGCTTTCGATACCGTCGATCATAACCTACTGGTAAATAAACTTTTTAATTATGGAATTCGCGGCTCAGCCTTAAGTTGGATCAAATCCTATTTAAACGGGAGAACCCAATCTGTTGTAATAAAAGATGTCGGTAAAACCTACAAATCCAGCCCTTTAAATGTGTCGACTGGTGTTCCTCAGGGGAGTATTCTGGGACCGCTTTTATTTCTTATATTTATAAACAATATTACACAGCACATGACAGATGTCGTCATAACACTATTTGCTGACGATTCCACTATGGCAGTCGACTCCAGCAGTATTAATGAGCTTAGCAGTAAAGCTAGTCGCACTGTAAAGTCTATGCAAAACTACTGTGCTACCTTTGGCCTGTTCCTGAATAATTCCAAAACTGACCTTCTAGTCTTTTCACCTACGAAACTTGATTACAGCCTGTTAGTTAAAACAGATAATAGCTACGTAAAACAAAATATTACAGTCAAGTTCCTAGGAGTTTATACGGATCCTTTATTAAAATGGGGAGCTCATATTGATTATGTAGTTGGTAAGTTGGCTACCCATTGTTTTGTCATCTGGCAACTACGCCGTTCTGTAACCCTAAACATACTAATGATGTACTACTTTGCTCATATTCAGTCTTGTCTGAATTATTGCAATATATGCTGGGGTAACTGCTCACGGTCCAGTGAAGTATTTACACTCCAAAAAAAAAATAGTTCGCACAATGTTCTTTAAACCACCTAGATACTCATGTAAAAGTATTTTTATTGAATTAGGAATTTTAACTGCTCCATGCCTTTATATTTTAAACTGCGTTTTATACATAAGGGAACATTCTGACCAATTCAATGGGCGAATCTCTCCTAATAATATTAATCTAAGACCAAACTATAATTTAAATATACCAGGTCATACCTTATCCAGTGTAGCAAAAGGTCCCAAACTAATGGCAATCAAACTATTTAACAAATTACCAATCCATATTAAAATAATTAATGTTATTCCATTGTTTAAAAAAGAAGTTAAATCCCTTTTGCTTAAAAACGCCTTTTATTCAGTTGAAGAGTACTTCAGTGCTAACCTAAATATTCAATGACCGGGACATATCCTAATTTATTATTTATTAATCGTGCTTTTCTTTTCCATATGTGAATACATTTATATGACTTTCAACTTATGTATTGTTTGTGTGTACGGAAATGTGTCTTGTTCTTTACTTTTAAATGTGTGTTTTTGATTACTTTTCTAAATACAATATGTAAGCCTACCTATGTATATATATGTAGATATTTATATATTAGCTTTTGTGACTATATTCCGATACTTGTAAAAGTCTATGGAAATAAAGATATTATTATTATTATTATTATTATTATTACCTGGTTTGTGGCATAAGTTACAAAAAATCTAGTATGACATGTTTTAGGGGCCTGGCTTCTAGTATATACACCAAATCCCAAATTTCTGTACTCTTACCAGCTTGGTTTAGTTATTTTCCCCTATATACTCCTATTTAACCCCCAAACTTCAACGGAATCATTTCAAAATATGTCGTTATAATACATACGTGCATCAAATTTCAAATGAATATCTTAATTTTATTTTATCATCCCCTTTAATAACGGAGTAGGGGTGGTGGGGGGTTGAAAAATATTATTAAAAAATATGAGACTTTGACTTCCAGTACATACACCGAATTTAAAGTTACTGTACTCCTACCAACTTTATTTATTTTCCCCTATTTACCTCTATATCATCTCAAAATATGTCGTTATAATACATACATGTACCAAATTTCAAGTGAATATCTTAATTTTATTTTACAAACCACTTCAATAATGAAGTAGGGGTGATGGGGGATTGAAAAATATTATTAAAAAATCTGAGCCTTGGCTTCTAGTACATTCACCGAATTTCAAGTTTCTGTACTCTTACCAGCTTGCTTTACTTATTTTTCCCTATTTACCCCTATTTAACCCCCAACCCTTCATCAGAATAATCCCAAAATATAATCTAGTTCCTGATGTCATTATTACATATACGTGTACCCAATTTCAAGTGAATATCTCAATTCTATTTTATCCTCCTTTAATAATGAATCGGAGAAGAATGAAAAATATTATAAAAAATTTTGAGGGCTTGGCTTGTGGTAGATACATCAAATTTCAAGTTTATGTACTCTTACCAGCTTGCTTTACATTATTCCCCCTATTTACCCCCAACCCTTCACCGGATATCTTCAAAAAACAATCCAGTTCCAGATCTCCTTATAATATATACGTGTACAAAATTTCAAGTCAATATCTTAAACCGTTCCGGAGAAAACGTGCGGACAAAAAAAAGTTACAGACAGACCGACCGACCGACCGACCGACCGACCGACCGACCGACCGACTGACCGACCGACCGACCGACCGACCGACCGACCGACCGACAGACAGACAGACAGAAAATTTTTCTTTCTCTCAAATTTAAAATCTCGACGTTTCTTGACATTCTAAACCTATTTCAAGAAAAAAAAAATTTGAAAATTTTTTTACGATTACTATACTTACTTCCAATCCACTACGTGGGTATGGAAGTAAAATTAATTAAGAAACAGCGTTTTTTAACATTATTTTGGATTTTGTTAGGAAACGAATTGACGACTTTTATGCGGTTGGGTCATTTTGTAGATATTTCTAATACTTCTTCCATGGACGCATTTTCGTAAAACCTAATGATAATATTATACAAACCGAGAACTCGGTTTCCGTGACTTTGCTTGTTCATTAAACATAAACACACTAAATTTCGGCTGTTGGATTTTAGGTACAATAGTTACACATACTTCCGCTGAAAAATTCAAGTTGAATTTTTTTTTTTTTTTTTCGAAACAGGACCTTTTCAGGCTCCTTTGCCTAGGCTAAACAACCTAAATGCTACACATTACGTACACCGCCTACGTTAATGCCTATTAAATTTAACATTTCCCAATATTTACTCCAACTCAACGGAATGCACATAAGCGCCAAAAGACGCAAAGCTGTTGAAAAGGAAAGCACATTCTTGCGTTGTATACTGCGCCAAGATTAAACAAGACCAAGAGGCTCCATTATGTTTACTTACTACATTTCCAAGGATCAGTATTAAATTCTACACAACAATGCGAGGATATCAAGAATACGTGGGCGTCTGGACTTGTCAGCATTAAGTTCAGTACATTTTAAATTTTATCTGTATATACAATGCAGAAATCGACCAATTCTACATATCTGAACTATATCGTCTACCAAGAACTGTAATAAAGGCATGTTATTTATACTAGAAGAAAACTCGGTAATTTTCTCAAAGCAGGATAAACGAGATGCTATAAACGTACGATAGAATATGTCACGAGAACCTCTTGAGATTTAAAGCTTTTTGTCTAAATGTTCATTTAATGTTGAATTTGTTGCCCCTTTAAACGCAGTCTGTGCTAACCCCGGAATGCCCCAGGGATCTAGTTTATTTACTTTAAGTTACCTCTATCAAGGACCTGGATTTAAAAAAACATTGTCTTTAAGAATTTAATAACACCATCGACATGGTGGCTATTTTAATAAAAAATATACATCGAATGGCTCAGACATTAAGAAAACAAGATAACCAATATACTATTCGAGAATTTATTGAACATTTTATATAATTATTGCACATTGGGTGGACACTCTTCGCAGTTTTCTTGTAAATAATGTTAGTTTTAAACATTTTTTGTTTAATTAAAAGACATATTTTTTTAAAATTTAAACAATTGATAACTTTTTTACTTAATGATCGATATTGTTAAAAATCAGTATGGTTCTTCCTCTAGGCAACACCAATTTACTGTCCAAATTTCATTTAGAACCTTAATAATACTTAATATTACTTAATAATAATTTTCCAACCAATCATGACGTTAGTTATAATTTCCGCAAATGTGCTTTCTCCAAATTGTATGAAAACCTTCTCAACATAGACTGGTCCTCCCTCTCTTCTTTTAATGACGTCAATGACGCATGCACTCATTTTTACAACAAACTTGACTCTGTATTTGAATATTGTGTACCTAAGAAATCGACTTCTCGTAGCGGCAGATATCCTCCGTGGTTTAATGGCAGTATCATAAAAAAATTAGCCTTAAAGAACGTCTTAGGAGATAGTATGCAAGAACCAGTGATCCACTTATACATAATAACCTCAAAAACATCAGAAGGGAAATAAAATATGATACCAATTTAGCCTACAGAAATTTCGTGCAGAACTCTGAAGACAATATAAAAAACGATCCCAATAAATTTTGGGCTTTCATCAAAAGTAGAAAAGGGTCGGCCAGTGTATCTGAAGAGATGTTCTTCGAGGGATCTTCGCTAAACAATCCCTCTGATATACTAAATGCATTTGCCAATTATTTCGGTCAATCTTATAATGAGTCTTCATTAGATATCGAGGAACATCACATTGAGACCGATATACCTAACAATAACCCTATTGTTAGCTTAAACTCTTTCAGTGAAAATGAGGTTATTCGGGATCTAAAACGAATTAAACCCAAAATGACGACCGGTCCTGATTCCGTTCCAGCTTTTTTATTAAAGGATTGCGCTATCATCTTTGCATATCCTCTAACTCTAATTTTTAACTTAATCTTAAAAAACTGCCTATTTCCTGACCTATGGAAATATTCCAAAGTATGTCCCATCTTCAAAAATGGAAACAAACTAGATATTGAGAACTTTAGACCAATCTCTGTAATTTGTAACTTCTGTAAAGTCTTAGAAATATTACTTCATGATAGAATATATCATTCGATTAACACCAAAATCTCTATTAATCAACATGTATTTATGAAAGGGCGTTCAACAACAACAAATTTATTCTGTGTAACTCAATATATTTCTGAATCCTTAGATGAACGTGGGCAGGTAGATGTCATATATACCGATTTCTCCAAAGCGTTTGATAGACTTGATCACCAGTTGTTACTTAATAAATTAGAAAAAATCGGCTTCTCATATTCTTTGCTCCTTTTGTTTAAATTTTATTTAATGAATAGGAGTCAGTACGTTGCATTAAATGGGTTCAAATCGATCGAACTTGCTGCCACATCTGGAGTTCCCCAGGGATCTATTCTGGGGCCCTTGTTTTTTAACATATTTATTAACGACATAGTGAACGAAATTAATTTGCCTCACCTTTTATATGCCGACGATCTAAAAATTTTCACATTAATTGATGAAATCGATGACTGTTTTCAACTTCAGACTTCTCTTGACAAAACAGACACCTGGTGTATAGTAAATAAATTATTCATGAATCCTAGTAAATGTAACGTAATGTCCTTTTCTTTAAAAACATCACCTTTTATTTTTGATTACAGGTTAGATAATGTCATACTTCAAAGACCTATAACATTTCGCGACCTCGGCGTAACTTTTGATAGTAAATTATCCTTCACTGATCATATCAATACCATTGTGTCCGAAGCCTACAAAGCCCTTGGATTCATCGTTCGTACTAGTCGAGAGTTCACTAATACTGATACTCTGAAAATTCTTTATCAATCCTTCGTCAGATCGAAACTTGAGTACGCATCGCTAATTTGGAGTTCCAGTTATGATGTTCACAAGAATAACTTGGAGGCAGTTCAACGTAGATTTCTTAAATTACTGTGGTTCAAATCCGACGGTACCTATCCAGTGATTGGTTTTCCGCAAAGCAACTAGCTTGAAAGATATTCTATGACTACTCTTGCGGATAGGCGTACGTACTTTTCTCACGTATTTTTGTTTAAATTACTACACAATGATTTTGACGCACCCGAAATAATTAGTAAGCTTAATTTTCACGTTCCCAGATTAACCTCTCGTAATCACCAAGTGTTCTATTTACCTACGCCGCGTACCAACGTACTAAATAATTCACCTTTATATACGGTTTGCAGTACTTCTAACAAATTATGTAACGACTTCGATATTTTTAATTGCAGCCTTAGTGACATAAAACAAATTGTTCTAATAGTGCAATGCAGGTTTTCACGGCCGTTGTCCAATGAAGTAGTTTCTTCCGGGTTTTGCCGCGGTCGTCGAACTTGACTTGACGTTTCGTTGATCATGCTGTCAGCTTCTTCAGAAGGATTCCAAAGACTTTGGAATCCTTCTGAAGAAGCTGACAGCATGATCAACGAAACGTCAAGTCAAGTTCGACGACCGCGGCAAAACCCGGAAGAAACTACTTCAAATTGTTCTAAATTAAATAACCAGTGAGTGTCTTTGTTTTTCTTAATTTGCTTTGAATCACATATGTGTATATATGTATATATAGTTTTTATATTTAAACATTTCCCATGTTATTTTTTTCTCTTTCTTCGTATCATTAGTTATTCATAGTTCGTACATTTAAGTAATTTTTTTTTTCCATTTTACTTTCTTTCTATGTTGTTGTATATTATGTAATTAATGCTTTGTATGCATTCCTGTTCTGTAATTGGGTATCTTACCTGTTGAACAGTGTATGCAATAAATAAATAAATAAATAAATAAATAAATAAATACAATCGAACTTTTCTTTCTTAAGTTGTCGTTCTTACAAAAAACGTAACAGACGAACGAACATTTTGAAAGTTCTTAAGAATTCGATCACCCACACAGTTATAAGAAATTTTTTTCTCTACGAACGACATTACCGGTTTTAAAAATGTGCCGATCAAATGCAATATACTCTTCGTTTTGTATTTGCAAAGAGTATAATAATATAATAGATCATGAATTAGGAGGACATCCCATAATACTGAATTATTCTATAAACCATCAGATTAGGCCTATGATGAACGTATTAAAGCTCCCCAATAGCAACATTTAAGCTTTCACCTTTATCTATCTACGGTTTTTTGCAACTTGGCATTCTAAATTCTCTATGGAATTGGCATTTCGATTACAAACAGCACCTTTGATGGTATTTAATTCGTTTTTACCTTGTAGCAGAGTGCGTGGTGATGATTAAGCAATTTTCCTTTTTAGAATTGTCCCATAAATATAAGAAAGCAACGTTTCCCTTTGCTGCGACTTTATCTTCAGAGCAGGTTTGATAAAAACATATGAAACTTTTTGAATCATCATCGGTATTTTCCCTATATGATTTATGAAACATTAACTAGGATTAGTAGTGTCTTTAGAAGAATCCAAGTATTTAATTCTCGATTCTGACGAATGCCAAGGACGCAGACAGGACTGTGTTCTGTTGCTAATCCTCTTTAAGATACTCTTCGCAGTTTTTTTGTAACATTGGTTTTAGACATTTTTAGTTTAATTACAGAACATAAAAAAATATGTAAAAAAAATGTACAACTTTTTTATTTATTGATCAATTTTGTTAAAAAACAATAGGGTCCTTCCACCAGCTAACGCCAACTTAATGTCCAAATTTCAATACTATCGGACTTTTCGTTCCTAAGTTATCGTACTATAGGATTTTGCAAGCAGCAGAAAAAAATAACTATCTATAACTAAAAGAAAAACTGTGTGTAAAAATAAAAATGAAATCTTTGCATTCTTTCGATAACCTGAATTCTGATTATGCTAGCAAATTAAAATCCTAAAATGAATTTGTCTAATTTCTTATCTGACAGTTCTCATTCTAACACTAGCATCCACACAGTCCCCTACGGCCATGCAGATTAAGTACTAGTATCTACATAACCCTCTACGATTATGAAGATTCAGTTAAAATGAGAATAAAGGCCTAAAATGAATTTATTTTCTGCTGTTTGTAAAATCCTATAAAGATATGTTTCAATACAATTATAAGCAAACAAATAAAAATTCAATTTTGAACATGCATAGAGTATATAGGCTCCAATACTAGTTAGCTAATAGATAGGTGAAAATCTGTTGTTTTTATCAGTCAATATCAAACATAATTATTTCACACTTATTCATAGAAATTGTCTTGGTTTTACATGAAACATCTTTATGAGTGGCTTTATGTCTTTCTGATGAGCTCCAGACTAAGGGAGAAAAACGTTTCAAAGGCTATAAGCATTTCCAAGAAACAGAATGATAGATTTCATGAAAATGTAATCCATTAGAATGAACATTTTTTAAGACAAGGTAGATAAATAAATTCATTTTAGGCCTTTGTTTCATTTTTAACTAAATCTTCATGATCGTATAGGGGGTTATGCAGATACTAGTTTAATCTGCATGGCCGTAGGGGACTGTGTGGATGCTAGTGTTAGAATGAGAATTGTCAAATAAGAAATTAGACAAATTCATTTTAGGATTTTAATTTGCTAGCATAACCAGAATTCAGGTTATCGAAAGAATGCAAAGATTTCATTAATATTTTTACACATAGTTTTTCTTTTAGTTATAGATAGTTATTTTTTGTGCTGTTTGTAAAATCCTATAAATAATATGTTTCAATACAATTATAAGCAAACAAATATTAATTCATTTTTAAACGGAAAGACAGACAGACAGACAAACGGACAGACAGACGGACAGGCGGACGGACATTTTGAAAGTTGTTCAGAATTCGATCACCAACACAGTGATATGAAATTTTTTTCTTTACGGAGAATATTACCAGCTTTAGAAATGTGCCGATCGAATGTCATATACTCTTCGGTTTGTATTTGCGAAGAGTATAATGATGTACTACATTTTTTGCACATTTTTAATTTAAAAATTATATTGAACCTTTAAAAACGATATAACCATATTAAGTTTCATATTTTTTTATAACAATATAATATATAAATCACGCTCATTTTTTGAATTTTCGTGTATTTTTTAGTTGAAAATTTGCAAAAAATCTAGTACGTTATTTATCGTGAAAAACTGCCTATAATTCGGAAAATTAGCAAGTTACAGAAAAATTCCAAGAGATAGAAATTGTTTAAAAGCCCTCAATGCATACGTCTAAATTTTTTCAAATTTTTATATTAGATATTTTTAAAGCGCTACAATCTCAAAGAAAGGAGTAGTTTTTCATGTTTTTCCGGAAAAACTAGGCGATAACACACTTTACAGAATGCTTTTGGCTCAACACCCAAGAATCACCGTGATCTACCTACCGTTTGTTGTATGTCAAAACCATGTGCAATATTTTGCTAGACGTGTTGTGATCCATGCATTATTATCATTTACTGTATGGCACGTTTGATAGCGGTGCGCCATTTGTCGTGGTTGTCTGATAGGCGCACGGCAGGAACAAAGTAGCTGCTTGGTGACATCAGCTCAATGTTTTGGAGAGGGTCGTCTTTGCCTTTTGGGTTTTGTACAAATTATCAACCGCCCTATATTGTTTTCTCTACTGTTTATTGTTTGTTTTTATTAATTTTTAATTATTAAATCTCCTTGACCCCTATATTAATTTCGCGATTGAAAAATCCTGTAGTGATTTATTATTATACGAATATTCGGTTTACATTTCGTTATTTGTAAAGTATTTACTGAAATCTTGTTTTTGTTTCTGGTGCCTTATTATTAACTTATAAGTTTTTATGTATTTTAAATGATCTAAAATAGATACACAACATATGTAGACCCTCCGCATGTTATTCGCAATTTAAAAAAATACCTGAAAAACATCTATTTCCGCATCTAATTATAAATTTTTTCGCATATGTTGAATAGGGTTAGACGTATTTCCAAATTGATATTACTGTTTTCGCAACTGAATATATTCCGTGGCTATTTTTCTAAATTCAGGAACGTCGTTTCTCAAGCCCGTAAAGCTATTAGCTCCGTTTCTCTTAAAAATTTAATGCCATACGATTAAGGTTTACGACCGCCTCAAAATAAATATGCCATATTTATATCCTCGTACGCCTTTCAAGATCAAAGCAGTGCCGCCGGCTAATTTTGGATACACAGAATAAAAATAATACTGGAAAATATTTACAAATTTTGCTGCTGTTCTGCTGTTTTTATTGTTTGCAGACCGCAGGTCAGGAATTATTTAGGATTTACGCACAAAACGACATAGATATAGTTTACTACATACATTTAATACACATTAAAAAAGCCATAAAAACCGACCATAAATCACTGTGTTGTTAGCATAAGGGATATCCCACAGAGCCGTACTTAAATTTTTTGTGCACACTAACAGTAGCACATTAGAGGTATTTTCTTTGGAAAATGAATCGATATTTGGTATAGTGATAAATGAAACAAATTTACTTGTGCTTGTGTCAAGATAGGAATATGTTATATATTTGTGGAGCATTGATGAATTATATATTCCATGATACACTGACAATATTAAGTTCGACCCTGTCTTGGGTAGGGTTTACATACCTGCTGTAAACCGTTACATCCTAAAATAATTTCGGTAGGAGGGAGTCGGGTAACTGTATCAAAATAATTTGATATGATAATTCAAACAGGTGTGTTTCCGTTAATTTCTTATTTTAATCATACCAGAACATACCTTACATGAGAACTGCGTTGTTCTATAAATTAAGTAATACATTAAATTCATGATTTACCGTTTTCTACAAAAACAGAGCATTCCCCGCTTTCCCATGTATACCTAAGCGGCAAAGCTTTGAGGTTTTTGTGGGCATTAAATATACGGGGTCCGTCACTCAAAAATCCCCAGACTCGTTAACTCTCTTACTTTTTAAGCAACGACCATGTTCGGCACATCAAATTGTAGATATTTTTAAGGCCTTCAAATATGAATACAGAGTGATTTAAAACAAAATTGGAAAAATTATTAACTTAATTTCCTTGAATAGTTTTTTCCTCACCCTGTATATGAACTGTGTTAATGTTTTCTTATAAAGGCTTTTAGGCGAGCGGTTCACCCCTATAAAAACAGCATGGACCGACTAAATTTTTTTAATAAAAGACTTCTACTTGAAACTTTTTCAGCATTGTAGAGCATATTTTTCTGGCAATTTACGTATTTTTTGCATAATTTTTTAGGCGGTCCTTCAATAGTTATAAACAAAAATGTTGTAAAAAAAAAGAAAACTTAATAAATCGCTCTTTCTATAATAAAAACCGACCAAAATAAACACTTTTTGTCTCTTTATGAATTAAAATAATATTTTTAAATAAAAACCACTCAAACTTCATTCTATTGATGTATAATATAATTTTACTTCCACATCCACGTAGTGGATTGGAAGTATAGTAATCGCAAAAAAATTTTCAAAAATTTTTATTCGTGAAATAGGTTTAGAATGTCATGAAACGTCGAGATTTTAAATTTGAGCGAAAAAAAATTTTCCGTCTGTCGGTCTGTCTGTCTGTCTGTCTGTCTGTCTGTCTGTAACTTTTTTTTGTCCGCACGTTTTCTCCGGAACGATTTAAGATATTGACTTGAAATTTTGTACACATATATATTATAACGAGATCTGGAACTGGATTGTTTTTTGAGGATATCCGGTGAAGGGTTGGGGGTTAAATAGGGGTAAATATGGGAAAATAAGCAAAGCAAGCTTGTAAGAGTACAGAAACTTGAAATTCGGTGTACGTACTAGAAGTTAAGGACTCTAAGATTTTTTTTATAATATTTTTCAACCCCCCACAACCCCTACCCCATTAATGGGGTTGATAAAATAAAGTTGAGATATTCATTTGAAATTTCATACACGTATGTATTATAACGACGTCTGGAATTAGATTATATTTTGAGATGATTCCGTTGAAGGGTTGGGGGTTAATTTGGGGTAAATAGGGGAATATAAGTAAAACAAGTTGGTAAGCGTACAGAAACATGAAATTCGGTGTATGTACTGGAAGCCAAAGCGTCAGATTTTTTTATAATATTTTTCAACCCCCACCACCCCTACTCCAATATGAAAAGGGTTGATAAAATAAAATTGAGATATTCATTTGAAATTTGGTACACGCATGTATTATAACGACACCTGGAACTAGATTATAATTTGAGATGATTCCGTTGAAAGGTTGGGGGTTAAATAGGGGTAAATAAGGGAAAATAAGTAAAGCAAGCTGGTAAGACTACAGAAACTTGAAATTCGGTGTATGTACTAGAAGCCAAAGCGTCAGATTTTTTTATAATTTTATTCAACCCCCACCACCCCTACTCCAATATGAAAAGGGTTGATAAATTAAAATTGAGATATTCATTTGAAATTTGGTACACGTATGTATTATAACGACATCTGGAACTAGATTATATTTTGAGATGATTCCGTTGAAGGGTTGGGGTTAAATAGGGGTAAATAGGGGAAAATAAGTAAAGCAAGCTGGTAAGACTACAGAAACTTGAAATTCGGTGTATGTACTAGAAGCCAAGGTCTCAGATTATTTATAATATTTTTCAACCCCCACCACCCCTACTTCATTATTAAAAGGGTTGATAAAATAAAATTGAGATATTCATTTAAAATTTGGTACACGTATGAATTAAAACGACATCTGGAACTAGATTGTATTTTGAGATGATTCCGTTGAAGGGTTGGGGGTTATTTAGGGGTAAATAGGGGGAAATAAGTAAAACAAGCTGGTATGAGTACCGAAACTTGAAATTCAGTGTATGTACTAGAAGCCAAGGCCTCAGATTTTTTAATAATATATTTCAGCCCCCCACAACCCCTACTCCAATATGAAAAGGGTTGATAAATTAAAATTGAGATATTCATTTGAAATTTAATACGCATAATATGTATTATAACGACATCTGGAACTAAATTATATTTTGAGATGATTCCGTTGAAGGGTTGGGGGTTAAATAGGGGTAAATAGGGGAAAATAATTAAAGCACGCTGGTAAGACTACAGAAACTTGAAGTTCGGTGTATGTACTAGACGCCAAGGTCTCAGAATATTTATAATATTTTTCTACCCCCACCACCCCTACTTCATTATTAAAAGGGTTGATAAAATAAAATTGAGATATTCATTTGAAATTTGGTACACGTATGAATTATAACATCTGGAACTAGATTATATTTTGAGATGATTCCATTGAAGGGTTGAGGGTTAAATAGGGGTATATAGAGGAAAATAAGTAAAGCAAGCTGGTAAAAGTACAGACATTTGGAATTTGGTGTATCTACTAGTAGCGAAGGTCTCAGGTTTTTTATTGGTATTTTCCATCTCCCCACCACCCCCACTCCCTTATTAAAAGAGTTTATAAAATTAAATTTTAATTTTCACTTGAAATTTGGTACATTTATGTATTATAGCTATATCTGAAACTAGATTATATTTTGACATGATTGCGTTGAAGGAGTGGGAGTAAGTAGAGGTAAATAGGGAAAAATAAGTAAAGCAAGCTGGTAAGAGTACTGCAACTTGAAATTAGGTGTATGTCCTAGATGCCAAGGCCTCAGATTTTTTCATACTATTTTTCAACACTTCCACCACCCTTACTACATTATTAAAGGGGTTGATAAAATAAAATTGAGATATTCACTTGTAATTTGGTAGACGTATGTATTATAACGACATCTGGAACTAGATTATATTTTGGGATGATTCCGTAGAAGGGTTGGAGTTAATAGGAGTAGGGAAAAATAAGTAAATCAAGCTGGTAAGAGTACTGAAATTTGGGATTCGGTGTATATACTAGAAACCAAGGCATCAGATTTCTTTCTAATATTTTTCAAACTCCACCACCTCCGCTTCATTATTAATGGGATTGATAACATCAAATTGAGATATTCACTTGAAAGTTAGTACACGTATGTATTGTAGTGACATCCGATTGAGATGACTCCATTGAAGGGGTGGGAGGTGGTAGATTGCGAATAGTGGAAAATAAGTAGGGTAAACTAGAAACTTCATTTTTAACGAATATGGTAGAAACCAACCCCTCAAACTTTTCTATGACATCTGTCCCAAATATTATTAAAATTCTATGACCAATAATTTCCACATACTAGAGTGCAAATATAGTCAAGATATTTCCTTTAAAGTGACTTGGATGAAGAATCTGGATGTGGAAGTAGTGATTCCGCGGTTTTTACATTTCTTATTCAATTATATTATATTATTATTATGATCAATGTGCATATTTATAAATGAAAATGTGAAATCAATCAAAAATATAAAATATTTGGATTTGAGTAGGTCGCGTGCGCGTCATCTGCGCAGACGCGCGGCTTCTGCTTCCCTAACCCCCGGCCGTCATGTTATTTGCTTTGTTATTGTTTTGATTTTCAACGGTACTTTTCTAAATTAAATTTTAATTAATCTTAATGAGCATAATTCCACACACAAAAAATCGCACATGTAGTAGATGAACTGCCGTTTATTTTGGCGTGTGCAGAATTACTGTGCATTCAGAAATGATTGAGAAAAAAAATCCGAAAGATTGCCTATTTTCGCGTTTTTTTTGGCCATATTTCGGAAACCGTGCATTTTTCTAGAAAAAGCCAAGAGACAAAAAGTGTTTATTTTGGTCGGTTTTTATAATAAAAAATGTTTTTAGAGCGATTTATTAAATTTTCTTTTTTTTACAACATTTTTGTTTATAACTATTGAAGGACCGCCTAAAAAATTATGCAAAAAATACGTTAATTGTCAGAAAAATATGCTCTACAATGCTGAAAAAGCTTCAAGTAGAAGTCTTTTATTAAAAAAATTTAGTCGGTAACACGCATTTCTAAGCGTCTTTTTAGGGGTGAACCGCTCACCTATTTAGTTAGATTCAATTTATGCCATTACGTCATATTCGATATTGTCTTTCATTTTAGAGAAGAAAATTAAAAACTCTCCTTTTGACTCCAAACTGAATTCTCTTAAAATAAATTTGGAAAGAATGTAAATAATAATTTTAAGCTTTATTTGTAAAAGGGTATAATAAACAATATTTAAAGTAACAAAACAGCAACAACAAATAAAATGAAACGATTCTTTTTCTCTTTTTGTGATATCACTTGTTGAACCCATTGCTAATAAGTGCACGTTTTCATGTAATACACATTTCTTACTTATAAAATTTGGTTGCTTTTCTAGTGGCTCTACAGATATTTAAATAAATAATTTTATAATCATGATTCAGTTTTATGAACTTAATTACTTTTATTCATTTTATTTTATCCTTTCGACTTTTAAGTTGTTCAGATTTAATAAATCAACCATAGCTTTGTTATTAGTAATATTTCACATTTTCTAAGTAAAAAATTACCTATAATTCCACTTTTAGTTTTATAGATTTTAAATCACGAAAGTCAACCTATGTGTTTTAATGATAAAGCGCAAAGTGTCCTGCTGGCAGTATAGTTCATTTCATATTTATATGGCACATAAAAGACTCAAAGCTGCCGATCTGGCTAATATAAGGGGAAACCGGGGCATGCTTTATTTTTGCACACTGTATTAAATGATAAATATAATGTAGGTATGACTTAATAGATAAAACATCATCACACTTATGCAAAGTGAGTTCTGGCATGAGTAAAATAAGAAATAAACGAAAGCACGCCTCATTAAATTTAGATTTCTGACTCTTGTCATATAGTTACGCGAATCACCCCTAACTGGAACGTCATACCCAGGGAACAGATAAACAGATTCGTACTTTGAATTTATCTGCTAGTGTCGCGAAGGACGAACAATGCATCCTCCAATGCATAAGATAGTCCTATCTTGACGCAAAACCGAGTAACCAATTTTATATATTACAAGGAACGTCATTAAGTTTCTACCGAAAACACAATTTTTAAATCTCTAGTATTATTTTGTTCATTCCAATTCACAAAATTTTGAAGAACGGCTCTGTAGTACTGTTGTCAGCAGTAATAGCGCCGACTTTGATATTTTGACGGCCGATTTTTATGGCCTTTTTTATGTGCACCAAACAAATGGAAACAACTGTACAGAAACAACATACATTATACATTTAAGTATGCTAGAGAGTTGGAGTACTACCCGTTATTAATATTTGTGGAGTATAAATTTATAATATTGTGTTTTATACTTTTGGCTCCTTTTTCACTCTTTGATAATGGCCGAGAGACTGAAACCCATGTCAAGTAATTCACAAGAATTCCTGTGAAATAGAAAAATTGCGTAACTAAATATCTAAAGTATTTGCAAGAGAAGGAATTAATTAAATTTTTCAAGAGCACCGGAGCGGAGACTTGATGAGGAAAGTAACCGTGTTGGCTTGTGGTTAAATGGACCCTAAGCCTTGTTAGCGGATATGTCTCATAAATTATTAAATGGACTGTATTTATAGGTGCCACTTTTCTGAATTAGAAAAAAATAATTTAAGTATTTGGAAAACTTGCAAATCTTTTCGGGATATGCTGTGATCACTGTTGATGTTGGTAAAGGTGGAAAAGATAAAGATAATGGAAATTATAATTTCGACACTTTCAATTTTATTGATTGTTAAAATGCAATTTACTAAACTTGTAGACATTATATACAGATTGGGTTCGGAACAAAGAAAACTTTTTTATCTTAAGTTTACGAGGAAAAGTGATGAAAACGCCCGATTTTTGTGAGAAGTCGGAAAATTATATTATTTTTCAAAATTTATATACAGGGTGCTAACCACTTACAAACTTGTAAAAAATACAAAGCGTAAAGTGACCTCATTTGTGAATATTTTGAAAAATGTGAATTAAAAAAATGAACACACTGTATATATTGTAATAGACTTTTTCTGAAAAAATGCGTGTGCGTGAAGCTGGGCGTTTTTCTATCTAACTATGTATGTCTAGTCAGTGAGTTCTCTTTTCACGCAAGATTTTTTGCTAACAACATTGTTATTTAAGCTAAAAGTCAATGAAAATTGAAAATAACTATTTATTCTATATTTATTTGATCCTTAACTGCGTATTTGGGGCTGATTTAATGGAAATGACAATTGGTGATGTTAAAGACAACGATTTTAATTGGTACTATGACTAAATTAAGCTAAATATTATGTTCTTGATCTGCTTTATCTAAATTTTGCCTCCGTGACTTATTAATAGCCATCGCAAATTATAGACGAACAGGAAACTGTCTTATCTAATAGCAAGAAGGCATAATATGATAAATATAGCTTGCCCATTCGTGACCTACAAATTCAAATAATTCTCATGTAGTTTGTGCACAATAAATCTTGTATTTGTAATTAATATTTAAATTTTATAAAAAGATGACAATTTAGAAGAAATTTAAGCCATATTGGAGTACTGCACTAAAATTGAAAGTATCTGGGTGAAATATCCTTTAAATTTACAAAAAAATAGTTAAGGCTTTAGAATATAATCGTTAACCTACTTAATAAACAAATCTTTTGAAGAGAACAAATTTCCGTCAGTCCTAATAGCCGTTGTCTTATTAACATTTAAAAAAGGCGATCAAAATAATAACGAGAATTATGGGCCAATCTCTCTGTTGTGCATTATACCGAAAATTTTGGAAAAAATAGTTTTCAATCAAGTTACAAACTTTTTATTAAGGAATAATTTATTATCAGATAGTCAATACGGTTTTAGAAAAGGAAGATCAGTGAAAACAGTCACAATACAAATTATTAAAATCATCTACGATAAGTTGGTTATAAATAATTACTTAATCGGTTTATTTTTCGATCTAATGAAAGCATTCTATACAATTAGTACACCGTTTGTCATTAAAAAAGTGTTTTCGTTAGACATCAGAGGCACAACAGATAGAAAACTTAGTAAAAGTTGATGTAATATCTGAAGAGTTTGACATCAGTATGGGAGTTCCTCGGAGCTCAGTCTTGGGGCCCTTTATCTTTTTTCTGTTCATAAATGACCTGCCCAAAAATATACCCCAAACAACGGGAACGATGTTTGCCGATGACACGTCGATGACAGTAACAACAGCTGCAGTTGAAACCCTACAAATTATGGTTATTCGTATAGTAAAAGAGTTTTATAAATGGCGCAATACAATTTTTTTAATATCAAATTTGCCCAAAACTAAATGTGTATTTCTTCCCAAAAAGAAAATACTACCTGACACCTTTAAAATCCACATTTCACACTTAAATTTAAATCCATTAAAATATGTTAATTTTTTGGGAACTTACTTGAATAGCAAGTTGTGTTCGGATAATCACATAAATGAACTATGTAATAAATTGAATAAAGCGCATTTTTCAATAAACCAGCTTCGATCTACAATGGATATCAAACATTTATTAAATGTATATTTTTCTTTGGCCTATTACCATCTGTCATATAACATTAGATTATGGGGCCAAAGTGTTGATATTCAAAGGGTGTTTGTTTTGCAAAAAAGAATACTTAGAATCATTTTTAAAATCAATCCAAGAGATAGCTGCAAGCAATACTTCATTGACAACAAATTACTGACTGTTTCATTCATTAAGATTGTTTCTGTGTTGAAATTTGTGAAACTAAATTTAAATAAGTTCATACTAAAGGGAGACCAGCACTCTCACAACACAAGATGTCTAAAAATACTGAGGCCTCCTTATCACACGACAGCGCTGTACAAGAAATCACCATACTATAATGCAGTAGCTCTCTATAATAAATTACGGGATGATACTGGGGGTGTCAATTCGTATAAATTATATAAGGACAAAGTTAAAATATTTTTAATTGAAAATTGTTTTTATAGTGTCAACCAGCTCTTTATTATGCAATTTTATATTTATTGTTTGTTTATTGATCTTACTCGTATTGACATTCACATCACATCAATTCTTATACAATAATTGTATAGTGTTTAAATTGATCCCATTTTCCAAATAATTTTATCTTCTACCTGTCATATGTTTTATATTACATATTTCAAATTCTGTAACTG
The DNA here is from genome assembly GCA_963583905.1 of Stenurella melanura. Classification (NCBI taxonomy): domain Eukaryota; kingdom Metazoa; phylum Arthropoda; class Insecta; order Coleoptera; family Cerambycidae; genus Stenurella; species Stenurella melanura. Next base: position 116,516,332 of record OY757316.1, on the reverse strand, counting down.
ATATATACAATTTTGTATCATTCGTGGTTAATAAACATTATTAATATTATTATTATTATCTTTAAATTATGCATGTAATTCTAAGATAACGTTGTCACTATCTGATACAATTATTGTATTAACGCTCAAGAATTATAGAAGCATGGGGCCACTTAATGCTGCAAAGGGTCTGCACAAAATACTAAAACAAGTGGCAAAGTACTTAAACTTATCTTAATTTACTCAGTACACTTAGTACACAATATCACTGGTCCATGCTAAATTAGACAATTTCTAAGCTTTCAAAAACATTGACGTTGGAAATCCTATTGACGAAATCTCACCTAATTTAATTACCAATCCCTGAAGAAGCTAAATTAACCTAAAATTAATTTAGACCTAAAATTCAACAACAAAATTAACATATATTACATATGGAGAAGTCTTAAATAAACTCTTGTAAGACTTTGGAAATATATAAGGAAATATTAGTCGTATTGAAAGAACAAACTTTTCTCTTTTCTCATACTTTTGTATCAAATAAGTTTTTCTCATTGATGTGTTAATCTGGAAAAGCATAAGACATAAGAAACGTATTAGTTCTCGTTCAGCCGCTCGTGTAACAAATCAGAAGCGCCTTGTTACCAACAAAAGTATTCACGACACATTTGAAATTCCAAAACTGCAACATCTGTTATAAGGCACCTAATTCTTATGAATATTTTTCTATTATAACATTTTATGTAACCCCAAAAACTCTTAAAAAGTTATTTAGAAGTAAAAGTAGTATTATAGCTTCCATTATATAAACTTTTGTTTCAAAGTGTTTCCCAAAAGTCATCGTTTTAGTATCATTCCTCAGTGTCGTGGACGTAAAGGAAGTTTCTCCGATATTTTTATCCTTGATTTAACATTCTTCGATGTGTTTAAAACTGTAAAAAGATTTTAAATTTGTAATGTTCGTAGTGGCTAGCATTCGGTGTACATTTATTCTGCCAACCACATAATTATTAAGTTTGTTCGACATCGATTAGTATTAATTTAGTAATAAGTATACATACAGACTGTCTATTTTACGAGGGCCACACCAAATATCTCGCTTAATATCTATTGTAGAAGAATAAAGTTTTAGAAACAGTTATCCCATTTTTTGTGAGCTATATTTCAGTAAAAAGAAATTTGAAATCCATAGCCTACTTTATGAGATATATTACAAAAACCTGAAAAATAGGAAAACCACAAACGGTTATAGCTTCCTTATTTGAGGAGATACGAAAAAAGTTAAAGGAATGAAAGTTGACGGCAAAGACAATAATAATAACGTGTAACAATGAAATAGAAAAATGCAGTTGGCTTTGACATACGCTATTGTGCAAAAACGAAAAATACATATCTCAAAGTAGGCCATGACGCCATTAATTCCGTTATTTTTTTCTCATTCCAACGATATAAAACATGTCACAGAAATTTTAACCGATAGTGTCAATATTTAATATTTTACGAATACCACAATTCATATAATTGAATCGTAACAATCAGCTGTGCCATAATAGTAAAAATTCGCTTTATAATAATTATAATTCCGTAATTATTTATTACAATTTAATACAAACCAATAAATATCTCATAAATAAAAATACAAGTACAAAACGAACATCCAAAGAAAAAAACGAAAAACTATGTATAACAGTACTACCTACTACTATATTGAAAAGAAATTGTGTGTATTTATTTTTCTAACTACAAATGCTCAAATTGTGCACCATGCATTCTGACACATAAACGTGCTCTACGAGACACGTCACGCATTACACTTTGGAGCATTTTAGGAGTAATTGCCTCACATGCGTTTCGAATTCTGGTTTTGATGTCCTTAATATGTTCAGGGGCAGTTTGAAATACCTTGTCTTTAATGTAACCCCAGACGAAAAAATCCAAGGGAGTAATATCTGGTGATCGAGCTGGCCATAGAATGGGTCCATAGGTGCCTATCCAGCTATCTTGCATAACTTGATTTAAATAATTTGTACATATTACAGCAGTGTGAGGTGGAGCCCCATCTTGTTGAAAATATGAATAATTTAATCTTTCTGCCACTGTTAATTCATAAAGAAAATCTTGAAAAATTCGTTTTGCAGGAAATTAAGGTATCTACGAGCGGTTAATTTGCCATCATAAAAATAAGGTCCAATTACTTTAGTCCCTAAAAGACCCAACCAAACATTCGTAGAAAATCTTTCTTGGAAAGCAGTCTCTCTGCACCAATGTGTATTTTCTCGTGTCCACTTATAATGCATATTTCTATTGAAAAATCCATTATTAGAAAAATTTGATTCGTCCGACCAAAGAATTTTGCTACATTCCAGCGCGTCATTCCTTTTCTTATTTAATAACCATCTACAAAATCTTACTCTCCTTGGCTTATCTCCCTCATTTAAATGTTGAACTTTCCTCATTTTGTAGCATCGAAATCCGTTTTTTTTCAATATTTTTCTTGCACTGTCTTTTTTTATGGGACAGTTTCTCTGAATTTGTCTCAAAGAGGTTTCCTCATTTTGGTTAACATAATTCATTACTCTATTCACTTTTCTTACATTATCCGCAACATGCGCTCGCCTCATTACTTTTTTTGAAAATGAACCGTGCGTTTTTAGATTTTGAACTAACTTCCTAAACATAGTTCGATTTGGCTGCGGAGCATCTGGAAATCTATCTCCGTAAACCGTGACTGCCATCTCAGCGTCAAAATTGCACTGACAATAAATGCTAATCATATCGAATTTGTTATTATTGGTGTACACCATAATTACTGACATAAAATTTGTCTTAGAACTCGACAACGCAACATACAACATACAACAGTGACAATCTGTCAAATTTATTAATAACTGTATACACTGTTTTTCACTAATTATGGCACAGCTGATTGTTACGATTCAATTATATGAATTGTGGTATTCGTAAAATATTAAATATTGACACTATCGGTTAAAATTTCTGTGACATGTTTTATATCGTTGGAATGAGAAAAAAATAACGGAATAATGGCGTCATGGCCTACTTTGAGATATGTATTTTTCATTTTTGCACAATAGCGTATGTCAAAGCCAACTGCATTTTTCGATTTTTTTGTTACACGTTATTATTCTTATTGTCTTTGCCGTCAACTTTCATTCCTTTAACTTTTTTCGTATCTCCTCAAATAAGGAAGCTATAACCGTTTGTGGTTTTCCTATTTTTCAGGTTTTTGTAATATATCTCATAAAGTAGGCTATGGATTTCAAATTTCTTTTTACTGAAATATAGCTCACAAAAAATGGGATAACTGTTTCTAAAACTTTATTCTTCTACAATAGATATTAAGCGAGATATTTGGTGTGGCCCTCGTAAAATAGACAGTCTGTATATCTCTACCATTACTAGGTTTTACTACCTACCAAAATTCTAAATAAAAGTATTTTTGAGATACTTAAAAAGGCCATTTCAAAAGATACTCCAGATGACCGAATACTAAGATATTGACACGAGTTTACGTCCCCTAGGGGCTAAGGCTGATGCGTACTAGCCAAAATTAAGTAGCAATGCTGGTAGGCAACTGCAACTGGATTCATCAAAGCCTGTAGTGTGCACCATCTCTGAGACACTAGTGGTGTATTTTTTGGAAGCTTGAGATGTATCGAGGTTTCTACATTATTCTAGATTGCCGTGCGAGAAGGTTGTGGTCTTTGCTGAAATGATTCTACATGTCGTTTGTAGAGTATATAAGCCAACGTAAACACGCGGGAAGAAGTTCTAAAGGAATTGAGGTTAGATAAGTCCGAAGTGATACAAAGTGAACAGAAGAGTGCAAATATTAAGTAGTAAAAAATTGTTAAAGGTTGCTTTAGTTAGTAAACATGTATTTCAGTTAATGAAAATATTGTGAAGTTTTCAATAAAGTGTGGTAGTGTTTATCTCCATAGATTTTAAAGGGTGATTTTCTAAGGGGCGGAAACACAGGACAGTAAGTTTTTTGCAAGTGTTAAATTTTAGCCCCTCCAAAGGAGAAAATATTTTTTAGATTCTGGCTATTGCAGTATATGCATGTTAGTAAGCTTTATAACAATGCCAATTTTCATCTTGACACACTTGTTTGGTCCAAAGAAATTCGATTGTGATAGACTGGCACTATTTCTCTTTTTGAGCTACAGAACTTCAATATGATGTTCTGCGATTTCATTTGTTTAAACAAATATGTTTCTGACTTTGCCCGAACTTCAAGACTCGTACTTTTTTATAACAGTGTGTATTTCAGATTCTAGCAAAAATAACGCCTCCTCAAACACTTATTCAAAGAATTGTAGCAGATGGTCGTTGACCGAATATATTTACAGCACATTCTGCTTTGTACTTGTCCAGAGTGCTGCCACACGCTCTCTGTACTGGTCGGTCTCATATGTCTTTGCCGATTCGTCTAATAATGGTATTCGTACGACGCATTTTTGAAATTCCACAATAAATTCGCTCATCTGGCCAAGCTGCCGCTAAAGATCGCTCGTATAAATTTGATTATAAAAACGAGCTTATTGTTCATTGAGTGGTTTATCTGATCTTACGCTCTAATATTTGTCGATAAACGTTGTTTTTAACTTCATGTTTTGTTGTTATTACTGCCAGGAATGAAGGGAAAACTCTCGAAAATTTTTGCTTTGTAGTGTTTTTTTGAGAGATTTATTTTTACTACAACAAATAGATATAATAAAGTAAGCATAAGTAAGTAGTAGATTTTAGAACAAATTTATTAAATAAGTGAGGATTACAATTTCGATTAAGTAAACAAGTAAATGGGGATAACAACCGAGGAAGTACCTTTTAATACATCTCACTTAAACTCTAAAAGGCCTGAAGCTTTTCATTCATTTTATTTCGTGTAGGTGGGTTGTGTAATTCACCAGATGTGATTTTTGTTTACCTTTATTCGCTTTAATCTGAACGAGGAAACGGATAATTCAGTCGTTTAATGTATTACACCGTGTGTTACCACGAGTGTTATACAATTAAAATCAACTAGAAACAAAATCCGTAACTATTTTTTCTTAGCAGTGCTAATTTGATTGGATAGATCTATATAAAAAAAACATGAAAATAGTTAAACAGTGGAATAATATGACAAAAATGGTGTTTCTTTTACATATATGTCAAAAATTTTGTTTCCAACAAAATTTTTTAGAATATTCTGAAAGCATATAAAAACATAGGCATTGTTTTTTCGGTTCTTGTGCAATAAAAAGAGATAGAAATTCTTTAAAGTGCGGAGAGGATGTTAAACGTAATTATATACATTGTGAACCTAAAGACGAATCTAAAGAATAAACCTTCAACAGGCTTTGATGAAGTACCCACTCTACTTATTAAGGAGTGTAAATATGAACTTTGCCACTATTTAACTGACATCGTTAATAAATCAATAATTAATGGGCAGTTCCCTATGCAACTAAAGCTGTCTAAAACTATTCCAGTGTTCAAAAAGGGCGATCCTACCTTACTTGAAAATTATAGAGCCATTGTAACGCTCAGTCCATTCGCTAAAATCCTTGAAAAGGCCGTTTATATTAGACTAGTTGATTACCTTAAAAAACATAGTATATTAAGTAATTGTCAACATGGCTTCCGTGAGGGGCTCTCAACTGAGACTGCCACGACGGAACTTACCCAATATATTATCAACAAATTAGATAGTGGGAATCTGGTCCAAGGTGTCTTTTTCGATTTATCCCGCGCGTTTGACACTATCAATCCCCTTTTCCTATCAAGAAAACTTAATTGTATGGGAATTCGCGGGTCCATGAATGATTGGATTATCTCCTATGTCACACACAGAAAGTTAGCTGTAAAACTTGAAGATCTGTATTCTGACCAATTTAATGTTGAGCTTGGAACTCCCCAGGGGAGTGTTCTGGGGCCGTTGTTGTTTCTTCTGTACATAAACGATCTGCCTTACCATATTAAGGAGGGGAGGTTGTTTATGTACGCTGATGACACTACAATAATATTAGCTGCAAAAACTAGAGAGGAAATAAATATTCTTACAAGTAGAGCACTAAAATCTTTCACTGAGTGGTGTACAAGAAATCACTTAATTATCAATTTAAGCAAAACAGTCTGTATGGAATTTACAAATCCCTACAGAAAACAAGCGGTAAATCTAAATTTTAATGTAAATAACTTTGATATAACATCTAGTACGTCTACAAAATTTCTTGGTACCCCAATTGATAACTTCTTAGGATGGGGTAACCAGATTGACTGCGTCTGTGCCAAAATGAACAGCGCTTATTTTGCCTTAGCTACATTAAAAAAGTCTCTTGATGTAAAATCTCTACTGAACTTTTATTATGCCACGGTGTATTCTTCGATTTCCTATAACATTGTATCGTGGGGACAAGCAACAGACGTTCTACGGGTGTTTATCCTGCAAAAAAGGATAATTCGCCTTATATTTGGTTTATCGTTTCGTGAATCATGTAGGGATACATTTAAAAATAATAAAATTTTAACTCTTACGGGGGTGTATATATTCAAATTATTACAGCATATTTATAAAAATTTAGATAACTACTTGAAAAATAGTGACCTTCATTCATATACAACACGCATAAAGGACCACATACATATTGAAAAGTTTACGCATACATTCTACAAGAAATCTCCTGATTATGCGGGATCCAATTTCTTTAACATGTTACCTGAAAAAGTTAGAAAGCTATGCCCATTGCTGAAGTTTAAAAACTCTCTTAAATCCCTACTAATTGAAAACTGCTTCTACAACCTTAGCGAATTTGAATTATATTGTGCTAAAAACAAGTAGGGTTGACTGAATGGTTTATCTTAAACCATTTTAAGGTAAAAAATTCACTCAAATATTGTTCATTTCACCAATGTATTGTAATATCTTGTCTGTTTGTTTGTGTATCATTTGTCGTATACTTAATTGCTATACTTACCATATTTTATTAATATATTTATATATGACTTTACATTTATTTGTCTGTCAATGTTCATATACTATTGATGTTTTATTGTGTTATTGTTTATATACTATTTATGTATTAACCGTGGCCTTAGCCCACATTTGACGTACCTAATCCATTTCATTGTAATTGGCAAAAAAGGGTTTAATAAATTATTATTATTATTATTATTATTATTATGAAACACACAAAATTCATATCTTTGGCATTTATCATTTGTCAAAAAAATCTTCGAACAGGTAAATGCTACATTTTGTCACTATACCAAAATTTATGACGTCATTGGTTTTTGAGTTATGCCATCATAATTTTTTTTTTAATGGAAACAAACATTTTTGTTTACTGTTTTTGGTGGTATGTTCCTTTAGCCTTCTGGTGATATAAAAAAAATTGATATTACTTAAGCCATTCTTTTGAAAAAAACATATTTTTATTGATTGATACCTTACATAAGTTATTGTGAGAAAAAAATCATCTCCAGTACTCAAATTGCGACCATCCAACCATTTGGCATTGACCAAGACGGGTGTAGACACTTTGCACGCTGCGCTGTTCTAAATCATCTCATGGGCAATTCGTCTCATCTCCAAGCCAATTCTGTCTTTCAATTCTTCTATGACATCCGGTCTGTTCAAATACACCCTTGACTTTAAGTAACCCCAAAGAAAAAAGTCTAAGGGGGTTAAATCCGGTGAACGCGCGGGCCACTCAATCCGACCTCGACGACCTATCCATCTTCCAGTAAAAGTGTCATCTAAAAACTGACGCACTGCTATCCCAAAATGAGGTGGGGCCCCGTCTTGCTGAAACCAGACGTTCTTAGCAGGAATATCTTCAGCTTCATTGTACGGAAACATAACTGCTAAGGCTGGCACCAATTCAAGTCGCAAAAACTGTAAATATCTTGCTGCCGTAAGATTTTTTTTAAAAAGAAAGGTCACAATAAACGATCACCAATCATACCTGCCCACACGTTTACTTTGCCTCGTCGCTGTGTATGGGCTTCTTGAGTCTAATGAGGATTTTCGCGTGACCAGTATCTATAGTTATGCCGATGTACAGTCCCCTTTAAAGAAATTGTAGCTTCATCAGAAAAAACAATGTTTAGAAAATTTGGGTTTTCATCGCACAAGGTCATCAACTGTTCACAAAACTGTAAGCGCCGATCTGGATAGTCCTCATTCAATTCGTGGATTAAATGCACTTTGTATGGATGGTATTTTTCTTTTTTCGATAGACGTACAACAGAAGTTTGACTCACGTTATGATTCAGAGCCAGCTGCCTTGTCGAAAGATGGTGGTTTTCCTTACTTTCTAGAAGAATATTTAATTTGGTTTCGATGCTTGTGCTAGGGCGACCAGATCGAGGGAGGTCAACTACACTGCCAGATTCATCATATCTAGCCACCAATCTACTTACAGTGGATCTAGAAATTTGCTTTTCGGGATACTTGGCATTGAAAACATCACATGCTTCCTGATAAGTTCTCAGCCTATCACCATATCCAACCATCGTCAAAAGTTCTATGCGTTCTTTTCCACTTAAACATGGCATTGCATCAGAAGTGTCACAAAACTGAGTTTCCACACGTACCAGGAATAAAAAAGTTATCGATACTTTACACAAAAGGCCTGTATCTCTCTATTGTTAAGGTGATTGTTTTTTTTATTATTTTCTTTGTATTGTTTTTATGTCAAATGTTTTCATGTTAGTTAAAACAAAAATGTAGGCAACAAGATTTATCAGTTCATAAGAAAGTGTATACCATAATAGCTCGACTAAAATTTAATCATGGTCGTTTTCCGTATCATCTGAATAAAATAAAAATTATAAATAATGACTTATGTTCGTGTGGAAGAGTGGGGGATATAAATCACATTTTTTTTTAATGTACACTGTACTCAGCAGTACGATCCCAACTTATGGATAGGCTCCTTACGTTGGAGCTCCAGTTACATGAATTATATCCTGTGCTCTGAAAATTTTCCAGCATATCAAGCATTGTTCGAATTTGTAAACTCTACTGGAGTAGTAGTATGATAGTGTAATTTCTTTGTTAAATCTGTAGTTATATATTAAAAAAAAGGAAGGAAAAAAAAAATAAGGAAAAAAAAAAGAAAAGAGAAAGGGAAAAAAAACAAGAAAGAAAGGGAAGAAAAAAGGTAAAAAAGAAAAAAAAATAATAATAAAAAATAAAAACAAAAATAATAAAAAATAAAAATAAAAATGATATAATATATAGAGAAAAAAAAAGGAAATATGTAATACCGAACTAAGAACTTGTTATGGTTATTAGCGTTAAATGTTTATTTTAGTAAAGCCAAGTATGTAAATATTTGACCGGGAATGCTACGGGTACAGCAGAGTAGTAATGGTATTTGCCTTAATTCGGTGACATTGGCTGAAGGAAAAACCAAGGCCAAAAAAAAAAATTAAGAAAGTGGAACATTACTCGTGAATTTGTGAAAGATAAGCTATTTTTACATAAAATGTCATTTTTCCAAAAGAATGGCTAAGGTAATATCTTTTTTTATCTCACCAGAAAGCTAAAGGAATATACCACCAAAAGCAGTAAACAAAAATGTCTGTTTCTATTAAAAAAAATGTATGATGGCGTCATAACTCAAAAACCAATGACGTCATAAATTTTGGTATAGTGACAAAATGTAGCATTTACAAAACTAAAATCGACCTGTTCGAGGATTTTTTTGAAAAATGACACATACCAAATATATCAATTTTGTGCGTTTCTGTAGGTTTGCACTGTATAGCGTCATTTGCTGCTCTGTGTTACTAGATTATGTAAATTCCAATACCGGTACTTCTGTTTTACAGTTTATAATAAAATGTAATAATCTATTGAATTAATCGAAAACATAACTATTAAAGCATTTGATAGATTTCAATATTTACCTTAATGTACACAGATGTGGGTTTACCTACGTATCCAACATCAATAAAACTAAATATTTTTATTATAAATCAGGCATTTGTACACTTCCTGTATTCATGTTGAAGAGAGAAAAGTTTAATTATAATTTTAACGCTATGCAGAATAAATAATTGAGGCCAGTGTCTTATTATAAAGCTCACCAATGCTTACTGTTTATTTACCGATTAGTCAGCTCTTGCTGATGGAAATTCAAAGGAAAAAATAAAAGCGACGCACAGTAGGGGCGAAATCAGCTATGTAACGTTGATAGATGTTCTGAGATTTGGCAAATGAGCCGCAAATAGACTCAGGTTTATGTAAAAATTATTTTACAAATCAAGCTTAAAGAGGTATAGAAAAATTACACCTGCTTAATATAAGGAGCGTCCCAAATATTCTCCCATATCTCTTTTTCACTTGCAGCTGTACCGTAAAATGTTTTACCGCGGACCTACACGCTCTTACAGCAAGCTAATATAAGTCTTGGAAAAACAATCCCACATACAGGGCAGGGCGTTGACTAGAAAAATATCTGGAATTTTATAATAACCTTCCACTTTACGAACCAACAAGGAGGTGAGAACACACCACTGGAGATTGAATACAGGAAACGCGGAAGGGAAAGAAATCACTACGATATCGTGATCATCTCACACGGAAACACACAGCCAAGAATTACGGTTCGATGAGATTACGCTAACGACATGGAACGTCAGACGATGCATGATGGGAGAGAAAAGACAGAAAGTTGATGAGGCTCTTTTGATGGAACAAGTAGACGTTGCATACATACAGGAGACACGCATCATATGTGGAACAGCACTTCCTCAAACCTACAATGGAATCTAAGCGGGGGGAACAAAGAAAAGAGCATCAGAGGGCTATAATACCCGTATCCAGATGGAAACAAGAAAAGTAGATGAAAACAACCACGGTAGACCTGCAAATTAGAGAGGAAAATATATGCATATTAGGAACTCATGTGCTTTCTGACAAACTGACAGGGCGAGTATTCAGGAAGATCATCCAAGAGACTAGAACAAATAGGAACAAAGAAATGACTATCATAATGGCAGATGCATAAAGGAAAAGCGACCAAACACATGGTCAAACGAGAATGGAAGCTCGCTAAGAAACGTAGCACATCTCAGACAATAAGAAACAAGCTAAAAAAAACTACATTTTGATATGCTTTTTATAACTGTTGGGATGATTCAGTACATTTTCAGCAGAGGGTCGCAAGATGACTCAGTATATTTTGACATGTTTTATTTTTCTTTTCTTTTTCTTTTTGCCTTGACTAAAGTAAAGGCTATCTACACTTTGAAACACAGAAAGGGCATCGGTTCTATTTTTATTTAGTAAATGAAAATAAGGAAATGAATGATGGTATTTTAAATATAACATTACATTATTTTTTGCACCTATATTGCACGGAGAATTTATCAATTTGTAATATTTTTTTAAATAATTCTATGGAATGCATTTTCGTAAATAACTCGTTTATTTTAAATTTTTCGAAAAAAGTCTATTACAGATTTTTTGTCCAAAAAGGTCCGTGTCTTATACTGGTTGTAGAGATTGCTCGATAGAATAGTTAATTTTCGATTTTTATTAGGAAACTGTTCGGAATTTGTAGAATTTATCAAAAAATGAAGTTTTCCAGGATATGTAGATTCGCTTTTGATTTATCAATATCAAAATTATTACAAATGTCAGCTAAAAGAACTAATCGAACCCTACAATTGTCATTTTTGAAAATCAAAATCGGACCTTCGGTTCGGGAGTTATTAATTTCTTTGACAAATCATACTCGGCCCTGGAAAAAATACTTGCGGTCAACGGATTCGGGCCACCAACAATAGCCTTCATTTGTGGTCGTGTACCTTTCATCCCACCAAGTCTCATCGAAATCGATCAATATTCCGGGCAGTTATCGTGCTTCCTAGCCCAATTTCGAGAAAACCACTTTATTGCAAAAAATTTCAATTTTCATTTATTTTTCGACATAGTGTAGTATACTTACCTGTAGAGCTTTACCAGCGGCACTATTTCTTTTTGAAATATCCGACGACCCGTTACCGAGTTATTCAATTTTTCCCGAAAAACTCGAAATGTCTATATCGGGTACTTTCGGTTTCCGAACGGAGCCGAGCTTCCGGCGTTAAGGTTTTCTAAAGACCTCCTATTAACCACCCAAGTCTCATCGAAATCCGAAAACAGATTATGGTGGCTGGACGTGACAAATAGATAGACAGACCGACAGACAGACCGACCGACAGATAGACCGACTGACCGACGGACGGAATTTTCTAAATTCACTCTCGAGTAGATAGATATGACTTTCATTTCGATCCGACGGTTTTTTCGGGTTTCGATGGTCCACTGGAAAAATGCAAAACTTGTACTACATTTTTTTTCAAAATGTAGTAACAAGCTAAAAAAGCTACATTTTGATTTGCTTTTTATCGTTATTGGAATGATTCCGTACATTTTCAGCAGAGGGTCGTAAGATGACTCAGTACATTTTGACATGTTTTATTTTTCTTTTTTTTTCTTTTTGCATTGACTAAAGTAAAGGCTAACTACATTTTGAAACACAGAAAGGGCGTCGGTTCTATTTTCATTTAGTAAATGAAAATAAGGAAATGAATGAAGATATTTTAAATATAACATTACATTATTTTTTGCTCCTATATCGCACGGAGAGTTTATCAATTTGTAATATTATTTAAAATAATTCTATGGAATGCATTTTCGTAAATTACTCGTTTATTTTAAATTTTTCGAAAAAACTCTATTTCAAATTTTTTTGTCCAAAATGGACCGTGCCTTATACTAGCTATAGAGATTGATCGACGGAATAGTTAATTTTCGAGTTTTATTAGGAAACTGTTCGGAATTTGTAGACTTTATCAAAAAAATCAAATTTTCCTGGATTTGTAGATTAGTTCTTGTTTCGTCAAATTTCTCACAAACGTCACCTAATAGACCTAATCGAGTCCTACAATTGCTATTTTTGAAAATCAATATCGGACCTTCAGTTCGGAAGTTATTAATTTCTTTGAAAAATCATCAAAAGAGCAATAAAAAGCCAACACTGACCACAAAATATTATATGAAAAATTAAAGATAAGGAAACAGGATGTACGTAAAGAATACAGGAAAACAACAAATGACACTTGGAATAGCTCTCTACTACAGAACGAAGAACTCAAAAGGAAATATCGAGAGTAAATGGAAAATCAATTAATAGGGAACAGGTCAACGATGGTCACAGAAAAACAACAACGTATACCATAAGAATAAGAACATCATAGGAAAATCTCATTCCACACGAAAAGAAGTTCGCTAAAAAACTAAGCATAATTATTCTATCTGACAATAAGAAGCACATAGAGCAAGAGCCAAACGAAACATCTCCCGACTACAGAACAAATAACTCTAAAGAAGAAACTGCCTAGAAGAAATAGAAGACTCAGAAGAATAAGAAGCACGGAGATGGTGATCGATGAAAACTTAAAAGACGTATCTCACAAACATCTACACTTCCCACCCTAGATTCCAGCAATCGATAAGCGGTGTGCGGTTGGGCGGATTTCCAGAGTTATTTGGTAATTTGGGGAGTAGGGGGTGAAAGTATGTACATGAGAATTTTCTTCATGAAAACTACTTTCATTTACGATGTGTTAGATGCGTTATAAGAATTCTGTAAATTTTTTAAAACAGGTTAGAAAGGTGAACTTTTATCAGATAAACAGTCAAAATATTTAATTACGTCTCAAGAGAATATTTATAAAAACACTATTAGTCGTCATCAATATGTATAGTTTTTAAAAAATATCAAATATTTAAAGGCAATTGAGTAACAAAAATTTATGATAATTTGACCTCACCGTGCAAGAAGTTTGTTGCCTAGAAACTGCCTGAGAACTTGAGACCGCAGATCGAGGGGTTGTTCTTATTAAATATACGAAAATGGCATTCTGAAAGGCAATAAGATCAAGCGAGTTAAAAGGGACAAATCACCAATTAATTCTCGCGGCGTTATTGGTATTCGTTCCGCAATGTAAACACCACAGACAAAGTTCAGTCATTTCGAAACGTTTTTTAATTTGTGTTAAATTAGCACGTAAGTTATTAAAGATTAAAGACTGTTTAATTTCTGTATACGTATTTGAAGGCATTTTTAACTAAAGTTTTTTAAAAGCTGGACGTTCTGAATTAGTCTCTTATTAGTCGAGTCGCTGTATCGAAATTTTTAAAAAACCCAAAAAATGTTTAATACTTTACCGATTTTTTTGAAACTTTGGAAATATCTTAGGTCTATAAATCGAAAAGTTAAGAGTTTTTTTTTTGTGGGTCGAACCTCCGACATTGTTAAATAAACAAATTAGGTTAACAATTGAATAACTTCCTGAATAATTATTCAAAATGGTTCAATTTTTTTAAGGAGGTTTTGGGGGTCGCTGATTACGAATTTGATATTAAAGAGTTTAAATTCAAAATGGCGGAATCAAAATGGCGCATATGTTATTAATTATTTGGTATATTTTTAACTAACAATCGAATAACTGTCAGAAAAATTACTGAAAATGGCTCAAACTTTTTTTGGGGGGATTTCAAAGGTCGTTGATTACGAATTTGATATCAAAGGGTCCAAAATAAAAATGGCGGTTGTGACACTAATTGTTTGGAATATTCTCTGTGAATATTCATAGTTGTATCCGAAAATTTCCAGAAAAGCTTCTTAGGTCGCGAATTATTAATTTAACATGGAAAAGTCAGAATTGAAAATGGCGGATTCAAAATGGCCGAAATATCATATATTATTTTAAACATTTTTGTAAATCTGTCATTAAAAAAAAATGATAACTCTCAGAGAAACCGAATTTTTTAATATAACAAAATGTTAAACATGACCATGCTTAACGTACTTTTCAAATGTTATTGGTTTGGAGTCCAAATCAGTTATTGCATTCAAAGGCCGTTACTAATAAGCATCTACTCCGCGAGCGTGCGGCTGGAGAATCGCTACGTTTTTCTTGAATTTCTGGAAAACGTTTAAGAATTTTCGAATGAAATAAAATGCAAATATAAGCCAATAAACATACCTTTTGACTGCTCTTTGTTTGAAATCAATACCTATAATTGTTTTCAAATGCGACCCCTCATAAGCACCCATCCCACCAGCGTACAGCTGGAAAACCGCTTCGTTTTTTTTTCAATTTCTGGAAAACGGGTTCGATTTTTTGAGTGAAACAAAAAACAAAATGTTTCTAATGAACGCACCTTCAAGTATTCTTAGTTTCTACCCAGTTTTTATCATTGTTGTTATTGTAGTTCAAAATCACGTTGAGTTCTTTAATTATTTAAGTTCACTTTTTCAACGAAAACATGTTTATATATATTTTCCAGAATATGTGGTATATGTGGAATTCTATTTTTGGTGTATACGATGTATCTTTAAGATTCACATAAATATATGCCTATGATAATATATTAAACTTCGTAAAAATCATCATTTATTTGCGGAGTTTCGTATCTTAATAATTTTTTTGTTAATAAACAAATACTTTTTATGAATTTTTAAAATTATATATGTAATCAGCGACCCCCAAAACCCCCCTAAAAAAATTTCAGCCATTTTGAATAATTATTCAGGAAGTTATTCAATTGCTAACTTAATTTGTTTATTTAACAATGTCGAAGGTTCGACCGACAAAGAAAAACTGTTAACTTTTCGAGTTATGGACCCAAGAAGATATTTCCAAAGTTTCAAAAAAATCGGTAAAATATTGAACATTTTTTGGGTTTTTTTATAAATTTCGACTATATGCCTAGTTTTCATTAGTTGAGTTAGCCTCTAACTCTACACTTTACCACCGTGTAATCCTACTCTACTCGACTATGATTTAGTACTCGACTCGACCAGTTACGTTTCATTGGTAGAGTTAGAGGGATAGTTAGTACTTTACCAAATTACTTGACCGCTAACTCGACTAATGAAAACTAGGCTTTATGTATGTTAGTTTTGCATTGTAGATTGATTTCTTTGGGATGGCTTATAGCCATGAAATATATTTTATTTCATTTCAACCAACTATTTGCACAAGTAGGTTTTAGATCCGGATTCGGAACAAATGATCACCTCCAAGTAGTAAAAACTCTTATCGAGAAATACATGGAATATAACAAGTCCCTGGTTCTAATATTCGTCGATTACGAAAAAGCTTTCGACAAGATAAATCAACAAAAAATGCTTTATGCCCTAACAGAATGCCGATGCTGTGTTGACTACAGATATATAAACATAATTAAAAACCTGTACGGGAAGCAAAGGTTTGCGTAAAAATGCATGACTATACCGAACACGTTCGTATAGAAAGAAGCGTGAGACAAGGTGATGTATATTCCGAAAATTGCTTACAACGCTTTTAGAATACATGTTCAAGAAAATGGATTTTAAAGACATGGGCGTAAACATCAACGGTGAGAGAGTAAACCATCTGAGATTGGCGGACGACACTGTCATAATAGCCGACGGTATTGACGAAGTAAACAGATACTGAAGAGACTAGACAGTGCTCCTGAAGCAGTGGGTCTAAATATTAATACTAGCAAAACTCAATTCATCACAAATTTGGTAATAAGCGAACAAATATCCCTGGGCGATAACCATATAGAACAAGTAAGCTCATATAACTATCTAGGCCACGAGATTCGCATAGGAAGAGACAACCAAACCTGTGCAATAGGGCGCAGAATTGGTTTAACTTGGGCACCGTTCGAGAAACTTAGCAAGCATGCTAATGTCGAACATTCCAACTTGTTTAAAGAAGAAGATCTTTGATCAATGTGTACTTCCTGTGCTTACTTATGGAGCAGAAACGCTCACACTAACAAAAAAGACTGTTGTTAACAAAATACGTGTTGCACAAAGGGCTATGGAAAGGTCAACGTTGGTTGTTTCCCTTAGGCATAGTTTCAAATGTAAGGCTCCGCCAAATGTCTGGAGTAACCGATGCAATCGAATGCATAACAATGTTGAAATGGAACTAGGCTGGGCACACAACAAGAATGACAGACGAACGACGGACGAAAAAATGGCAAGATGTAAGACGATTTTCGATACAGAGGACGCCCGCCAACAAGATGGGTGGATGATGTAAGAAGACAAACGCAGACGATGGAATGGACTACGGGAGGCCTATGTTTAGCAGTGGACGCAATTGGGTTGATTGATGGTATGATGATTCTAATGAGATAATGGTATATCGCAAGAAAGAGGACTATTAAATAAGAAATAATTTGGTTTAGAGTCATTAACATTTATATAATCGAGGAGAACTCCAAGGTAAATAGTTTCACTCTCTCGACTAACATATAAAGGGGGGCGGTAGATATAAGATTCAAACAATGACATCTAAAGAATTATCATATTTTAAAAAAACAGAGAGAAGAAAACAGAGTGTGTTATAAATGTTCAACAGTTACATGAAAAAATCAATAATCTGCAGAAAGTATATGTGATTTATTTATTATTATGATAGTGAATGGCGTTTAATTACAGACTTTCTGGCATTTACCACAGCTAGAATATAAAAGCTTTCCGACAAAATCTTAATTCCCCTTTTGTCTACTGGAAATTGCCAGGATTCTAGTGTTTGTGCTTTAAGTTATCCCTTAACTGATTAAAATCAATGTTCCATGTTAAATGGTATGCCCTGTACACAAGCCGCCGATAAACTGAAATGAACACAACGATAAGATAAATTTCTACCTTGGTAATAATAATTTGTTTCAAAGAGAGTACAAAGGAAACATGCTTAAAAGGTGGATGCGAGTAATTTGCAAAGAAGCAGCACTTCCGAGGGATTAAATTGGAGCAAGTACAACCAGTACGGTGGATCTACTTTTATGTTTCTTTATTTATTATGTGTACGAGTTTTCAGCACTCAGCTATTAATCATATTACCAATAAAATATCTGAAATTATTATTAGGTTCGATAAAATTATATTAAAACACTCTAGTATAGTTGACTACATATATTTAATAAAAAACCTAAAAGCTTTGCCGCTTACGTATAGATGGGAGAGCACCGCTTGCTCTATTTTTGTAGAGAATGTTAAATCATAAGTATAATGTATTACTTAATATCTAGAATAACATTGTATAGTTACCCTACTCCCTCCTACCGGAAATATTTTAGGATGTAACGGTTTACACCCTACCCACGACGGAGTCGAACTTAATATTGTCAGTGTACCCTGAATATCAAATTCGCCAGTACTGGATCTTTGAATCCAAAAGGGTTATAAATGTTAAGGTAGGAAACGTTTGAGAACCACTGTTTTTCAGGGTCAATGGATGTTATAGTTCCGAATATTAGAAATAATAAAAAACTGCAATACCCGACTTGTGTTCCCGCCGGAAGAAGTGCGGCACTTTGATGGGATTACTTGTACCGAACTTTTTATACCACTAGTTATGAAAATGTAGATAATTCCTTCTCTTTCGGTACAACGCAAACATAGCATGGCCGCAGGGGTTTAAATAGGATTTGTTTACATGTGGTTTTTAATTTGAAACAAAGTTATTGTTGCTTTTATTGTCGTTTATAAGAATTTATAAAATTTAAAAGTGGTTTATTAACATTTGTAACACTGTGTTAAAAGCTTAAAAAAATTGTAATTATTTTACGAAATTAGAAAACGAACAGTTAGACGTCCGAGATACGATAACAGAAAATAGTAGTGTATTTTAACTTAGGAAAAAAATCAGATTTTGCAAATACCACATTTTTCTGCGAGTAGCCAAGGGAACATCTTCCAGCAAATTTGGCAATGTTTGTTGCAAAAAATTTAAGTATACACCACCATTTAATCTAGCGGATAATTGTATACGCCCAATTATTTCATTATCGCAAATTTCTGACCACAAATTAATGCTGAACCGTCGCGCGTCGTTGAAAATGCGCCCTTCTTATTACACGTGGATTTTCGTCTGCCCAATAGTGCATGTTTTTATAATTAAACACTCCATTTCTGGTAAAACACGACTCATCGGAGAAACATAGAACGTTTAAAAAATCCTCATTTGCCGTGTATTTTCTTAAAATCCACCTACAAATTGCTCTGCAAAATCTTGAGGTTCTAGTGCTTGGACACGTTGATAGTGATAGGGACATGAGTTCATATCTCTCAATGTCCTTCATACCACAAAATGGAATACCCCCACACGGTTCGCGATATCGCGGGTGCTTAAAGTAAAAGGAAGTCTCCTCAAATGAATTAAGGTTAGAAAATCCGAAGTGATGCAAAGTGAACAGTATAGTGTAGATATCAAGTAACAAATATTGTTAAGGATTATTCTAGTCAGTAAAAGTGTATTTTAGTTAATTAAAGCATTGTGAAGTTTTCAGTTATTAAATAAAGTGTGTTAGTGTTTATCTCTTGCTATTGTATTTAATCCCACGTATTTTAAAGGGTAGTTTCCTAGGGGTGGAAACACGCGATATTATGTAGTTGAGAAGTTGTTTCATACTTGCTAATATTCTTTTTTATACATATGAGACAATGTATTTAATTCAGTTATATATGAGATTAGCACTGAAAGGGCATGTATACACATACATACACTTTTTAAGTGTTGCCAAAACCAATAACACGTGGTTTTTAAAAAATGTCTGATGTTTGTGTGCATGTGGACACGATTGCGCGGAAACTACTACATCGACTTGGATGAGATTTGGTACAAAAATAATATTGGTACAGTATATGAATCCTGTAATTTCAAACCCCGACAACTTCGTTTTTGGTGGAAATTGAGTTTCATGCGGCACTGAATTCGTCTTTTTGTTCTGCACAACCTAGTACGATGTTCACAATAGATATTCCACTAAATTCATACAAAATTTGCCTTTAAAAAATATTTTAACTCAATAGAGTTAGTTTCAAAAGACGACACATTTAGTCTACATTGAAATCAAATTCCAGCAAATCCGAATCGGCCAATCAGAGTACTTCAAATTTGTATAAACAAGCGATTATGAGGCAAGTTAGTAAATGGCGCTATACAAGTTCAAGTTTCCAGTGGTGTAATTCCAAGTGGATTAAAACTAAATGACGTGAAATTCTTACTAGTGAAACACCGGGGTGAAAAGTGAAATGCGATAGAACATCCAAAGTATTACGGTGAAGTCTTAGAAAAGTACCATGATGTCACAAATTAAGCTTCTACAGAGGAACCTGAAATCATTAACAATTTATGCGAGCCATTCCAAGAGGTTCTTGATTTAGTAGTTTAGTAGTTTCTTCGTAAATTCATTTTTTTGTTGCTAATATTGATTTTTATAAATTTAGAGCTTAGTACTATTTTTCAAGTATTGTAATGTTTTCTCATTTATTCTGATTAGTATGTTTATTGTTGATTTTTTTTTAAATAAACATCATAATCTGGAAAATTCATGCAAGTGAGCTTCAAAATCCTACAAATCCAAAGTTCAATATCAAAACCCGACAACTCCATTTTGCTTATTTAAATTCTGAAGTTACCATTCTGTTTTTACAAAAGAAGATTTTTTTTTCTTGACTTATCAAATATCTAAAAAATTAATCGATAGGAACATACCCGTACAGTTTCTTGCGATTTCCCAACATATGACTTCAACGGATTTGTTGGGTTTAGAAACTACAGGATTCATATGAGTTGCAGATTGGATGATGTTTAGTACACTACGTGGATGTGGAAGTAAATTCCAATATAATACGACAGTATTGTTCTTAAAGAAAATAATATATTAAATCTCCTTTAACGTCTTGTGTAAACACAAAGTGTTCTTATTAAGTTATTATGTTCTGTAGATATTGCTAAACCATTATCACATCTACTCACTCTAACACTTAAATCTACTACCTTTCCTAAAGTCTGAGTATCCTCCAGAATATGCTTTGTGTTGAAAAAGGATTATTGAAAATTACGGAAGCGTAATTATTTTCTGGTTAGCAAAGTATTAAAATCATATGAATGGTGTTTTTTTTTATTATAAAAGAAGTTCCGAATCTATCAAAATGGGCATGAATGTATGTTAGGTCGACCAACAATTAATAACATTGGGTTTCATCGTGCACCGCTAGATGCACTTTGATGACAAAAATATGCTAGTATCTGTTTTAATGTATTTATAAAGGAACCTGTACATTCTTATGGAAAGTGACCCTCAGTTAAGCTGACCAAACATTTATTATGTTATCACTCACTGATCGAAGTTTCCATGACCACAAGGCCTAATAATTGACACCATTTTTTCTACAGAAAATTAGACATTTTTTGAATATAGGTGTTACACCTAATACCTCCAGTGATATATTTTTTTATATGTCGACCGAAAAGTATATACAGGGTGTCCCACTTGAAACTGCCGGGGCCAATTTCTCGATAACTGAAATAGACATTTGAATTCTGTAAAAAGTATTCACTAAATTATGAGTTTAGTTTTGACTGAAAATGACTTTTCTGCAAATTGAGGGATAAATTGCTGTGAAAATAAATTTATCGGTTCCAGAAACATTGAAATGGGGTGCATGTGATAGACATTGCTTTCTAAGCAACTTTTATGATACAAAAAATCACTGAATTTCGAAATGTTTCAACATAATTTTTTTAAGTAACAAAAATACCACATTTAAAAAAAACCGTTTTAGATAAGTTCCATGGAACAAGTTTGAAAGTGAATTATAATTTGTTTGCTTATAATTGTAATGAAACATATTCTTTATAGGATTTGGCAACAAACTAAACCAACTTGCTTCAGTGCGCTTAAACATTTTTTTTCCGTAATAACGAAAGAAAAATTCTTGTAAATTTTTCGAAATTCCAGAGATTATAGGGAAGGCCATAATTAAGATAAATAAGTGCAGTTGGTCCCACTTGAAGAAATTCAGTAAGCTTTATTTCACAATATAGGTGTGGAGTATTTTGGTTGTTTAATGATGACTGTTGTCAATTGTCGCTATTGCCTTGCAAAATTAAGGTAAATTAAACGAATGAAATGTATTTTTAGATAATTTGACGAAAAATAACAACTTTGTAAAATTTTCTAGAAAATGTGTATTTTCCGAGATATAGTCGAATTTCTCCAACAAGGGGGAGGGGGAATGAAAAGTGACGAGAACAAGATCCAGAAAAATTCTATTAAAATTCAAGACTTTTCTTCATTTATGACTTGAGTCCAAGTTATTCCGGAAAAACATAAAAAGAGACCCTTATCGGAAAATGGGAAGCTTCGTAAATAAGAAATTAAAAAATCTGGAAAAATTCAGACGTATATGTTAATATAATCTTTAAAATTTTGGTCTCTTGTAATTTTCCGATCAAAAATGTACCTAAATTTTCTCATATCACAAAATGCTTAATCTCTGAAATTATGACTAGTTTATATATATTTTAATATAAAAATATCTAATTTGTGAAAAAAAAATTTCCAGTCATGATAAACCATTTCTTAGTTGAAAAATAAAAAATTTTCTTATTTTTTTAAAATTTGGAATAAATAATGAAAAGCTACTTAAATTGATAAAAAAAACGTCAAAATAATCCTTTTACTTCCCTCGCATACCGAAGGGAAGTATTGTATTCGAGAAAAAATCACCCTCCCGAGATTTTTTCGGATTCTGACGTTTCAGAACACGTAGATTCCGAAAATATAGCTTTTTCAATTCCGCCTGTCTGTCTGTCTGTCTGTCTGTTGGTGCATTAACTAAAAAAACTACTTGACGGAGAGCAGTCAAATTTGGTAGGTAGTTAACCCTACTGTCAGCGAAGAACTGGTAGAATTTTCACTGAAAAATATACAGGGTGGACCATCTAAACGGAATAAATAGTGAAAAAAATTTTTTTTTGCTCAAATTTAAAATTTCCACGTTTCATGACGCGTTAAACCTATTTCGGAAAAAAAAAAATTTGAAAATTGTTTTCAAACATTTGAAAAAATTTTTACCACTAAAATATAGGAAGAAATTTTTTTCTTTCTTCAAATTTAAAATTTTCACGTTTCATGGCATTCTAAACGTACCTATTTATAAAAATTTTTTTTTTGAAAATTTTTGTACTTACCAACATTTTTGAAAAAATTTTTACCACTAAAATAGGTGGATTTTTTTTGTTCAAATTTAAAATTT
The DNA here is from genome assembly GCA_963583905.1 of Stenurella melanura. Taxonomy (NCBI): domain Eukaryota; kingdom Metazoa; phylum Arthropoda; class Insecta; order Coleoptera; family Cerambycidae; genus Stenurella; species Stenurella melanura. The sequence goes on along the minus strand of OY757316.1, from coordinate 116,493,227 downwards.
CCACGTTTCCATGGCATTCTAAACGTATAAAATAAATTTAGAAATTTTTCTGAAAAATTTTCTTGAAAGAATTTATGTATTCAGTAAGTACTTACTTACTATAGAATAGAAGAAAATATTTTTTTTGCTCAAATTTATGATTTCCACGCTTCATGACATTCCAAACCTATTTCGGAAGAAAAAAAATTGTAACTAGAATAGATGGAAACATTTTTTTGCTCAAATTTCAAATATACACGTTTCATGACATTCTAAACCTATTTCAGAAGAAAAAATTTTGAAAATCTTTTAACCAACATTTTGGAAAAATTTCAAATTTTTTTTTTTGAAAAAATTTTTACCACTAAAATATAGGAAGAACATTTTTTTCTTTCTTCAAATTTAAAATTTCAACGTTTTCATGGCATTCTAAACCTATTCAAACAAATTTTTTAAAAAATTGATAAAATCTATTTCACTACTTACTATAGAATAGATGAAAATTTTTTTTGTTTAAATTTAAAATTTGTACGTTTCATGACATTCCAAACCTATTTCGGTTTAAAAAATTGCATCATTTTTTACCATTTTGGAAAAAAAAATTACCATTAGAATAGACGGAAAAATTTGTTTTTGCTGAAATTTAAAATTTCCACGTTTCATGACATTCTAAACCTATTTCAGAAAAAAAAAATTGAAAATTATTTTCACACATTTTTTTAAATAGTTTTTACCACTAAAACAGATGGAAAATTATTTTTCTTTGCTTACATTTAAAATTTCCGCGTTTCATGACAATCTGAACCTATTGCAGAAGAAAAAGACTGAAAATTTTTAACCAACCGTTTTGAAAAATTTCAAAAAAAAATTGAAATTTTTAACCACCACTATACTTCCACTTCACTGCGTGAAAGTGGAACTGAAAATGTGTCTAATGGCAATAATATTTGGCATATGCTATTATACTTTTATTGGAAAATATACAGGGTGGACATCCCAAAGCTATTGAAAACTCGAAAAATATGCACGTTACAAAAAAATTACAAAAGGCCAAAATTTTAGAAAACATCGAGATGTATAGGCTAATATACATCTCGATTTTTGCAGATTTTCAAATATCATGGTCTACGAGATTTTCCATTTTCCGATTCTTCTTTTTTCGTCTTTCTTCGGAAAACTTGATAGAATGATCTTAAACGAATAAGTCATAGAGGATAGAAAGTCTTGCATATTAATAGTACATTCACTACAATTTTTCCTGGATTTTTTCTCGTCACTTTTTATTCGCTCCCCCCCTTTTTGGAAAAGATTGAATCGCAATATCTCGAAAGACACGCATTTTTTCGAAAATTTTACGAGAGTAAGAAGTTGTAATTTTTCGTCAAATTATCTAAAAGTACTTTTTGTTTTTTTAATTTGCCACAATTTTGCTAATTAACTAATTAGCAACAATATCACTGTTTACAATAATTGCGGGGCAATAGCGGCAAATTTTGTATTATGGAATTTGATCTCGACATCAAAACGAACAGAAACCACAAAGTTTCGTGAAAATCCATTCATTTGGTAAACTTTTTACTCAGAACTGCTAGTTTGCCGCCACTATTATGATAAATTCAGATGAAAGCATGTTTTTGTGAATTCTTAATTCTTGAGTTACAAACATTCGTTACCATTTTCACTTTTAGAAATGTATGAAAATGCACTAAACCTTAAAAAGTCATGTCGGCCAATTATTGCCAAATTGGAAGGCATTTATTCATTCCATAATTTTGAAAGTTTCAAGTTTTACATTTACCACTCTTTGATACAATTTGTCGTTTCCGAGATATCTGCAAACAAATATTTAACGCTCCTCCTCCCCAAAAACCAGCAGCGAATTTTGACATATTTATGATTGACTAAATTTTTACATTTACGGAGATATTAGAAAAACCCTTTTTTTGGGCTGTACTCTAATTTTACCTTGTTAGCCTGCCCATGAAAACTTAGCTTTTATTTATTTTGTGCACGAAATCATTCTTGCATTAATATTTTCAAACTGGCCGAGTATAATTCGAAATTAAAACCATGGAATCCATACTATGATTTTACTTCGTCACAGTCCGTATGAGAAAATTAAAAACAATGAAAAAAAAGCAGTAAAAAAACTGACTTACCTCGTAGAAATAAAACTGGTTGATTACTGTATTGTTTGTACCCTGCGATTTATTATCCGAAACCACAACCTCATCAATCACTAGTTCGCTTGACATACTGTATGTAAAACGTGCACACCGACTTGTATTCAATTAAAAACAATTTGCTTTCATTGTTATTCCGTTGGGCCTCTAACACAAAATTAGGAATGTACTGCCGGTACATGGTTATTTTTTATGTTATATATCCCGCGCGACTTCGGTAGAGACACATGCGCCGTTCCGGTCTATCCACGCGACTTCCTGCTAATTTCATTTTCGGACTTTTCCAGCTTTCTTAGACTTTTCGGTGTTTCACGTGAAATCGTGCGGAGGGGCCAAACATATGCCACTCTTGGTTAGGCGTTAATGCGTAATGCGTTAAGGTTGTGAGCGAACTTGCTGTAATGGAGAGGTCAATTGGCAGCTTTGTATTAAATCGCGCTTGGTTGGATATGAGTATAATTCATTTCAGAGATATAAAAAGCATAAAAAGACATCTACACCTGTTTGTATACAGAATGTCTCACAATTAAATAACTTAAGATAAGTTTTATTGAGTCTGTACCAAAAATTAACAATTGGATAGAACATGTCAGTAAAAGAAGATTATACAATAGTATACGTACAAACATACAGGGTGTAATCAGTTTCATGTTATTAAAAAAACTGGTAATGGGGATCGACTAGACAAACAAAAAACCTTTATGACTTTTCCCTTTAGGGGCACTTTGAAAAACACTGATCTAGGTTAATATATTTAATATTATAGTAGACAACTATTGAGAACCACTGCTTTTCTTGGTCGATGGACTTGTACTTCCCAATTATACAACTTTTAAATTGTCATAAAAAAGTGCTGGCCGACACACGCGGTATCAAAGGATCATCGACCGCCTTTGATGTACCGCCTCAACTGAGCTGAGGCAAGTATAACGAGGTAAATAATTCGTTCTCTATTCGTGCACAATTGCAAGCAAATAATGGCCATAGAGGTTTAAACAGAGCATTTTTTTACATGTGTTTTTTAATTTGGAACAAAATATTGGATTGTTTATAATTTAGAAAATTTAAATGTGGTTCATTAACATTTGTAACATAAATGAGTGTCCTGGGTTAAAAGCTTACTACCTACCTAAATGATTCAAAATCTCTGCATCTGTATCAATACATAGTTCGGTACGTCGGATTAAGTACATACGCACTTCGTTCAACACTAAACACTAAACTATCACCTAACGTTGTCAATAAAGAAAAATAAAATAAAAACTTGGTACAAAAGCCAAAAAGGAATACAAAAAGAACGAACAAGTAAGTTGTGTCTGTACGTAATCAAGAATTTGACAACTTGAACGGTAAGTCAATAAAAAAAATCATAACTATAAATACACAATGACGCTTGTTATATTAACCAAACAAAACTCTAATAAACTATAAAAAATTTGGACGTAAATAATACTCTTGCAAACTTTATCAGGAGGAGAAAACAATCAAAATCAAATATAAAACAAATAATATATTAACATAAGTATAATACTGAAAATTTTACAACACTTTACAATTATTAAAAATATTTATAGTGAAAATTTGATTTAATTAGTTGAATAAAAATTTAGTTTAAAGGAAAAATTTCATTTGAAGATTAACAAAAAAATTACAATAAGAAACGATCAACTGGTTTACAATTTTTCTTCTGACCAAAAGTTGAATTTTGCACATAAATCTGGGCTACTTAGCTTAGCGGAGACGTGGAATCCCGAGGTCTGATCATGAAGATGGCCGCGGGTACCCGGGAAGGAGGACGTAATATTCAGGTCCTGACAACGCTGATTTCCAGAAGACGCTGCGTTGGAATGATATCCATTACTTTTAGGATAACTCCAAATGTGCAATTTATGTCTTGTGCCTTGCTTCAATGGTGGTTTGGTCATGGATTTTACATGTAAAAAGGGGTAATGTAAATAACCAGTTGATAATATAAAAAATTTAAATTGTGAGAAAAAAGAGATACAAGAAAACTACAAAAAACTATACTGACGAAGGTCACTGCAAAACCAAACAATTAGCAATTTAACAAAAACCTGAATATTGATAAAATTTTACTTCTGAAAATAAAAGAATAAGTTACTGATTAATATAGTAAATGACATGAATAAATGGGAAAACTCTACTATCATGAAATTTTAGCCACTCACAAAATGGCTGACACTGGTTATGACCAAAAATTTGAATAAAGGTAACAAAATTTAGTTAGAATTAAAGAGAAAATATTTGAATTACTATCTGAAAGAAAACTAATACTGTAACTAATAGCAAACAAAATTATGGGTTTAATCTCCCAAAAAAATTAACCAATAAAAAATGATCTCTTAACCTCTTGTACTAACACGAGGTTAACTAAATGCGACAAAACGACTTTAGGTTTCGACCTTTAATGAGATGAGATTGTCTACACACGATTAAGAAACAAAGATTTTAATTTATCCCTTGAATAATTGCCGAGTTTAATTCTCGTCTGCAATAATCTAAATAATGACAAACACCACGGTATTGTGTCTCAAGCGACCACAAGATATATAATTGCCGCGATAATTAATAAGTTAACATGTGTCCAATGGACGCGGAAATCATACAAACATGTGCGTTAATAAAAATTCATTATTACATGGAATATCCTTTAATTTCCAAAAATAACTATACAGCAACTTTAACTCTATAATATGACATCATTTAATAATCAAATCTATTCAATATATCAAAGGATTAAAGAAATAAACGTGAAAATCCGTTAAAGAACAAGTAAACGATCTTAACTCACCCAGGTCCAAAGCGAAAGTAAAGTAGCCGGGATATTTCAAATCATGCTTCTACCGCGTATGCGCACTTGTTGACTTCCCGTCGGCATTTCCGCGAGTAATTCAAATTTATTTAGCAGGGGTGCTTAAACGGAAAAAATATTTTTTCGTTACATTTTACAAATAGTTTTTCTTTTAGTTCTCATAGATAGTTTTTCTGCTGTTTGTAAAATCCTGTAAAGAATATGTTTCATTACTTTTTATTCTGGTTCTTCCTACATCTTTTAATTGTCTGGTTTCATAATGATTTCTGATCCTAAAATATTTGCTAAGTATTAATTATATATTTTTCATTGGATGACATTGTAATGTGTCAGTATTCTTCAAATATTTTATGTCACTCGACTTTATTATAAAATCACTTGGTATAAAGCGATCTGAGCATATCGAACTGTTGTTGGTGATGTTAATATTTTCTTTTACCAAAATAGAACACCATGGTTAAATTATATTAGTATCCTTTGGGAATGTACAAAGTAATGTTAAGGTGAGTAGTATTAGGAATGACCATTGTAAACTTTTATTCCCTATAAAGTTATTTTATTATTACTATTAATTATTGTGTTCTGTTTATATCTTAGCACAGCACAAACATATATTATTTGTTTTACTGTCTAGGTTTCAAAGAAATAGTAATGCAATTAACATAGTGCGTACATCACGTGTTGTGTGATAAGCACATATTTGTTTTTGTATAATTTCCATGCATTGAAGTTTATCCAAGAAAATAAATATGTATTTATAAAAACGTTGACAATATTGCACTTATTTTATGTAATAATTCTTGGTTAAATTTTCATAAATTTCTAGGTACATAACCGCGGATTTATCAAATATAATAGGTAGAGAGTACACATGTTTTATTCTAAGGAAATTATGTATTGAAAGGGTAGCTTGATGTTAAATTAGGTGTGCCACAGGATGGTTAAAATAGGTGTGCCACAAGGGTCCATTCTGGGACTTCTGCTATTTTTAATATTCATAAATGACTTGCCAGAAATTGTTGAGGATAAAAATATAATAATGTTTGCAGATGATAATAATTACTTATGCATAGACTCTAATACCAAGGACGCTCTAATAAAATTGCAGACTATGACTAACTGTTTCACCAACCGGTTCACATCTAACAAGCAACATTTAAATATGTCTATGACACAGTTCATTAATTTTACTCCAAAGTCAAGCATAATCAGTGAGTCACACTCAATTAAAATTGAGTCAAAATTAATTGAACAAGTAACCTTAACACAATTGCTTGGAATATACAGACTGTCTATTTTACGAGGGCCACACCAAATATCTCGCTTAATATCTATTGTAGAAGAATAAAGTTTTAGAAACAGTTATCCCATTTTTTGTGAGCTATATTTCAGTAAAAAGAAATTTGAAATCCATAGCCTACTTTATGAGATATATTACAAAAACCTGAAAAATAGGAAAACCACAAACGGTTATAGCTTCCTTATTTGAGGAGATACGAAAAAAGTTAAAGGAATGAAAGTTGACGGCAAAGACAATAAGAATAATAACGTGTAACAAAAAAATCGAAAAATGCAGTTGGCTTTGACATACGCTATTGTGCAAAAATGAAAAATACATATCTCAAAGTAGGCCATGACGCCATTAATTCCGTTATTTTTTTCTCATTCCAACGATATAAAACATGTCACAGAAATTTTAACCGATAGCGTCAATATTTAATATTTTACGAATACCACAATTCATATAATTGAATCGTAACAATCAGCTGTGCCATAATTAGTGAAAAACAATGTATACAGTTATTAATAAATTTGACAGATTGTCACTGTTGTATGTTGTATGTTGCGTTGTCGAGTTCTAAGACAAATTTTATATCAGTAATTATGGTGTACACCAATAATAACAAATTCGATATGATTAGCATTTATTGTCAGTGCAATTTTGATGCTGGTAGTCACGGTTTACGGAGATAGATTTCCAGATGCTCCGCAGCCAAATCGAACTATGTTTAGGAAGTTAGTTCAAAATCTAAAAACGCACGGTTCATTTTCAAAAAAAGTAGTAAGGCGAGCGCATGTTGCGGATAATGTAAGAAAAGTGAATAGAGTAATGAATTATGTTAACCAAAATGAGGAAACCTCTTTGAGACAAATTCAGAGAAACTGTCGCATAAAAAAAGACAGTGCAAGAAAAATATTGAAAAAAAACGGATTTCGATGCTACAAAATGAGGAAAGTTCAACATTTAAATGAGGGAGATAAGCCAAGGAGAGTAAGATTTTGTAGATGGTTATTAAATAAGAAAAGGAATGGCGCGCTGATATGTAGCAAAATTCTTTGGTCGGACGAATCAAATTTTTCTAATAATGGATTTTTCAATAGAAATATGCATTATAAGTGGACACGAGAAAATACACATTGGTGCAGAGAGACTGCTTTCCAAGAAAGATTTTCTACGAATGTTTGGTTGGGTCTTTTAGGGACTAAAGTAATTGGACCTTATTTTTATGATGGCAAATTAACCGCTCGTAGATACCTTAATTTCCTGCAAAACGAATTTCAAGATTTTCTTTATGAATTAACAGTGGCAGAAAGATTAAATTATTCATATTTTCAACAAGATGGGGCTCCACCTCACACTGCTGTAATATGTACAAATTATTTAAATCAAGTTATGCCAGATAGCTGGATAGGCACCTATGGATCCATTCTATGGCCAGCTCGATCACCAGATATTACTCCCTTGGATTTTTTCGTCTGGGGTTACATTAAAGACAAGGTATTTCAAACTGTCCCTGAAAATATTGAGGACATCAAAACCAGAATTCGAAACGCATGTGAGGCAATTACTCCTGAAATGCTCCAAAATGTAATGCGTGACGTGTCTCGTAGAGCACGTTTATGTCAGAATGCATGGTGCACAATTTGAGCATTTGTAGTTAGAAAAATAAATACACACAATTTCTTTTCAAAATAGTAGTAGTAGGTGTTATACATAGTTTTTCGTTTTTTTCTTTGGATGTTCGTTTTGTACTTGTATTTTTATTTATGAGATATTTATTGGTTTTTATTAAATTGTAATAAATAATTACGGAATTATAATTATTATAAAGTGAATTTTTACTATTATGGCACAGCTGATTGTTACGATTCAATTATATGAATTGTGGTATTCGTAAAATATTAAATATTGACACTATCGGTTAAAATTTCTGTGACATGTTTTATATCGTTGGAATGAGAAAAAAATAACGGAATTAATGGCGTCATGGCCTACTTTGAGATATGTATTTTTCATTTTTGCACAATAGCGTATGTGAAAGCCAACTGCATTTTTCGATTTTTTTGTTACACATTATTATTCTTATTGTCTTTGCCGTCAACTTTCATTCCTTTAACTTTTTTCGTATCTCATCAAATAAGGAAGCTATAACCGTTTGTGGTTTTCCTATTTTTCAGGTTTTTGTAATATATCTCATAAAGTAGGCTATGGATTTCAAATTTCTTTTTACTGAAATATAGCTCACAAAAAATGGGATAACTGTTTCTAAAACTGTATTCTTCTACAATAGATATTAAGCGAGATATTTGGTGTGGCCCTCGTAAAATAGACAGTCTGTATATATAGACAATAAATTAACTTGACAAAATCACATTGATTATTTATGTAGTAAACTTTCCACATTGTGTTACGCATTGTTTCGTCTCAGAGATATCACAAATAGATCAGTTTTTTTAGTTTTTTATCATTTTCATGTTTTATCTAGGTTGAGGTATGGTATAATATTTTGGGGTATGCCAGGTCACTTTAATAGACTGTTTAAACTTCAGAAAAGAATAGTTAGAACAATCGTGGGCGCTTCGAGACTGCAATCATGTAGGACCATTTTTAAAGAATTAAATTTATTAAATTTACCCTGTTTATTTATATACGAAATTCTGCTTTATGTTAAGAGTAACTAACTACCGAAACCTTTTATCAAACAATTGTTTTCACGAGTACTATACCAGGTTTAATACGGATTTAACTACGCTTTCACACAATTTAAGGTGGCCATTCTCTAGAAAGAGACATCCGATAGGGAAATATTTATTATTTTTGCCCATACCTTTTTTTCTTATTACGTATATTTAAAAAAACTATAAGAGTACCTAAGTAGAACCATAACAAGACTATTACTATGAATTGTCACTCAATAATTTCTGTGGTTTGCAAAATAGCTTGATTTAAAACTACGAAATATGAAGATTAACATAATTTTTAAATTTAAATCTAGCTATTTTGCAATCCGCTGAAATTATTGAATGAAAATTCATAGTAATAGTCTTGTTATGGTTCTACTTAGGTACTCTTATAGTTTTTAAAAATATACGTATTAAGAAAAAAAAGTTATGGCCAAAAATAATAAATATTTCCCTATCGGATGTCTCTTTTTAGGGAATGGCCACCTTAAAGTTATTTGAAAATTGCTCAACTTACATGGGAATTATGAATGTTTTAATAAACAGCCACTTGAAATTAAAAATATTGCCAACATAAGAATACATAAAAACAAGTTCTGTTGGAACGTAATAATTAATTTAATTTATTTCTTAAAATGATGTAATATGTTTGAGTAAGATTGTATTTTACATAGGATTTTTACTTTTTATATTTATTATTAGGAAAGTGGTATCTTAGGAGCCACATATTATTAGACGTTTCCTATACCAATTTAAATGATCTCTTGGAATAAAGAAATTATTGCTTTTATTATTATTTTATTATTATCATTACTATTTTTTTTCGTTTTCCCGACGCTGGACAGTCTTTCCGTGGCCTCCGACATCACACGGAAGGGGCGCCAGCAATATATCCACAGCCACTCCCCACATCCCGCAGGGTTAGTGACTGTAGATTCCAGAATCATGTGCTCTAAAAGCAGGCGAAGGGACCCCAAGATGACTGCCTTCTGCATTTGGCCTGCCAACCAATCAGCAGATTTCTGACAGGCCGGTATGATCTTCAATCAATATTATTATTATTATTATTATTATTATTATTATTATTATTATTATTACAATTAAACTGCTATTTCGCCTTATTAGAACTTTAAACAGAACCCCATCGTGTTACGACTATGAAGTTTATACCTACTTGTGAGAATATCGACTTACATCTTTTCTAAACTGTTTACTGAAAACAGAACAGCGCTGCACCATTTTATAATAACTATATTGTCATTAAATTGTATAAGATATCACTTCCTTACCACTAAATCGCTCTGGACTCCTAAAAACACCCATTGCCATTAATGGTTAACATGTACATAGAGATATTCGTCATTACGGTAAACGATCCGACACCGATCATCCGAAACGTTAAGGATGTTTGACAATAAAGCCGCGGATGGATCGACTAGCCAATCAGGACATTAGGGAATGCTTGCAATTGAAGTGCTTTAGACTGTGATGATCTCAGGGACAAACAAACTAATACACATTATGTATCTAGGGATAACTTCTTTGATCGGAGGGTATTTTTGTACTAGCTGATCCTCATTCTAATGTTAAAAGTTAAAGATCCAACATCGTTTGTTTTTAAAGTAAAGTGAAATTATTTCAGCTCTTTTCTCGATAGAATAAACTATTTCAGATCGATGTACTGTCTGAATAACCTGTCCAACAGACCGTAATTCATGATTATAATTTTTTTTCTGGTCTGCTACATTGGGTTGTTACCAAAATAAGGTGCTTTCGGAAACTGTAGCCACGAATTGATCAAACAAGTTTTTTTTATATTGAATATTCAAAACGTAAGCCTAAATTTTACATATTGATTATATATTGGAAATATAAAATTTCTCTTCAAAACAGAGATCCTATTTGCATTCTATTGAGAACTAGCGATACATATACAGGGTTGAGCAAAAGTGTCCAAACACCTGATTTCTGGCTTAACTATAAGTTCGATAAAAAAATACCCTTAACAAAAGTCTTTGTAGTATTTTTGTTCTATTCAGTGACGTACCTACTTTGATTTCCAAAAGCTACCCTAGATATGTAATTATCGTCAGTTTTTTAAAATTGATGACGCTGTATATTTTTACATTATCAGATGGACACTTTCTGATCAATCATAATGCTATAGGGTTTGGTGGGTGGGCGACTAGTGGTTTTTTATATTTTAAATAAAATAAGGTCACACCCAATATCCTCAAAAAAACCTCTGCCTAAGGAATCACTACTTCCACATCCAGATTTACCATCCAAGTCTCTTTAAATGAAAAAATGTGGACTGTATTTGCACTCTAGTTTGTGCAAATATTAGGTCATAGTATTTTATTAACAGTTGAGGCAGATGTCGTAAAAAAAATTTAATTGTTGGTTTCTAGCATATACTCCAAAAATAAAGTTTCTAGACTCTTATTAACTTGCTGCACTTATTTTCCGCAGTGTATACCCCCCCATCCACCTATTTAACGGAATCATTTCAATCAGATGGCTTTATAATACATACGTGTACCAAACAAGTGAACACCTCAATTTAATTTTATCAGCCCCTTTGGTAATGGAGTAGGGATGGTGGAGGGGTTGAAAAATGTTATAAAAAATCTGAGGCCTTAGCTTCTTATATATACACCAAATCCCAAGTTTCTATACTCTTACCAGCTTGCTTTACTTATTTTCTCCTATTTACCCCTATTTATCTACCAACCCTTCAACGGAACCAGTTCCAGATCTCGTCATGGAATATATTTATACCAAATTTCAGGTCAATATCTTAAACCGTTGCAAACAGATCGACAGAAAAATTTTTTTCGCTCAAATTTAAAATCTGGAAGTAATTAAATGTGATTTAAACATGTTTTCTACAGCACAGAGTAATTTTTAAATATGTGATTACCAGTGGCGGCTCGTGATATTGTCTGCTGAGGAGGCTTGATATTCTGAAAGACAACTGACGTGCAATATGACTACAATTTGTACATTTCCCCACCACCCGGCCCTGAGGTAGTACAACGGCGCGTTACATTTTTTTGCCGTGGGTTGTTCGCCAGGATACCGAATCACGACTTGAGAGAATAGAACTAATAAAAGAATAGAAAGAAAAGGAAATAGAAAATATGATGAGATGAAAAAATCATTCTCATGAAATTCTCGTTACTACGACTCGAGTATCGGTATCCAAAGGAGCCCTACTATCCCACTTGTAATTAAATTATATAACTTTTAATAAAAATAAAAACAGGTTTGGTAAAAAAATTAAAGTGTTTTTCTACAAACAAAAAATTGTATTCATTATCACTGCCAGGAGTGTAAAATTATAACTTTTAATAAAAATTAAAATTGTTTTGAGACAGAAGTTATATAAAAAAATATAACCGCGGAACTCTATATTATGGAGAAATAAAAAATATTTCCTAAAAAATAAATAACATAAATAAATATTTTTTCTAAAATAACAACTACCTATATTATATGATTTTGAATTTGCTAAAAGTTGCTGGTCAGAATACAACACGCATAGTTCATTTCTTAACGAAATACGGTCAAAAAAAGGATAATGGTCCATTAATTTCTCCATTAGACTAGTAGGAAATGATTTAGAATACATTGTAAAATTATTGGAATTTACTAAATCGAAACATTGCAAAGAATTTAAATCAGAAAATCTCATTTCAATTTGGACTATAATGGTGTCCAAAATTTCTATAAAAATTTGTTTGTAATGTGTATCTGCCCTGTCAAAGTTATATGTTATCTTTCTCTTTTTACATTGTGGCTCAGGCTCATCGTCATGGTCTACTTTTTCAACATTTTCTAAAAAAATGTTGTATAAAGTATTGAAATGTATTTCGGTATTGGGAAATTCTTTTAATTTAGATATAAGTGAATTAAGTCTAATTTTAGAATATGTTATATCAGTTAGTTTATTCTGTAAAATTTGGAAAACATCAGTTTGCTCAAAAATCATTTTAAAAGCCTTTAGAAAAAATATGAAATTTTTATCCAACAATAACGATTTTAATTCGTAAGCTGCTCGTAAAGTCTGATCGTCATTTAAAAAATCTTCACTTTCCGAAATAAAATTTAAAACGTCAATAAGTTCTTTCCTGTATTTGTCAACAGTGAAAACAACTCTAGATGAAAAATTCCAACGAGTGGGAGCATTTGTCGGAATTCTATGTTTCATATTAATTCTATTTAAAACATCAGTTCTTTTGGTAGATTTTGAAAAAAATGACGAAAAACCAGTAATATTTGAAAAAAATATTCTAACTTCTTTAATTCCGTTACATGCTTTACTCAGAAATAAATTTAATTGGTGTGCGTAACAGTGAATAAAGTAAGCTTGAGGAGCTATATCTTTTATTTTTGTTTGGAGTCCATTAAGATGCCCTGACATAACTGCAGCGCCGTCATAAGTGTGTGCTATTAATTTATTTTTCAAATCAAATTTACCAAATTCATCAATTAATAATTTAAATAAACTCTCCGCGTTTCTTCCACTACTCACATCAAAAAAACCAACAAACCTTTCGATAACTTCTCCGTGCATTACCTACATATCTAAAAATTACAGAAAGTTGAGATTTACAAGTAACGTCCGTCGTTTCGTCAATTTGCCACGAAGAAAATTCGCAATTATATAGTTCTTCATAAATTTTGCCTTTAATAATCGAGCTAACACTCTTAATTAGATCATTTCGAATTGATTTAGACGTTCCGGAAAAAACAGTGGCGGTATTCAAAAAGTTCTCTAATTTTGGGTCATACGTTTTAAAAAAATCTATTAGCTCTTTGAAATTTCCTTTATTACACGATTCTCGTTTTTCGTCATGTCCTCGGAAAGAATTTTCTTGTGAAGATAAATATATAACGGCATCTATTAACCTCCTTTATATTTCCCTATTTTCACGGACCTTTTCGTTAAAATTTTCTATTTCTCTCTTATGTGCAGAATCCAAGAAATTTACAATATTTTGTTTACCAAACATTTCGAATTTAATGCAAGATGAAATGTGCTCCTGGGATTTTTCGTGCCTTTCTAAACCTCGCGATAAATTTTGCAAATTATTAAACCCGGCCCTGCCCCAAATTGAGGATTGATCACTAGTAAATAATAAACATCTCCAACAATATAATTTGTTTCTAACTGTTGATGCCGTTAACCACTCGACTTTTTTATACTTGTTATCACAAAACCCTCTGTTTTGTTTACCAATTTTAAAAACTAACGAAGTCATTGCTGGTGTAGGCCTGGCATTTCTTTTAATTCTTACCGTTTCGTCGTAAGTAAGAGTAGTAAATCCATTTAATAACAAATAATCCACCACGTCTGGACAACAAGACATATTTTCACCTAGAGCACTCATTTTTAGCCCGCCTATCAAATGTATTATGTATTTTTACGTCAACTGTCAACTTAACCGGCTAACCGCAACTAACAGTTCGTTTTCTTTGTGAATCACCTGAACGACCTGTACACAATGTGCACATGCGCTATAAAGAACTAAGACCGGAGGCTGGCTTCCTTTGGCTATTCGAAGTGCTCTGCTATTTTACACAGCGCAAAGAAATTCAAGGTCATTCATGTTATAAGTAAATGCGTTAAAGTTGGAAGCTATTTCGTATTAGCCTCCAGCGAACCGCAGTGTTCGTTCAGTAAAAGACCGGCCGACCGGGAAATATGCATACAAAGACTATCCGGACTGTAACGTTATAGGTATGTTTGTGGAAAGGAAATGCAAAACTTTTATATATAAACTGAACATTAATTAATGAATTATAAACAATAAAAAATATTGAAAATTGAGATATACCTAACTGAAATTTCTTAAGATATTACTTTTGAAGATATGGTGGTTCTTCCAAGGGGAGGCTCAGCCTCCCCTGCCTCCCCTGACGAGCCGCCACTGGTGATTACCCAGTAATGGTAGCTAACTTCACACATGATGTATATTCCTCTTTTATTTTGCTATGTACTAAATAATGATATACAAATTATGATAAACTAAACTGTCTGTATATCAAACACCATACTTACATTCTTAGGTAACTTCCTTTTTTCCATATTTGTTAGTTTTCAGTATCTAGTATGTGATATTTATACCATATGTTAGTTTGTTTCTTTATTCTTACTTACAGTTTATAGTTATTAGATGTATGATATTTTGACACATCCAATATCTTATGCTAGATCCTAATGGGAAAATAAAGTTCTTTGTCTTTTATCTTTGTAATTTTTTTCTTTGAGAATAAAAGTTGTCCTTTGATGAATCCGTAGTAATCTGTTCTGATAATAAGGTTTCCTTCATTACTTGACTTGCTTTGTACATTATTTTTAATTGAGCAAGAATTAAGAAATTCTTTCAGAGCAGTATGAAACATGCAATGATATAACTATAAGGTATATTTTTTCTGCGCGGATATGTTACTGCTTTTTGTCGTTGCGCTTTCGGCCTTCGCCAGGTAATAGCGCGTGGATCTTTTTAAAAGCTTTTATTTAACTTGCTTTGTATGTTAGTTTGATGTCTGTACAACTTGGTTGCCGATGTTAAAAGAAGAACTTCACAAACTTAACATTGTATAAAAACTAAAAAAACTATATCAACAGTTCTATGTAAACAGTAAGTATCTATGGATATTGAATATAACAAACATTCTTAGAGCTGTGTATTTATCATACACAGCAAAAAAGATTTTTCAAAAAATGCCTTGAAAAGGGAAACAGAATAGATTTCTGAAACGCCGACGAAATATTTAATTTGAAGTCTTTATACTTATTTGTGTTGTTTATTTTAAAAAAGCAACCTTTAACTGATCCTTTGACGTAAAAGTCACAGGCCTAAAGGTTATTTGGAAGTCCCAAAGAATTGAAGAAGACAAAAAAATGATGTATACGTTCGATGAAAATGCAATATAATATAGCTAGTATCATTCTAAATCCAATATGGTAGACGTCCCAAGATGGAGGGCCATCTTTTTCATCACAACTCCTTTGATATGGGTATCAAATGAAAGAGTTTGTCGAATAAAATACTATAAACAATGAGACGTCATTCTATATTCAAAATGGCGGACGTGCAGTCAAAATTTAGACTAATTCTAATTAAGGTAGAGCTTTGAAATTTTGCACTCGTGTATAAGTCCGGTGACAATGCAATATGGTATGTCTAATATCATTCCAAATCCAAAATGGCCGACGTTCCAAGATGGCGTATCACCTTTTTTTTTCAAAGCCCTCTTGATCTGGGTAAAATAAAGTAAAAGGGCTTGACGACCCTTAAAGTATGTGACGTCATTCTAAATCCAATATGGCGGATTACCTATTTCTTTACAATCCCCTTGACATGGATATCAGATGAAAGGGTTTTGTCTCTTTGTTTGTCTGCAAAATAAGTAAAGACTAAAGAGTAAAAAAAATAAATTATATGAAAGACATAGTTTTAAAAAAGCTCTTTATATTATTTAAAAAAAAAATATTAAAAAGTAAAAAATTATTTTCTTAGGTTCATACATCTGAAAACCAAAAGCTTTGAGGATAGTCATAACACTATTCCACAGTTACTTTGCTCATCTGGCCGTCCCCGGGGTTGGTTGGTTTCCAGATGTCTGAATTTAAAAAAGATATTTTTTACTTATTAATACATTTTTCTAAAGGCGCTTTTTAAATATTTTTTTAACATAATTAATGTACTATCAATATCGTTAAAATTCTACAGAGAACTTGTGTATATTTATAGACTGTTATTATCTAATATTGTTCCTTTAATCTTTTCCAAAAAATTTAAATACATTAAAGAAGTGTACACTTAAAGATCTGAAAATCAGGATTTTGTTTCCTACTTCAGGTTGACTAAAATTGCATTTTGAGAAATATGGCGTAACTATGCATTTGTAAATTTTCCAAATAAGTATAAATATTTACAAGCAATATCTAAAATGTGAATAATAAGTTAAATGGCGGTTTCCATTGTTTGGATAAGGGACTATTATTATTGCGTTTTTTTATCTTTTATTTCAACAACATCTAAATTAACGTGTATATTAATTAGGTAATTCGATCATTTGAAATGTGATAACAATTTCTAATTTTATCTATTAAGGTTGTCTATCTAATTAATAATGTCACATATTAACATCTGTGCTTAATAATCTAATGAGATAAATAATTGAATATGTATACCATATAAAATTACCAAAAATGCTGTTCCAACGTACAAGATATATATTTATCTGGTATTTCATATACACTTTGACTTTACCTTTATAGATTGAGAATTGTACTTTCCTGAATTATTCATTCCATTCTAAAATGGTAACAATTTTGAATATGGTAGCCTTTTCCCACTATTATCTTCATAATGAGTTTTTAACATTGGATATGTTAATGTTCGCGTATAGGACAAAAGTTACGAGTTTTTTCCAAGGCCGTCGACATAAAAGTATCAAGGTTAGATGATGTAATACTGAGCGAGAGCTTGTTACTAGGTGGGAAGCGATGCGGCGTAGTCAGTCAGCGCCGATCGATATGGTACCGCCTGTTCAACTATTTCTTCCTTTTTATAGCGCCGTTTGTCAACTCCTGGGTACGCCGAATTTTTATTTTTTATTTTACGATTTTTTCACAAATTCAGGTTTGGTTTGACGGCAGAAATAATGTTTCCTTTTTTTTCCTATAATGATTTCACTCTTTCATGGGATGGTTAAGTGGTTAGGTTAGTTACGTTGATTTTTATTTTGCTATCTAATTGTTAATAACTATCCGCGCCGCAGGCAGTATTAGCATCGCAGGCAAAGAAAGTGGGCACGCTTTTTACCATTGGAAATGTTTATGTTCGTATATAGGGTCAAAATTACAAGTTTTATCCAAGGCAGCCGACATAAAAGATTCGAGATCAGATGACGTAATACTGAGCAAGTGTGCACGGTATGAGTATGCGAGGAGAACTTGAAGTTATAATGCAGTTGTGGTCAGCACCAATCGTAGTCACCATGGATCCACAAAGTTTGACAAATAGCGAATAGTTATTTTTGTAACAAGTAGTTGTATAATTTTTTCTTACTTATTTAAGGTCGGCATATTTCCGCTACTATGAGGCCTATCACCGACACTAGGATACGAGCTACCCTCAACCTGGAAAATTTTCCGAACTTCTTCTCTATCGAAGAGTAAGGACTTTTTACTTACTTGACATTTAATAGACAAGGGACCGACTGCTTTACATCCCCTCCGAAGGATGGTATATCCCCTATGTAAGCCCCGCATAAATTTATATACCTTCTATGTATGCGCGAATATCTGGTCCGTTAGAAGATGTAGGGAGAAAGCTGTATTTTCCTGGACTGGGTCGCCCAACCAAGTAGTAACCGCGCCTGACGTTGCCACATTTTTTTTATCGAAATACGAGTATAGGTAGACGTATTTCCGCTCGCTACTTGCTAGAAGTTGTAACGTTCTTTGTTTGGGTAGCTGGTTTGGAAAAGTTATTCCAGGGTTCAGTTTAATAAAGATTAGTCCAAATATAAATAAACAATTTATTTCTTGAAAACAGGTAGATGAGGTGGTATCACATAATATGCGTATTTATTTACAGGTTTTCGTATCTTTTATGATCTCTTGATATTATATTATCATACGTGTGTCGGGCAGCCGAGAGTGTAATGTGAGAACGTAACGGCTATTTTCTGTCTCGTCGGGGCGTCGATGTCACCGGGTCCGACCTGATAAAATGACCATGAGAACCCCTAGCTCAACATGCTAAAGAGTTTCATCGATTGGTTTATATCCTCCCCTGTTAGGTGAATTCGTTAAGCATCTGTGGAATACCTTCGACGGCGTAAGGGTGTCGGATAAATAACTGTTACAAAAGACTCCAGCCCAACACGCTGAAGAGTCGAGAGGTCGACTTATGTTTGGTCCGGCTCGGTGCGTCGCTGATAGTGCTATACTGATGTTAGTCCAGCTCAGCACGTCCAATGCTATTTTCATCGTGCTTTTATATCCGAAATCCCCACTTTTCGATCAACTTTGATTCGTGTTCGTACGCTGGTCGGAATAAACGGAAATGTGGTAATGTGTCATGAGTTTATGGATGCTCTTTACAGTCATTGAGCAAAATATTTGACTACGATTTTATATAAGTTTTTAAAGGGTAGAATTAAGGTATTAAGAAACTTTCAAATTACCTATTTATTCGTGACTAAGAGGTCATTTCTATGATTAATGCCGTATAAGAAGTTCTAAAGCAATGAACCGAAGGAATTTTTCTAATGTACTTATAGGTTAAACTGGATTTGTAAACTAACTTAATTACTTTCACATCCACGTAGTGGATTGGAAGTATATTAATCGTAAGTACACGTATATACTATAACGAGATCTGGAAGTGGATTTTTTTTTAAGATATCCGCGTAAGGGTTGGGGGGTAAAAAGGGGTGAATATGGGGAAATATGTAAAGACAGCTGGTAAGAGTACAGAAACTTGAAATTTGATGCATGTACTACTAGCCAAGGCCTCAAAATTTTTGAGAATATTTTTCATCCCCCCACCAACCCCCATTCCATTATTAAAGGGGATGATATAATAAAATTGAGATATTTACTTGAAATTTTTTACAGGCATATATTATAATGAAATCAGCAACTAGATTATATTTTGGGATTATTCTGATGAAGGGTTGGGGGTTAATAAGGAAAATAAGTAAAGCAAGCTGGTAAGAGTACAGAAACTTGAAATTTGGTTTATGTACTAGAAGCCAAGGCCTCAGATTTTTTATAGTATTTTTCATCCCCCCACCAGCCCTACTCCATTATTGAAGGCATTGGTAAAATAAAATTGAAATATTCACTTGAAATTTGGTAAACGTATGTATTATAACGATATCTGGAACTAGAATATATTTTGAGACGATTTCGTTGAACGGTTGGGGGTTAAATATGGGCAAATAGGTGAAAATAAGTAAAGCAAGTTGGTAAGAGTACAGTAATTTGAAATTCGGTGTATGTACTAGAAGCCAAAGCCACAAATTTCTTTATAATATTTTTCAACCCCCCACCACCCGTACTCCATTATTAAAGGGGTTGATAGAATAAAATTGAGATATTCACTTCGAATTTGGTACACATATGTATCATAACGACATCTGGAACTAGATTATATTTTGAGATGATTCCGTTGAATGGTTGGGTTGAGTTATTTAGGGGTAAATAGGCGAATATAAGTAAAGCAAGTTGGTAAGAGTATAGAAACTTGAAATTCGGTGTATGTACTAAAAGCCAAAGCCTCACATTTTTTAATAATATTTTTTAACTTGTAATTGTCGAGACAGACAGTATCAAGCGCGACCTTCACTCGCACAATGTAATTCAATAAAACGCTCAATGATACACGGGTTCTACATATAATGTTAGGAAGATTCGGGGAAACAACAACACTATCAACAAATTAGTATACTTTAAAATATATATGCGATGTTCATCCATATCTAAATTAATTTGTATATAAAGTTGTAATGTATTTTGTTAAAGAAAATCACGTAACGAAATAAACTTGTTTAAGTTAACTAACTTAGTACTTAAAGTGAACTAGAACCAACATTTAACTTGTATTCATTTATTTATTTAGCACACACTGCTCAACAAGTATTACCCATTTACAGAGCAGGGTGGATACATAAAAAATTAAGTATTTACAATATAAATTAGGGAAATATAAAGTACACCTATAAGATAACATAATATTATAACTATATAAAAGCGGAGATAAAAAATATAAAATACACCTATAAGAAGCATAATAATAGAACTGTGTAAAAGCAGAATCCAGAGAAAAACAAAGAGTCAATGGCTATAAAATTCTCTTATAGAAATAACAGTGCAGCTGAAAATATCAAAGACACAATGTTTGTGGTAATTATGACACATTGAGAATAGAGGAGAAAATTTAAATCTATTAGAGCGCGGAGTAGAAAGATACAAAATTTTACATAATCTGAGTATTTAATTGGACATAAAACTGTAATTTATTTAAAAATTCTAGGCAATAGATCTTGTTATGTATTCGATTATGTAAAAATATTTTAGAATAGTAAACCCGCCTGTTCTCAAGAGTATCCATACTATCCATTCTATTCAACAGTTTTAGGTGTAGATAACCAACTGATGAGTATACTCCATTACACTTGAACCACAAGAATTTAACAAATCGCCTTTGAACTTTTTCAAGGTTATTAACATGAGTAAAACAAAATAAAATACTTTTAGAGTATCGGTATTGGTAAACTCTCTGCTTGATCTGAATAAAAATCCCAAAGTCTTGAAAGCTTCTGAACTTACGTTATTTATGTGTGGTAAAAAGGAAAGTTCTTTATCAAAAATCAGTCCAAGATCCTTCACGGGTCTTTGGAGTTTCACATTATCTATACTATAATTAAACGTAGTGGGTATGAGTTTTGTTGTGTAGGATATAACGTTGCAGTTGGACACATTGAAGTTTAATTTATTTCGAACACACCAATCAGATACGTTGCAGAGGCTGTATTGTAATAGATTGTACTCCGCTAAGGCACTAATAGTCCTAGAAAGTTTCAGATCATCTGCGTTGAGTAAATAGTCAGCTTGAGTAATTTCCACAATATCATTTATATAGAGATTAAAAAGCAACGGTCCCAGAATTGACCCTTGCAGAACACCAGATGTTGTCAGGTACTTGACAGACGGAAACCTACTATAAGCGAGATATTGTTTTCTACCTTAGGATTGAAAAAATGCGAGCAGAGATTGGGGAAAACCGAAGGAGCACAAGTAATATAGCGTAGTCAAGGGTGTCGAACGCTTAGAATAATCTGTATATATTACGTCCATTTGCAAGCGTTGATGAATGGCCTCAGAGATAGATTGAGTTATACATATTAGATTAGAGGTGGTAGAGCGCCCTTTAACAAAACCGTGTTAGTGAATTGATAGTTGACTTTCAATGCTGGGATATATGGTGTCATAAAATTTCAAAACCTCTGCAAGAATTGCATATTATCATATGAAGACGATAGCCGGGGTAGTATTCTGTGAAATAAATCGAACAACCCACTTTTTAGGGAATTTATGCCCAGTCTCAGCATTATCACATTGGCAAGTTATAATTGTGTCATTCTAACAAATGAAATACGTAAATATATTCCTAAGCCTATGAACGTGTCTGAGTCCTCTCTGAGTTCTTATAACTTCTAAAATGGTACTTTGAAGTACGGTCTCTGATAATTTACTAGTTTTTTTTACCTGTAACCTCACTAATTTCTTGTGTCTTTATGCACAAAATTACTTTCTAAGTGGTTACGAATTACATTCTGGATTTCTTAACAAATATCAAACAAATATTTTGTTAACATTCCACGCGAATTTTTAAAATAAATCTATTACAAAGCCATGATCGTTTTGTTTAACGAACTGGAAGCGAACTGTGACCAGGAATTAAACTAAAAAAGATGAAAGTTATTGCCGCATTTGACCCTTTTTGGGGATGCTTGTTTGCGATATTACGCCCCATTAGGATGCCACCGAAGTACTGCGGTTGATTTATGAATCGGATTTATTCATACGATACGGTTATGAATACAATAAGTTTTAAATTGTGCGAATCGTAAACAAAAATGTAGGTGCAACGAGGTTGCATATAGTTATACGGGATGGTTCTTTCATTCAGTCCACGGTGGATAAGCTGGAGCTGGTTAAAATCAAGAATGAATTAACTGCAATTTATTTCAATTTCGAGCAAGAAAATTTTGAAGGAAATTGTAAATCGCCATTAAAAATAATGAGATAAAATTGAATTGAGAAGTTGAGGTCGATTGGAAATTGACTGATAAAAACAACAGATCAGTCAATGTCAAATATAATTATTTCATGCTTATTCATAGAAATTGTCTTGGTTTTGCATGAAACATCTTTATGAGTGGCTTTGTGTCTTTCTGATGAGCTCCAGAATAAGGGCGGAAAACGTTTCAAAGGCTACGCATTTCTAAGAAACGGAATGATAGATTTCATGAAAATGTAATCCATTTAAATGAAACATTTTTGAAACAAGGTAGGTAAATCAATTAATTTTAGGTCTTTGTTCTCATTTTTAACGGAATCTGCATGGCCGTAGGGGACCGTGTGGATGCTAGTATTAAGATGAGAATTTTCAAATAAGAAATTGGACAAATTCATTTTAGGATTTTAATTTACTAGCATAATCAGAATTCAGGTTATCGATAGAATGCAAAGATTTCATTAATATTTTTACGCATAGTTTTTGTTTTAATTCTCATAGATAGTTATTTTTTTCTGCTGTTTGCAAAATCCTATGAAGAATATGTTTCATTACAACAAATATAAGTTTATAAATAAAGTAGTATTAGGTTAGATTTGCTATATTCTCAGTGTTAACTATTCCTGTATTATTTTTAAACCTTATCATACCGTAGTCCCTTTGCCTACGTCTTTATAAATTCGTCAAGATGGGCCCCTTGACGTGTATATCCCGGTGGTGGATAGATTGGTAGGCATCGGTGTATGTATGGGTGCATTTACACGTAAGTGATGCGTGTGTAGTTTGCAAAAATATACATTATTATATAGTTTTGTTTTAGCGTAGTGCATAGGGAAAAATATATGAATAAAAATCATAACATGCTGGATTAGTTTTTTTTGCATGTGCACTGGTACGTTATAAATCAAGAGCTACTGGCCGATGGTTCATTCAAGGCCAAGGGGAGAAAATGAACTTGAGATTATAGTGATTTTATCTCGTAGTAATTATCCATCAAATGAGGAGTTTTTAAACATCAATTTCAAAGCTTTTTCTCAATATTTTCCCGCAAAATGGAGCTGACCCTCGTATCCTATGGGAAAAATGTTCCAAGAAACCACCTGAATCCCGCAAACTAAGCTCTGGATCTTAAGAAGTTTAAATTTTGAATACCACAGACTCGAACTTGTAAATTTTTGGGCATTCTCTTAATTTTTCTGCATTTTCCTGACATTTTTCGGCAAAACGAAGTAGAGAATCATATTCTACGACAGGAATACTAAAAGAGTCGATGAAAATGAAGGTGATGTTAATTTTGCCATATGCGGGGTGAATTGCAATATTAAGCGTTTTTTTGGTGAATTTATTGAGTTTAGGGAGGACCTTCAACCTGATAAACAAGATCTGACATTGGAATTGAATTCAGTACCCCCCCAAAATGGAGGAACTACATCACAGTTGACGATGTTGTAAATTATATGATGTAAGATGGAGTTTTTCTTTTTTGTAAATTTCTTAAGGTTAATGAGAAATGGTAACCAGATGAGGAAAAACTAACATCATATTCGGTTTCAGCGATCGAATAAACAGAGAGACATTCCCTTCGGGTGCGCAAAATACTTTTTTTGTAGGCCTGCATTGTTATTTACTTTAAAATGCATATGCATACTTTCTTTAATTCGATAATTTTGATCTCGAAAGTCGAAAACATTTGGTAATTTCTTCTTCGGTCTTAACTGAAGACATTTGATATTACAGTTTCTTTTACCATCATGCAGAATACAAAATAATACATTATTTTAAGATTAAAGATTAAATCAATTATAAAAAAATAGTGTTAAGAATCTTAATATAAGCTACTCCTATGAACCCATCTGGACATATTTGGTACTTAAATTATAATTATAGTTGAGGTAATCGGTGCTGAGTTGTTGCATTTTTTCACAAGGCCATGAATTTTTACTTCCCTCGCATACCGAAGGGAAGTATTGTATTCGAGAAAAAATCACCCTATGAGATTTTTTCGAATTTTCACGTTTCACATCATGTAGATTACGAAAATATAGGTTCTTCAATTCCGTCAGTCTGTGTGTCTGTCTGTTGGTGCATTAACTAAAAAACTACTTGACGGAGAACAGTCAAATTTGGTAGGTAGCTAACGCTACTGTTAGTGAAGACATGGTTAAACTTTCACTGGAAAATATAAAGGGAGGACCGTCTAAAGAGAATAAATAATTTTTTTTTTGCGAAAATTTAAAATTTCCACGTTTCATGTCATTCCAAACCTATTTCAGAAAAAGAAAATTTGAAAATATTTTTGACCATTTTTGAAAAAAAATTTACCACTGGAACAGATGGAAAGAAAAATTCATTTTACTCAAATTTAAAATTTTTACGTTTCATGACATTCTAAACCTATTTCAGAATATTTTTTTAAACATTTTTTAACTATTTTTTAAAAAAATTTACCACTAGAATACATAGAAAAATTTGTTTTTGCTCAAATTTAACTTTTCCACGTTTCATGGCATTCTAACCTAAAAAAAAAAAAGAAAAAATGAAAATATTTTTGAAAAAATTTGTAGTCCTTTTTACTTCCCTCGCATACCGAAGGGAAGTATTGCATTCGAGAAAAAATCACCCTCCGAGATTTTTTCGGATTTAGACGTTTCTGATCACGTAAATTTCGAAAATATAGGTTTTTCAATTCCGTCAGTCTGTCTGTCTGTCTGTTGGTGCATTAACTAAAAAACTACTTGACGGAGAGCAGTTAAATTTGGTAGGTAGTTGACGCTACTGTCAGCGAAGAAATGGTTAAGCTTTCACTGGAAAATATTCAGGTCTAAAGGGAATAAATAATGAAAAAAAAAAAATTTGTTTAGCTCAATTTTAAAATTTCCACGTTTCATGACACGCTAACCTATTTCAGAAAAAAAAAAATTGAAAATTTTTTTCACCAACATTTTTGAAAAATTTCTTACCACTAAAATAGACGGAATTTTTTTCTTTGTTCAAATTTAAAATTTACACGTTTCAGTGTTCTAAACCTATTTTTAAAAAAAATAGAATTTTTTTTACCATTTTTGAAAAATTTTTACCACTGAAATAGATGGAACATTTTTTTCTTTATATTGTCTAAATGTTATTTGTGGCATTATCTTAATTTTTTTTTTTCTTTTTTCAATTCTTTGGGACTTCCTGCCACATGTATGTTTTCTTTCTAAGCGGTGCTAGGGGAATCTACAAAATATATCACAATTAACCAGTATTTTACTGGTAAAAAACCTCTACGCCTGTGACGTTTACGTCAAAGGATCAGTTAAAGGTTGGTTTTTATAAATAAACAACACAAATAAGTATAAAAACTTGAAATTAAATATTTCGCCGACGTTTCGGAAATCTATTCTGTTTCCTTTTTCAAGGCTTTTTTAAAAAAATCTTTTTTGCTGTGTATGACAAATACACAGCTCTAAGAATGTTTGTTATATTCAATATCCATAGATACTTACTATTTACATAGAACTGTTGATATAGTTAACAGTTTTTTTGTTTCTATACAATGTTAAGTTTGTGAAGTTCTTCTTTCAACATTGGTAGCCAAGTTGTACAGACATCTACGGAACAATTCGACACGCAATTATCCTCATTCAATAATATTATCGCGGATTCTTTAATTTTTCTTTTTTTGCTATCTGCCTCTTTTGTTAAAATTTTTGCCGAGTCCCAGTTTATTCTATGCCCATTCTCCCACGCGTGTTTGAATAGGTTTAGAATGACATGGAAACGTCGAAATTTTAAATTTGAACAAAAAAAAATTTTTTTCTTTGTTCAAATTTAAAATTTCGACGTTTCCATGTCATTCTAAACCTATTCAAACAAATTAAAAATTTTGTTTGAAAACATTTTTAATCCATTTTTCACTACTTACTATAGAACAGTTGAATTTTTTTTTGCTCAAACGTAAAATTTTCACGTTTCATGACACTCTAAACTTATTTAAAAAAAAAAAAATTTGAAAATTTTTTCACCGACATTTTGGAAAAATTTTTTCCCACTAAAATAGATGGAAAAATATTTTTTCTTTGCTCAAATTTAAAATTTTCACGTTTCATCGCGTTCTAAACCTATTAAAAAAAAATACCACTACTAAAGAATAGAAGGAAACTTTCCTTTTTGCTCAAATTTAAAATTTCCACGTTTCATGACATTCTAAACCTATTCCAGAAGAAAAAAGTTTTCAAAATTTTTATATCAACATTTTTGGAAAATTGAAAAAAAAAATGAAATTTTTTAACCACCGCTATACTTCCGCTCCACTACGTGAATGTGAAATTGAAAATGTGACAGATGGCAATAATATTTGGCATATGCACCTATTATACTTTTATTGAAAAATGTACAGGGTGGTCATCCAAGAAATAATTCAGTCATGGTGGACATTTGTAAAGGTATTTGCACAAGCCTTCTATATTTGGCACCTGTTATTTAGTATTGAACTTTTGCTGTTGGATGAGCACTGTATATTTTTTTGACCAAAACTTATCAGGTTTTCTTTGTAATAATAGTAATAACTATATTCCGATTATTGTCTTTAATGTCATTTCGTAATTATTAATTTTTGAGAGTGACCGCCATGCCCAAATAAAGAGGGAAGTTCTGTGTAAATACTTTTACCGATTTTTTACCACTACTATTGAATAGATGAAAAAAAATTTTATCCTCAAATTTAAAATTTCCACCTTTCATGACATTCTAAGCCTACTTCAGAAAAGAAAATAAGAAATTTCTTTTACCAACATTTTTGGAAAATTTCTTACCACTAGAATAGATAAAAAAAATTGTTTTGCTCAAATTTAAAATTTCCACGTTTCATGGCATTCTAAGCCCATCAAAAAAATGCAATTTTTTGGAAAAAGTCTAATTTTATTTTTACCACTATAGAATTGATGGAAAAAATTTTTTTTTGCTCAAATTTAAACTTTCCGCGTTTCATTATATTCTAAGCCAATTCCAAAAACTTTTGAAAATAAAGAAAAATAAAAAAAATTGCCCACTACAAAATACAAAACAGATGAAGGAAAAATTTTTATTTTGGTCAAATTTAAAATTTCCACGTTTCGTGGCCTTCTAAGTCCACAAAATAAATGCAATTTTTTGGAAAAAATCTAATTTTATTTTTACCACTACTATAGAATTGACGGAAAAAAAAATGTTCGCTCAAATTTAAACTTTCCACGTTTCATTACATTCTAAGTCAATTTCAAAAACTCTTGAAACTAAAGAAAAATAGAAAAATTCGCCCACTACTAAATACAAAATAGATGAAGGAAAAAATTTGATTTTGCTCAAATTTAAAATTTCCAAGTTTCATGACATTCTAAACCTATTTCAAGAAAATGTTTTTACCACTACTATAGAATAGATGATGAAAACATTTTTTTACCACTAGAATACAAATGAAAAGTGCAGTTTTATTGAAAAGGTCATGCCAAGAAATAATTCAACCATGATGGACATTTCTAAAGATATTTACGCAAGTCTTCCATATTTGGCACCTGTTATTTAGTATTGAGATTTTGCTGTGGATAACCACTCTGTATATTTTTTGACCAAAAGTTATCAGGTGTCCTTTGTAGTAATAGTGATAACCATATTCCGATTATTATTCTCAATGTCATTTCGTAATTAGTAATTTTTTGGCGTGACCGCCATGTACAAATAAAGAGGGAAGATCTGTGTAAATACTTTTACCGATTTTTTAGAAAGGGAATAGTTTAAAAATAAAAAACATTTACAACTGCCTTACACTGAAAACTTTAGTGTGACCATGACTGTACCTGTGGGTGTTCTTCCCACCGTCTGCAAAATATACCCAACTTTTCACCCTACTGTTAATGTGCCATGACAACTTTAATACCTCGACATGGTGTGCCTCCAACCTGTTAAAAGAATTATAGGGATAAAAATGTTTATCGCGCGGTCTCGCTTGATTCATCGACCTAGCTGTGAGTATCTTTTGACTTGGTGAAAAATGTAATAGCATGACAGCGTGCTGGTCTGATTTATTGCGGGCTTGTGCCAAATACTCTTTTATGAAATCACAAGATAGGTGAGTCGAAAATATTTGTTTGTACAATGTGTAGAATTTCAGGAAATATGGATCAGACTTGGCAGAAATAGAACAGACTGGCCGACAAATTGGAGGATGTTGACATTCAAATAAATTAACATTATAAGCCTTTATTAATTCAGTGCAAGTTGTTCGACTGTTTTAAATCGAATTGTAGAATAATATTGAATATTGTACTTGTATAATAACTTTATGCGAGCATCAGCGACTGGGAATTACGACTAAATATACACTGGTAATTTTAATCAAACCGGGATCAATCGCACTTGTTGATTCACAGAGCGAAGTTTAGTGATGATAAAATGGAAATCGGGAATGTTGCGGCGGAGCGATATGCGTTTCCATGTTTAATTTCATTTTAATCGTACATGGTCCAACAGTAGAAAATAATTTGTAGAATGAAAATCTAGAATAGTACACATAGTACAGAAAAAGAAGGAGAAAGTGGCGGCCGATTTGGAAAATGTTGACAACTTTGAGACAAATGTGTACTAATATATAAAAAAATACGCTGATTACGATAGACGTGGTCATTTTTTTCAATTCATTTTTGTAATTCCTTGTACTGGGTGGACCAATAATAATAGGCCATAATTCAAGGCACTCTCTACATTCTTTGCACCAAAATATGAGGTTATAACCAAACATGTTTTAGTAAATTGTTGCTAATTTATGTATCACGCTATTTAGGAGAGAATCTTCTAACGGATGGCCTACATGAATCACTCTGTATGGTTATCAAATTAGGTACAACGCTATATTTTCAATTTTCAAGCGAATTTTATTTTTAAGCTGTCACCAGTCCTCTATACATTTTTGAAATTCTAACATACTGAAAGTAGATTTTGGATGAAGCAAGAGCAAAACACAAAAAATTGTATAATGTAAAAAAAGAAAAAGTTATTTACACCTATAATATCGCTTTGCCACGGACACATTGTATATGCAGACCCTTCAAATTAGGCAAAAAATCGCTGTTTTATGGAAAACTTTCCACAGGCATGAGATCTGTAAAAAGTGAAGAATTTGGATTGTTCAAACATGATTTTTACCCCCCGCAGTTCTAAAAAAAGGGTGGATTTTGAAAAATGTATACATATAAATGAATATTTGTGCTTTTTCCTCTATCTTGAGGAAAAACTGCAATTTGGTGAAAAATGTCATGAAAGCAAAGTTGTAGAGCATAAAATTTCCTACAAATTTTGTCTCTACATTTTTGTCCTAATTCTGCATAGTTTCGCCGCTAGAGAAAATATTTGTAGGAAATTTTATGGTGTACAACTTTGCTCTCTTGATAGTTTTCACCAAAATGCATAGTCTTTCCTGTAAATAGAAAAAACTGGGAAAAATCGCTATAATTCATATATATATTTCTCAAAAACCACCCTTTTTTATAATTGCGGGGGGTAAAAATTATGTTTAGATAACCCACATTATTTGTAGGAAATTTTATGGCGTACAACTTTGCTGTTTCGATATTTTTCACCTAAATGCATAGTCTTTCCTGAAAATAGAAGAAACTGCGAAAAATCGCTATAATTCATATATATATTTCTCAAAAACCTCCCTTCTTTAGAACTGCGGGGGGTGAAAATCATGTTTAGATAACCCACATGCTTCATTTTTTACAGTAAAAAGATTACAAACTTTTTAATTTTTTTTTTAAAACTAGGTTTAGAATGTCATGAAACGTGGAAATTTTAAATTTGAGCAAAAAAATGTTCCCGTCTATTCTAGTGGTAAAATATTTTCAAAAATGTTGGTAAAGACATTTTCAAAACATTTTTTTTAAACAGAAATGGCAAAAAAATGTAAAAGATTATTTTTTCTGAAATAGGTTTAGAATGTTTAAAAGTGAATTATTTATTATTTGTTTGCTTATAGTAATTCTTTATAGGATTTTGCAAACAGTGGAAAGAAAAGCTATCTGTGAGAACTAAATGAAAAACTATATATATAAATATTAATGAAATCTTTGCATTCTTTCGATAACCTGACTTCTGGTTATGCTACCAAGTGAAAATTCTTATCAGCCATTCTCATTTTAACACTAGCATCCAATCTAGTCCCCTACGGCTAAGCAGGCTAAACTAGTATCCACATGATCCCCTACGATATGTAAATTCAGTTAAAAATGAGAACAAAGGCCTGAAATTAATTTATTTACGTACCTTGTCTTTAAAAAATTTTTTCATTCTAATGAATTACATTTTCATAAAATCTCATTCAGTTTCTTGGAAATGCTTAGCCTTTGAAACGTTTTTCGTCCTTATTGATGACTCATCAATATCATGACTGTTTGCAAAATCCTATAAAGAATATATGTTTCATTACTATAAGCAAACAAATAATAAATAATTCACTTTTAAACATGCATAGAGTATATAGGCTCCAATACTAGTTAGATAATAGATAGGTGTAGATCTGTTGTTTTTTATCAGTCAATGTCAAAATTATAATTATTTTAAACTTGTTCATGGATATTGTCTTAGTTTTGCATGGAACATCGTTATGAGTGGCTTTGGGCTTTTCTGATGAGTCATCAATAAGGACGAAAAACGTTTCAAAGGCTAAGCATTTCCAAGAAACTGAATGAGATTTTATGAAAATGTAATTCATTAGAATGAAAAAAATTTTTAAAGACAAGGTACGTAAATAAATTAATTTCAGGCCTTTGTTCTCATTTTTAACTGAATTTACATATCGTAGGGGATCATGTGGATACTAGTTTAGCCTGGTTAGCCGTAGGGGACTAGGTTGGATGCTAGTGTTAAAATGAGAATGGCTGATAAGAATTTTCACTTGGTAGCATAACCAGAAGTCAGGTTATCGAAAGAATGCAAAGATTTCATTAATATTTATATATATAGTTTTTCCTTTAGTTCTCATAGATAGCTTTTCTTTTCACTGTTTGCAAAATCCTATAAAGAATATATGTTTCAGGTTTAGAATGTCATGAAACGTAGAAATTTTAAATTTGAGCAAAAAATTTTTTTTTTCCATTTACTCTAGTGGAAAAAATGTTTCAAAAATGTTGGTAAAAAATTTTCAATTTTTCTTTCTGAAATAGGTTTAGAATTTTCTTACTTTTTATTGGGTATTTTGCCACTGAAAAATATTTAAAAATTTTAATGAAAAAACCTCTGCGCCAAACGGATCAGACAGAGGTTGGTTCTTGAGTACTTGACTGTTTCAAAAAGTCTCACACCTAAAAGTATATAAACTAGAACAATGTTATAAACTAAAAACTGAAAATCAAAGCTATAGGTAGTTAACGTTTCGGAAGAGAATCTACTTCCGTTCTCAAAACTTTTTTGGCCGTCAACCATGACAGTTCTTTGTTTATGTATTTCCATAGTCACGTGAGACATTAAATTATATTTATCTTATTTTTACTTACTTCGTCTCTAAGGATGGGCAACCAACTAGTACAAAAATCTATTGAATAATTAGAAACGCATCTATCCTCGTTTAATAAAATAATCGCGGATTCTTTAAGTTTTCTTTTAGTTCCGTTGCTCTCTTTTTCCAAAATCTTCGCCGAGTCCCATTTAATTCTATGATTGTTATCCCACGCGTGTTCACAAATTTTGGATTTTTCAAATTCTCCCCTTCTAGCGTAATTTCTATGTTCACCAAGCCTTACGTTGAAAGGTCTAGATGATTCACCTACGTAATGTTTTCCGCACTTACACGGAACACTATAAATACAATTTTTTGAACTTTGAATGTCATGAAACGTGTAAATTTTAAATTTGAGCAACATTTTTTTTTAAATATTTATTCCCTTTAGACGGTCCGCCCTGTATATTTTCCAGTGAAAGTTTAACCATTTCTCCGCTGATATTAGCGTTAGCTACCTACCAAATTTGACTGTTCTCCGTCAAGTAGTTTTTTAGTTAATGCACCAACAGACTGACGGAATTGAAAAACATATATTTTCGTAATCTACGTGATCTGAAAAATCTCGGAGGGTGATTTTTTCTCGAATACAATACTTCCCTTCGGTATGTGAGGGAAGTAAAAAAAGTTACAAACAGACCGACCGACAGGCAGACAGAAAAATTATTGTCGCCCAAATTTAAAATCTCGACGTTTCATGAGATTCTAAACCTATTTCAACAACAAAATTTAAACATTTTTTTTTTGATTACTAATATCTACTTCCAATCCACTACATGGATGTGGAAGTAATATTAATTGAAAACTGTTACAGTATTCTTAGAAACGCCTATGGAAAAAGAAGGCATTTGTGTTATACAATCCTAATGCTTTGATGTATCAAATGACTACGAAGGGTTTAAGATCGAAAGGATTCTCCTTCTCAGCTCCCAGACTTTTTTCTATATCAAACATCTACCCTTTCTACCCCTCGCAGTAATCAACTTCTGCAGACAAACGTATCGCATGCCGCTTAGTCTTGTGTATTTCGATTTTACCATTCCGCTTTCACAAATGCTAAGGCGCACCTAATGAAATTCTCTTGAACCAGTGTAATTGTGTGAAATTTGCATTTACATGATATTGTGTACCAAATATTGAACACATATTTGATACCGATGCAAATTTGTTTCAATAAAACAGCAAATGAATGTAAAATAATTCCGTGGGACACAGTATCGCCGCGCCTCGATCCACGCCGACCCAATAAATTTCAATAATGAGATGGGTTCTTAGCGACCCGACTAACTATATTAGTGAAATAAATTTTGTGTATACCGGATGGCAGGATCAAGGTACATCCTCGTTTTGTTTTATTAAGAACTAAACTGATGAAACTTAGCACAGGAAGTACAATTATAAAGCGTCACAAACTGTCATTTTTGTATTTAACACAAGCTGATTTTTTCTCCTAAATGTTTGCATGTGTAAAAATAAAATCAATTGAATTGTGCAGTAGTCTCCAAAAGAAAAGTATAAGCCACCATCTTGGAACAACCGCCATATTGGGTTTCGAATGTGTTTGTCGTATTTTACTTGTCCAACCCTTTCATTTGATGTTAGATATACCATATTGCACTGTCACTGGAGTTATATCCGTGGGTCAGCTTAATTAAGCCTTGTCTAGTCGAAATTTTGTAATTTTGTAATAATTGATTTAGAATGACGTCACATTATTTTAAAAACCCGTTTGTCGAAATATGTCGAAAAATATTCCTTATTGCATGTCTGCCAATATGGTTTTAGGCAAAAATGTTCCACAATAGATGCAATCTGTAAGATTGTGGGTGACATAGTTGGGGCCTTGAAAATGGTAAACACATATCAAGGCATACATGCAGAAGATATGCAACTTTAGGCGGGGGTTGCGTAGCGGATATACCATTCTTCCGAGAGGATCTAAAGCAGCCGATCCCTTGTCTACTAAACGTTAGGCAAAAAAGTAACGCTGGCGGATACTCGCTGATAGTGATAGAATTACATCTTGCTCCAAACGTACAGATGATGAGAGACTTCATTGATGAAACCTGTCAAAAATTCTTGACAAATAAAATTCAACTATCGCGTTGCCCTAATAGCACATGGACGTCCCAAAAACGTCCCAAGAACGTACTCACAGGACATGAAAACGTACCGAGGATGTACTTTACCGACCTAAGACATACCGAGGACGTTTGAGGGACGTTCCGTGTCAGCAAAACGGAGTCCTTATGTGGGACGAATGTAGGGACGAATGTAGGTCTAGAGAGGACGCCCTGAAAACATTGTTGGGACATATTATGCAAAACATATCCCCGTCCACCACTTTTAAGGTGTATTCACAGCAGAGGGTATTTATGTTTCTTTCTGGGTTTTCTAACCACATGCATTCCTTTCAAAATAGAATCCAGTGATTGGGTTCTATTTCGAAGGGAATAAATGTGGTTAGAAAAGCCAAAAAGATAAAAAAATTACAACATGTAATTACCATGTAGAAAAATTATTCAAATAGATTGATTTTAATACTTGGTATTTTTATTTATCAACACCAAACGGCAAATTTATGCGAATATTTTATTTCTATTGTGCTGTTGAAAAATAAGTTATGGCATTTATATTATTTTAAAATTAACTTCTTACTCTACAAATTCAAGTGTCACGTGTCAAAAATACAATTTTTATGGAATTTGAAAGTTATATATTATAATACCTAGTACAGTATAATATAGTTATATATACATTAAGTCATATTGAATATTATATTATAAGAAATAAGCCAAGTGTGCAATAAAACGTAAGATAAATGTATATCTCACCTTCTCTTAATGTTTTGCACACTTCGTCTTTTTATAATTATGTTAGTTAATATTATTCTCTTATATTCTCTCTTTTTTGACACCCTCTCTGTTCTTTCTTTTGCCCTCTTCAATCACGATGCAATAGCCATTTCGGTGTCCTTCGAAGACTTTGAAGCGTTAGCGACTTCAGCAGCCCCTGTGCAAATAAAAGAAAAATTAACATTTCAGATGAAATCTTGGCAAAAAACATTAAGACTAATATATGCCACCTGATGGCAAGCTTATATTTAAAACAAATTGTTATAATTTTCTTAGTGTCCTATTTAAAAAAAAATCACAGTTTAAATGTGAACATGTTTTTGTTTAACCAACTTTTGCATTTGATTAATGCTACCAGATTAATAACATTATTATAAGTCTAACGTTATATTTTTTGCCAATATTATTACAGAATTTAAGTAAAGAAAATGGCTATGGGTTAAGATGCATTAGGATTTACTGTTAGAAGCAGGTTTATTAGGTTGAACATTGATGATGCATAAAAGTTTTTGTACGTATGTACAGCGTAATTTCAGAAAAAATATAACAAATAGGGCATATAAGTTACAAAATTGTAAATTTTCATCAAAAAGTACCTTTACAAGTTTTTTCCTTATATTAATTTACTGAAATCCCTAAATATGCTTTAAAAATTTGTTGATGTTTTCTGGTAAATGTTTTTATTACTCGATGTATCAAACCTTACCTATTACAAGTTTCATGACCTCCACTTGTTCATCAGATGTCGAACCTGTAGCGTACACTGCGCCTTTATTGTTGTTAAGGGGAGGATTGTTATTTGGGAGCCAAAAAAAAAGAAGAGATGATATTAATTGTTCTGCAGCTGAACTTGTATATGGACAGCCTCTCCGAATTCCTGGCGAATTTTTCGTTTCTAGTAAGCAAGCTGACCATGATCCAAAAACATTTTTAGCCATGTTGAAAAATCATTTCGCAAATATACAACCTAAATTACCGCGGACAGCTAATCAATCAATATTTGTACATAAAAACCTTAAAGATTGTGATTATGTTTTTGTAAAAGTCGCTAAAAAACTTTCCAGCTTGCACCAACCATACGAAGGTCCTTATAAAGTCCTTCGGCGGACGCCCAAAACTTTCTTTATTGCTAAAAATGATTCCAAACATGCAATTTCAATTGACAGAATTAAACCAGCATTCATAGATTCTGATGACACTTCTGCTCAACCAAGGCTTGCTAAAAAGAGAGTAACTTTTTCTATTAATTGATTTTATTTTTATTCATATGGTTTTTTTTTTCTCTTACGCTTTTGCTGGGGGGGGGGGGAGTAATGTAGCGTACACTGCGCCTTTATTGTTGTTAAGGGGAGGATTGTTATTTGGGAGCCAAAAAAAGAAGAGAATTGACAGATAATAAAAATAACAAGAAAGAAGGTTCGTCATATTTTTTGAGATTACAGTTGTACATATGATAATAAATATCATTCACGCAGCTACGTATATATTTTATTCATCAAAAACCTTTCAGAACCATATTTAACACTTCGTTTAACACTGAGTAAGTACTTCTTCTTTTCACTTTTTTAAAATGTTTAACCAACAATCTTCTTTTAAGTAAATAAGTTCGCTCCATGATAAACAACTAGAAACTACATACCCAGGTTCACAGGTGATCTCCCATAGAATTTTAACAGAGCCAAATAAGGTGGGTGGTAGAATATTTATTATATATAGGCTATAACCTACAAATAAGCAGCACCAAATTCATCTAGAATAAAATATCGATCTAAATACTTATATATTAATAAATCAATTAAATAGACTTACCTATTTTTGGTACTTTCTTTTGTAGCCGTTAAAAGTGACTAGTGGGCGAACGAAATAAAAATGATGCAATGCAATAACCATAGGGCTGCCAAATTGAATTCCCGATAGTTTGACAGCAACTAACCTCCATCTCAAATAACACGACGTTTGGCGGGAATTTTAAAATAAAAGAGCTTTATAAGAACTTAACATATTTGTGTTATTCATTCCAATATTTCCATTTATTCTCATTGCGATATTTTCGTACTAAATTATAGTAGCACACTAATATAGAGGATAGTAGTATAATAACTACACTGTACTGTCAAAAAGTACAGATTAATGTGATTTCGCAAGATGAAAAAAATTGTTGAACCGAATATAAGATTTCTGAAATCAGAAAAATCAAATTGACAAAATTTAAATGGACCATGAAAAATGAAAATATTTTGTTATCAAAAGAAATTTTGTTAGTAAAACTTTTTAAGGATTTTAATTTAATTTTACAGTTTTTAATTTCCTTTTTTAATCATGTCCTCATGTGCTAAAAAAACATCACTCTTAGAGGTTATTTCACAAATGTGTTTAGGTTTGTCTTGACTAGACTCTAGCAGGATGTCCTTAAAACGTTTTATTCAGAACATTTTAGGGACGATAGCAAACGGACGTCTTTGGGACGTACCATATAAACCCGGGGCGTTCAGACCTAACGAGGACCTAAGTGTACGTTCTGGGGACGTTTGTTGTTATTAGGGTGAAGACTGACATCACGGATGTCAGGGCATATAACGGGAAGCAAGATAACTTACCATGCATAAACAACACGACGGACACCGCACGTATTCCCAAAAATAATTTAATGAGACTGTACGCCTAACAATCAACAACCTAACAATCAACAATCAAGATGGCAGTGCAATGCATTTTTATATCCCTCATGGCATCACCTGTATTTCATGTCTTCTTTATTCATAAACCCCATTTCATCTTCAGTCATACCTGTTTCTCTAAAATTCTTTTCTACTCAATAATATAGTGAGTGCTGGAGTGCAAAAAATGTACAGATATGGATTCCTGTTTGTCTTCCCTCAGAATTAAAAACTCCAAACTACATCTTTCTGCTCCTAAAAGTATTCCGAATCTTTTTTGGGGGTTTGAGGGGTAGTTTTCGCCCCTTGCAAGGAGACTCTCGTTAATACACTGCGACCATTCTGCAGTAGAAACAAGGAACATTTGCTCTCCCAGATCTCCCTCCACCCGTCATCCATCAGGGGGTAGTGCATACACTTCTGAAAGCCTGGTTCCGGAGCTGCATCCACCCTCTACCATATTTCCTTTGCATTCTTAAGAGCTTGTAAACTAGAAGCTTTTATGCCGTAGTTCTATGTCCAGAAGGGTATAGAATTGGTGCAGAGGGTGCATCAACCACTTCGAGAGAATTGTTATCCCCTCGCTAAAGCCCTTGGTATTAAAAAAGAAGAGTACGAGAGATAAAAAGTCTCCATTCATTCCTTATTGATAGGTACTTGTATTCATAAATGTACCTTATTGAAGGGATGTCTTTGCCTCTACACGAATATTTAAGGGGTACCTATACGAATTTTTTTGCCCTCGGATTAGAATTCAGCGTTAAGAAATACAGAGGAATACCATCAGTCATCCGGATCAATACTTTTTTGTGTGTGGCTGTGTTATTGTTGTATATTCCATGGAATCCTGCAATTTTTTTGTAAAAATAAGTTTTAAACATTTTTAATTTTATGATACCAACTTGGTTCACGAAACACTAACATAAAGTCAAAAAGGTACCTTCTTAAAATTTAAATAATTAATAACTTTTTCATTTACTGATCGATAGTACTAATAAATCCAACTCGTTACATTAACATTAACTGTTACCACGTGTGAATCAAGTCTATCTAAATGTGCAGAAGTGGGATATCCTCAGTAGATTGCTAAAGCAGCTTTCCTAGGCGAGGGAGTAATTTTTTATACAGAAACTCCCACCAGTACGCTACATTGATTAAATACGTCCCGTAAGTGTGTTTTAAAGAGTAGACCTTCGCTGTCTGATCGCTATATATTTGTGGGGCACAGCACTCAGATAATTAAGGAATTCGCTACCCTCAACAGATTTTTTTTGCTGACCAGACTGTAAAGATATCGATTAGATGTTAGAATTATTCCTTCTGTTATAACTTCTACTCTAACTGAAACATTATTTTGCCTAAATGTTAAAAGTATGTAACAGTCACGTTGTTGGTAATCGGTAATTCTTTTTACTTCCACATCCACGTAGTGGATTGAAAGTATAGTAATCGTAAAAAAAAATTCAAAAATGTTTTTTCTTGAGATAGGTTTAGAATGTCATGAAACGTCGAGATTTTATATTTGAGCGAAAAAAAAAAATTCTGTCTGTCTGTCGGTCTGTCCAACTTTTTTTTTTGTCCGCACGTTTTCTCCGGAACAGTTTAAGATATTGACTTAAAATTTTGTACACGTATATATTATAACGAGATCTGGAACATGATTCTTTTTTGAATATCCGGTGAAGGGTTGGGGGGGTAAATAGGGGGAAATAAGTAAAACAAATTGGTAAGAGTACAGAAACTTGAAATTTGATGTATATGTACTAGAAGCAAGGCCTCAATTTTTTTTTATATTTTCCATCCCCCCAGCATCCCCTGCTTCATTATTAAAGGGGTTGATAAAATAAAATTGAGATATTCATTTGAAATTTGTTATACGCATATATTATAGTGACATCTGAAATTAGATTATATTTTCGGATTATTCCGTTGAAGGATTGGGGGTTAAATACGGGAAAATAAGTAAAGCAAGCTGGTAAGAATACAGACATTTGAATTTCGGTATATGTACTAGGAGCCAAGCCTTCAGATATTTTTATAGTATTTTTCAACCCCCCACCACCCCTACTCCATTTTAAAGGGGTTGATGAAATAAAATTGAGATATTCACTGGAAATTCGGTACACGTATGTATTACAACGACATCTTTAACCAGATTATATTTTGAGGTGATTCCGTTGAAGGGGTGGGGATGTAATTGTAGGCAAATAGGGGAAAATGAGTAAAGCAAGCTGTGAAGAGTACAAAAACTTGAGGTTTGGTGCGTATACCAGAAGCCAAGCCCTCAGATTTCTTTATAATATTTTTCAACTCCCCCACCACCACCATTTCTTATGATGATTTCCATCCCCCCAGCACCCTCCACTCCATTAATAAAGGGGTTGATGAAATAAACTTAAGATATTCGTTTGAATACATTGGGTTGATTCTACTGTTGGTTCCTTGTGAAACATTCTTCAATAATTTAAATATACAGGAAAATTATGCTTTTTAATGTTTCAAAAAGTTTTATTAAAACTCTACACGTGTTTCGGCTTATTAGGCCTTTATCAAGAGTACAAGATAATACTAAATTTAAAATGTGTTCCTTACTTATTTATACCTAATGGAAGGTATAAATTATTCAAAGCTTTTAATCTATTTATTACATGCAACTAGTTATATGATTCCTATCCTATGTAAATATACTACAAATAAGTTCTTAATGTTAAATTATTTTTTCTAGAATATTATGACCCATAAATAATGTTTGATCATTAGTTACATTTTTATGCTTTTTGATAGCTTTCATGATCTTAAATTGTTCTAGTAAATCTAACTTCTTTCCTTTATTTTCTGTATGGAGTAATTCGACTTCATTAAAATTAACAAAATGATTATATTCTATGCAGTGTGTTGACATACCGAATGGTATACATAGCACCGGTATGTCAACACACTGCATAGAAAATAATCATTTTGTTAATTTTAATGAAGTCGAATTACTCCATACAGAAAATAAAGGAAAGAAGTTAGATTTACTAGAACAATTTGAGATCATGAAAGCTGTCAAAAAGCATAAAAATGTAACTAATGATCAAATATTATTTATGGGTCATAATATTCTAGAAAAAATAATTTAACATTAAGAACTTATTTGTAGTATATTTACATAGGATAGGAATCATATAACTAGTTGCATGTAATAAATAGATTAAAAGCTTTGAATAATTTATACCTTCCATTAGGTATAAATAAGTAAGGAACACATTTTAAATTTAGTATTATCTTGTACTCTTGATAAAGGCCTAATAAGCCGAAACACGTGTAGAGTTTTAATAAAACTTTTTGAAACATTAAAATGCATAATTTTCCTGTATATTTAAATTATTCGTTTGAAACTTGGTACACGTTGTATTCTTTTGTTAAAGGGGTGGAGGGTGGGTGTATAATTGGGAAAAATCAGTAGAGCAAGCTAGTAAGAGTCCAGGAACCTAATTTTTGACGTATGTGCTAGAAACCGATGCATTAATTTTTAACATCAAGAATGTTTAACAAATCGAATATGTAACGGAAATACGGGGTAGCAATTTCTGTAACGTTTGGAAATTCGACTGTTTTTTTTTTTTTTGGAAACGCATATTTTTTAGATCGCATATTTTTTGAAGGATCCAAATTTTGATACATTTTGATACCTAGAATCATATTCTTGCATTTTTACGTCTCGACGCTGACCGACGCCTAGCGTCATTTTTGTAAAACTTGTGTATTTGATACATTTTGATTCCTAAATTCATATTCTTGCATGTTTACGTCTCGACGCCGACCGACGCCCAGCGTCTATTTTGTAAAACTTGTGTATTTGACTAATTTTAATACCTAAAATCATATTCTTGCGTTTTTGCGTCTCGATACCGACCGACGCCTAGCATCGTTTTGGTAAAACTTGTGTATTTGATCAATTTTGATACTTAGATTCATATTCTCTAATTTGTGGAATATTAATGTATAGCCTATTACACTTACTCCGAGTTGTGTAACTTTTTAATTTTTTTATCCTCAGCTTAATAAAAGTTTGAAAATTTCTAAAACTTTTCTTTATTTCTATCCCCTGTACATTTTGCAGATTTTGTAAATATGATGCCGGGCTTGAAAGTTAGCCAAGTTCATTTTCATTGTCTTAACGAAGCTTGCTAAATTGCAACTCCTGTAAATTATTTTATGACATCTGCCCCTAATATTATTATAACATTCCATGACCAATTATTTCCGCATACTAAAGTAAAAAATGGAACCATATCGGTACCGTGATACCATACTATTAGTAAGGAATTTATTCTTATGTCGTATTAAAATGTGCGATAAATACAAACAAAATACCATCACTCAAAGAAATAGTATGGGTAAATTCAACAAAAAAAAATTGTTAACTTACAATATCGTTAATATTGTTAAATTAAATTATAATGATGG
The DNA here is from genome assembly GCA_963583905.1 of Stenurella melanura. Taxonomy (NCBI): domain Eukaryota; kingdom Metazoa; phylum Arthropoda; class Insecta; order Coleoptera; family Cerambycidae; genus Stenurella; species Stenurella melanura. The sequence goes on along the minus strand of OY757316.1, from coordinate 116,450,962 downwards.
TACTTTTAAACAAAAGGTGATTGTTATTTTAATTAATAAAAAAATGTCATACAACAAAACAAACATTAACTAAAAAAATAGGTAAATAAAACTATTATTTTTTTCATCTGACTATTATTTTGTTGAATTCTCTCAAATTAAACTAGATTATAGCATATTTAATTTTTAACTATACTCGAATTGTAATTTCAAACCGAGTAGTAGTTCGATTTACTATTATAGTTGATAGGTAAACCAATATTATTGTAGAATTAAACTGCAGTTCTGTTTACCTAAACATAACGTCGTCCTGCAATCCACTTTGATGAATTGATTAAGACGTCAGCGCTTTTGTTTACTGGCTTAAATCAACCAGAAAAATATTTAACTGGACATATTGCATTTTGTTATGGAACTATATGAATAGTATTTTGAAATAAAAAACAAAATAAACATTAACTTAAAAACTAGGTGCATAAGACTATACAATTTGTTCATCATGCTAATAATTTGTTGAATTTTGTCAAATCAATCCAGATAACTAGTACATTATATTTTTAAGTATTTTCGGATTGTAATTCTAACCCAGTATTCGTTTTCTGTAGTATTATACTTGGTAGACAAACCAATATTATCGCACAATTAACTCTCCTTTTTGTTTACGTAAACATAGCATCGTCATTGAGTTCACTTTGATGAATTGTTTTTAACTATGATTGCTTGCTGATGCTCTGCATTGCGCAATTACGCATCCCACTTTTATAAGTTTTAGTTTTGATAGTAAATCTAACCGTTTCATTTCATGTATTGACACATTGACAGTAGTAGGTTGTTAGATCTAAGCATTGCACAGTAGGTCAGAATACTTTAAAACTTGTCCAAAATGTCCAAAAATCAACTTCTTAAAATTACGTACTAATACGTACATAGTTAGGCAATAGTTCCAAGAATAATAAACTACCCTTACTACCTGAAACACCCTTTGCAGCACATATACAAGATCAGTCTAATTAAAGTTGTGAGAGAGTGTTGTTCATTTGGAATTGTAGATCTGAAAGTTTAATAAAGTGTATGTGTGTGCATACGCTGGACTTTGTGCTTTAAAAAATGTCTTTAACATGAATCAAAATCCTCAAGGTATGTACCCTTTGATGCTACTTAACATTGATGGATTATATTGTTTGATATACATGTATAATCATTTCTTTATTTCAATGACCTTGTCCCATAGAGATTATTAAATAACAAAACTTCCGTTGAGTTATAAAATTAAATCCGCTTATACCCCCACTAATTTTTTAACTATATGAACCTTATACATTGTAAAACAAATGACGAAAATTTTTAGACACTTTCCAGTGATACTGTTTGAGTTATTTAATATTAAACTATTAGGTGTTAGTTGTTGACAAAAGCAAAAACAGAATAATTTTAATTTATGTAATGTTTTAATCTACTATTAGTAAAATATTACATTCTTTCTACTTTTTTTATCCTAACTAATTATATTCTAAATATTTTTTTATATCAGGTGGACATGAAGAGGGTCTATAAATTTAGGAACCATATTTTTCAAAACTGGAAACAAAAATCTGGTTATGATTCTTCTGTAATGTTTCAGTATGTTGTAAATATAATTTCAAACCAGCCACATATGTCTGAACTTCCAGAAAATATTCAAAATAATGTACGAGATAATATATATCGACTTTGTAGCAAAATTGGAGAACAAGGGAACAAAAATGAAAGAGTAGAAAAACGGTTTCTGAGAAATAATGCTAATTGGCTGAAAGAAAAATTTAATTTTAATCAAAATGTTTGAGGTGAAAAATGATTTACCCATCACTTCTGGATTAGAAGGGAGAATGAAACTGTCTTTTGATGAAAGCAGTGAAAAATCGAAACGTAGAAAGACCGCAGAACTTCATAAAAAAACTTTGGATATGAAGAACTATAGTTTACGCAACCTACAGCAGTTTGCGCGCTTCTTTATTCGAATAAATAAACAATTAAAATGTATATTTTCTTTTCTTTTTATTCCAAAGTAAACCACCACTAGTAACAAATTATGTATTTAAAGTTATATTTAGTAACTTTGACCAAGTTTTAAGGCATTCTGTTCCACTGTTGCACCCCTTAAAACCACCCTATTTTATAAAGACAATTTTATCGCTATTTATCTGTTAATTGGTAGGTAGGTACACTCAAAGAAAATGATAAGTGAATTCAACCAAAAAGAGCATATCAAATCGCGCCTATCTAGTTTCATAGTTAAATCAACCAGAAAAGAATAGTAGATCAAAAGTCACCATATAACTTTCACTGTCATATGGTTAGGAAACCAAAAAAATTGGTTAGTTAACAAAATAAATGTCATTATACTATTTAATTTGTTGTTCTACAAGAAGATATGATTACTAAACTACTATTTGGTTATGAGAACAAATAAAGTTGTCGTAGAACTAAAAAAATGATTACTTACTTAACCAACTGAACTTCATGTTCAAAATGACAATAAAAATTGTATGGTGACAAAATTTTGTCTACAATTCTTTTCTGGTTGATTTAACTATCAAACTAGATAGGCGCGATTTCATATGCTCTTTTCAGTTCATTTTCTTTGAGTGCAGCTAAAAGAAAATAAGAAAATACAATTTTATTCTAATTACTTTGTTACACATAAGGTGGTTTTGGAATACAAAAAATTAACACAAAACATTACAACAGTTGCTGAAAATGATGTCCATTAACGTCAATGCACTTCTAAACTCACATAGCTGTTTCTCGAAGAACGTTCGCCAATTGCTGGGCCGTTATGCTATTAATTAATACTCGTCTTACTCGCAGCTCCAGGTCTTCACGGGTTGGTACGGAGGTTACATAGACAATATTTTTTTAATGACCCCCAAACAAAGAAATCAAGGGGTGTTAAATCAGGTGACCTTGGAGGCCACTTCACAGGACCATTCGTCGAAATTACGTTTTCTCCAAATCTCCGTTGAAGGTAAGCAATTGCTATCCTTGAATTATGGGGAGGAGCGCCGTCTTGTTGGAAATACATTCCCTGTCCTAAATCTAAAGGTAACTCATGTAAAAGGTCCTCAATCTCATTTTCCACGAATCTCAAGAATATGGCACCAGTCAGAGGTCCTTCAAATATTATTGGACCAGTGATTCTACTCCCGATTATTCAAAGCCAAACTTTGAAACCGAACCGCACTTTAAAGTTACCCTGCCGTAATAAATTTTGATTTTCTTGTGACCAATATTTTGTATTTTGTTGGATAAATAATCCTAAATTTGTAAACTATAACTCGTCCGAAAATAAAATCAGTCCCAAAAAATCATTGTTTGGCTGCACGTTATTGTACAAAATCCAATTGCAATATTCCATCCTACGTTCGTAATCACTTTCGTACAAATGCTGGTGCAATTGATATTTAAAAGATTTATAGTGGTATATGTGCCAAATTCGGCTTACTGTCTGGTGACTGATGTTCAATTCAAACCCAACTTGCCTTAAAGGAGCAGTCTTATCAACTATTCGAGCCAAAACATTAATTTCTGTTCCTTCGTCAATAATGAAGTTTTCTTCGGGATCATTTTTGGACTCTCTTCGGAATTAGTTTTCAATACGTTTAAAATAATTTTTCATACATTGGGTTGATTCTGCGGTTGGTTCCTTGTGAAACATTCTTCAATAATTCAAATATACAGGAAATTATGCTTTTCAATGTTTCAAAAAGTTTTATTAAAACTCTACACGTGTTTCGACTTATTAGGCCTTTATCAAGAGTACAAGATATTACTAATAGTAATATTACTAATAGCAATATCTTGTACTCTTGATAAATGCCTAATAAGCCTAAACACATGTAGAGTTTTAATACAACTTTTTGAAACATTAAAAAGCATGCTTTCCTGTATATTTTAATTATTAAAAAAAAAATATTTTTCGCTGGAGATTGTCTATCAGGATATCGTCGGCCATAAAGGTCCATAGCTGCAATTGCAATTTTTTACTTTCCCCATTAATAACTAACATATCCACTTTTTCATCTCCTGTATAAATTTGCGGCATTTTGAACATAATTAACAAGAATTTTAAACAATTTTTAAAGACACAATAAAAACACCGTTAAACCAGCAAATCTTTGACAAGCTAAATTTTTCATTGTTTTCAAAGCCACCTTAGTTACTTCTTAACATTTAATTAGAACAAAATTGTATTTTCTTATATTCTTTTAGCTGTAATTTTGTTTGTATTTATCGCACATTTTAATACGACATATGAATAAATTCCTTATTAATAGTACTAATAAATGGTATCACGGTACCGATATGGTTCCATTTAAAAAAAATGAGTTTTGCCCCAAAAACAATTTAGGTGAATTTTATTTGCTCGTAAATCACGTAATTTGGGATTTCGATTTTTGTAGCATTACACGGGCCATTTAGAATAAATCGAAATCGTCATGGCACACTTAAATGGAAAACTAAAAATTATATTGCAAACAAAAATTGATGTTTGACATCTTACTTATTTGGCATCGTTGGATTCAGAAAATTATGCAGAATTCAAAAATGCAGTAATATATAGGGTGTTCTATTTAAAAATCGAAAGTTAGGGTCACTTCCGGCGAAACCGGAAGTGAAAATAAATCAGTTATACGTCAAAAAGTACCGCTTATTATGTATGTAGTATATCCTTTTCAATCAATTATCTTCAAAACTAAAGGAGAAAACGGGGGTATACCATGATCCTGTTACACCCGGTATAGTAGGATGAGGGTACAAATGTTTTATTTTAAGGGAATTATGTATTGAAAGGATATTAAAATTTGTGATCGCTATCTGTTGACTGGAAATATTTTTCGTCTGTGAAGACTAAATCGTTCCAAAAATCTGCACCAAATACTATATATTCTAGAGCAAATCCTACTCGAACTTCCTTATGCTCTGCTTTAAGTAAGTACTTTTGTGCTGCTGTATGACATCGCAGCTCCGATTTTCTTATTCGTCGGCGACCAGGACTCGATCCGAGAAAATTAGTTTTTCCACCAACTTGAATAACTGAGTGCAATGGATGTTCTCTTAACGTATTCACCAATTGCAAATCTTGTTGTTCGATTGATATCCTTTGTCGACCTGATTCAGGATGTCTACTAATCGTGACGTTTAAAATGTTAAATACCGAATTTTTGTTAATGTTATAACGCAGTGTAATTTGTCTTATTGATCAACCATCTTCTGCTTTAGCAATAACATCAGCTTTAACTAAATCGCTTATATGGGGCATATTGGTTTTTACACACTTGCAATATCCTTTGACAAATAAATGACAATGTGACAGATATTAAAGTTGAATGAATACAGCTAAATTTTAGCAAAAATACGTTATAAAACCTGTACTATTTTTCTTACTATTTGTTGGGTATTTTGCCACTGAAAGATATTTAAAAAATTTTACTGAAAATACCTCTATTACAAACTGATCAGACAGAGCTTGGTTCTTGAATACTTGATTGTTTCAAAAAGTCTCACACCTCAAAATATATAAAATACAGGGTGTCCCAATAAAAACTCCCAGGCCAAATATATTCTAAACGAACAGAGATATTGTAATTCTGTAAAGGCCAATTTGTAGAGCATAAAGAGAGCTTCATTTTTGAATATAATTGTATTTTTTTAATATATCAGTATATATGTGGCGCTGTGCTCTAAAGAAATATTTCGATGGGAGAAACTTTGAAATGGTTTATGTGAAAGAAAATGCATTTCTAAGCAGATTATGTTCTAAATAAAAATACCATAAAACTAACGGCTTTCGAGATATTTGAGTCCAAATATTGGCATTTGCCAATTATGAATAATTGTAATCTGTTCAACATTTCAGTCCTTTAAATGGGACAATCTGTATTTAATTTACAAATTTTAGAAGAAAATATTTAAAGAATTTTTTATAGTTTATGAATTAAATATATTTGAAGTAACCCTTGGAAAAAAAAATATTATTTATCATATAATTCAAATATTTAAGGAAGTAATAAAAAAACAATTACATACATAATTTTTTTTTACGAACTAATGAAATTAAAATAACTGTTTTAATAGGTGTTCAAAATTATTGCCATTTTCATTAATACACATCGTAAACCTATTAATTAGTTCAGATTTACAAACTTTTAATAATGTATGCCGGTTAATGGCGGCAACACTAGCATAAATTTTATTATAAAGATCTGCCATGTCTTCTATTGGTTCTTTGCACACTTCAATTTTTAAAAATCCCCATAAATAAAAGTCTAATGGAGTAATGTCAGGAGATCGAGCGGGCCATCTAAGTACTCCATTGGTACCAATCCACCTTCCCGGGTATGTTTGATTTAAATAATTAATAACATTGTGATGATTATGTGGGCCTGCTCCATCCTGATGAAACCACATATTATCCAACTGAGCAAGCAAATTTCTTAATAGTACTTGTAAATCATTTTGCAAAAATTGTATATATCTTTCACCTGTTAAATTCTCATGGTAGAGGTATGGGCCAACAATGTAACCATTAATGATGCCACACCAAACATTTACTCCAAAACGATTCTGGGATCTGGTATGTCTGATCCACCTAGGATTCTCTTGAAACCTGTAACGACAATTATGTGTTGTGATTACTCCATTGTTGTGGAATCGATTTTCATCACTCCACATAATTGTATCTAAATGATTTGGATTTTCTTCTAAGAGAATTGAAAAATGCGCCAAAAAATCTAATCTCCGCTCGTTGTCCCCTGGAATCAAATGATGAACTAAATGAACTTTACATTTTACATTTAAAATTTGTTTGTTTTAAGAATTCTGTGGCAGGTGGAACGTGCAATATTTGTTTCTTCCGTTAACCTGCGTACTGACATGTTTGGGTTATTTTCTACTTGATGATATACCAATGCAATATTTTCATCAGTTGCAGTTCTTTTTCCTCTTGTTGTTTTTATTTTCTTAAAACCTCCATAATTTTTTAAATTAGAACACAAACTTACAAAAGTTTTCCGATCTGGTAAAAGTCTGTCAGGAAAACGTATTTCATATAAACTTACAGCTCTTGAAACATTTTTACGACATTCCCCATAAATTAATATCACGTTTAATTTATCTTCATTTGTATGAGAAACCATATTTAATAATAAATATTCACAAAGAAAACAATAATTAGGTACAATAATACAGTTCTATTGACACACCAATAAACAAAATGTGATTGAAATTGAGAAATGTCAAAACTATTATTCCAAAGGTACCTTTAATTATATTTAATGTATAAGGTATGAGGGTTACAAATTGGCTTTTACAGAATTAAAATATCTCTATTTGTTTATAATATATCCGGCCTGGGAGTTTTTATTGGGACACCCTGTAGAACAATGTTACAAACTAAAAAATGAAAATGAAAGCTATAGGCAGTTAACGTTTCGGAAGAGGCGCAGAAGTTTTTTCATTAAAATTTTTAAACATTTTTTAGGAGCAAAATATCCAACAAAAAGTAAGAAAATCTGAATATGCCACAAATAAATAATTATAGACAATATCTGTACTATTTTTGTCCACGACAGTGCTTATTAATTAATTATAATGTATTTATTCATTTCTATTTATCGCTTTATCAATTTTGTTCTGCTTTACCAAATAAAAATGAATTTCCCAATGCACTCGGTAAAAGACGAAACTTCACACGAGCACATAGAGCTAAAAGCAGCAACGCCGTACCACGTGGATGTAAAAGCGTCTTTAGAAATCTATTGTTCGCTGCTGCAGGCGACTTAGTCTATTATTTATGTACAAACATCCGAGCTTTTCAATATAATTCTCTATAATATTACCCATACTTATTTACATTTCAAGCAGATAGCTCGCTTCAACTTTTAACTTTACAATAAACTACTAAAGGAGTTGAGGACTTTGAAGCGTAATTCGCCTGTGCTAGTATTTACTAACGGCAAGAATATTTGCTGATTGTCACCTGCTGTGTTTTAATTGTCTGCTATAAAGTGTAGCATAAGAAAATACTCATGTACAATAGTAGAAATAGTTGGTAATACCAAAAGTGTACGCTTGGCAAATTGTTCTATCCAAAAAATACTTAGAATATAACATTAGTTCACTGGCCAATTTAGTAGCATTTTTACAAGCTATTATTCAACTACTTAACATGTTTGTTGGTCAGGGGTCAGTGAGTTTAATTCAAACCTTGCAAGTCAATTTTGAATCGGGTTCAATTGATACATTGCCTTGAAATTTTGCATGCATATGTGATACCGATAATAATACAATATTTCGGATTAAGATGAATAGATATGGACTATATGAATCAAGAGATGAAAATAAACGAGATCGTCTTTGTACCAACGGCGACTCCGGCAGAAATTTAATAGTGATAGAGGAATTGGGCAAATTTTATATGAAATCTTAGTTTGTTAGGCTAGCTTTAGTCAGCTTCACATGTTTATCGAAACTAAAACGAAAATAACAAAATATCAAAACAAAAAAACATTTTAAAAGCAATATTTTATTAAAATGTACAGGGTGATTCATCATAAATGTCCCTCCCTCTAACTTTGCTATTGCTGGACCGATTCGAGAATTTCAAAAACCAAATTAAGTTTGTATACGTCTTATTGAGAAAATAATGATGTCCGATTCTAACCGTACACAGGGTGCTACTTGATTTTTTTAAATGGAGTACTGTGTATCCTAATTTCAAAAATATAATATTTCACATGGCTATCTTCTATGATTTCCCTAATATTTACAAAAGACGCCGATAATTTATAAGTTACAAGCTGATCAGAAAATTTTAAATAGGCATTGAAAACAAAATATCCAAATGTCAGTCTAAACTATGACAGTTAGTAATTTTATATTATCGAAAAAGAAAGTTTATTGTCATCGATAAAAAGTGATGATGTAAGATTAGAATATACTAATGGTGTACCTAAGTAACAATAAAAATGCTAGAATTTCAGTAAGAGAGTACCTAAAGGAGACTACCGGGTGGCCACGAGTCAATGTACGCCCCCAATATTTTGGTTGTTCTTGTATTAAAAAATTTTGTTTTTGGTACAAATAAATTAGACAATAATAGGCTACTTTCAGACTAACAAGAATGAAAATATCACTTCCGGTTGAACCGGAAGTGACAGCAACTTTTTTTTCTTAAATGGAATGACTATATTTTTTTGGTGGTTTCTCATTAAGTATAAATTTCTAAGTGCAACAGTTTTTGCAGATGTAAAGAATTTCAAAAAATAAGTGAGATACGAACAATTTTTGATTTTTTCAAAATGGCCGCGTCAGATGAATGCGATGTAAGAAAATTACTAAGTAGGCTATGGAAATTATTAGTAAGGTTGTAGACTTGTCTGTAAAGTAGAAAATAGTTGTTTGAATTACCGATAGGTACCAGTATTTTTAGTTTTTTTTCAAAAAAACGGAATTTCATTTTCATTTTCATTTCCGTAGGGGTCCTATGGAATTTTTTTTAATGGAACTGTGCTATTTCTTTTATTAATCAGAAATTATTATGAAGGATATCGTTAAGAAATGATTAATGGCGAAAAAATTATAGTTTATGAATCATTATTTCTGATTAATAAAAGAAATAGGTCAATTCCATTAAAAAAAATCCATAGGACCCCTACGGAAATGAAAATGAAAATGAAATTCCGTTTTTTTGAAAAAAAAAAACGAAAAATACTGGTACCCATCAGTAATTCAAACAACTGCTTTACAGACAAGTCTACAACCTTACTAATAGTTTCCATAGCCTACTTAATAATTTTCTTACATCACATTCACGTGACGCGGCTGTTTTGAAAAAATTAAAAAATTGTTCGTATCTCACTTGTTTTTTGGAATTTTTTATATCTGAAAAAAATTTTCGAAATTTTTTTTACCATTTTTGAAAAAAAATTACCACTAAAATAGACGGATTTTTTTTTCTTTCTTCAGATTTCAAATTTCTACCTTTCGATGACATTCTACACCTATTCAAACAAATTCAAAAGTGTTTCTGAAAAATTTTATAAATTTTTTCAAAAAATTTATATTTATCACCAGTATTGAATAGATGAAAAAAAATTTTTTGCTCAAATTTAAAATTTCCACGTTTCATGCCATTCCAAACCAATTTCGGAAAATTTTTTTTTTACCATTTTGGAAAAAAATTTACCACTAGAATAGATGGAAAAATATTTTTTTTGCTCTAATTTAAAACTTTCACATTTCATGACATTCTAAACCTATTTTAGAAAAAAAAATTGGAAATTTTTTTCACCAACATTTTTTAAACATTTTTTACCACAAGTAGATGAAATTTTTTTTCTTTGATTAAATTTAAAATTTTCACGTGTCATGGCATTCTAAACCTATTTAAAAAAAAACATTAATTTGTAATATTTTTTTACCACTACTATAGAATAGCAGGAAACTTTCCCTTTTGCTCAAATTTAAAATTTCCACGTTTCATGACATTCTAAACCTATTTCAGAAGAAAAAAAAATTGAAAATTTTTTTACCAACATTTTTGAAAAATTTCAAAAAAAAATGAAATTTTTTAACCACCACTATACTTCCACTCCACTACGAGAATGTGGAATTGAAAATGTGACAGATGGTAATAATATTTGGCATATGCACCTAGTACACTTTTATTGAAAAATGTACAAGGTGGTCATCACAAGAAATAATTCAGTCATGGTGGACATTTGTAAAGGTATTTGCGTAAGCCTTCCATATTTGGCACCTGTCATTTAGTATTGAACTTTTGCTGTTGGATGAGCACTCTGTATATTTTTTTGACCAAAACTTATCAGGTTTTCTTTGTAATAATAGTGATAACTATATTCCGATTATTATTTTCGATGTCATTTCGTAATTAGTAATATTTTAGTGACCGCCATGCACAAATAAAGATGGAAGTTCTGTGTAAATACCTTTACCGATTTTTTTAATAACTTTTAACTTTAAAACTGCACATAGTTTGTATATAGCAATTACTTAATGACTAATGCTTAACAAACACATAATAAATTATTGTAGAGAATTATTAGGCTTCATTTAAATGCTTTCTGAATTATAACGTTATCTGTTGAACAGAATATTGCACATTGTGATTATTCTAGAAATGATAACAAAGGCTTACAGCGTGTGTTATCTTGGGTGCGTATGAAAATATGTAGCACAGTGTCAGCGTTCCCTTCTAGGCTTAATTATAGGTCTTTCCGAGATTCTAATAACGATAACTGTATAGTGTATAATACTGCTAACATTTGTTAGATCACCGTTAGCAAAAGAATAGCACGATGGTTAAACCCCTTCACTGTCAACCAAATTTTAAGAAAAAGGCCTAAAGTACTTACCAAAACTGAGGAAAAATTAATCAAATATTCTGAACTTATGGGGGTTTCGCTGATTACGAATCCGAGGTCAGATTTGTAAAATTCAAAATGGCGAATCCAATATGGCGACCAAAAGTTCTAAAATTTTTAAAACATTTAATTTCAAAGAACAAAAGTCTAATAAGTTAAAGAAAATTAAAATTAAAATGAAGGAACAAAAAGAAAACAAGAAAACACAAAAGGAACAAAATAACAACAAAGCAAAAAAACGAACCAAAAAATAAAGGAAAACAAAAACCAAAACAAATGGTGTACTGAATCCTTTTAACAACTTCCTCGATGGTGCATCCTGGGTTCGGATGATGTGAAGGGTACTCTCCGCAAACGATATTTAGTTTCGAAATTTGTCAAATTCTAAAAATGTTCGTTCGTTATCAAACATCAACTATGTGGCTTTTAAAATTTCCTTTTATTTTAATGCAAGAATTGTAATCAGCAACAACTTATACACTCTGATCCAGGTCTTACAAACATCTAATTTCAAAGAAATCAGTATTTTGTAGGTTCTCGTCACATGGCGAACCCACCATTTTGAATTTTGAATATCTGACCTAAAATTTATATATAGCGACTTAAAGAACCCTCATAATATACACGGCGTCCCGAAAATGGTGGGCAATATCTCGGATTTGGGTAGAACTAGTGATAAGGTCACAAGTTCGTATATTTTTCTTTCCCCCGAGGTACCCCTTCGAAGATATTCGCTCTTGAACTTGAGGGTTAAAAATCGATTTTTCGCGATTGCTGTTTTATTGTTCAATCGATGTTACTCATTTTTGGGTCAGCATCATATTATTTCAATCCAGTTAGGTCAGTGTATTAGAATCTTGGACAACATTCTTGGGGGCTCGGGGGCAGAGCACCCATTGCCTTAAAAAGTTGTAAAAAAAAATTCAGCCTATTTTGTTTCATTTATCATTTATTTTCAAGTTTTTGAGCCCTTTTTACGTAAAAAACGTTTACTTGTTTGATGTTGGTAATATGAACCGTTTTCGAGATAAATGCACTTAACGATGAAATTGCGATTATCATAATAGTAATTTTTACTTTGTCATATTATCTATGACCTTCCCGTCGATTATTTGAAAAAAAAAACGACAAAAATGGTGCCGCACATGCTGAAGCCCAAGTTCTGGGGTCCGCATTGAACGTGTTAATATTAAATTTTTTAAATATTAAAAAAAACAGCTACATCGTGTTATCTAGATAAGATGATGTAGCTGTTTATGTACAAAACCAAACGAGTAATAATGACAGTTTATGGTTACCATGGATCAAACTATGAGTGACATAATTTTTCAGTATTAGCTTAATCCGACTTTAATTTAGTAATTAATCGGTTGAAATATGGCTTACACTAACAATTAATACGCAGATATATATTTAATGTATGGAATGGCTTCTTGTAATGCCTTGAAAGCAATACGACTATACGCTCGACGGTATTGCCATCGAAGGGTTCCTGATTGCAAAACTTTTGAACGTGTTGATCAACGGCTGAGAGAAACTGGTAAAAAATAAGATCATTTTTTTGAAAACTAAAAATCTAAGAATTCTGTCTCTACTTAGGTCGATTTGCGCCAAATGATGTAAATAGGGGTGCTCCGCGAACAACACGTACTGTTGAAGTAGAAGATAACGTATGAATGCAGTCGCTGCGAATTCATCTGTCAGTATCAGATCATTTATCATTACAAATGAATGGCCCAAAACCGATCGTTGGAAGAATTTTGAGAGAGTAACTGCTTCATCCATACCATATACAAAAAGTACATGCCTTTAGCTCAGCTGACATTCCTGCTAGGGTGCAATTTTCGCAGTGGTTTATACAGAACCATGAACAAGACCATGTCTTCATTCGATCGGTTTTGTATACGGATGAAGCGAGCTTTGGAAGAAATGGAGTCATTAACTCCCATAACTTACACGTTTGCACCGAGGAAAACCCACATGCCACAATTCAAACGCGCCATCAAAGGCAATTTCATATTAATGTTTGGGCCGGAATTATTGGCTGGTACTTGTTGGACCCATTTGTGTTACCAAATCGATTGAATGTGCACTTTTATCTTGAATTTCTCCTACAGCAGTTACCACAACTTTTAGAACGTTGACATTGCATCTCGAGAGAACATGTGGTTTATGCATGATGGGGCGCCCCTGCATTTTAGTCTTATAGTGAGGGGTCATTTGAATAGAGTATAACCAAACCGGTGGATAGGTCGGAGTGGGCCTGTTTCTTGGCCTCCCTGTCACCCGATTTAAACCCCCTTGATTTCCTCCTATGGGGCATTTAAAGAGTCTCGTATATGCTACACCAGTAGAGACAAGAGAAGAATTATACGAGAGAATTATGTACCATTCAAATGCAATTAGAGAAAACGAAGGACTGTTGTGGCGAGTCCAGCGATCGTCAGTTCGTCGTGGACAAGCATGTATTAGAGAAGGAGGTACTCATATTGAGCATTTGTTATTTTATTTCATAAATCTTCATTTTTCCATGTCCCTAATTAATTTTCTACAGCCAGGTTTCAAATTTTGTGTTTAGTGTGTTCAAGATTTTTTTGTTTTTATAAGTGTAGATAAGTACTTACTACCTCATAGGGAAATAAGTGTTGTTTTGTACATAATCCTCGGGTTTATTTATTTTAAAAAATTACTATTATCTGTGCGATTGAAAATCGCAATTTCATCGTTAAGTGCATTTATCTCGAAAACGGTTTATATTGCCGACATCAAGCAAGTATACGTTTTTTACTTAAAAAGGGCTCAAAAATTTGAAAATGACCTTAGAAATAAAATAAAATAGGCTGACATTTTTTTTACAACTTATTAAGGCAATGGGTGCTCTGCCCCCGAGCCCCCAAGAATGTTATCCATTGTTGTTATCTAATACACTGACTAACTGGATTGAAACAATGTTTATACTGGCCCAAGAATGATTGAAATCGATTGAACAATAAAAAAGTTATCGCGAAAAGTCGATTTTTAACCCTCAACTTCAAGAGCGAATATCTTCGTAGGGGTGCCTCGGAAGAAAGAAAAATATACGAACTTGTGACCTTATTTTCACTAGTTCTACCCAAATCCGAGATATTGCCCACCATTTTCGGGACACGAGCAATTTATGCAGTATTGTCACTTCCTAAGAGTAAAACTATTCATGTAAAACGTTTTTCAACATATTTTGAAGTTTGTCAGCCATAATTTTGGATTTTCAGAATTAAAACTATTAAATCAACTTAAGATTTGTTATCAGTAAAGTCCAAAACCATAGAATATCGATTTTTAAGTGATTAATATAAAAAACCGCTGTCTAAGGAATCACTACTTCCACATCCAGATTAACCATTCAGGTGTCTTTAAGGGAAAACGTCTCGACTGTATTTGCGCTCTGGTATGTGGAAAATTTGAAGTTTCTGGCTTCTTCATAGCTTGCATTTATGGCATTTTAAGCCTATTTCAAGAAAAAAAACGTGTTTTTTTTTAGGATTAGTATTATACTTCCGCACCCCTCACAGTGGTCCAAAATCAGAGAAAAGTGGACAAAAATCTGATTGTTGTTTAAGTAAGTCAGGAATGACGTACATATCACGAGAAAAATGGTGCAAAAAATGAAATAAACATGGGGTGGGTTTTAATGGGTGGTTATTTGGCAGTGGCTATTCACACGTATTTCTTCATGCAAATTATTCAAAATGACTCATGTAGTATGAAAAAATAATAATAAAGTATCAAACTGGGGGGTGGCTTTGTAGGGGGTAGTTTTTTGACAAATTGAAAATTTATGTATTTCTTGCATGCATTTTAATTAAAATGAATAAATGTCAAATTCAGAGTGGCTTCGTAGGGGCGGTTTTTGGACAAAGTGACTATTTATATGTTTTTATGCACGCATTCTATGAAAATAGAATACGAGAAGTTCCCTATGGTTAATTGCAAACATTTTCGTTTTATAAATAAATAAGTGTCAAATTCAAGAATAAACTTAAAAAAGAGGTTCCATCAAATAATTCATTACAAAATTTATAATAGGTGTTCGACGTGTTGTCGATTTTGATTGACACACATCTTTATGTAATGTTGAAATGAGACCATTTAGTGGGATCATTACTTCCAATTCATTGAAATGAGTAAATAGTATTTAACAAGTCCTTTACTGTAATGTTTTTTTTTTACATTTTTTGGCGTTTTCGTTATTCGACAAGCAATAAAACCTCAGTTTGGTATAAATTGTCGTGTACAACGGAGCATTTATCACACTTATCGGTCGTTAGTTACAATTTGTATTGAATTCAAAATATTTGGAATTGTACAATATGAATTTAAGAAACCGGAACTTGTAGACATGACTTTTTATTTTAGGCGAGTCAGACAGAAATTTTTTACTTGCCAATAGAATTTATCCCCAACGTTATCCTGAAAGAAGGATTCCTGATGTTAGCAGCTTCCAAAACCTTCTCGATAGATTTCTGCAAACTGGAAATGTCGAATATAAAAAAAGTGAAAGAATAAAACGTGTTGTGAATGAAGAAAATGAGTCTTCTGTGGTGCTGGCAACGATTAGGAATCCTCATGTTAGTCAAGGAGAAGTGGTCTATGGGTCGAATCTTGAAAACAAATAAGTTGCATGCATATTATATTCAAACGCACCAGGAAGTATCTGATGACGATTTTCAAAAGCGAATACAATTTTGTAATTGGGCTAGAGGTAAAATGCAAGATGATGTCAACTTCTTCAATAATGTTTTATTCGCCGATGAAGCAACTTTTCATAAAAATGGATTTGTTAATAAGCACATTTTCCATTATTATGCTTTGGAAAATCCTCACTTTTTGATGGAAGTTGATAACCAACATAGCTGGTCTATAAACGTTTGGGGAGAAATTATTGGAAAACATGTAATAGGGCCACATTTATTTGATGGTACATTGACTGGAGCTATTTATCTTCATTTTTTGGAAAACTATCTGCCGGAATTATTGGCAAATCTCCCTGAAAAAATTCGAAATAGGATGTGGTTTTAGCAAGATGGTGCTCCACCACATTATTTAAATGCAGTTAGAGACCACTTAAACAATACCTACCCTCATCAATGGATTGGAAGAAATGGACCCAGTAAATGACCTGCTAGATCCCCAGATCTTACAAAAATGGATTTCTTTTTATGGGGATACGTGAAAGAAATTGTTTATAGAGACACACTAGAAAAAGTACAAAATATGAAGGAAAGAATAATAACTGCCTTTAGATCTATCACACCGGCAGTTTTAGGAACAGTGGGAACCTCATTTCAAAAGCGCATAGAGATGTGTGTCAATCAAAATGGGGGATATGTGGAACATTTAATATAATTTTTTCAACTGAGTTATTTGAAGAAACTTCTTTTTTTTAAGTTTATTTCTGAATTTTGTAATTATTGCTCAACAAAATGAAATTGGTTGCAATTAGCCATAGGGAAGTACTTACAAAAAATGTTCGTTTTTCATTTCTACATCACATCGTTGAGAAATTTGAAAAAAATTGAAAATATTCAATTTAAAAAGTTCTTAATTGAAAAATAATTCTTGGCCACCCTGTACAGTTTTAGGAAATGAAAATGATTCAAGAACATTAATTAGATGTCTCGTAACTGGTACTCACATAAGAAAAGGAAGAAAAAAGGTAAAAAAGAAAAAAATAATAAAAAAGAAAAAAAAAATAAAAAATAAAAATAAAAATGATATACTTAATATGTATAGAGGAAAAAAAAAGAAATATGTAATACCGAACTAAGAACTTGTTATGGTTATTAGCGTTAAATGTTTATTTTAGTAAAGCCAAGTATGTAAATATTTGACCGGGAATGCTACGAGTACAGCAGAGTAGTAGTGGTATTTGCCTTAATTCGGTGACATTGGCTTAAGGAAAAACCAAGGCAAAAAAAAAAACAGTATGATGCTGGTAAGTGGCCTCTGCGCCTGTGGCGTTTGCGTCAGAGGATCAGTTGAGGGCTGTTTTTTTTTTTAAATGGACAACTACTCACATAAGTTTTTCATAAAACTCATAATCGTAGGGATTTTAGTTGCACACAAATCACCCATTCCTCACTGTCCTCTTTGACCGATAGTTTTTCCAGTATTTTAAGAAAACTGATTTGTAATTGTTGATAAGAAACGATGATGCAAATGGATTTGTTCGACTCACAACTCATCTCTCCCAAAGCGATTCTGTAAGAACATTGTGGCTACTAATTCATCAAAAAATTATATATGTTTTCTCTTCATTTGCCTGGCCTAATGATGAAAAGTTTAAATTGACTCATGTTTTGGTGTTTGTGAAAACTATTTCTTTTATATCCAGAAGAACAATGCCATCATCATGCAAGGGCAGCATACAATTTAAAACTATATCTTCTATATTACATTTTTCGGCAATACAGACAATAAGAAGTTTCAACTACAAATATTGTAATAATCCTCACGATATTACTTGAGATAAGAGAGTCGGGGCCTGGAGGTGTTTTACGATCCACGCCGCGCCGCCCGATGAAATGAATCCTGAAGGAATCTACCGCCTGCCGTTCAACGAGAACTTTTGCACACAGCGATACTACTTTAATTTTAATCGGGAATTTTCAATATTATTATGTACTCCGAATTTCAGTCTTAACTGGCTCACTTTAGAAATAAGGAATGTGATTAATATAAAATTTGAAAGTCTACTGTTACAGTTGAGGATACATTTTACTTTAAATCAACTTAAAAAACGTTTAAAATGGAGGAAATTCTCAATTCGACTTGTATACGTACTTTTTTTTCATTTGTTCGATCATCACCCTGGAATAATATAACAGCAAGGAAAGTAATTTATTAGTCCATTTTCTAAACGCTGAAAATTTGTCAATGTTCTACCTCTCTGTTGACTCAAAACCGATTTTGATCATTTTTTTTATATATCGGGAAAAGTTTATAGAAAAGTTCCCTATAGGTGAGAAAGTGAGCTTTTTATTACTTCGATATACGTACATATTATAATGACTTCAGGAACTAGATTATAGTTTGGAATTATTCCGTTGAAGGGTTGACGATTAAATAGGGGTAAATAGGGGAATATACGTAAAGCAAGCTGCTAAGAGTACAGAAACTTGAAATTCAGTGTATGTACTAGAAGCTTAGGCCTCATATTTTTTTTTATAATATTCTTCAACCCCCCACCACCCCTACTCCATTATTAAAGGGGTTGATAAAATAAAATTGAGATATTCACTTGAAATTTGGTACACGTATGTATTATAGCGAGATCTGGAACAAGATTTTATTTTGAGGTGATTCCCTTGAATAATTGAGGGTTAAATAGGGGAAAATAAGTAAAGCAAGCTGGTAAGAGTACAGAACTTTGAGATTTGGTGTATATACTAGAAGCGAAGACCTCAGGTTTTTTTAAAATAATATTTACCATCCCCCCATACCCTCAATTCATTATTAAAAGAGCTGATAAGATTAAATTGAGATTTTCACTTTCATTTTGGTACACGTATGTATTATAAAGACAGATGAAACTAGACATGATTCCGTTGAAGGAGTGGGGGAATAAGTAGAGGTAAATGGGGAAAAATAAATAAAGCAAGCTGGTAAGAGTACAGAAACTTGGGATTTGGTGTCTATACTAGAAACCAAGGCCATAGATTGCTTTCTAATATTTTTCAGCGCCTTCACCCCCACGCCCATGACCTCCACTCCATTATTAAAGTGATTGATAACATAACAATGAGATATTCACTTGAAAGTTAGTACACGTATGTATTGTAATGACATCTGATTGAGATGTTTCTGTTGAAGGGGTGGGAGTTAGTAGGCTGTAAATAGGAGAAAATAAGTAGAGCAAGCTAGAAACTTCATTATTACTTCCACACCCACGTAGTAGATTGGAAGTATAATAATCGTAAGAAAAATTTCATTTTTTTTTTTCTTGAAATAGGTTTAGAATGTGACGGAACGTCGAGATTTTAAATTTGAAAGAAGAAAATTCTGTCTGTCTTTCCGTTGTCGGTCTGTAACTTTTTTTATGTCCGCAAGTTTTCTTCGGAACGGTTTCAGATATTTACTTGAAATTTTATATATTATAACGAGATCTGGGACTGGATTGGTTTTTGAACATATCCGGTGAAGGGTTGGGGGGTAAATAAGGGGAAATAAGTAAAGCAAGCTGGTAAGAGTACATAAACTTGTAATTAGGTGTATGTACTAGCAGCAAAGCCCTCAAACTTTTTTATAATATTTTCCATCCCCCCATTCCATTATTAAATAGGTTGATAAAAAAAATTGAGATATTCACTGAAATTTGGTATACGTATATATTATATTGACATTAGGAACTAGATTATATTTTGGGATTAGTGGTAAATAGGGGAAAATAAATAAAGAAAGCTGGTAAGAATACAGAAACTTGAAATTCGGTGTATGCACTAGAAGTCAAGGCATCAGATTTTTTTACAATATTTTTCAGCCCCCCACCACCCCCATTTCTTTATTAAAGAGGTTGGTAAAATAAAATTGAGAAATTCACTTCAAATTTGATACACGCATGTATTATAACATCTGGCACTAGATTATATTTTGAGATGATTCCGTTGAAGGGTTGGGGATTAAATAGGGATAAATAGGGGAAAATAAGTAAAGTAAGCTGGTAAGAGTACAGAACTATGGGATTTGGTGTATATACTAGAAGTGAAGGCCTCAGATTTGTTTAAATAATATTTTCCATCCACACTACCCACACTCCCTCATTCAAAGAATGATAAATGATAAAATTAAATTAAGATTTTCACTTGAAATTTTGTACACGTATGTATTATAACGACATCTGAAACTGGATTTTATTTTGACATGATTCCGTTGAAGGAGTGGGGGTAAGTAGAAGTAAGGGGTAAGTAAGTAGGGAAAAATGAGTAAAGCAAGCTGGTAAGAGTACAGAGATAGGGATTTAGTGTATATACTAGAAACCAAGGCATCAGATTTCTTTCTAATATTTTTCAATCCCCTACCCCCACCATCTCTACTACTATATTAAAGGGATTGATTACATAAAATTGAGATATACACTTGAAAGTTAGTACACATACGTATTGCAATAACATCTGATTAAGATGATTCCGTTGGTATTCCGTGGTATTAGGGGGTATTAGATTATGAATAGTACAAAATAAGTAGACCAAGCTAGAAAATTCTTTTTTTTACTTCCATATCCACGTAGTGGATTGAAAGTATAGTAATGGTGAAAACATTTTTAATTTTTACTTCCCTCGGATACCGAAAGGAAGTATTGTATTCGAGAAAAATCACCCTCCGAGATTTTTTCGGATTTTGACGTTTCAGATCACGTAGATTACGAAAATATAGGTTTTTCAATTCCGTCAGTCTGACTGTTTGTCTGTCTGTCTGTCTGTCTGTCTGTCTGCCTGCCTGTCTGTCTGTCTGTCTGTCTGTCTGTCTGTTGGTGCATTTACTAAAAAACTACGTGACGGAGAGCAGTCAAATTTGGTAGGTAGTTTTTTTGCTCAAATTTAAAATTTCTACTTTTCATGACACGCTAAACCTACTTCAGAAAAAAAAAAATGAAAAATTTTTTTCACCAACATTTTTGAAAAATTTTTTTCTTTGTTCAAATTTAAAATTTCCACGTTTCATGGCATTCTAAACCTATTTCAAAAAAACATTTTTTTAAAATTTTACTTCCCTCGCATACCGAAAGGAAGTATTGTATTCGAGAAAAAATCACCCTCCGAGATTTTTTCAGATTCTGACGTTTCAGATAACGTAGATTACAAAAATATATGTTCTTCAATTCCGTCAGTCTGTGTGTCTGTCTGTCTGTTAAAATGACACGCTAAACCTATTTCAGAAATAAAAAATTTTGAAAATTTTTTTCATCAACATTTTAGAAACATTTTTTACCATTAAAATAGATGACAGTAGGGTCTGTCAGCGAAGAAATGGTAAAATTTTCACTAGAATATATACAGGGTGGACCGTCTAAAGGGAATAAATTATGAACATTTTTTTTCTGCTCAAATTTAAAATTTCTACGTTTCATGACACGCTAAACCTATTTCAGAAAAAAAAAATTTTACCACTAAAATAGATGAAAAAAATATTTTTCTTTGTTCAAATTCGAAATATCCACGTTTCATGGCATTCTAAACCTATTTCAATTTTTTTTTTTGAAAATTTTACCAACATTTAAAAAAAAAATTTACCACTAAAATAGAAGGAAAACTTTTTTTATTCTTCAAATTTTAAATTTCCACGTTTCATAGCGTTCTAAATCTGTTTAAAAAAATATTAGAAAATTTTTTACCGTTTTAGAAAAAATTTTAACACTAAAATAGACGGATTTTTTTTTCTTTGTTCAGATTTAAAATTTCTACATTTCCGTGGCATTCTAAAACTATTCAAACAAATTTAAAAATGTGTTTGAAAAATTTAAAGAAATTATTAAAAACATTTTTAATCTATATATCACTACTATAGAATAGACGAAAATTTTTCTTTTGCTGAAATACAAAATTTCCACGTTTCATAACATTCCAAACCTACCTCGGAAAAAAAAAATTTGAAATTTTTTTCCTCCATTTTTTAAAATTTTTTTACCACTAAAATAGTCAGATTTTTTTTTATATGCTCAAATTTAAAATTTTCGCGTTTCATGGCATTCTAAACCTATTTTTTTAAAATATGTAATTTTTTTTGTTAACGTTTTTTACCACTACTGTAAAATAGAAGGAAACTGTTCTGTTTGCTCAAATTTAAAATTTCTACGTTTCATGACATTCTAAAGCTATTTCAGAAAAAAAAACATTGAAAATTTTTTTACCAACATTTTTGAAAAATTAAAAAAAAAAAAAATTACCAACACTAGGCTTCCACTCCATTACGTGAATGTGGGATTGAAAATGTGACAGATGGCAATCATATTTGGCATATGCACCTATTATACTTTTATTGAAAAATGTACAGGTTGGTCATCCCAAGAACTAATTCAGTCATGGTGGACATTTGTAAAGGTATTTGCGCAAGCCTTCCACATTTGGCACCTGTTATTTAGTATTGAACTTTTGCTGTTGGATGAGGATGAGGTATATTTTTTTGACCAAAATTTATCAGGTTTTCTTTGTAATAATAGCAATAACTATATTCCGATTATTAGTCACAATGTTATTTCGTAATTAATAATTTTTTAGAGTGACCGCGATGCACAAATAACGAGGGCAGTTCTGTGTAAATACCTTTACCGATTTTTTTTGTTTAAAATAAGCCTATTTTCGGGAAACAAACGAGATCTTAATATATCCTTTTGTTGTAAACAAAATTGTCTTCAACACTATCAGACCGAGTTATAGTCTGGTATAGTATTTCTGTGGTCAATTTAAAAATTCAGTCTAAAGCGTTGCTACCAGGATAAGTCATTACAAAGCATGTCTGTGATTAAATAACACCCGAGACCGCGTACTTGAATATTGTAAACGATATCCGTATACGAATGTGGTTAACCAGATATGTTATGCACTTACCTCAAACAAAAGTAGTCGAATGTTTACCTGGCTCACCATTACAAGTCCCTTATAATCTCTTGATTGTGGAACAATATATAAAATAATTGAAAAGTGATTCTAAAAATTGTCGGTCGACGTTCATGACATCGTTCGGATTATTATCAATTATTCCTTTGTCGGTTTTTTTTATGAAAACTGACGTTAGATAAACTATAACATGATTTACATAATCGGTAGTGTGTTCTGAACTGATTCCAGTAAAAAAACTACGTACAAAATGTATAGTATTAGATACTCATGCGCCCATATAGGCTGGTCTATTTGAGTCAAACTTTCTAATTAATTATTATTGTTATTAGATGCTATCGTAATTTATTTTTCTATTTTCCTGTATATTATTTTATGTGATGTATTGGCTTATCCTATATCCATTGTAACATCGTGACCGGGTGAATTACTAAACATATTCTATTTCATTCTATTCCGTTACATACGCAGCAAAAAAGTTTTGACATAAGCAGAAACCTACGTATACAGTAGACTATCCTCTAGCCCCAATACGTCAACCTGGAGTCGCTTTGCTAAAGCCTAATTGAATTAAATTAGACTTACAAATAAGAATGTCAGTAAACAAGCTAATATTAATCTCCCACATTTACAAAAAAAAACCTTAAAAATAGCTCTGCGGTATTAATAGAAGACATGCCGCCGTTGAAAAAAAAAAAAATAAACAGTAAAGAGTCAACTTGTTACAATATGAAAAAATTAAGTATATTCACGTCTTGTTTTCTAATTCCGAGTCGTTAACTGAATAAATTGTCTCCATCAGACGCACAATTTTCTTTAAGGAATTTAGCGTTTTATAGCAATATAAGGCTCTGGTTCAAAGTCTAGATCGCCTACGCATACGCGTAGACAAATGGTATCCTCGAGAATATTTCTAAATTATATACAGCGTGTTGCATTTGAGATGAAATCTGATATTTTCTTACTCAAACAGATGATTGATGGCGAGCGGTGGGGTTTGCGTAGAAGCTTGCGTTAAAGTTTCTCAACAGCGGTGTAGATTAAATACGTTCGACTTGTGCGGTGGAAATAGGTAGACCTAAAATATTTATTTCAAATTTGGAACCTATGCAAATTAGCATAAGGATAGATTGAGTATTCTCTATCGAAATTGAGTCATAACCATAATATAGGATGGTTTCCAGAGGCATGTAAACAATCACGTTTTATATAAACTACGCCTTCTTTGTAATCTTAGGCTAATAGTAATAATAATAATAATACCTTTATTTTCATATGACATGTCTCACATGCAGAATAATGTAAATAGAAGGATAACAATACATTAGACGCAGAAGTTCTTCGATCATAGGAAAGTTGAGCGCAATTTACACTTACCTAATCTCAGTATCGTAAATATCCAATGAGGTATCCAGTGTTGGCAGATCTACTTTATTCATACATTATGACCCCAAGTTTTGTAGAATGATAGAATCTAATATTAAAATAAAATAAAATTCACATTTTTATAATTTATATTAAACAATGAAAACACTATGTTTAGCTCATTTGGTTTTTTATCTTACCAAAACTAAATTAAGAATTGGGTTTAAAAAATATAAATTGTTTGCATGATAAATGGAATAATCTGGCAACACTGATGCAGTAATACCTTGAAGGCTTGTTCTCTATTGAGCACGACAAGGACTTCGAAACATCGACCGAGAGGGTTGTCACTGCCGCTGCCCATCTAGGAAACAGGCGGCGTAGGAGTTTAGTAATGCAGGAAAGGTAAAGTGGGATGCACGTCCCTTCGCGAAATCTAATAAATTGCGAAAACAATTGGTTTTAAAAACATTATAAATGTTGGTACTACTATGGAAAAATTTTATAATTTGGAAACTAAAAAAGTAATTCTCAACACAAAAATAATTCTTAAAAATCGGTAAAACAAAACAACAATATTCTAAAAGTTATAAAAATGTACAGAGTTAACGAAAACATTTATTACTTATACCTAACAAGTTTAATGTAATAAATGCTCAAATAGACTTCCCTGCTGAGCTGAGCAATATCCCAAACGATTATAAAATCCTTGGCGAACATTACCCAACATAACAGGGGTAACAGTTAAGCAGGCGTTTTCATTATTTAATTGAAGTTCCTGCAAATTGTTGGGCCCATTTTCCTGAAAACCATAAATTTTCTATTTTAAGTAGCCCCACAAGAAAAAGTCACAAGGCGCAAGATCTGGTGACCTAGCTGGCCTTAAGATATTACCATGCCCAGAAATAAGTCTATTCGGAAATGTTTCCTCCAAATACTGTCGAACGATAACTCTATTATGGGGAGAGCAACCATCTTGTTGGAACCAAATTTCATTAAACCTAGCACCTACTAGTTCCTGAATCCTAGGGACAATTTGCCGTTGAAGCAAATTCAAATATTTTTGGCCATTTAAGATGCCATCGATACAAAATGGTGCAATATGTTCACCCAGTACCCCGCCCCAAACATTTAGTTTTTGAGGATACTGAGTGCGAAGTTCGTAAAACTTATGTAAATCTCGCGACCAATATCGTGTCCGAGTAGAATTAAGTTTACCAATTAATGGAAAAGTTGATTCATGGGTAAAAACAATGTTTCTAAGAAAATGTTCATCCGCTTTCGCCTTTTCCATTAATTGCTCACAAAATTCCATTCTATTGATATTGTCCGTCTCAAAAATTTCATGAGATTTCCTAACCTTGTATGATTTGTACCCATTTTTTTTTAACCAACCTAACCGTTGATGGTGTAGAACCTACTTCAGCAGCAATTTGGGAAGTAGTAAGTACCTGGTTGTTGGTTGCCAGTGCACAAATCATAATATCTCTTTCATCTCGTGTTTCATTGGGAGGAATCGATTTATCATGTTGTTTATAATCAACACAATCATGTATTTCAAAATTGTGAATAATATTATAAATTGTGGATAATGCAGGTGAAGGTCGGCCGCGAAATGCATCATTAAATGCGTTTTTAATCTGACTCCTTGACTTTCCTTGATAGTACCACTTAACCATCTGAACTTTTTCGGCCGTTTCATACATTTTTAAGAATTAATTTAACGACAAGGTCACTCTTTCAGTTCCCAAATAGTACTAGCTTGAGTACGAGTTTGATGTGATGCGAGATTGCGGCGAGTCGATTGCTAGTTACGCATAGGTATGCATTTATGTTTATACCATTCGTTTTAAGTTGTAAATTCGCCTGATAGATCCTATGATCGAAGAACTTTTGCGTCTACTGTATATAATAATTAAAGTATTGATTAAATAAATAGTAATGGATACATATTCGTATGAATAAAATATTACTATGCTAATAAATAAACATTTAGGTACAATAAGTTAGAACAGACGATATGACAACAAACATATAATAAATGTAATAAGATTACCTTTCAATGTTACATCTAAAGTACTCATCATCAGAATAGCAGGTTTTTTCCAGAAGATATTTTTTTATAACTTTTCTTGAATTTAATTAAATTGTATATTTGCTTGATGTTGTCAGACAAGTGATTGTAAATTTTTATAGTCATTATTGTCGGCCCATTTGCTGTGAGTGACAAGTGACGATTTGGCAATAGCAAATTATTTTTGAATTAATTTAAATTACAATTCATTTTTTAGTACTTAGTACTTTCCTGAGGAACCCCTAATCGGTATCACCCTTTTTTCTGATACATAGGACTTGTTATTATATTTTAATACTACCTGTTATTGGCGTTCACTAAGATAAGTAGAAATCCAATTTAGGGGAGCTCCTCTAATTCCATAACCTTCCACCTTTCCCAGAAATAACCTATGATTTACCATTTCATGTAAAATATTACTAAGATTTCAATTAATTTTTATAATTGTTGTCTTCATATAGTAAAATACAAAATTTGTGTCTACTTTCTGTAAAAGGTGATTATTTTTTTACTAAACCCCGTCTTTAATCACTCCTTGCGATATTAAACAATTATATTAAATATAATTTTAAAAAAGGCACTTTGCCTAACAAATACTTTCCATTTTGAACACCCTCTATCTTTTATCACAAATCTGACCCTTACGGATGACTTCCCGGATAAACAAAACTTTCTATAAAAACTAATATTTTCTCGAGATACCAGCAATAAGAAAGTTTACAAGAGCCCTACCCCATGCGTGGACATACTGTATATGTAAATTCTTTAACATCTTGTGGACTGTAAATATATACTTTGTAAATTAGATCGGTTATTTTTGGAATGAAATACTTTAAATATAGTATTTACTCGAGGTACAATCAACACGTGTATTGGGTAAATGTAAGGTAAAAAAGACCTATAAATGTCAATTAATTTTTTTTAATAGTATACCTATTCGAATAAACTCGAATATATTTAGAATGAATCGATATATCGAAGTAATCACAACGTAATTAAATGTACACGTGGAGAGCTGTTTTACCACGTCGGAATTTATTGTATGTGTTTTTGAACACAAACAAGATCGGATAAAATTTGCATCTGTCTCTCGTGAGCGATTTCAACATGTCCAATGTAATTTGAAGATCTATACTGACACTAATGCATTTGTATCATACAAAGAGGTGAACTTTCTAAGAAATTTTTGGTGGATGAATTTTGAAAAATCTGAAACAGTTGTGATAGAAAATCGACATTATTTCTCGTATGATAATGACGTTGATTTTTATGAACATAAGGCCTTAATTTTTGGAAGGCACATTTTAAATTCCCCACCGATAAAAACGGAGGGGGGGGGGTATTATTATCTCGGACAAAGATTGTCATGGAATTAAAAACTACTCTTTTTAGTCCAATCTCCAATTTATACACTCCCCCCCCCTGCTGTCCAAGGTGCTGAATAGGATGGTGACAATATGGATTTTTCAATCCTCTGCGTTCAACCCCTATGACCAAGAGCCCCCTGATTTAATTATTCATGATATCTTTGCTAACGACTAGTGCTTTGCTAGTGTCCAATCACTAGCCCCTTTTTATACAAGCGTTTCTAAGAAGGCGGCTCTCTGGACAATAGAACAATAAATGATTTTTTTTTAATACAGGGTGATTCATGAGGAGAGAGTCGTACTTTACCAAAAGATAGAAAATATTGAGGTGATCTTGAATCCCCAAACAGTAATCGCTAAAGCGGCCCCGTTTTCGAAATACAGGGTGTTTTATATTTTTTGGAAGAATATTCTTTTCGCCATATATCTGTAATGCGTAAGCGGAATCCAATGAAATTCTGTATTTTGATTACAGTAGCCATTCACCATCTAATGCCTGGGATATTAATAAAATATCAGGGCAGGACCCAGAATAAAAATATTTTTAAGTTATTCCTAGATAATAACACTCGGTATACTGTTTTTATAAAATATTTGACAGTAAAATATTAATTTACACCTAAAAAGTTACAACATCCCATAAGAAAATCGTTTGGCACCATTTCATTGTTTAAATAAAAAAATTAAATCGTTGAGGGTTCATTTTTTTTTTTAATGAGAAATTGAGATAAAAAAGTCACTCTAGGGATTAACCACATATTATTTTTTTCCCCTATCTGCACTAGCAAAAGGTAGTGCAAATAGGGAGAATAAAAATTCATCACATATACCTGGTGAAATAAAAAACATATTTTGTAATAAATGTGTAATTAATACACTTAACAAAATAATAAATAATAAAAATTAACAATTTAACTAGAACATAAGAAACAGTCAAACTTACTAAATCCAATTAAATTATTTTGAATCGCAGTTTATTTTCAAAGTGACCACCGCCAAATTCAATATATTTTCTTGATCGATTTGTCATTTCATTTACGCTTTTTCTAACAATCTCTAAATTGTTTTTAATTTCTTTGCAAAAATGCTCAATTCTTGCAATCAGCTGCTCTCTGGTATTTATTTCTTCTTCATATACTTCAGTTTTTAAATAGCCCCACATTGTTTTTCCTCAAGATAGATTCTAACAGATGAAGTATCTCTGTCGAACATCGACGTTTATATTCTTTGTTGTATATGTCGGAGACGTCCCCTTCACGTTCCCCGTGCGGACGCCTCCCGATACTTTCGTACACGTCTTTCGACTGTCTTGTGGACGCCTGCTAACTCATAATTCATTGAAGTCAAGAGAACGTCGTCAACAAGTACCGATTAAGGAATGTAAAGAGTAAACATCTCGAAGATGTGGTCGTGTGAAGTATGAGGTGACGTCTGGAGCCGTTGGGAGTCCTCTTCCCGGCGAGCGGAACAACATGCCTGATGGTCCCGTAGATAAGTACCTAGTCTTAAGATAAACTCGGTAGAGAATAGTTGAAACCGCGGGACTGGCAGTGGTGGACTGCTAGCTCCAGTATTTTGGTGGTATTGTTTGTATTTTCAATCCTAAGACATTTACCTGTTTAGATAAATCATAAATCATGTTACTTTGTTATTTATGTGACTATTACTTAAGTGATTTTATTGTGTTTACCAATGTGTGGCCTAAATCTAATAGATTCGCCCTAAAACGCCTCTTGCCCCTGGCCTATCCGACATATATATGCTATACTCAAACTTTGTAAATATACTTATCACTTGACTAAGAATAGATAAGAATAAAATGATTAGTTATAAGACTTGAAATGTATCATACTTAATAGAATTAAAATTGATTAAATGGTAAAAATGGAGTAATAAGCTTTTTGTTCTGATTTTTATCTTAATTGGTTGAGGATACTAGTGTTACAAATGTTGTCAAATAAAAAATAGACAACAGGTACGAAAAAAATATAGTACGTTGTAAACGTTGATCCAAATCTGTTTTCATAACTTTTTATGACAAAACTGAATTGTATCCTTAATAACACACCGTATATGCTATACAAGCTGCTGATAGAAAAACAAAACAACAAATGCTTATAAATTCAGTAAATCACTGAGTCGGGTCCAACTACATTCTTGCTATTACAAAAGGTTTTACGGAGTCAGCGAACCCATCCATAAGGATTTTTTCCGACGCACGACTTCTCCTATTTCTCCATTACCGATCATCTCCCACAATAACTTTTTCTTAGCTGGAACATATTTCGCATTGTTAAAGGATTAGCCAGTTGACATGACCTTTCCTTGTTTTTTTCTATTAGTACTGGCCAGACGTCGCTTATATGGCATTTTTCTTACAATCTGCGGAATTAGGAATGATAACCAAGGGGCGTGCTGCGAGATACGGAATAGAGATATGTGGAAGCTGTAAAATTAATAATGTTTATCTAGTTTTACTACGTGGGGTGAATAACTCATGACGGATGTATGTATACTAATCAAATTTCTATTTATATCATCGCGTAATACATATTTTTTTGACAATAGCAATAACTCTTGTGTCACAACAGAAACTGTTAATGACGGATTCCACTGGAAAAAATATTTATGATGTTTGTGATGAAAATGAGGATTAAGCTCGCTGTTGCCTGCTATACATATTTAGAAAAATACTGTTAGAGACATTAAGTTAAATGAAATACAGGATGTTTCATGAGGAAGTGTACATACTTCCAGGGGCGGTAGAGGACCACTTTGGTATTCAGCAGCGGCCATTGAAAGTTTCCTGTAAAGTAAAATTTTCACTCATATACTTATGTTAATATATTATTTGTTTTATATTTGATTTTGATTGTTTTCTCCCCCTGATAAAGTTTGCAAGTTTTGTTTGGTTAATTTGACAATCAAATAATTGTTTAAAAAAAAAATATCTCTGCTCGCCACCGAGTGACCCTCGACCAGCGCTGAGCTAACCCGTTGCTACTCTTTCATAGCTTCCTCAGCACCCAGCTGAGAAGTTGTGGTTGCAAAGACCAGGTAGAACTTCTCGATTTAATGAAGAAAAAAGAATTAGATGTACTAACAGAGATTGAGAAAAATTCGCATAAAGCAACTTGCCGACAACGATGTAAGTAAATCATCGATTCTGTTTTAGGGGTAGTAAATTACTATAATAAAGTAAATAAGTTGGTTGAGGAGTTAAATGAGGATGATCTTGATCGAGGGCAAGAATTCTGTGAATTAATGATGAACAGAATGCCAACAGATTAGCAGCTTATGAACAAAATTGTATTTTCTGTTGAAGTCACATTTCAGTTAAATGAATCGGTGAACCACCAGAACTGTTGATATTAGAGCAAAGATAATCCTCATTAGATGATGCAGCTCGTACACAATATCCTCAAAAAGTGAACGTTTAGGCTGGTATCATTAATAATCAAATAACTGGCCCTTATTTTTTGAAATTACAGTTAACGGCGATAACTATATAATTTTTTTACGAACTTTTTAGTACCTACATTAAAACTACTCATTCCTGATGCTAATTATCCACATGAAATATACAGTTGTATTTGGTACCAACAAGATGAAGCTCCACCGGATTATTCACGTACAGTGACAAGTTATTTAAAGGAAGTTTTCCCTAACAGGTGGAATTATTGAATGGCCACCTCGATCTCCCGATTTGGCCTCTCTTGATTACTTTTTATGGAGCTATTTAACATCAAAAGTATACGTTAATCTACCACACATATTGCAGATTTGAAAAATAGGATAACCGAAGAAATTCACAAAGTGAGCCCTAAAGTCATCCAAAATATCATCTTAGAATTCAAAGATCGTCTTGCTTATTGTTAAGAAGCGACTGGCGGTCAGTTCGAACGTATAATTTAATTACAATATAAATTGGAAATACTGCAGATAAACTGAAAATGCATTCTGAATATATATCTCTGACTCTGCGCTTCAGTTTATGTAAAGGAATGAAGGTGATTTTGTTTTAAAATTTTTAAGGGCAATAACAGATCAGTTTCAACTTTTCTTCAAAACCGGTAATTCAGAAAAAAAATACCTTAACTGAGTTTACAAGATATTAACAAAATTTTACATTTTCAAAATTAATTCTCTAAGTAACAAATGCACCAAACTTGAAAACATACTGCAGAATAGAGAATCAAAGTTCGTTTCTAACGAGGTGCCCCATGACCCCCTTTATAGTTTAAAATTTTCAGAGGGATAGTCATAATTCCGGGAGCTTGAACGCATTATGTTTTCAAAATGAACTTTCTCAGTAATAAATGCACCAGTTTACGTCTAAGAGCTAAATTTAACACACTTATGTAGTATCAATATATATTTTATTTAATTTAATTTTCTAACAAAAGTAATATAATCAAGAAATCATAATATACCAGGTTTAGATCGTAATGCTTCAAAATCTACAGGGATAAAACGAGTAAAAACTTGCTTCAAATAATAGATCGGATTTATAAAACCGTAAGTTACTAATGGAGTTTTTTTGGTGAATAACAGTTAGGGGCAAGGAAGGGGGGATGGGGGATGGGATTTGAAGGTGTGTTTCGTCAATCACGTGAGTCTTGTGTTGTCACCGTCTTTCAAAGAAGACGGGTAATCTCCGGTGTAGTAACTTAGTAACTTATGTACATGTCTTGGATCTTGTGCACTTTAGTTTACGTAATGTCTGTGGTTATTGCCGATAGTTGAATTTTGTTTGTAAAACATTGCTGTGCAGTTTCATCTATGAAGTTCCTAATATAGGGAAATTCTGTAGCACGATGTAGTTCAACTACTGGCGTGTATCTGCCTGCGTTAATCAGGAGTCTAGTGACTTTATTTTGGGTGACTTTGATTCTCTTGCATTGTGTGGCGGAAATTAAGTTCCACGCCACATAGGCATATGTCATAGGTCACCAACGACCGTGACCCCCTTACAACCTAAATGATGGATGCCGGATTGACTGGAATAGAGACAGAAATATACAACTTTATTGAGACTCTTATTTTATTAGATCAATGGAGCTACAATTTACATTTAGCTACAATTGTCTATCTATAATAAAAATAAATAATGAAATTAACAATATTCCATAACATTGACTATTGGTGGAACTTGAGTTGTACTTATCCTTTAGATGTCCTATTTTCGAGGCATAGCTTATTACATAGGCCACGTAGCTTTGCTCGTGTACAGATGTGAAGAGATGTGCCATTGGCCCTGAAAATAATTATTCAGAATTTTTAATTGACAAATAACGTTTAAATTATAAAAACAACAAAACACAATGAAGAAAGAATTAGTAGATTATCACTGACTAAAATCAAATGTGGTTGTCCAAGGGCTCATTTCATGGGCCACGGTGTCCTTTTAAGAAAAAAAAAATTCGTCTACATTGGCGCTAAGAAATACTTACGGGAACTTCTTCCTTGTGCCTCATATGGGAAAGTAAAAAAAAAATGCAATTGCAGCTATGGACTTTCATGGCCGACGATATCCTGATAGACAATGTCCAGGGAAAAATTATTTTAAATATGTTGAAGACCAATTCTGAAGAGAGCCCAACAATGATCCCGAAGAAAACTTCATTATTGACGAAGGAACGGAAATTAATGTTTTGGCTCGAATAGAAGTTGATAAGACTGTTTCCTTAAGGCAAGTTGGGTTTGAATTGACCATCAATATTTAAGAAGGGTGACAGATCCGAAATTTCTAATTACCGCCCGATAGCAATAATAAATAATTTCGCCAAGGCATTTGAAATTCTTCTACACCATTATATTTTTAACCACGTAAAGCATCAAATATCAATAGCTCAACATGGGTCCTTCAAGGGCCATTCCACAGTTACCAATTTAATTAATATTACAGGATTTATTTCTGATTCTATTGAAAGGAGTGTACAAACAGACGTTATATATACTGATTTTTCCAAAGCTTTCGATAGACTGAATCACGGTATCCTCTTACAAAAATTTGAATTTTATGGCTTCTCGGACAACCTTATTGAGCTTTTTAAGTCCTATCTAACTGATAGAACGCAATATGTTGTATACCATGGTGTAAGATCTATTGAGGTTTTAGCCACGTCAGGAGTCTCCCAAGGTTCAAACTTAGGTCCACTTTTCTTTAAGTTGTTTTTAAATGATATAGTAGACAACCTAACTGTTAACTGCCTTATATATGCGGATGATTTAAAACTCGTTTGTAATATTGCAAGTGAAAAAGATTGCTATGAACTTCAAAACAATATTGATCGTATGAATACATGGTGTGTGATAAACAAATTACCCTTGATGAAACAAAATGTAACGTTATGATATTTACAACAAAGCAAAATATTATCCTATACGATTACAAATTAGACAATCATATACTTTTCCGGCCAGACACTTTTCGCGACTTGGGTGTGACATTTGATAAAAAACTAACGTTTGTGAACCACATCGA
Source organism: Stenurella melanura (assembly GCA_963583905.1). Lineage (NCBI taxonomy): Eukaryota > Metazoa > Arthropoda > Insecta > Coleoptera > Cerambycidae > Stenurella > Stenurella melanura. The sequence goes on along the minus strand of OY757316.1, from coordinate 116,416,676 downwards.
ACTTGCTGTCAGTAAAAGTTATAGAATGCTGGGTTTTGTTATTAGAAACTCCGCACATTTTGAAAATATACTCACTCTACACTACTTTTGTTAGACCTCATCTTGAACATGCTTCAATAATATGGTGTCCAACCTATAATGTACACATACAAAATTTGGAAAGTATTCAACGCCGTTTCCGAAAACATGCGACTTTCAAGGCTAACGGGACTTATCCACATGAAGAATTGCTCTCTAGGTTTTGCCTAGATAGTCTAGAGATCCGTAGATACCCATCGCAATTAATTTTCTTATATAATATTTTACACGATAACATCGACTGTGGAGATATTTTCAGTATGCTTAATTTTCAAATTCCTGAACCGGCATCTAGACAGATTTATTTCAGTTGCCTTTCTCAAGGACAAACATAAACAAATTTTCTTGTATCCAGCAGATGTGCGGTATGTACAATAATTTGAATAATCGATTAGATATATTTACTTGTAGTCTTACAGGCGTAAAGAATCTGTCTCTAACTTAAATTTTGTATTTTGTTCCTTTTTGTTGACACAAGTAGCCTCACCGTATACTATACTTCTTGCATAAGCTGTATATTTTTTATGTATGTATATTGTATATCTATATTTATACTAAAATGTATTATGTAAGTTTAGTTTAGTTATTTGTCTTTTGGATTAATTCACATGTATTCATGTATATATGTGTGCATATGTATATCTTTTTGTATTTTTCACAAGTTACTATTTTTAATTTTAGTTTTTATCTCCTATTCTGTAATTGGGTTTTTTAACCTGTTGAATAGTGTATCGAATAAATAAATAAATACATCAGTAACCAAACAGTAAGCCGAATTTTGCACAAATATCACTATAAATCTTTTAAATACAAATTGTACTAGCATTTGTACGAAAGTGATTACGAACGTATGATGGAATATTACAATTGCATTTTGTACAATAACGTGCAGCCATACAATGATTTTTTTGGACTGATTTTATTTTCGGACGAGTCAAGGTTTACAAATTTGGGATTATTTAACCGACAAAATACAAAATATTGGTCACAAGAAAATCAAAATTTATTACGGGAGGGTAACTTTCAAGTGCGGTTCGGTTTCAATGTTTGGCTTGGAATAATCGGTAGTAGAATCATTGGTCCAATAATATTTGAAGGACCTCTGACTGGTGCCAGATACTTGAGATTCCTGGAAAATGAGATCGAGGACATTTTAGATGACTCAGATGAGTTACCTTTAGATTTAGGACAGGGAATGTATTTCCAACAAGATGGCGCATAATTTAAGGATAGTAATTGATTACCGTCATTTAAAAATATTGTCTATGCAACCGCCATTACAACCCATGAAGACCTGGAGCTACGAGTAAGACGAGCAATTAATAGCATGATGGCCTAGCAATTGGCAAAACCACCTTATGTGTAACAAGGTAATTTTATGTTCTTATTTTCTTTTAACTGTAATTTTGTTTGTATTTATCACACATTTTAATACGACATATGAATAAATTCCTTGTTAATAATACTAATAAATGGTACCACGGTACCGATATGGTTCCATTTCAAGAGCACTGTGTGCTTCGTTTATATAACAACTGATTAGTAACTACGGCCGAATACAACATTGTTTTATTAATGCTTAGGTAAACTCTTAAACAATTAATAGTTTTATAGATGTTCGCAAATTGACCAGAACATGCCGGGTTCACTGCTATAAATCTGTTATAAATCAATTTTGCTCCGTGAGCTAAAACATCCTATTATAACTGCTGTAAAGACGTTTACAAAACAGCGAAAAACAAATTCTACGAAATATTTTATAATTTGGCTGTAAAAACATTTTTAGCACTTATTTATATGATGGTTTAGTTGTGAATACTAAATAATCACTCTGAAGGTTTTAATAGAACAAAATAGTCTTTGCAAAGCAGTAATGTAACAGTAATAAAATAAAATTGTAGTATAATTTTAAATTTATAGAGCAACTTTGTTAGTTGGGAAGGCTTGAAACGCCCTGTATACGTATTCTATGATGCATTTTTCAAATATTACTTAACCAAGACAACCCCCGACAAATTTAGACAGAATTTATTTTTTATTCAAAATTAGGTACACCTTGTTTCGGAACCCCAAGTAAGAACTCACCAACAATATACTTTCAATGTTATAATTCACTTTATTCTTTTTCTCACTTTTTACTTTTAGACTTGGCACATTCCCAGAAATACGCTTGAATAGTTTATCGGTATGATGAAACTTTGACAGACACTCCGCTGCAAAATGTATAAGAAAAAATCCAACTGTTCTTTGGCGCCTCATCGATTGGCTCTATTAACCCTCGACGTTTCCGGGCTTTGTAAATATATAAACAAACAAAACTGATAAAACGTGTATCATATCCTCAGAACTAGCCATTTGTCGTCCTCCGAATTTACCAATGTGGATGCAAGTATATCAAATCTCATGCTGGAGATATGATGGTAAACAAACACATAACTTTTCTGATGTTCCTTCGAGAATATCGCTGCCTCAGTATTAGCTTTGCTTTTACATATTCAAATTTTACAAGGAAACTTTTCACAGGTAAATATTTTCTCGAGTCCTGGTTTTTATGGTTTGTTTGAATACTAATGTTCGTAGTTCCTTAAACAATCGTATTTTAATCGCAAATAAACTTGGTTAAAATGTTACTCTTTGATATGCGAATATTATGTTAATCTTCCATACATGTTATTGGTTTCTAGGTAGAAGACAATGTACAAAACTTATTACGCTCTTTAGCGTATAGCAACCTGATAAAAACAAATACAGAATCCATGTTTGTATATCCTACCACATCCGAAGAAATTTGCAGCACAGTAAAAAAACTTTAAACCTAAAAACTCCAGTGGGTTTGATGGCATATCACCCAATTTGCTAAAAAAATGTATACAAGCTTTAGCCACACCACTTGTGAATATCTTCAATACATCACTATCACAAGGAACATTCCCTGATGTATTAAAACTGGCGATTGTGGTGCCCTTGCACAAGAAAGGAGATACAAATGATCTGGGAAACTATCGTCCTGTGAGCTTGTTGTCTGTCTTCTCGAAAATTCTTGAAACACTCATGTATAACAGGCTGCTCATGTTTCTTAACAGGTGTAACTTTTTTAATAACTTTCAGCATGGATTCAGAAGAGGCAGATCAACAACGACAGCACTATTCAACTTCGTTGAGGTAGTACTAAAGGCTTTGGATGGCCAGGAAATTGCCTGTGGGCTCTTTCTTGACCTATCCAAGGCATTCGATAGCCTAGATCATAACAAGCCTCTAAGCAAACTGGAAAAAATTGGTGTTAGAGGAATTGGCCTTCAATGGTTCAGATCATATCTGCAAAACAGAACGCATAAGACCTCTATAATACACGACGGGAAAAAGATGAATCCAACACTATATGTTGCAACTACGGTGTGCCCCAAGGCAGTGTTCCTGGACCACTTCTCTTTATAATATTTGTCAACGATTTAGTCAGTGTAATAGAAAACAATGCTAAAGTAAATATTGTAAGCTATGCCGATGACACCAATTTAATGATAACGGGCAAAACTCTCAGCGAAATCGCTGCCAGTTTTGAAAAGCTCTGGTTCAACGCAAGAGATTGGTTTGCCAATAATAATCTTTTTCTAAACGAGTTAAAAACAAATTGTGTAATTTTTAAAACAGATAGGTCAAATATCGAAGTACCTGAGCGCCTAGCTGACACGGTGCCAATTATGACAACAGATTCAACTAAACTACTAGGCATAACACTAGACAACAACATTAAATGGTCTGCACATATCAACCTCACAGTGAATAAATTGAATAAATCATGCTATACACTCAGGGTCCTATCACGTTCCTTTAACAGCACTAATCTTATCATGGTGTACCACGCAAACTTTCTCTCCATTGCTAAGTATGGAATCGAAATCTGGGGTGGCTTGCCAGGCCTCTCCAAAATTTTTAAACTGTAAAAGAAAGCAATCAGGGTGATATTCAAAACGAAATTTGACGAGTCTTGTAGTGGCCGATTCAGGGAGAACAAACTACTCACAATCCCAGGTCTATACATTTATGCCTGCTTGATGTTCTTAAAAAGAAACAACTCGGAATTTATAAATATAAACACAGACCATGCGCACGATACTAGGCACAAAATGAATTATGTTTACCCAGTACATAGGCTAACACTTACAGAGAAAGGACTACATTATGCTGCACTAAAATTATTTAATGCACTCCCTAACAATATAAAAAAATCGGTAAAGGTATTTACACAGAACTTCCCTCGTTATTTGGGCATGGCGGTCACTCTAAAAAATTAATAATTACGAAATGACATTGAGAATAATAATCGGAATATAGTTATTGCTATTATTACAAATAAAACTTGATAAGTTTTGGTCAAAAAAATATACAGATTGCTCATCCAACAGCAAAAGTTCAATACTAAATAGCAGGTGCCACATAGGGCAGGCTTGCGCAAATACCTTTACAAATGTCCACCATGACTGAATTATTTCTTGGGATGACCACCCTGTACATTTTTCAATAAAAGTATAATAGGTGCATATGCCAGATATTATTGCCATCTATCACATTTTCAATCCAACATTCACGTAATGGAGTGGAAGTATGGTGGTGGTTAAAAATTTCATTTTTTTTTTAATTTTTCAAAAATGTTGGTAAAACATTTTCAAATTTTTTTCTTCTAAAATAGGTTTAAAATGTCAAACGTGGAAATTTTTAATTTGAGCAAAAAGGAAAGTTTCCTTCTATTCTATAGTAGTGGTAAAAAAAGTTTAAAATTTAAAAATTATATGTATTTTTTAAATAGGTTTAGAATACTATGAAACGTGAAAATTTTAAATTTGAGCAAATAAAAAAAATCGATCTATTTTAGTGGTAAAAACTTTTTGAAAAATGTTGGTGAAAAAATTTTGAAAATTTTTTTTTCTGAAATTGGTTTAGATTAGAATGTCATGAAACTTTTAAATTTGAGCAAAAACAAGTTTCCGTCTATTCTAGTGTTCAATTTTTTTCCAAACTGGTAAAATGTTGCAAACATTTTTTTTCCGAAATTGGTTTGGAATGTCATGAAACGTGGAAATTTTAAATTTGGGCAAAAAAATATTTTTCGGCTATTCTATATTAGTGATAAATAGATTAAAAATGTTTTCAAATTTTTTTTTTAATTTTCAAAAACATTTTTAAATTTGTTTGAATAGTTTTAGAATGCCATGGAAACGTGGATAGTTTAAATCTGAACAAAGAAAGAAAATTCTATCTTAGCGGTAAAATTTTTTTAAAATAGTAAAAAAAAATCTAATTTTTCTTTTAAATGGATTTAGAACGCTATGAAACGTGGAAATTTTAAATTTGAAGAAATACAAAAAAATGTTCCATCTATTTTAGTGGTAAGAAAATTTTCAAAAATGTTGGTAAAAAAAATTTTCATAAAATATTTTTTTTTGAATCAGGCTTAGAATGCCATGAAACGTGGAAATTTTAAATCAGAAGAAAGAAACAAATTTTTTCATCTATTTTAGTATTAAAATTTTTTTCAAAAATGTTAAAAAAAATTTCAAAAAATTTTGTTTTTCAATTAGGCTAGAATGCCATGAAACGTGGAAATTTTAAATTTGAAGAAAAAACAATTTTTTTCAACTATTTTAGTAGTAAAACATTTTTCAAAAATGTTAGTGAAAATAATTTTCAAAATTTTTTTTTCCCGAAATAGGATTAGCGTGTCATGAAACGTGGAAATTTTAAATTTGAGCGAAAAAAATTTATTCACTATTTATTCCGTTTAGAGGGACCACCCTGTATATTTTCCAGTGAAAATTCTACCATTTCTTCGCTGTCAGTAGGGTCAACTACCTACCAAATTTGACTGCTCTCTGTCAAGCAGTTTTTTAGTTAATGCACCAACAGACAGACAGACAGACAGACTGACGGAATTGAAAAACCTATATTTTCGTAATCTCCGTGATCTGAAACGTCAGAATCCGAAAAAATCCCGAAGGGTGATTTTTTCTTGAATACTTCCCTTCGATATGCGAGGGAAGTAAAAATCTTAGTGGTAAAATTTTTTAAAAATAGTAAAAAAAATTTCGAATTTTTCTTTAGAACGCTATGAAACGTAGAAATTTTAAATTTGAAGAAATAAAAAAAAATCCATCTATGTTAGTGGTAAAAAAAATTTCAAAAATGTTGGTAAAAAAAAAATTCAAAAAATTTTCAAAAATTTTTTTTTCATCAGGCTTAGAATGCCATGAAACGTGGAAATTTTAAATTTGAAGAAAGAAAAAAAATTTTTTCATCTATTTTAGTAGAAAAAAATTTCAAAAAAATGTTTAAAATTTTTTTTCCTGAGATAGGTTAAGCGTGTCATGAAACGTGGAAATTTTAAATTTGAGCAAAAAAAATTTGTTCATTATTTATTCCCTGTATATTTTCCAGTGAAATTTCCATTTCTTCGCTGACAGTAGCGTCAACTACCTAGCAAATTTGACTGCTCTCCGTCAAGCATTTTTTTAGTAAATGCACCAACAGACAGACAGACAGACTGACGGAATTGAAAAACCTATATAAACCTGAAACGTCAGAATCCGAAAAAATCCCGTAGGGTGATTTTTTCTCGAATACAATACTTCCCTTCGGTATGCGAGGGAAGTAAAACAATCACAAATGCTTCAGTAAACATGTCTTTCAGTACATATGCAGTATTGAGCCATACTCAACTCAAGAATATTATGTGTGATGATAATAATAATAAGTGTGAATTATCTATTTTATATTTATCAACTCGTTTGTCTGCCTTATATGTCTCATATCTTTTATTTTGTATACTGTGACCTGTGACCGGAATAAAACTTATTTACTTATTATGTATGATCAGAATAAAACAGCGAATAAGAATAATAACAACAATAATACCTTTATTGCCTTACAGGTAACACTCAATAACAGAATAATTCTTTTGAATTTGTCAAAAAAATTGTTCGAAACGACCTCTCCATCAATACACATTTCGACACGTCGAACTAAAGACATACGCACTCCGTTCAAAACATTAGGTAAATTACCACACTAGACTATCAACTAACGTTGTCAATAAAGAAAAAGGAAGGGAAAACTTCCACCAAATTCCAAGAAGCAACACAAAAAGAATGACAAGTGAGTAGTGGATGTACGTAGCCAAGTACTTAACGACTTGAACGGTTGTCAATAAAATAAATCTTAAATGGCACAGAATTCAAAAAGAACAAAAGCAACGAACGGGTAGGTCGTGTGTACGTTTTTAGTCAAGTAACCACATAAACTAAAATATTGTTTGAAAATATCACAAGACGACACGACAATACAGTCTACCCCAATGTGCCAGCAGTTCTCAAATAATATTAAAAATATTGGAATTCTTTTTCTCTCTCCAAAACTATGGGCCTTAGACCCCATGTTCTTTGTTTGTTTAGTCGTTCCTCAGCATCAGTTTTTTTAGTGACATGAAACTGATTACACCCTGTATATCCTTTCTTCCTTCATAACATGCATCTTATGAAAAAATAGTCAGATACTAACCATTAGCATAAACCAGCACGTCTGTACCACTATGAGTAACTTCATCTGTCAATACCACAGCTTGTTGGGAATACGAAAAATCGGTGGTGTCCTCCTTTGAAGGATCCATCCTGAACGCTGTTCCATTTATTGCTTGGAATTGGTAATTATTCGGACCTCCTGTTCCATAGAGCAGAGACGTGTACGGCAGTTGGTCTATTGCTGAGTTAGTAAAAGCTAAAAACGGAACAGGAAACTTAATTTTACGAATTTTAGTAATCAGATTATCTTATTTTATTTGGGGTTTAGCCCATTCAGTAGACTAAACTCCATTGAGCAGACTGTAGAACAAGAGTTTAGAATAAAAATAAATTTTCGTTTGTGCTGTTTTGCATAGTTCACTGCTTAAATCGTAAACCTTACATCAGAGCTAACTAAGTACTTAATAGTATATCACACAACAAGCATAAAATGATACACGAGTATGAAAGTTTGCAACTCATACGAGTGCAAAATTGTCATTTTGTGCAAGTTGCATACTATACGACATACCTATATTGATCACTTTTAATATGAAATAAACATTGATACAAGGAAATATGTCAAAAATGTTGACAGAAACAAACTAATTTCATATAGAATGTGTTACCTAACAACAGATGCAAAATGAAATTCTGTACAAAACGTAAGTCTTTATGATTGAATTAACGCTCGTTAAATGAACATTTTTGGCGTAGAACAAACGTTATAAACATACTGTTTTAAATAAGTCTTACACAGGACTCCACTTCGTCTATCTGGGTAACCCGTCAGTACCATGGAATGTGAGTGATCGCTAGTGACTATGATTAATGTATCCTGAGGATCTGTAATTTCTAGGGCTTTATCTATGGCATCGCTGAAAGCAACAGTTTCATCTAGTGCTTGTCTTGCATGCCCACGGTGGTGAGAAAAATCTATCATCCCACCTTCTACCTAAAAATATTCTCTTTAATTTATTAAACTTGAGAATGAAAATAACAACTTAATCTTTATGTACATTTTCATGAAACAAAATTAGGTGCACCTCAAAGATTTGTATTGAGGCCTATTGAGTATAAAAATTATATTAATAATTAATAATATATTTAGTACCTAGTCTATATACAGACTGTCTATTTTACGAGGGCCACACCAAATATCTCGCTTAATATCTATTGTAGAAGAATAAAGTTTTAGAAACAGTTATCCCATTTTTTGTGAGCTATATTTCAGTAAAAAGAAATTTGAAATCCATAGCCTACTTTATGAGATATATTACAAAAACCTGAAAAATAGGAGAACCACAAACGGTTATAGCTTCCTTATTTGAGGAGATACGAAAAAAGTTAAAGGAATGAAAGTTGACGGCAAAGACAATAAGAATAATAACGTGTAACAAAATAATCGAAAAATGCAGTTGGCTTTAACATACGCTATTGTGCAAAAATGAAAAATACATATCTCAATGTAGGCCATGACGCCATTAATTCCGTTATTTTTTTCTCATTCCAACGATATAAAACATGTCACAGAAATTTTAACCGATAGTGTCAATATTTAATATTTTACGAATACCACAATTCATATAATAGAATCGTAACAATCAGCTGTGCCATAATAGTAAAAATTCACTTTATAATAATTATAATTCCGTAATTATTTATTACAATTTAATACAAACCAATAAATATCTCATAAATAAAAATGCAAGTACAAAACGAACATCCAAAGAAAAAAACGAAAAACTATGTATAACAGTACTACCTACTACTATATTGAAAATAAATTGTGTGTATTTATTTTTCTAACTACAAATGCTCAAATTGTGCACCATGCATTCTGACACATAAACGTGCTCTACGAGACACGTCACGCATTACATTTTGGAGCATTTCAGGAGTAATTGCCTCACATGCGTTTCGAATTCTGGTTTTGATGTCCTCAATATTTTCAGGGGCAGTTTGAAATACCTTGTCTTTAATGTAACCCCAGACGAAAAAATCCAAGGGAGTAATATCTGGTGATCGAGCTGGCCATAGAATGGGTCCATAGGTGCCTATCCAGCTATCTGGCATAACTTGATTTAAATAATTTGTACATATTACAGCAGTGTGAGGTGGAGCCCCATCTTGTTGAAAATATGAATAATTTAATCTTTCTGCCACTGTTAATTCATAAAGAAAATCTTGAAATTCGTTTTGCAGGAAATTAAGGTATCTACGAGCGGTTAATTTGCCATCATAAAAATAAGGTCCAATTACTTTAGTCCCTAAAAGACCCAACCAAACATTCGTAGAAAATCTTTCTTGGAAAGCAGTCTCTCTGCACCAATGTGTATTTTCTCGTGTCCACTTATAATGCATATTTCTATTGAAAAATCCATTATTAGAAAAATTTGATTCGTCCGACCAAAGAATTTTGCTACATATCAGCGCGTCATTCCTTTTCTTATTTAATAACCATCTACAAAATCTTACTCTCCTTGGCTTATCTCCCTCATTTAAATGTTGAACTTTCCTCATTTTGTAGCATCGAAATCCTTTTTTTTTTCAATATTTTTCTTGCACTGTCTTTTTTTATGCGACAGTTTCTCTGAATTTGTCTCAAAGAGGTTTCCTCATTTCGGTTAATATAATTCATTACTCTATTCACTTTTCTTACATTATCCGCAACATGCGCTCGCCTTACTACTTTTTTTGAAAATGAACCGTGCGTTTTTAGATTTTGAACTAACTTCCTAAACATAGTTCGATTTGGCTGCGGAGCATCTGGAAATCTATCTCCGTAAACCGTGACTGCCATCTCAGCGTCAAAATTGCACTGACAATAAATGCTAATCATATCGAATTTGTTATTATTGGTGTACACCATAATTACTGATATAAAATTTGTCTTAGAACTCGACAACGCAACATACAACATACAACAGTGACAATCTGTCAAATTTATTAATAACTGTATACATTGTTTATCACTAATTATGGCGCAGCTGATTGTTACGATTCAATTATATGAATTGTGGTATTCGTAAAATATTAAATATTGACACTATCGGTTAAAATTTCTGTGACATGTTTTATATCGTTGGAATGAGAAAAAAATAACGGAATTAATGGCGTCATGGCCTACTTTGAGATATGTATTTTTCATTTTTGCACAATAGCGTATGTCAAAGCCAACTGCATTTTTCGATTTTTTTGTTACACGTTATTATTCTTATTGTCTTTGCCGTCAACTTTCATTCCTTTAACTTTTCCTCAAATAAGGAAGCTATAACCGTTTGTGGTTTTCCTATTTTTCAGGTTTTTGTAATATATCTCATAAAGTAGACTATGGATTTCAAATTTCTTTTTACTGAAATATAGCTCACAAAAAATGGGATAACTGTTTCTAAAACTTTATTCTTCTACAATAGATATTAAGCGAGATATTTGGTGTGGCCCTCGTAAAATAGACAGTGTGTATAAAAAATTAAAAAAAAATAGTAATAATCTAATAGCGTACTTACCATTAACAAATAACCTTTTTTATTTTTCTTCAGTAACTGAATTGCTTTTGTGGTCATATTTGATAACGATGGCATTCCTTTTGGACCTCGATCTCTTGCATAGTCCAGTTTTAAGTGGCCATTTGCAAATATTCCTAAGAATAATGTTGGTTAAAACTATATTGAAACAAAAACTAATTAAATTAATATGCTTTTATATCTTTCGGTCTATTTGATGATCATCATAACGTGGTAGCCATCTGCACAGTACCTTTTCTAATATAAACATTAATCCTAGGCGGTCATATTGTTATGTATTACACCCCCTATGGTACGCCTATGACTACTAGAAGCTGAAAGTCAAGTATGCAACCAGTAATGCACCTCTTCTGGAAGTCTATAGATTTCTCTAGAGTTCTATATTATTCTGGAATTGGAAATCTCTGGATGGATCTAGAGGCAATTTTTAGGATATATAAGGCGAAAGGCGGAGAAGGAGAAGTTTTATTAAAGTGAAGAAGTTGAAAAGTGAAAAGGTGAGGTTAAATATCAAGTAAACAAAGCGTAAAGGTTATTTTGGAAAATTGAGAAGTACTGTGTAATCAATAAATTATTAAATAAAGTGTTAGTGGTTACCCCTTGTTAAAATTATTTAGAACCCACAGATTCAATACAGGGTGTTTCCTAGGGGGTGGAAACACGTAACAATATTTTGTGAATGTATTTAAAAAATATATCTTCTTGCTACAAAGTTGTTATGAAAACAAAATTTTGTACGGTTCTAAGTAGCATCTTGCCTCTATGGTGAAGTTTCAGTAGAATATTTTATAGCTAATTTGTATTTACTATTATATTTTATTTACAGATAAATTTTCGATATGAAATTTTAAGTTTTACCTAATGTATACTCGACATTGAGATCTACGTTTTCCAATTCTTCGTTGTTGCTTACAAACTGAAAAGAGTGCTTATTTTCTGCCTTGTGCGATTTCCAGTCTTTGATCAAGTCTCTGCCATCCCTGCTATAACAAGACCATGTGTCGACAGGGTCAGCGTCTGAACTATTCACTAACGATTGTAGACACTGCCTGCCACCTCCCATTATTACCTAAAAAAACGAACAGAATTTGGTGAAATCGAAATTTGGACAGAGTACTTAGCGAATACATCAAGGAATTGACAGATTTGTAGATCATCTGGTCACTTTCGAATCCACATCCACGTAGTGGATTGGAAGTATAGTAATCGCAAAAAAATTTTTAAAAATTTTTATTCGTGAAATAGGTTTAGAATGTCCATGAAACGTCGAGATTTTTGGTGTTAAAATCATGTCACGGTTCAATCTCCCCTTGCCTTCTAATAAATAACTGAAGCCAGGCTAGTGCTTGAAGTTTATAATGCAGGCAGTAGACTGATATTATATTGTCCTCATTTTTTGATTAGCCAACTTGAAAATAACATGACTATGTTACAACACCGAGACGTCAATGTGGCGTAAGAATGATATCGTTGAGCAACATTAAATATACATTTAACAAACAAAATACCCCAAAGGTGAAAAGTAACATGTCAAACTTTAAGAACGTCTCCATTTTCGAATGTATGATGAATTGCGGTATGACCAGCTGTATATACGGATATATAATTTATAGCTACTGGTTCTTATACTACCATGGCCCTGCCTGACCCCCGAATAATATGATTTTTAACCTGTCCATGATAAGTTCCATGCAAGTCACTGTTCAATGTATCCTGAATGAAATTTGAACTTTGCAGTTCAGATTGTTTAGGGTTTCTAAGTTCGTTAGAATATAAGATAAGAGTAACTGATGTTGTCATGTGGTGCCATCTAGAAAAACAAGTCTAAGGAATCACTACTTCCACATCCAGATTCTCCATCCTAGTCTATTTAAAGGAAAACATCTTGATTATATTTGCACTCTAGCATGTGGAAATAAATGGTTATAAAATTTTATTAATATTTGATGCAGATGTAATAAAAAAATTGAGGCGTTTTTTCTAAGATATATACAAAAATGAAATTTCTGGTCTCTTATCAGCTTGCTCTACTTATTTTCCGCAATTTTAAACCTCCCTTCAAAGGGAATCATCTCAATCAGATCTCATTACAATACATATGTGTAACAAATATCAAGTATATCACCAAGTATGAACATCTCAATTCAATTTTGTCAGTACTTTCAATAATGGAGTGGGGGTAGTGGAAGGGATGAAAAATGTTTTTCCCTTCGGTAGGCGAGGGAAGTAAAAATCTGAGGCCTTGGCTTCTAGTATATACCAAATACCAAGTTTCTGTATTCTTACAGAATCGTCTTAAAGTATTGTCCAGTTCCAGGTCGTTATAATATATACGTATACCAAATTTCAAATGAATATCTCAATTTTATTTTATCAACCCCTTTAATAATGGAGTGGGGGTGGTGGGAGGAAATAGAAAATATTGTAAACAAATTTGAGGCCTTGGCTTCTAGTATATACACCATTTTGTACTCTTACCAGCTTGTTTTACTTATTTTTCCTTATTTGTCCTTATTTACCCCCCAACCCTTCTCCGGATAAGTTCAAATAACAAATTAGTTCCAGATCTCGTTATAATACATACGTGTATTTCATTTTAAGTCAATATCTTGTTCCAGAGAAGACATGTGCACAAAGAAAAGTTATAGACAGGCAGAAAATTTGTTTTCTCTCAAATAAAATCTTTTCATGACATTCTAAACCTATTTCAACGAGAAAAATTTTTGTTTTTTTTACGATTACTATACTTCCACTCCACTATGTGGATGTGGAAGTAATTCATATTACCAACTGCGTGATAATGCATACTTTTATCCAACGCAAAGAAAATGAAGTTAAAAGCACGTTAAATTGACATGACATATAAACGTGAAAATTTCACCAAAAATGACCGTTACATAAACGTTATTTATTCGTTGTACGACGTCGTCGAGTAATAGTAACCTAAAAATGACCAGTACTAATTAAAAACATCCAGAAAATTATAAAAAATATTGTTTTCTACTTTTGCCCGTATATTGTTCTTATTTTCCAAAAGTTTAATAAGAGGACTAGTGCATTATGTACTAATTTGTTTGGTTATAAAAAAGTTTGCTAATGCTTAACTATTTTTTCTTCTTTCTCAGATGATCGAAAACTATCTATGTAGCAACTTACTTTAATTTTTTTACCAGGTAAGTCTTCTATTAGTTGCCTTGCTATATCTTTACATTTCAAAGCGCTTTGTGGTATTTTGCTCTCGCATTCCCAGTTCCTGTTAGGTGTATGAGCATAAAGAGCGCTCGGTGTAGCGTGGGTAACTCTGGTGGTCGTTACAAAACCTGCAAACATAGTTCAATTTACAATATAGTTGTATTCAATACTGATAAGAAATATAAAATTTACAGACAAGTATCATTTAGAAAAGTGGTTACAATAGGTGTGTGGGCATGATTTTAATGCTGCGAGGAGATCAAACACCCCTTTAGATTCTAAATGCCTTTTTGCTGTTACGCCATAGAACAAGTCGAATAAACCAACAGAATTCAGAATTCACTATACGTTTGCCATCTATTGACTAGTTACAGCAGTATTCAAATTATGATACAGAAACCCAATAAGCTATTTTAAAGTAAGTAGTAGTGGAACATGCTTTAGTCCAAAGATGACGCTATAAGCATATATCTAAATTATTTTTTAATCGTGTTTCTTTGCATAGTCCAATCAAGGAAGGAGAAATAGGGGAAATAATTCGTGTAGTTGCCAATTTCTGTATAGTTCTTGGGGGGAGTGCCCAAATCAATATACTAAAAGTCTTGACCAGTGGATGGTCTGAGGGGGGTTAGGGGGTAGTTTAAGGTTTAAGTTTGGAAAAATCGCATACCGAAGGAAATTATTTTATCCGAATTTAAAAATCACCCTCCAAGATTTTTTCAGATTTTCATGTTTCAGATGATGTAAATGTGTGTCTGTCTGACTGTTTGTCTATCTGTCTCTGTTGGTGCATTGACTAAAAAACTACTTGATGGAGAACAGTCAAGTTTGGTAGATAGATGACGCTAGTGCCACCGTAGAAATAATTACACTTTTACTGGAGAATATACAGGGTGGGCCGTCTAAAGGGAATAGATAATTAAAAAAAATGTCAACTCAAATTAAAAATTTTTAAATATTTTTCAGTGGCAAAATACCCAACAAAAAGTAAGAAAATTCTAAACCTATTTTAAAAAAAATCGGTAAAGGTATTTACAAAGAACTTCCCTCGTTATTTTGTGCATGGCAGTCACTCTAAAAAATTAATAATTACGAAATGACATTGAGAATAATAATCGGAATATAGTTATTGCTATTATTACAAAGAAAACTTGATAAGTTTTGGTCAAAAAAATATACAGATTGCTCATCCAACAGCAAAAGTTCAATACTAAATAGCAGGTGCCACATATGGCAGGTTTGCGCAAATACCTTTACAAATGTCCACCATGACTGAATTATTTCTTGGGATGACCACCCTGTACATTTTTCAATAAAAGTATAATAGGTGCATATGCCAGATATTATTGCCATCTGTCACATTTTCAATCCAACATTCACGTAATGGAGTGGAAGTATAGTGGTGGTTAAAAAATTTCATTTTTTTTTAAATTTTTCAAAAGATGTTGGTAAAATAATTTTCAAAATTTTTTCTTCTGAAATAGGTTTAAAATGTCAAACGTAGAAATTTTAAATTTGAGCAAAAAGGAAAGTTTCCTTCTATTCTATAGTAGTGCTAAAAAAAGATTAATAATTAAAAATTATGTATTTTTTAAAATAGGTTTAGAATGCTATAAAACGTGAAAATTTTAAATTTGAGCAAATAAAAAAAATTCGATCTATTTTAGTGATAAAAACTTTTTGAAAAATGTTGGTGAAAAAAATTTTCAAATTTTTTTTTTTCTGAAATACCTAGGTTTAGAATGTCATGGAACGTGAAACTTTTAAATTTGAGCATTCTAGTGTTAAATTTTTTTCCAAACTAGTAACAAAATGTTGCAATTTTTTTTCCGAAATTGGTTTGGAATATCATGAAACGTGGACATTTTAAATTTGAGAAAAAAAAATTTTTTCGTCTGTTCTATAGTAGTGATACATAAATGGATTAAAAATGTTTTCAAATTTTTTTAAAAATTTTTCAAAAACATGTTTAAATATGTTTGAATATTTAAAAGTGAATTATTTATTATTTGTTTGCTTATAGTAATGAATTCATGTTTGAATAGTTTTAGAATGCCATGGAAACGTGGATAGTTAAAATCTGAACAAAGAAAAAAAATTCTATCTTAGTGGTAAAATTTTTAAAAAATAGTAAAAAACATATCTAATCTTTCTTTTAAATAGATTTAGAACGCTACGAAACGTGGAAATTTAAAATTTGAAGAAATGCAAAAAAAAATTTTTTCATCTTGGTAAAAATTTGTTCAAAAATGAAAAAAATTTTCAAAAATTTTTTTTTCTGAAATAGGTTTAGCGCGTCATGAAACGTAGAAATTTTAAATTTGAGCAAAAAAATTTTTTTTCACTATTTATTCCGTTTAGACGGTCCATCCTGTATATTTTCCAGTGAAATTTCTACCATTTCTTCGCTGACAGTAGCGTCAACTACCTACCAAATTTGACTGCTCTCCGTCAAGTAGTTTTTTGGTAAATGCAACAACAGACAGACAGACGGAATTGAAAAACCTATTATTTCGTAATCTACGTGTTCTGAAACGTCAGAATCCGAAAAAATCTCGGAGGATGATTTTTTCTCGAATACAGTACTTCCCTTCGGTATGCGAGGGAAGTAAAAAACTGATTTTTTTTTAACCACTGCTATACTTAGAATTGATGACGGAAAAGAACTTTGGAAAAAGTATTGATTACAGAAAAAAATGAATCGAAACGTATTTGTAGGAAATTTCATGTAATTTAATATTGTGTATAGACACTTCTTCGCCAGAGGGCGTGGCTTTCAAATTTTTCAAGAAAAACGTTAAAAGGGGACCTTTAAAATAATATAATTTTAGGATAAGAAATATCAGCCAAAAAGTTCAAAACAAATTAAAAAAGTACACCCGTATAGAATTCGAGCGGAGAAATCCGCTGTGAATGTCGTCGCACGCGGTGTGCTGCGGTCGAGATGGCCTTGAAATTTAAATTAGTCTCGTCGGAAAAGGTAAAACATGAAAATTTTAAATGTTCATAACTAAATAAATATATCAGCAAGAAGACTTTGTAATGTCGATATCGAGAGATCGATATTGGCATTTTCGCGGCATCGTTAATGACATGCGCGAAATCGAAAATTCGAGCCGACAGAAGTGAACGAAAAATTGCATTTATTGACATTTCGTGAATTTGCTTTGTTTTCTGTTCCACTTATGTCACTGATACGTTAATAACCGGAAACCCGGAAGAATAGGAAGATCTTAAACTTGACCTATGCCAAATCTTAATAATTTGAACAATTTTCTTACAACTTCACCGACTTTTGGCAACGTTTAATCCCCGACCTAGACGTCTGAAAATAATATTACGCAATTTCTACAGTTAAAAACTATAACTATACAAAATTTCAGAGCTGCACTCAAAGATTTTATTTTGATTGAAAATTGACGCGTTTGGCCACCAGACCATGCTTCCCTCCCTGGGATGGAATTCAGGCTGCAAAGCTATGTACTTTTCAGCTAGTAAGGAGGGTTTTTATATAAAAATTTTCACTGCACCTTATCACTTTTAATTTCCGTAGCCAACTCTTAGGCTATAAGATTTCTTACTTACAACAGTTTCATAACTGTATTCTCAAATTTACAAAGTTATAACAACATAAAATTCGAACTCTTTTTATAGGATATGTTTTAATTATTAATTTAAAACTGACCTGTTGCTTTGCCTGCATCTTGAGCCCATGTTACTATGCTCTCCAACTGGGCATTTTTATTCAACGATGCTTCGCAGTCGTCTGTTTCCACGGTTGCGTCGACCCCAGAGGTTTTGTGATTTGCTTTGACACCACAGAAAAGAGCAGTAGCTGTACTACAGGAATCTGGCACTAATTTGTTGGCGGAATATGTCTAAAAAAATTGGACAGAAAAAACTTCCTTACTCTTGGAAAACTCATTAAAAATTACGGTGTAAAATAAAAATATTGAAATCTTCGGAGTGGTCTGTTACTTTGTATTATTCCATTATAAAAAAAATCTACCCCAAAATGACAGAAAATTCG
Organism: Stenurella melanura; assembly: GCA_963583905.1. NCBI lineage: Eukaryota > Metazoa > Arthropoda > Insecta > Coleoptera > Cerambycidae > Stenurella > Stenurella melanura. The sequence continues at coordinate 116,398,302 of OY757316.1, read as the reverse complement.
AAAGAATTCTAAGTTACTTTTTGGGGAAATCTACTCGCCTACAACAGCCATAAACAAGTGCAAGGAGTAACCATAAGCTTAGATAATATTCTGCCCATTAAACTAATTTTGATTGTATATTTCTTAATGTTACAGACCGTTGATTAGGATGAGTTTCTTTTGTTATTATTACCTTGAGTACGCCAATACTGTTGAATTTTTCCCACGCTAGATGGCCACTTTCTCCTCTCCCATAAATTCTGGAACTAGTAATAGTCGTAAGACCCATTCCATCCCCGATAAACAATATCACATTTTTTGCCAAACCTTCAATTATCTTCTTGTTTAAGGCTTGCTTTAATTCTTGTTCTCCAAGTTGTTTCCAATGAGATTGCTCTGGAATCGTACTTAATTTGTTTTACTTTATTTTTTGGAAATAATCATGCAGCACAGATGCATGAGGTTAAGTTAATTTTGAATGATTTGGTTTGCGATGTGATTCGTTGGAAGGTATGCGAAGTTAATTTTATCGTTTGCAACACAATAAGTTTCGAGAAACGCCTAAAATATGAGCAAAGAACCGAGGCTAGGACCCCAAATTTGAAATATAATGAATGAAAATATAATTTTAATGAATTTTTCATAAATGTGCTTGAACTACATGAAAATTTAAAATACTGTAAAGTTGACAACAATTTTAAATGCGGTAAAAATTTCTCAATTATGTTTCTAGAGCCAGCTACACAGAATGCAGTCTTTAATACAATTATGGAAATGAAAAATTCAAATGCAACTAATCTCGATGGTATCTCTACAAATATTTTTTAAAAATGTATCGATTTCATAGTCTTTCCGCTTACATTTTTAATACATTTTCCCCTGAAATCTGGAATTTTTTCTAACATATTCAAAACAGCAAAAGTAATACCAATTGTCGTCCAATCTCATTGCTGTACTGTGGCAAAATATTGGAGAAAATTGTATTTAATCAATTAAGACAATGTATCTCTATCCATAACATACTAAGACCAGCTCAACATGGTTTTATAAAAGGAACAAATACTCAATCTACTATATTAGACTCTCTCAGCAATCTTTACAAAAATCTCGATACAGGGCGTACATCAATGGGCCTTCTCGTTGACCTGAGCAAAGCTTTCGACTTAGTCGGCCATTATTTACTCAGGGAAAAGCTTATGGTGTACGGTTTCAGAGGCAAGATAAATGAATGGTTATCTTCATATTTATCTGATCGAAATCAAGTAGTGCGAGTAAATGGGGCCGGATCTGAGATATTAAACATTAAAATAGGTGTACCACGAGGGTCTACATTGGGGCCGCTATTATTTTTAATATTTGTATAAGATTTACCGGAACTGTTCCCTCTTAGTAATTTGAGAATGTTTGCGGATTATAACACATTACGCTGTACTGATTTGATAAAGAAAGATGTCTTACAAGAAATGGAAAGTGTGAATAATAATTTTATGACCTAGTTTAAAGGCTATAAACTGTATTTAAATGCATCTAAAACTGTGTTTACCAATTTAACACCCAGAAGCTGCACAACCGATGAAAGTTATCTCTTAAAAGTAGAGCATAGATCAGTTGAATAGGTAAATGTAACAACATTATTAGGGGATTATATTGTCATTTTATCATGCCGAATTTATGTCAAGAGTAAGGTATGAAATAATTTTCTGGGGTTCTTCGAGGTATTTTAACAATTACAATATTTCAAAAAAAATGTAATAAATATTATGAGTGTCTCAAACCATCAGTCACGTCGTCCATTTTTATAAAATTGCAATATATATTACTGAACTAGTGTTATACGTAAAGTTATGGGATGTAAATGCCTTGACTGGACTCAGACGGCTTGGTGAGAAAAAGAAACGAAGGGCTGATAACTTTACCTAGGAGCTCCTTATCAACAGACTGGATAAGGAGCCCTAAGGTACAAAAAGGAGTAATACAAATTACCTATAGAGGTCGTAGCAGGAAAGGCCAATCACCAGCTCCTCCAGCTAAATTCTAAAAAAAGATCTAAGTCTAATGAAAACAATTTTGTTAGAAATCTAAATATTCATATCTACAATACAAGAAATAATACAGAGATAACCGTACCTTCCCACAATAGTGCTCGTTTTGGAAAAATCCTGATTATGTAGGTATTAAATCTTACCATAAGTTGCCTTCCACAATTAAAGATATTCAGAACTTGAGAAAGTCTAAGGATTAGTTACAAACATTCTTGTTAGAAAGAAATAATTGTACTATGACAGAGTATTTGGATTATTAATAATTTCTCATGTTAGATACTTCATTTTGTTGTACTATTTACTACTAGCTTTTTTGACTTGTCCTATATTATGGTCTATTGGATAATGAAGCTTACTTTACTTTACTTACTTTATTATCCTTTTTAAAGTAGTTTGCGATTCATTTGCGACGCTACAGAAAACCGACACCGTCGCAAACGAAAATAATGTAAACGTATACATTTGTCAAAAGTATACAGGGTTAGCCAAATATGTGGAGACACCTGACTTGTCACTAAACTATAAGTTCGGATAAAAAGGTGAGGCGAGGCAGTAAACAAGATATTTCTACATTTTCCATAAACGATTATTTGGTGTGATGCTGCCTCAGAAATAGTTCCTACTAACACTTTGCTGTTCTGTTTTGACAGTTGATACTACACTCGAACACTGACACTCGACTCGCATTTCGCTATCACTGGGAGATGATTAAAACTTAAATTAATCATATCGTGTGATATAAACGTGGTTGATGGGTGTTGAAACGCGTCTTGATTAAAACTGAACTTAACCATCTTCCGATGATGCGAACGTGGTTGACAAAAGTCACGTGGTGTGTTGAATGTGGTGTTTGTGAAAACTACTTCAGAATTGCACTTTTGGGTATGCACAGTGGGAATGCCTTAAAACTTGGCCAAAATATCAAAAAATCAACTCCTTAGAATTACGTATCTAAATGCGTACGTAGCTCCAAGAATAATAAACTACCCTTGCTACCTGCAAACACCCTTTGCAACACGCACACAAGGTCACTTTAATTACAGTTGTGAGAAAGCGCTAACCATTAGGAATTGTAACTGTGAAAAATTAATAAAGTTTATGTGTGTGTTTACGCAGAACTTTGTCATTTAAAAAACTTATTTAACATGGATCTAATTCCTCTTTAATGCTGATGGATAATATTGTTTGATATAAATATATAACAATTTCTTTATTTCAATGAACTTTGCCGATAAAGATTATTAAATAACAAAATTCTCGTTGAGTTATAAAGTTAGACCTGCTTAGACCCGAGCTTATTTTTTAAACATATGAACCTTATACATTGTAACACAAATGACGAAAATTTGAGGCGCTTTGCATTGCTGTTGTTTAAGTTATTTAAAATCCTACGTGTTAGCTGCTCAGAAAAAGCGAAAATAAAATTATTTTAATTCATGTAATGTTTTAATCTACTTTTAGTAGAAAATACATGTTTCCTACTTTGTTATCCTATTGACTGTATCCTAATTTTTTTTTATATCAGATGGAAATGAAGAGGGACTAAGTATGAACCATATTTTTCAAATATGGAAAGAAAAATCTGGTTTTGATTCTTCTGAAAGTGTAAGTACGTTGTAAATGTAATCTTAAACCAGTCACATATGCCGGAGCTTCCAGAAAATATAAGTAATGCGCGACATAATATATACCGAGTTTGCAGCAAAATTGGGGAACGATGGAACAAGAATGGAAGAGCAGAAAACGATTTCTCAGAAATAATTCTGACTGGCTCAAAGAAAAATATAATTTATCATAATGTTGTGGTGAAAAATGATTTACCCAGCACTTCTGGAAAAGCAGGGAGAAAGAAACTGAAAATTGTTCAAGCAAGGTACAAAGTGATCATGAGAGTGACTATGGATAAAGAATAAAGATTTCATTTTTTAAAATATGTTATTTAAGTTCAGATTTCTTAAACAATAATTAATTTTTTTTCGTTTTAATTTTAATTTTGTAATTATATTTCAATTATTGTATTATATTTTTACTTCCCTCGCATACCGAAGGGAAGTATTGTATTCGAGAAAAAATCACCCTCCGAGATTTTTTCGGATTCTGACGTTTCAGAACACGTAGATTCCGAAAATATAGGTTTTTCAATTCCGTCAGTCTGTCTGTCTGTCTGTCTGTCTGTCTGTCTGTCTGTCTGTCTGTCTGTCTGTCTGTCTGTTGGTGTATTTACTAAAAAACTACTTGACGGAGAGCAGTCAAATTTGGTAGGTACTTAACCCTACTGTCAGCGAAGAACTGGTAGAATTTTCACTGAAAAATATACAGGGTGGACCGTCTAAACGGAATAAATAGTGAAAAAAATTTTTTTTTGCTCAAATTTAAAATTTCCACGTTTCATGACGCGCTAAACCTGTTTCAGGAAAAAAAAATTTTTGAAAATTTTTTTCAAACATTTTTGAAAAAATTTTTACCAAGATGAAAAAAATTTTTTTTTGCTCAAATTTAAAATTTCCACGTTTCATGACGCGCTAAACCTATTTCAGAAAAAAAAATTTTTTGAAAATTTTTTTCAAACATTTTTGAAAAAATTTTTACCAAGTTGAAAAAAATTTTTTTTTGCTCAAATTTAAAATTTCCACGTTTCATGACGCGCTAAACCTATTTCAGGAAAAAAAATTTTTTGAAAATTTTTTTCAAACATTTTTGAAAAAATTTTTAGCAAGTTGAAAAAAATTTTTTTTTGCTCAAATTTAAAATTTCCACGTTTCATGACGCGCTAAACCTATTTCAGAAAAAAAAATGTTTGAAAATTTTTTTCAAACATTTTTGAAAAAATTTTTACCAAGATGAAAAAAATTTGTTTTTGCTCAAATTTAAAATTTCTACGTTTCATGACACGCTTAACCTAGTTCAGGAAAAAAAAATTTGAAAATTTTTTTCACCAATATTTTTGAAAAAATTTTTACTACTAAAATGATTTTTTTTCTTTCTTCAAATTTAAAATTTTCACGTTTCATGGCATTCTAAGCCTGATTAAAAAAAAAAGTTTTTTGAAATTTTATCACTAAGATAGAATTTTTCTTTCTTTGTTCAGATTTTAACTATCCACGTTTCCATGACATTCTAAAACTATTCAAACAAATTTAAAAATGTTTTTGAAGAATTTTTTAAAAAATTTGAAAACATTTTTAATCCATTTATGTATCACTACTATAGAACAGACGAAAAAATTTTTTTTGCTCAAATTTAAAATTTCCACGTTTCATGATATTCCAAACCAATTTCGGAAAAAAAAATTTGCAACATTTTGTTACCAGTTTGGAAAAAAAATTAACACCAGAATGCTCAAATTTAAATGACATTCTAAACCTAGGTATTTCAGAAAAAAAATTTTGAAAATTTTTTTCACCAACATTTTTCAAAAAGTTTTTACCACTAAAATAGATCGAATTTTTTTTTATTTGCTCAAATTTAAAATTTTCACGTTTCATAGCATTCTAAACCTATTTTAAAAATACAACTTTTTTTAGCACTACTATAGAACAGAAGTAAACTTTCCTTTTTGCTCTAATTTAAAATTTCTACCTTTGACATTTTAAACCTATTTCAGAAGAAAAAAATTTGAAAATTATTTTACCATCTTTTGAAAAATTTAAAAAAAATGAAATTTTTTAACCACGACTATACTTCCACTCCATTACGTGAATGTTGGAGTGAAAATGTGACAGATGGCAATAACATCTGGCATATGCACCTATTATACTTTTATTGAAAAATGTACAGGGTGGTCATCCCAAGAAATAATTCAGTCATGGTGGACATTTGTAAAGGTATTTGCGCAAGCCTGCCATATGTGGCACCTGCTATTTAGTATTGAACTTTTGCTGTTGGATGAGCAATCTGTATATTTTTTTGACCAAAACTTATCAAGTTTTCTTTGTAATAATAGCAATAACTACTCCGATTATTATTCTCAATGTCATTTCGTAATTATTATTTTTTTAGAGAGACTGCCATGAACGAGGGAAGTTCTGTGTAAATACCTTTACCGATTTTTCTAACTTTGGTACAATATTTTCATTCGTTTTTGCAAAATACACCCTGAATAAATCCATCAGTTTGCAGATAGAATTTTGTTGTTTCTGGATTTTTATTAAGTTTTCTTTACTTCCACCACTTAAAACCACCGAATCTCATAAAGGCGATTTTTTTCGCTATTTTTATGTTAAATTGTAGGTTTAATTTTCTGTGAATACTTTCTTTCAGAATTTTACTCAATTATTTTGCATTCCACCCCCTGGAATCACCCTTCTCTATGACATTTTTTAAATTATTTTTTTTTAAACAGTAGGTGATTTTGGACGAGTGTCATAAGTTTCAGAATTTTTATCAAAATGGTATATTTCGACCTACTGTGGCAAGGAGCTTTAATACAAGTGATTTTTATTTGTCTAGCAGGAAACAAGCGTCCCTCCTGCCAACCTACAACTGACGCCTCTGACTAGCGCCAAACTAGTGCATAAAAATATACTTATTTCAATGTAGTTCTCAAGGTGAAAGTCACTTGTAGATTACATCCGCCACATAACCTATAAATTACTATAAAACTCACATTTCCAAATTGTTTATAAAAACTATACAGCCTATAGACAGATATTTTTTAAATAATTTATGAATAGCTTCCTACCTTCTTTATAATTCTCCACAGGTTTTAATTGGTTTATAGAGACAATGGTGATGACTAGCCACTTTACTGTGAACATTGTTTTAATAATTGTTTTACTAATGTTTATGTCTATATTTAGAGCGGCCACGAACTTGCGGAAGCATTTGAGGATTGCCAGTACGTTATGACATTATTGTGTCATGTTGTCGTGTATAGAATTTGTATAAATTATAATTATCTGTAATATGGAGATAAAATATTATTAGTATTTGAACAATAGATACTTTGTTTAAAAATGTGATAATTTTTCTTATTTACCTTTAGCATCCACAAAGTTAAATATTATATGAGGACATAGACAGTAGAATCTCGTTTTATAAATAAGCTAAAACAACAGCTTTTAATTCCATATCCAATATTAATTATTTTCGATCTTACAGTAAGTATATCATCCTATTTAAAATTTTAAAGAGGTTCAATTTTTCCTTTACTTTGAGAGCATCACTCACAAATGTGTCGAAGTCCTTGCCCGCGAAAGAAATGTTTTTCAACCCATATATAACAAGAGTCTTCTCACTAAACTAATGACAGGCAATGAAGGCCACATTTTGTAAAAACCTCACAAAAATTAATACAAGGATCATCTCCGGGATTTAAGTAGGTAATAACCTGTAGAATAAAATGATGCACTCCTTGCACTTCCAAGTTCCGGGAAAATTCAAAAAAATTTGGAAAATATTTGGAAAAACTTTATGACTCGGATTTTTTGCTCTAGCGGCTAAAATAATGAAAGTACAGAAAAAAGTTTTCAACAAAATTTGTAGCTCGTCTCTTTCTCTACAAAAAAGGCTCTTGCAAATTTTTGTCTTACTTAAGCCGTTTAGGAGATAAATCCAGTTTTCCACTTATAGTTTTGAGCCGCTCAGAAACGCGCGGAAAATTAGAATTCTCTAGGAGATTCGTACAACCGGACACATCGATCGATAGTTCTTACTATTCAGAGCCGCTAAAAAAATGAAAACAACACAAAATGTAAAGAAAAGTCTCAGATTTAAGGTGGAACTAATCACAAAATTCATAAAAAATTTTATCATAGAGAAAAAAGTGTTAGAAGATGGCTTAGTAAACTTCATACAGTTGATTTATTCATATCTTTGAGTTTTATGTATCCTGTCTATTTCTCCCGTAACAATGGGTGTTTTTCACTGCACGAATTCGATTCCACGCGCTTTAGTCCATATTTTGTGAAAATTTCATTGAAGAATGTTAAGAAACAAATAAGTTGTATATGTTTTCCTGTATGATCGTGCATTTTCTGAACGTGTATGAATAATGGAGACAAATTCGAAAAGTACTGCATGTATTTAAAAAACTCTTAAGTCTATAATCCAAAAATTAAGACTGTGCTGTTATTATTAATTAAGATATAGCGAATTCAACTCCAACATTTGGAGATGATTGATCGATGGGAAATATACCCTCTACTTTGATCGCAAGGCATATTTTTCCAACAAAAGTAATTGCAATAAAATGTTAATTGGATTAATATTTTATTATATATGAATATATAAGCAAAATGAATTATCATTCTAACGACTCCCGGCAAAAATATGAATAAATGTGTGAGTCAACTGTATAAAGTTTACTAAGCCATCTTCTGACACTTTTTCTCTGTGATAATTTTTTTATGAATTTTGTGATAAGTTCCACATTAAAGCAGAGACTTTTCTCTACATTTTATGTTATTTTCATTTTTTAGGGGCTTTGAGTAGTAAGATTTATCGATCGATGAGCCCGGTCGTACGAAACTCCCGGAGAATTCTAATTTCTCGCGCATTTCGAAGCGGCTTAAAACTATAAGTGGATCTTCTAAACGGCTTAAGTAAGACAAACATTTGTAAAGACCTTTTTTGTAGAGAAAGAGACGAGCTACAACTTTTGCTGGGAACTTTTTTCTCTATTTTCATTATTTTGCCCGCTATCAAGTCGAAAATCAAAAAGTTTTTCCAAATTTTTTTTAATTTTCCCGGAACTTGGAAATGCAAAGAATGCATCATCTCAATCTCTAGGTTATTACCTACTTAAATCCCAGAGATGATCCTTTTATTAATTTTTGTTACCCTAAATGGCTAATTTGCCTGTACTATATGGCTTTTCCACCCATTAATTTTCGTTTTTAAATTCATATCTAGTCATATATAGTTAAATTCTCAGTGTTCCAAATATTTTTTGCCCTCAAACGATGGACTTTAGGACAGAATTGCCAGGAACAAGAGTTCTTTATTTTTTCACAAGGAGCACGTCAGAATTTTTCCAGAATTTTTTGGCCAAAAGTTATTTGGAGAAAGGAAAATTTTGCTCCAAAAAAATTCTGAAAAAATTCAGACGTGTTTCTTGTAAGAATATAAACAACTCTTGCCTCTGGAAATCCTTTCTTAAAGTCCATCGTTTTGCGGCAAAAGATGATTGGAACGCCGAAAATTTATTTTTCAGCGGCGAAAGGTGCGTGTTGAGAAGAAATAGGTTAGAACAAAAGATGTGGACAATTTAATTCGCTATAAGAAAATTCTAGAAATTTTTTTGGGAGACTTACGATTTTCAAGATATCGCCAACAATCTGCTTACACCCCCTTTTCCAAGATGGCGGCCAAACGGGGGGTCTCTCAACTCCGAAAATCTAGTTTTATACTCACACTGGACCCCTTTACACATGAAAAAGAAAACTTCATCCTGTCCAATATGCAAGGTTCGGCTATAGTTTTGTAACATTTCAATGGACTAATATGCCCCTCTACATACCTATAATACCATATAAGCAACAAATTTAAATACAATCCGACTTCTCGTTCTTAAGTTATCATGCTTACAAGAAACGTGACGGACGGACAGACGGACGGACGGACATTTGGAAAGTTGTTCAGAATTCGATCACCAACATAGTGGTATGAAAATATTTTCTCTACGTGCAATATTAACGGTTTTAGAGATGTGCCGATCGAATGCAATATACTCTTTGTTTCGTATTTGCGAAGAGTATAATAAGGAAAAATTAGTAAAGCAAGCTGCAAAGAGTACAGCAACTTAGTACTTGATGTATATATTAGGAACCAAGACCTCAGATATCTTTATAATATTTTTCAACCCTCACCACCTCCACTTCATTATTAAAGGGATGGGTAAAATTAAATTGAGATATTAACTTGAAATTGGGTACACGTATGTGTTGCAATAACATCTGATTGAGATGATTCCGTGGAATAGGAGTCAAGAAACATCATTTTTAAGAAGTTTTATATAATTGTATGTTAGGGTCAAATCTTGCAATGAAAGTGAATCCGGCGGCACTCGGAGAGATTCGATAGCGCCCGAAAGTTACCTTACTGTTCGGCAGCGTCCGAATATGAATTCGGCAGTGCCCGGAAATTATTTTGGTATACGACAGCGTTCGGGAAGTTACCTTGGTGTTCGGCAGAGTCCTAATATGCGTTATGCAGCGCATATAAGGTTGAGGTAGGTCAAAGTCGTCTGTCGAAAGTCAGTGGGTGGTATCCGAGAAGGGCAAGGAAAATTGTTTCTATTTTGCAATTGAAAGTAAATCGCGAAAATGGCGCATGCTCCTTGCCCTTCTCGGATCCCATTACTGATTTTCAGCGGACCACCTTTACCTAACTCAAAATTTTGCAAACAAAGCATTGTTCCACTGTTCAAAATTACATACCATTGCGCAACAAAGCGTAAATATATCTCTCTTCTTACCTACTACCGGGATAAAATTGGTTACCGGTACCGGGAGCCTAGACACACTGTATTACAAATGGGACAATTTGAGCGCTTTTGGTTTTCAGCCATTGCTGAACTGATTCAATCACACAACTTCTCAGAATTTGAAAACGATATCTCCTTTTACAAGAAAGTTATAAGCTGGCTAATAATATCGTGAACACCCGGTATATTATAACAGAATTATATTACGGAAATTATACAACAAAATAATAAATAAATAACAAACTATAATACAGCTAAAATTGAAATAAATAGGTCATTATTTTTATTCTAGTCCAAACTCGTTTCTTATCCATGGATACTTCTGCGGGCACTTTGCACAGGTGTAAAGGTACCTGTCTTGCTGGAAAACCCTACTGTGGAGCTTGCATACATTTGGGATGCTACACGCTATCTCTGATTTCTCAAACCGTTTCCGACAATTCCATGGCTCAAAATCGTGCAATTGATCCAAAGGTTTTGGTTTCCTTATCCATTGGAGTGCTTGCCAGTTTGTCACGAACCATACGTCGGGCTGCTTCAGTACGTCTTTCATGAATTTCTGAAAGAGAGCAATAATAAAAATTAATAGTGGTCATTTTGCGCAATAACATCTAGAATTAAAAGGACATAAGGCAATAACCCCAAAGTAAATGAAACTCGGACTGATGAGGACCAAATTATACCTGAAAAGCTGAGAGAAATTCGGGATTCTTAAACCAAGTAGAGTGGAAATACAATCCGTAAGGTGCCTTGTTGCTTAAATAATGCCTCTTGAAATTGTGTATGAGCATTTTGTAGACTTCATCCCCGGATAAATTTGGTGGGCAAGAGTCCACCATGGCGCAAGTGAAGTGGTTTACTTCCAGTTGGTTCATGGGCAGTTCCCATACTCCTGTGTAGGATCTCGATGGACATACTTGCTTGTTTCCTGGAATTAAACAGACAAGCTATAGGCCCAAGTAGGGTATCAAATTACTGCAGGCGATACTTTGGCTTATTTTAAGAATAAATAGTATACCTAAACAATTTTAAGGGGTGATTGTCAGTATTTTCTTCATAACTTTTTAATTTTTTTCAAATTTCTAAAAATTATTATAAAAAAACCAACTTTCAGATCATTAGAAATAAAAAACCAGTATTAATAGGCCATAGCGCAGGAGTAGATCTTTGGGCTAAAATATTAGGATACAACCAGATATGGTTTAGTAAAATGTTGCGGTCGAAAAAGATACAGGGTTTCAAAATTCAAATGATTTTTTCGTCTTTATGCAATAACTCCTCTTGACTGATCTTTGCCAAATTTGCTAGAGGAAATTTTTTTATTCTAAGAAACAATAATTTATGTGTTACATCACGTTACATCATAGAGGGCGCTGCAGGACCTGTATCTGAAAGACAAATTCAAATTTAATGAAACAAAGTGTATTTATTGAAAAAAGAACAAAACGTAAGGGAAAACAAAATCATAATAACAGCGTTTTTCATTTTCTTATGAAATAATGGAGTATTTTCATGGCATTGAGATAAATACATATATAAAAAAAAATTGAAGTCAATATCTTAAACCGTTCCGGAGAAAACGTGCGGACAAAAAAGTTACAGACGGACAGACCGACAGACAGACAGACAGACAGAAAAATTATTTTCGCTCAAATTTAAAATCTCGACGTTTCATGACATTCTAAACCAATTTTAAGAAAAAAAAAATTTGAAATTTTTTTTGCGATTACTATACTTCCAATCCACTACGTGGATGTGGAAGTAAAATAAGGATCTAATCTTATTAGAAGACCAAAAAATAACATAAAAGTTGACTTAATGACATTAGTATTTATTGTATAAACCTTCCCCCCATGCAAAAATCCCATTGCTGCAACTAAATTTTCGATATGGTCTCCACCTGCTTCTATACCTTTTCTAATTCTTTTCATAAAAGATTTTCTTACATTGAAAAATACATTTTCCGCTTCACTAATAAAATTGGCTGTGTTTTGTATTTTGTCCCACAGTTCTTCTCTTGAATTGATAGTATTTGCATAGACTAAGGACTTCATATGTCCTCACACATATTAATCCAAAGGATTATAATCAGGACTCCTTTGTGGCCAAGCAAACTCACTTCCTCGATCGATCCATCTGCGTAGGAGAGTCTCAACAAGATAATTCCTGACTTCAATGGAGAAATGAGGTGGAGCTCCATCTTGCATAAACCACATTCTGTTCCGTATGTCTAGCACGAAAGCATGTAATATATTAGCAAGAGTATTTTGAAGGAACAACAGATAAAGCTGTCCATTTAAATTTGGAGGAAGGACAAATGGTCCCAATAACTGATCGCCGATAATATCACACCAGTAGATAAGCTATAGGCGTTCGGGACCAAAATCCCATGTTATTTCTTATGGAGGTTCATTCTGGTCATTTTTGTCTGATTTTACCCCCCACCACTTTTTAGGTTCCGCCTTCGGGGAAGGTCCTACTGGTCGGGTTAAACAGGTTTTTACAGCTTTTAAACAGGTTTGTACAGGTTTTAAACAGAATCTGTATACAGACCCTGTTTAAAAGCTGTACAAACCTGTTTAAAATCGTACAGACCTGTATACAGATTCTGTTTAAAACCTGTACAAACCTGTTTAAAAGCTGTAAAAACCTGTTTAACCCGACCGGTAGGACCTTCCCCGAAGGCGGAACCTAAAAAGTGGTGGGGGGTAAAATCAGACAAAAATGACCAGAATGAACCTCCATAAGAAATAACATGGGATTTTGGTCCCGAACGCCTATAGCTTATCTACTCACACCAAACGTTAATCTTAAATTCGTGTTGAAAATGCCTTTCATTAACAGCATGAGGATTTCCTACTTCCCAGTAATGGGTATTTCACCAGTTAAAAACGCTTCGGCGAATAAATGTTGCTTCGTCGGTAAATAAAATGTTCTTAACAAAATTTCGATCCCTGTTGTGTTTATTTAGAACAAATTGACAAAACTGTGGTCTTTCTGGAAGATCTCTTCGAAGTAAGTTTTGTACAGGAATGAAGTGATATAGGTAGAAGCGTTCTTTGCGTAAGACTCTTAGAACAGATTGTTTACTCACCACTGTTGCCGCTGATAAACGACTTGAGCTGACTTGAGGATCTTCATCCATACGAACTAAAATTTTTAGTTCTTGATCTGGAGTAATTCGTTTCGGGCGTCCTACATCATTTTTATGACGAAATGAACCAGTTTCTCCCAAACGCCGAAACAGATCTTTGAAAATCTTATGGTCAGGCTGAATTCTATTTGGATATTGAAATGAGTATCTCCTCGCTGCTGCACGTCCGCTAACATTTTTTTGTACGTAAACACATATCATATCCACCATTTCCCTATTTGAAAAATAATTATGTCGAGGCATTTTAAATAAAGAAGTTAAAGAAATTAGCTCGAGGAACACAAGAACAAAATAAAATGATTAAATGACGTACATGACAGAACTAAAACGTATAACCAAAGCACACTTTTCAATAAATACACTTTATTTCATTAAATTTGAATTTGTCTTTCAAAACATTATTTCAAATGTTTAACGGCAATTTCCTCGAAAACGGATGGAGTTATCAAGTTCTACCAAGTGTACCTTTTATACGTGGAAATGACGCCCTCATTAGATTTTCTAGTCAGAAGTACCACAATGTTTCGTCCAAACAAAATATGAAAAAAATTCCTCATCAGATACAGGTCCTGCGGCGCCCTCTATGATCTAACGTGACGTAATACATAAATTATTGTTTCCTAGAATAAAAAAAGTTCCTCTAGCAAATTTGACGGAGATCGACGAAATAACATTGAAAATAATAATCGGAATATAGGTATTGCTATTATTACAAAGAAAACTTGATAAGTTTTGGTCAAAAAAATATACAGATTGCTCATCCAACAGCAAAAGTTCAATACTAAATAGCAGTTGCCACATATGGCAGGCTTGCGCAAATACCTTTACAAATGTCCACCATGACTGAATTAATTCTTGGGATGACCACCCTGTACATTTTTCAATAAAAGTATAATAGGTGCATATGCCAGATATTATTGCCATCTGTCACATTTTCAATAGAACATTCACGTAATGGAGTGGAAGTATAGTGGTGGTTAAAAATTTTTATTTTTTTTGGAAATTTTTCAAAAATGTTGGTAAAAAATTTTTCCAATTTTTTTTTCTGAAATAGGTTTAAAATGTCAAACGTAGAAATTTTAAATTTGAGCAAGAAGGAAAGTTTCCTTCTATTCTATAGTAGTTGTAAAAAAAGTTTAAAATGCCTGCCATATGTGACACCTGCTATTTAGTATTGAACTTTTGCTGTTGGATGAGCAATCTGGATATTTTTTTTGACCAAAACTTATCAAGTTTTCTTTGTAATAATAGCAATAACTATATTCCGATTATTATTCTCAATGTCATTTCGTAATTATTAATTTTTTAGAGTGACCGCCATGCACAAAAAACGAGGGAAATTCTGTGTAAATACCTTTACCGATTTTTTTTAAATAGGTTTAGAATGCTATGAAACATGAAAATTTTAAATTTGAGCAAATAAAAAAAAATCGGTCTATTTTAGTGGTAAAAATTTTTTGAAAAATGTTGGTGAAAAAAATTTTCATTTTTTTTTTCTGAAATAGATTTAGAATGTCATGAAACGTGGAAATATTAAATTTGAGCAAAAAAAAATTTTTCGTCTATTCTATGGTAGTGATAAACATTAAAAATGTTCATTTTTTTTTAAATTTTTCAAAAACATTTTTAAATTTGTTTGAATAGTTTTAGAATGCCATGGAAACGTGGATAGTTTAAATCTGAACAAAGAAAAAAAATTCTATCTTAGTGGGAACATTTTTTAAAAATAGTAAAAAAAAAATATATATAGAACATAGATTTAGAACGCTATGAAACGTGGGAATTTTAAATTTGAAGAAATAAAAAAAAAATTCCACCTATTTTAGTGGTAAAAAAATTTTAAAAAATGGTAAAAATAATTTTCAAAACATTTTTTTTAATCAGGCTAGAATGCCATGAAACGTGGAAATTTGAAGAAAGAAAAAATTTTTTTTTATCTATTTTAGTAGTAAAAAATTTTTCAAAATTTTTTTTTTTGAATTAGGCTTAGAATGCCATGAAACGTGGAAATTTTAAATTCTAAGAAAGAAAAAAAAATTTTTCATCGATTTTAGTAGTAAAAAATTTTTCAAAAATGTTGGTGAAAAAAAATTTTATTTTTTTTTTCTGAAATAGGATTAGCGTGTCATGAAACGTGAAAATTTTAAATTTGAGCAAAAAAAAATTGTTTTCACTATTTATTCCGTTTAGATGGTCCACCCTGTATATTTTCCAGTGAAATTTCTACCATTTCTTCGCTGACAGTAGCGTCAACTACCTACCAAATTTGACTGCTTTCCGTCAAGTAGTTTTTTAGTTAATGCACCAACAGACAGACAGACTGACGGAATTGAAAAAGCTATATTTTCGTAATCTACGTGATCTGAAACGTCAGAATCCGAAAAAATCTCGGAGGGTGATTTTTTTCTCGAATACAATACTTCCCTTCGGTTTGCGAGGGAAGTAAAAACGATAAAATAATTTGACACCCTGTATCTTATTCCACGGCAACATTTTACTAAAGCATATTTGGTTATATCCTCATATTTTGACACTAAAAATCTACCCCTGTACTGTGGCCTATTATTAATGGACCACCCTGGATATTGTGGTAATGAAATATCTCCATATTAAGAACAATCAGTAAATTTGCGAAGTGCAAATAATTACCAGTACACTTATGAGGCATTTTGTGATCGAGGGTGTACGGCCATAAGGGTGGGTTCGAAAATGGGGCTACCATGGAACTGTCGTAAACAAATCCGAATTCTTTCATCATTAAGAACTGCCTGTTCCAACCAACTCTCAAGAATGGCACGCGTAGACCACGTATGTCTTCCATCCTCACTTTAGAGAATTTGTTCAATATATTCGCCTGTCCGACCATTTCGTCGAACCAGTCTTCAATGGTAGCGTTGAAGGACCACCATTCTTCTGGACCTCTATGACTGGAAAGAAAAATAGGTGATAGTTAGAACCGGAGCAGGAAATAAACTGCATATGTGGATTTAGATAACAATATCAATATTAATAATATTACAATAATAAGAATAATAAAAATACTAAAGTTGGACAACTGCGCGGTCGTTCAACTCAAAAGAGGACGATGCGGGGACTTTGCTGAAGACGCGCAACTCGCAGACGGAAGCATCTCGAGAGATCTGGATGCCGGAGAGACCTACACATACCTGGGTGTGGAGCAGCATCACATCCAGGGTGTGCAACAAGTAAAAGAATCTCTCCGCGGCAAGTACAGAAGCCTACTCCGAAAGATTTGGTCATCCGAACTTTCGGGGAAAAACAAGGTATCTGCCACTAATATGCTTGCCGTTCCTGTTCTGCTCTACTCCTTTGGGGTAGTTAAATGGACTGTAGATGAGCTGCGCCAATTGGACAGAGGTACCCGCAAGATGATGAATATCCATAGGAGCATTCATCCTAGATCGTCCGTCCCTCGTGTGTACCTCCCACGAAATAGGGGACGCAGAGGGCTCTTGGGGTTGGAGTGTATGCATGGCAGAGTGGCACTGAGCATGGCATGTAATGTCCTTAGGAGCTCAGACCCGCTACTGCAATTAGTGAGAAATCACGAAAACGCAGGGGTGGGAGTAGGATTGTTTAAGGCGGCAAAAAGAGCCGCAGATGAACTTGGTCTCGTATTCGACGATAGGCGAGGATGCCGGCGCGGTACTGATCCAGAATCAGTCACTGAACTACAGCCATTTCGTCTGAAGGCCCAAATAAAAGCTGCCGAGCAGGAACTTCTGTTTAGGCAGCACGTCGATAAACCTATGCACGGTGTTTACTATAAGAACGTAGAAACACTGGGTTTATCGACCAGGCTGACATTTGCCTTTTTAAAGTCAGCCGGGCTAAAGTCGGAGACTGAGGGATTCATTGTGGCCTGCCAAGATGGTGTAATTAACACGTTGGTTTACCGAAGCCGCGTAATGGGCGTAGAGGTTCCTGATATAAACTGTAGGACCTGCCATCAGGCGCCGGAGTCGCTCATGCATTTACTTTCTGCATGTCCGGTGTATGCGATTTCGGCCTACATCCAACGCCATAATGCGGCGTTACGGGTGCTGTACTATCATCTACGGCACTCGTACGGGATAGACCAAACACCAGTGCTGCCTTACGTCCCCGGAGATATTGAGTCCGTTGTAGAAAACGAGAGGTGCCGAATTTATTGGAACTACTCGTTTCCGACAGTCAGGCTAATTCAAGCCAACAAGCCTGGCATAGTCCTCCTCGACCATCGAAACAAGGTGATGTTTGTGATCGAGTTCTCGGCACCTGCTGAGCCAAACATCGCTTTGAAAGAG
Source organism: Stenurella melanura (assembly GCA_963583905.1). Classification (NCBI taxonomy): domain Eukaryota; kingdom Metazoa; phylum Arthropoda; class Insecta; order Coleoptera; family Cerambycidae; genus Stenurella; species Stenurella melanura. Next base: position 116,380,395 of record OY757316.1, on the reverse strand, counting down.
GAGGAAAAACGGACCAAATACCGTGATCTCCGGTACGAGCTCCAAGTGCTGTACCCAGGCTACTCGGTCAAGATGGTCGTCCTCATAATCGGTGTACTCGGAGGTATGAAGCCTACGCTGCTCTCAGGATTGAAGATCATACCAGCCTGTCAGAAGTCTGGTGATTGGTTGGCAGGCCAAATGCAGAAGGTAGTCATCTTGGGGTCCCTTCGCTTGCTTAGAGCACATGAGTCTGGAATCTACGGTCACTAACCCTGCGGGATGTGGGGTGTGGCTGGCGCTCTTTCCGTGTGATGTCGGAGGCCACGGAAGACTGTCCAGCGTCGGGAAACCGAAAAATAATAATAATAATAATAATAATACTTTATTAATAGAAAATGTTAGATACCATATATTTTTTACATTATTGTATATCAACGAAATTAGTTATATCAATGAAATTTGAAGTTAATCATGTGTATAAACTTAAATATTGAATAGTGACATTTGATAAAACGTATTGTTACGTATTACCACCTCTTAAGAAACACCCTGTATGAATCTGTGGGTTCTAAATAATTTTAACTAGAGATAAACCACTAACACTTTATTTAATAATTTACTGACTATACAATACTTCAAAATAACCTTTACACTTTGTTTACTTGATATTTAACCTCACTTTGGTTACCGAACCTCACTTTACTAAAAACTTCTCTTTAGTAAACTCCTCCATCTGTGCCGGTAATCGCGCCTTATATACTCTGAGACCGCCTCCAGATCCATCCAGAAACAATCAAGAATCTTCTCTCACCACACTCTAGAAAACTCTAAAAGTTTCCAGTCACTCACTATTAGACATAGGCGTATCAATCTCCACTTTCAAGGGGGTGTAATTCATAACAATATTTGTAACATAGCATTTTTGAATAACATGATGCTTTCACAGATTTTTGCAGACATTGATAGTTCATTATACTGTTTAAAGCCATTCTGGAATAGGTTAACCTGGCTATATCTTGTGTGTATTGTTGGAATACATAAAGTCTCTCTTGATCTTGTGTCGTGTTCATGAATGTTCCTCACGAAGATACAATATTCTTAGCACTAATTCATGTAATATTTTGTAAATAAAAGTCATTGTATTCAAAGTTACAATTTGCTTTACTCCCAGTAACTTCGCAGGATCAAGCATTAATTGTATATTGGTTACAGTTTAGAGTAATTCATAATGCTTGGTTTTGTTTTTTTCTCTAAAATATTTATTTTAGCATTACTAAGTAGAAAAAGTATTGTTGAGCAGAAGTTAAAATGTGGTAAGATAATTGTATTATTTATGGTTATTTTCGTCCATGTATTAAAATCTTTTCCTATACATCCCAATAAATGATCCTTTTCAGCTTATTTTGGGGCAATATAAAAGGCATGTCCGGAGAACGTTAAATGATCATCAATAATTACACCTAAATACTTGAATTCATTAACTTTCTCAATTTTTGTTCCATTAATGGTTACTCCTTGGTTATTTACTACTACTACTATTTACTTGTAATTATCATAAACATACACTGAACTGAACTTGTGGTAGGTACCTTGTGAAACATCTTGAAAATAATTGTTAATAAATTAAACACTGCTTTTAGATGAATCAATCAGTATATTATAAATACTCTACATATGTTTCGGCTTATTAGGCCTTTATCAAGAGTATTACATAGTGAATACTAAAGTTTCCGACGTGCTTATTCAATTTATACCTAAAAGTATTTATGTCCTTATCTATTTATGACTTAAGCTATTTAAGATTTAATTTAACATCTTTAATTATTTGAATGTTTGGAGTGGACCTAAGCTGATTATATAAATCAAATGATATTTCTTAACAATTGGTTTATTATAGGGGTGTTTAGGAAATTTTGCTGGTCGTTTGTGGTACAAGGGTTGTACTTGAAAGATTTTTTGATTTCTAGTTGTTCTAGCAGATCTAAACAGAAAGAAAAGGTAAACGTTTAGATCTGCTAGAACAACTAGAAATCAAAAAATATTTCAAGTACAATTCTTGTACCACAAACGACCAGCAAAATTTTCTAAACACCCCTATAATAAACCAATTGTTAAGAAATATCCTTTGATTTATATAATCAGCTTAGGTCCACTCCAAAGATTCAAATAATTAAAGATGTTAAATTAAATCTTAAATAGCTTAAGTCATAAATAGATTAAGACATAAATACTTTTAGGTATAAATTGAATAAGCACGTCGGAAACTTTAGTATTCACTATGTAATACTCTTGATAAAGGCCTAATGAGCCGAAACATATGTAGAGTATTTATAATATATTGATTGATTCATCTAAAAGCAGTGTTTAATGTATTAACAATTAATTATCATAAACATAGTTTTATCTGTATTTTAATCTAAGGCTATTCACGTCCAACAATTTTTCTACTTCTTTAAGCTCATTGTTTGTAATGTTCATTGTCGAGTCTACATTATCATCAACTAAGTATGTCAATGTGTCATCTGCTAGTAGTTGTATACTGCATTTTTTAAAGTACTTTATAATGTTATTTATGTACAGAAGAAATAGGTTAGGCCCCATAACGGTTCCTTGCGGTACACCGAATATTGTCTATTTTGGTAAGGATGTGTCATTTTTATATTCTGTTCTATTTTCTAAATAACTGGTCATCCATTACACAATATTATGTCTAAGTCGTAATTTTTTAACTTTAATAGTATTAATTGTCTATCTATTATCTCAAACGCTCTGCGGAAATCTAGAAAAGCTAACACAATGATCTGTTTCTCATTTAAGATGTTTTTCCAACTTGATAATCTTGTTTGTAAAGCAGTGTCGCACAAATTTAGTTTTCGAAATCCAGCTTGATATTTCGATAGTAGGTTGTTGGCTTCTATATATTCTATTATTTGTTCATTAGTAGATAATTCCAGTAAATTTTCGTAGGCTGGTATCACATTTATGGGTCTATGCTCAGATCGAGTTGTTTTATTATTCTTTTATATAGGTATTACTGTTGATGTTTTCCAAATGTTTGGAAATATTCCTGTTTCTAATCTGGCACACGCTATTTTCAAATTATACAATTTAAAAAAAATGTTTACATCAAGAGGTGCTGCATTGAAACAATTGAATTTGAATTTTGAAAATATCCTTTTCTATAACATCTCGGAAAATATTTATCGAGCAAAAGGAAAACTAAATTCCTTTTTGAAGTAAGAGATATTTAGAAGAAAATCTCATAATTGTTTTCGTTGAATGCCTTTCAACTTACAACCATCTATATTTTGAACTGGTTCTTTCAGAAAAAGTGTAATTGATCTTGAAGTACGTAAAATTCTGTAAGAAAATACGCTGTGTGTAACAGATGGTCGGTGTTTCCTTATGAATACATTTTTGGTACTTTCTTTTTATAAGCCAGATCGCAATGTAAGACGCGGTCGAAGATTTCGTAACTACTTTTTAATGATACGGTGCTATTGATGATTTTTAGAGCAAAACAAGAAAATTTGGTTTGTTAAATTATTAACAATGTTTTTATTTTCATCGTAGCTCAAAAAAATTTTTGATGTGATAAATCTACGTACTTTTACATTTTACAACGGTTAGAAGGTAAAGCATATAAACATTCTTGTATACAGTGTGTCTCACATTGACTTTATGTTAACAACTTTTTCAGGGCTATACTCATAATACATTTCCGACACCGGTATATCGTACTGCTTACATATGTTGTATCGGTAAGTGTATTCCGACAACAGTCGTAGAGACGTGCAGTTTGTGAAAATATATTTCAATGTTTAGATATATAATTTTGTATGATTTATTACAATCTTAATCTTGTAAAATACTTACGTGATAGAATGAATGGCGATTTCGTGGCCACGATTCCAAAGTTCCTGTGTATACTGGTAATTATTGTATTGGTGACTTACGAAGAAAGTAGCCCTGACAGGACAAGCATTAGGATTCTGATGTTCAGGGGGAAATAATATTTTACTGTAAAGCTCCCAATTCTCTTCATTAATAGCATCGTCAAACGTCAATATGATCATTTGTGGTACTTGGGATGGGTGCACGTTTCCTGGGATACGAGTGCCTGGAAAAAGGAGTCACTTTTAAACCAAATCTCAAAACATGTAAGAAATTATACTTTGTACAAGTCATCAAATGCAATCGTTTTAGAAAAACCTACTGATTAATTGGTCTGACGATTCTGTGGATAATTTTATTTCAGATGCTCTTTAAATATATTAGCTTATGAAATTGGAAACTCTAGATCGACATACATTTTCCATGTTATAACAAGGACATTAATAATTTCCCCCACTTCGACAGTTTTATAAATATGACTCACGTAGGTAATATACTGTAACGTCCAACTTTCTCTACAAACCTTTTTTACCCATTCACTGAATTCTCTTAAAACACTTTAATAAAGTTTCTCTATACACTTATCAACTGTCATCTATGTAAACCTAACGGTTCTATAATTAATTTTAATTCACCTAGCAATACGACATTAAAGGAGCAACATATAAGCTATACAAGAGCTTTATAATGAACATTATGTAATCGTTATGAAATGAAAATTACTTGAGGCTCCATAAGAGTTATATCGGGAACTTTTATAAAATAATAACAGAGCCTTTATAAAACAGTTTTATGACTATGTTGTAAGAACATTCCTAGGAGTTCCTATTTGTCAAATTATCGCAAAGGGCTTACACACAATAGTCCTTTAATAAAACATAAAAGAGTATTTTCCCACAACTAAAAAATAATTATATGTTCGACAATTGAACACTAAATATTATTGCAAAAATTCTAGTTGGAACGGGGTGTAGAATCAATTTTTCTTAGCCAGCTCATAGTCTAGACTTTAACTGCGTTTATTATTGGTGGTTTATACTACTATTTACTACAGTTTTTTGGCTGTTTGATAGACAAACCATAAAAACATACACAAATTATGTCTCCAAATAGTTACATTAATCAATACCTTACCATCTTTGGAGCAAAAACAGTTCGGCAAGACGCATTTGGATGGGTCACAGGGACTTGCTCCATTGGGGTCATTGCTAGCATCGCAGTAACCCTCATCGCTTCCATCTGGACAATCTAGGGAACCATCACAGAAGTAATCCTGCGGAAGACACGTACCGTCTGCACATCCTAGTTGGTCTTTCTCTGGACAGTCCGCCTCCTCCAGTAATGGTTTTGGTATCACGGTTTCTGGTACGGAAAATATTCGATAAGGCAATGCAAGTGAAACCAAAATAACAACAATACCTCTTAAATCTGTTCATTTTGTTTTGAAAGAATGAAACACACAAAAAGAATGTGGTACAATTCTCTACATAAGTACAGTGTTAATATTCTAGTGTTATGTTCAAGTTTCTTGGTGTTTATGGAAACTACTTAGATACAGAATAGTTTATGGGACCATTTTAATTGTATTTACCTGCTGTGATATCGCAATTGTCCACGTTCAGTTTGAAGTCGCAAATTTGTCTATTCACGTCGAAAAGAAGACCTGTCGAACAGCGAAATTCAAAAACCTCTCGTTCCAGACAAAGAAAGTACTTCGCGCACTCCTCTGATGTCCACATTTTATGCGCCGATCGGTTGGGATCTCGGTAGAAATGTCCGTTTTCTAAGCATTTCACCTTCTTGCAATGGTGACCTGAAAATTTACGAGTGAGTGATAAAATTAACTATTCGAAAATTAATGTCATGTCGTAGTAAGCAAAAGAATATATTTTTATAAATATTTTTCATACATGAAGCATTTAAATTTTCTTCCGCATTGATACATACTGGGTGCTCCATTGGAAAAAAATGAGTTATGATATAGTTTAAAAATATAATAATTTGAATAATCGTGGAATACATCCTGTAGAACTAGATTCAACTTTGTACCTCTATGCGTTTCGACCTAATAAGTATCAGCAATTAATTACCTACATGCTGAAATCCACATGACAACTTTTCTTCGACATGAATTTTTCGATTTTATTATATTTTTACAGGGTCAAAAAACGTTATCCAGTGTTTCCCCCATTTACATAAGTAATGCATAAGTTGTAAACTCAGTATTACTTAAAATTTAATCCTGTGGATATTCTGATAAGTAAATAAATAACTTTTTCACTAAAAACTTCTCCATCGATTTGTCACGACTTTTTCCACGTAAGACAAAAATGTTTCTAGACATGTTCTGTTGGTACGACAATGACAAAGTGAAAGTCATTAGACCATTAAATTCTTAAGGTTTGGGCTTATGTGTAATAAAATAAATTCTTATGGTAATGAGCAAACCGTTTTTCCATCTTGAATTTTTAATTACACTTCCCGATTGCCACAGGTTATTTGTTTAATTGAAGTGATTGTTTATAACCATTTAAGGCGGAGAAATCTTCAATGTTTCGAGTTTTTTATAATAATAATAATAATAATACTAATAAAATGTATTTCCCAAATGATACATGTGAAATAATATAGTTAATACTTAATAATAACAATATATCCAAAATGTGCGTTTTTCATGATATGTAAATGATTGGTGTAACAAAAATATGTTTTAGTAATAAATTTTGGAGGAAATAAACGAGGTAAGGGCTCACGAAAGTAACCTTGTTAATTAGCCCGTGACGAATTTAGATCTAAAATTCACATTTAAGTGTGAAGATAATCAAATAATAAGTCTAAATAATATATCTAAAATCTATGTACAGCTTATTTAAGAACTTAATAGAAATATAATTAATAAATAATTTAATACATGTAATTGTTTATTATTACATTCAATGAAGGCAAATGGTTTTAAGAACCTCGCAAAAATTAATAAAAGAATCATCTCTGGGATTTAAGTAATTAATAATCTGTAGAATGAAATGATGCATTCCTTGCATTTCCAAGTTCCGGGAAAATTCAAAAAAATTTGGAAAATCTTTTTTATTTTCGGTTTCTTTGCTCTAACGGCCAAAATAATCAAAATACAGAAAACAGTTTTCAACAATTTGTAGCTCGTCTCTTTCTCTACAAAACAGGTCTTTACAAATTTTTGTCTTACTTAAGCCGTTTTCCACTTACAGTTTTGAGCCGCTCCGAAATGCGTGGAAAATGAGAATTCTCTGGGAGTTTCGTACGACCGGACATATCGATCGATCATTATTACTATTCAGAGCCGCTAAAAAATGAAAACAACGTAAAATGTAGAGAAAAGTCTCAGCTTTAATGTGGAACTAATCACAAAATTCATACAAATTTTTATCATAGAGAAAATAGTGTTAGAAAATGGCTTAGTAAACTTTATACAGTTCATTTATTCACATCTTTGAGTTTTATGCATCCTGCCTATTTTTCCCGTAACAGTGGGTGCTTTTTCACTATATGGATTCGTTTCCACGCACTTTAGTCTATATTTTGTGAAAGTTTCATTGAAGAATGTTAAGAAACAAATAAGTTGTATATGTTTAACTGTATAATTGTGCATTATCTAAACGTGTATGAATAATGTAGACACATTCAAAAAGTACTGCGCGCATTTAAAAAACTCTAGTCATCCGAAAGAATATGTTTTATTGTCCTTATAATCCAAAAATTAAGACTGTGCTATTATCATTACTTAAGACATGCGAATTGAACTCCAAAATTTGGAGGTGATTGATAGATGAGAAATATACCCTCTACTTTGATCGCAAGGCATATTTTTCCAACAAAAGTAATTGCAATAAAATGTTAATTGGATTAATATATCATTATAAATATACAAGCAAAATGAATTATGATTCTAACGACTCCCGACAAAGATATGAGTAAATCTGTGGATCAACCGTACAAAGCTCATTAAGCCATCTTCTGAGACTTTCTCTCTTTAATAAATTTTTTTATGAATTTTGTGATTAGTTCCACATTAATGCTGAGACTTTACTCTACATTTTATGTTATTTTCATTTTTTTAGGGGCTCTGAATAGTAAGAATTATCGATCGATGAGCCCGGTCGTACGAAACTCCTGGAGAATTCTCATTTTTCGCGCATTTCGAAGCGGCCTAAAACTCAAGTGGAAAACTCGACTTATCTTCTAAACGGCTTAAGTAAGATAAAAATTTGTAAAGACCTTTTATGTAGAGAAAAAGACGTTGGGAACTTATTTCTCTATTTTCATTATTTTGGCCGCTAGAGCAAAAAAACCGAAAATTAAAAATTTTTCCAAATTTTTTTGAATTTTCCCGGAACTTGGAAGTGCAAAGAATGCATGATCTCATTCTCCAGGTTATTACCTACTTAAATCCCAGAGATAATCCTTTTATTAATTTTTGTTACCCTAAATTGTTAATTGGCCTGTACTATATATGTACGTTGATAACTTAGAAAAAAGAAAGAAACTAACCTTGGAAATGATTTCACAAGAACAAGCCGTTTCAGTGAAAAATACAGTTTTTTTATGTTTTATATTTAGTAAGTAATTTTCTATATATTAATTAATGTATTTTTAATCTTGGTGTGGCGTCTAGCCACTGTGTCAAACCCCCTTATGTCAAAATTGTCGCATAAGCAAATTTTGGAGAAACAATTGCCTTGTGTCTAGTAAAAGCGTTTCATTAAATAGTTGATCTGTTGAGTAACAATAATATAATCTTTCCTATCTATGATTTTAATAATCCACTTTTGTACAAATTTCAATTTTTTAAGTAACTATTCGTTACTCCACCCCATGCTATAATTTCCTAATTGATACGGGACTGTATGAAGGCATTTCAGGTGTTGTATTTCAAATACATCTCGATATACTTCTAAGTTATTTGATTGATTGATTTGCCAGCGTAAGGTGGGCATTACTGCCGATTCCGGGGCATGGAGATTTGTTCCACCACGTAGCCCGATCGCCCGTCGAACGTCCACCACCATCCGACCAACGGACCATCCCACCATGTGCCGGAACAAACCCCCGCTGCTTTTTTATACCGACCGGCTGGATACGCTGGATTGGACATTGGACATGCTTGTTGTTAGCAGCGAGAGCCGCATGACGCATGGGGTAGGAGTATAGGATGGAGCATGTAAGTGTTTGTGAGATGTTTCTTCTTGTTTTCCTTCTGTCTCCATCGGATGGAAAGTGTAGGCGTTTGTAAGGTGCTTCTTTTAGGTTTTCCTGCTTCTTTTTACTTTCAGGTTTTTGTGAGATGCTTCTTTTTAATTTCTGCCCGTGATCATCTTCTCTCCTATTCTACTTCTGAGTTTTCTGTTTCTTCTGTTTCTGAGTCTGGCAGTGTGTATATCCTTGATATTTCTTTATTGTATTCCGTTTTTTTCTGCCGATTTTTCCCAGTGTGTATAATCCTTTCCTAGCTTATTCATAATCCTCTCGATTGTTGTTATCCATGTGTAGCATGGCCTCCCTATTTTCAGTTTGTTGCTGTTCAGTCGTAGCGCTTTCTTTAGTAGGTGTGTCGTGTCTCGTCTTTGGACGTGTCCCCAGTATTTCATTGCGTATTATTCTATTATTTTGATTATTTTTCCCTCTAGTAATGTTGACGTTTTCTGTCGTTTTTGTGGTCTTCCTGTTTTTGCTAGCAGTTGGATAATGCTCCCCCCCAAAATCCTTCTCTTCTCAGATCTCGAATGAACGCATTTATTTTTCCCCTATTAGAGTTGTATCTGTTGTAACGGGGTGCTAGTTCATGAACGGATGCTTGCATGAATGACATGAAATGATCTAAGTGATTTTCGATATAATCAGCTACTTGTTTTCGTATAATAAAGTAAAAATAATAATAAAAATAGACAGACAAACTGGAATAATAAATTATAAATTATGAATTAATCAAATAATTAACCAATCAACTAATTGATCAATTAAATACTTAGTCAATCAATTAAATATTAAATATATAGCTTATCTTTCTACGGCGCGGCGCCTCTGGATTGCTAGCATCTGCTGCATCTAATAAACTCCACTACACACACATTGTTTATTTACACTTTCCAAGAAAGCATTGGGGTTTTATGCTGGTTCCTTTTAACGTCTGTATTAGTGTTTGACACTGAATATTTATTACCCTGGTCTCGAGCACTAAAATCACTTCAAGAGGTCTTTTGGGTACAGATAGGCCTGATCTTAACACACCACACTTGTTATATTACTTGTTTACCTTACTACACAGCCCTGTACTAGAAATTATTAAATATTAATTCCATATGAACTTTGTTTTTTGACTATTTCACTTCACAACACGCAAAAATTCTTGACCTATCGATGACTTAAATTTTATATAAATTAGCGGTGTTTCAACCTATGTTTCTGAGCTTTTCTTCTAGAGCTTTCTTCGAAGCGCCTGTTCGCTTTGAGAAACTCAACCGAACTCTCTATCTTATATACTTTTTTAACAATAAATTCAATCTGATAGTTCCAGCTTAAATGCTTGTCAATAAATATGCCTATGCTTTGGCTCGTTTTAAATTGTAGTCTATTATAATGTGGCATTATTATAACAGCTAAAAAATTGCGTTTTTGAAAAATTTCTAGTTAATAGTTGATTATTAAAAAACTATATTGTTTATAAAGTCATGGTCTACTATTCGTTTTAATTCTGACGAACTCGGCTTTACAGAACACCACAGTATCGTCCGCGAAACTTGATGATTTTTCCCACTGAGTGTATTTAAAATAACTAATTTACATGGATATTAAAAAGTATAGGCCCTTTGAAGCCTTAGTACAAGAGACTAGCAGAAGTAGTCGTACGTAAAAATAAATAATTTAAATAATCTTGAGAATGACTAATACTTCGGTCCCTTTACAAAAACATATAATTAAATAGTATGTCGGCAATAAATGACATAATAAAATGATGAATCAATTCTTTAAATTTACATAAATATCCTATGCTGAACTGAAATAAGTGAGAAAGTATCTAGAGATTTCATTTCATTAATTCAAATTATTTTTTGCATATTGATTTCCTTTGATTGCGTTTTGTTACTTTGTTCCTATCTAGTGCAAATAACTGGGTTAATAGAGTCAAATAGCTGTGTCTACATCCATCAGCAACGAGTTCCCAAGTCCTCTCTGCAAATTTTACTTTTATGTGGCAATTAAAATTAATTGATTTGTTATGCATATGCATAGACTTTCATTCACGTATAGATTCGTTTTCCAATTAAAATGCATTTTGCTGTAAAATTAATATACAGTTTTAAAAAGTTCACTCCTATCCGATAACCGTAAAGAGCCAATTGTGGCTTTATTTATACCAGGTTCTCCAGAAGTCCGAAAACGATTTTCGAAATTATACGTTTTGGAAAAGAACAGTTCGTTCAAAACTTTCAGTTATTGGACACCTACTAGAATGTATATCAGTTTTAAATGCAAGGCTTGTAAAGATATGGAACACGTGTCCTTGCCTCTGACTGGTACATTTACAAACCAAGCTTACGCAGGGCATATTAGTAAATCAGAACAGATTTCTTAGCATGTCCGGAAAATACGTTGTTATTTAAGTAATACAAAAGTGATATTTTTTTAAAATATTTTTGTATTTATTATATAAAATCAAATCAAGTTTTAATACAAAAATTGGGCGAAATGCTTGGGACACGTAATAAAGGAAGAAGAACATATGTACAAATTGGATAACATAGTGAAACGGATGAAATTTAAATTTGTAGTATAGGTTCATTTGGACGCTGAGGACGCCGAATTTTACGATTTAGATGAATTTGATATTCTCCCGGAATAAGTTTTAATAATATACCCATTTTTATGTAAAACTCATATTATTCAAGTTAAGACCAGACGTGTGCCGAGTTGCTCCACTTTAAATCACATAAAGACTGGTTAAACTTTGGGTGAATAAAATAAAATTTATACGGTATTGTGGCTAAAAAAATTCTGTTTCACACAATATAAGTTTGAACTCAAGCAAATTTAATAATTAATAATAAAGTGTGGTGAATAGTATCTGAATAACTCGGTCACATCTTGAAATGTAATAGTGGCTAAAAGTGAAATTTTACCTGTACGGTTTAGTGTATGGTGTCAACTTAATAACATCTGGAAGAATAAAACTGAGTGCAAGTAGTATGGGACTACTACAGAAGAAAGAGGTAAGCTGCCAATATAAACTCAAAGCGACCAAAAGACAAGTCTAGTCTAGTCCATTAATTGTATTTGTTTATTAATGTTTCAGTTTATTATGCAACAGAGAAAAAAATTAAAAGTAAAATTGAAAAGGTATAGGTGATGAAATGAAAAATATCCGGAATTGAAAAGCAGAATTAGAAAACGTAAATTAAAAATGATTGCCTCAAAAAACAATATACAGGGTGTACAAAGTATTCCCTCGGACCTCCTTTTCATAACCCGCTATAAAATACTCTTATATTTTTACCGCGAGATAGGGCCCCTTCCAGCACTTCCACCGTAAATGGATATTTCACTGCAGAACGGTTAATAAGTATAAAAAATAAAAATAAAAGCTAGACTCAGAAACAGAAGAAACAGAAAACTTACAAGATGAATAAATAAGGAGATGATGATACATGGAAACTTAAAAGAAACATGGAAACTGAAAAGAAGCATCTCGCAAACGCCTATACTTCCCAACCAATGATGACACATGGAAACTTAAAAGAAGCATGGAAACTGAAAAGAAGCACCTCGCAAACACTACACTTCCCAACCAATGATGAAACATGGAAATTTAAAAGTAGCATGGAAACTGAAAAGAAGCATTTCGCAAACGCCTACACTTCCCAATCAATGATGACAGATCGAAACTTAAAAGTAGCATGGAAACTGAAAAGAAGCATCTCGTAAACGCCTACACTTCCCAACGACGGATCGAAACTTAAAAGTAGCACAGAAACTGAAAAGAACCATCTCGCAAACACCTACACTTCCCAACCAATGATCACAGATGGAAACTTAAAAGAAGCATGGAAACTGAAAAGAAGCATCTCGCAAACGCTACACTTCCCAACCAATGATCACAGATGGAAACTTAAAAGAAGCATAGAAACTGAAAAGAAGCATCTCGCAAACGCTACACTTCCCCTAATGATGACACATGGAAACTTAAAAGTAGCATGGCTACTGAAAAGAAGCATCCCGCAAACGCCTACACTTCCCAACCAATGATGACAGATCGAAACTTAAAAGTAGCATGGAAACTGAAAAGAAGCATCTCGTAAACGCCTACACTTCCCAACGACGGATCGAAACTTAAAAGTAGCACAGAAACTGAAAAGAAGCATCTTGCAAACGCTACACTTCCCAACTAATGATGACACATGGAAACTTAAAAGTAGCATGGAAACTGAAAAGAAGCATCCCGCAAACGCCTACACTTCCCAACCAATAATGACAGATGGAAACTTAAAAGAAGCATGGAAACTGAAAAGAAGCATGTCGCAAACGCTACACTTCCCAACCAATGATGACACATGGAAACTTAAAAGTAGCATGGAAACTGAAAAGAAGCATCTCGCAAACGCCTACACTTCCCAACCAATGATGACAGATCGAAACTTAAAAGTAGCATGGAAACTGAAAAGAAGCATCTCGCAAATGCTACACTTCCCAACCAATGATGACACATGGAAACTTAAAAGTAGCATGGAAACTGAAAAGAAGCATCTCGCAAACGCCTACACTTCCCAACCAATGATGACAGATCGAAACTTAAAAGTAGCATGGAAACTGAAAAGAAGCATTTCGTAAACGCTACACTTCCCAACCAATGATGACACATGGAAACTTAAAAGTAGCATGGAAACTGAAAAGAAGCATCTCGCAAACGCCTACACTTCCCAATCAATGATGACAGATCGAAACTTAAAAGTAGCATGGAAACTGAAAAGAAGCATCTCGTAAACGCTACACTTCCCCTAATGATGACACATGGAAACTTAAAAGTAGCATGGCTACTGAAAAGAAACATCCCGCAAACGCCTACACTTCCCAACCAATGATGACAGATCGAAACTTAAAAGTAGCATGGAAACTGAAAAGAAGCATCTCGTAAACGCTACACTTCCCAACCAATGATGACACATGGAAACTTAAAAGTAGCATGGAAACTGAAAAGAAGCATCTCGCAAACGCCTACACTTCCCAACCAATGATGACAGATCGAAACTTAAAAGTAGCATGGAAACTGAAAAGAAGCATCTCGTAAACGCTACACTTCCCAACCAATGATGACACATGGAAACTTAAAAGTAGCATGGAAACAGAAAAGAAGCATCTCGCAAACGCCTACACTTCCCAACCAATGATGACAGATCGAAACTTAAAAGTAGCATGGAAACTGAAAAGAAGCATCTCGTAAACGCTACACTTCCCAACCAATGATGACACATGGAAACTTAAAAGTAGCATGGAAACTGAAAAGAAGCATCTCGTAAACGCCTACACTTCCCAAGGACGGATCGAAACTTAAAAGTAGCATGGAAACTGAAAAGAAGCATCTCGCAAACACCTACACTTCCCAACCAATGATCACAGATGGAAACTTAAAAGAAGCATAGAAACTGAAAAGAAGCATCTCGCAAACGCTACACTTCCCAACTAATGATGACACATGGAAACTTAAAAGTAGCATGGAAACTGAAAAGAAGCATCTCGCAAACGCTTACACTTCCCAACCAATGATGACACATGGAAACTTAAAAGTAGCATGGAAACTGAAAAGAAGCATCTCGCAAACGGTATATTTTTTATTCCGGCATCTGATCGACCATCAAATTCTGCGCTTAAATCATTTCAACATTAAATCCCTGAAGAGGATAGTTATTGATGAAGATAACTTGATTGAGCAATTGTTCTAAATCGTCTAGATTTTAGGTTTTGTCGCATAAATACTACTTTTTAAATGTCTCCAAGAGACTAAGATCTGGCGACTTGGAGGGCGACTCTATGGCACCTCTCTTGCCGATCCAACGATCTGTGAAAGTATTGTTTAAAAATTCAGGAACAATAATACCAAAGTGTGGAGAAGCACCATCTTGCTGGAATCAAATGTTGTGAAGATCTGGACAAAATAATTGAGAAGCGTCTATGCCGCACCAGACATGTTCCTTAAACATCGTTAGTTTTCAAATTTGCTTAGGACATTAAGGTTGAAAACAGTAAGGTAGAGGGCGCCAGATACTCTAAATTTCATATAAATATTACATATATTGTCCTAACCTATTCTGTCCATATACTTATTAGAATTATGCTGCTAGCTTTCTGTACCTTCTATATTGTAAGATTAAGCCAACACTTGAACTTACCAAAAGCCTTCTACACATGAGCTAACTTTTGGCGATCAGAAATTCATGGTTTTTTGAAAGAATATCGTATGTGTATTGTCTAAAGTTTTTAAAGAGTCATCCTTAAAAAATTGAGGAGACAGCGAAAGTATCTCGTAGAGGAAAACGTCTAGCAGCTCATGAATTTTTCAGATTTGAAGCAGAAGATTTAGACTTTAAAAACTTGGTAAAGAGAGGGCAAACCCATGGGAGTTTGAGATTGCAGCGCCTTCCATTAGGCAATACGATTTCAATAGAAAAATGGAAAGTTGTTGAACAGTTAATGTTTCATTCACTTTAATGTTAGGTTTCTTGTAATATCGTTTATGAATTTTTGGTCTTTTTTAATAAAGATAACTTTTATTGCATTATAGATTTTATTTGCCTTGATAATTGCAGACAATTTTGAAATTTCACATATGGACTGATTGAAAAGACATATTCAAGCAAAATTAAACATGTCCATCATCACGTTCAAGTAAAATTGGATGTCTATCACGACCAAACAAAACCGTACATGTCTAAAAAATTATGGTCTTTATCTTCATCATATCTGAAATAACAACACTGTGTATAACTGCGAATAAGTTTCAGCGAGTAACACAGAATTGATATTAATGGAAATGTCTGGTTTTTCATAGACACTCCTCAAATGTTGCGTGCAAGGAACACTTTGATTTTGTAAATATCCTGCAGTGGTGAGCTTTTCTTCGATAAAAAGAAGGTCCTATTAATTAGCGAACACATATCCCTACCCATATATTTAATTTCTGAGGGCGCTGAGTATGACTTTCTTTCATCCAATGGGGATTTTCATCAGACCGGTACCTACTGTCACTTAACGTTACCGTTTAGCAATGATGCCTTATTAGAGAAAACTATGAAGTTTGTATTTAAGATTAGCCGTTGGCGAGAAAATCACATGTGAAAAGATCTGACCAATGAACTAATGTTATACACAAAACTTTTTAGATAAAACAAATTGCAGGGTTTATACTTTTGGCTTCACCAATGATTATTTATTTTACGAACAATTACTTCAGTCAAAGTAGACATTCAACTTTACAATAATTCGCACAAAGCTGAAAATTGGTACAGATCGTGAATACACTATTACAAACGAAGTCCCCACCGACTCTATCTCGGCTAAAAGTCACAAATATCAGTCTTTCACATATTTCTCGTAAACGTGTTATCATACAAATAGATAATACAATATTTGTAGATCATGAAATTTCCTACAAAAACTATTTCAATACGTTTTTCCTACGAATCATCATTCATGAGATATCGCGATTTCAAAAGTTGGAAAGGCCGTATTCTGCATAATATGCATACTTGGCACATTTTTTAACGTGGTTTCCCCAGTAGGCATAATCCACGATCGATTATGATTATGTAGGTCTAATCAGACGGTTTCCTATTGATAAAAAAAATGGTACTGTTGGTAATTATCAAAGTGGAACGGATATTGTTGTATGATTAATCTTCGAATTCCACCTCAACAGTCATGTCTTCTTCTTCTTCCTCGCTTTCTTCTTATTTACCATCTTCCTCCTTTCCTTGCTGGATTTCTGTAAATTTTTGTAAGAAAAATGATGGATCATTTATCTCCTCATTGATATCATAAGTATTATCATCTCATGTATTTCAATTCAACATTGGACCAAGTCTGGCCTTTGCAATTGGTACATACTGGTGAACAAAATAATCCTACTTTTTTACATTCACAGTTATTAATTCAACTCCTCTTGCATCTACAAAAAATAGTACCAAGAAGTTTTTCTGGAGCAGGCTCCAAACTATTGCCCATTAATTTCCATCCCTAGTTTTCCGGGTCCAGTTCATTGCCTAGCCATACTTGAATTTGATAGTAGACTGGATATAAATGTTGATAAGCAGCAGCAGATGTTGGAGGAAGACAGGATAACTGTACTTTTTTATTGTTCCGTGTATTTTTTACCAAACTCAAATATCTATACTTGTCTATGGAATCAACTTCTCTTTGGTGGTCCATACACAGCAAGAAGAAAGCGAATTCCATTTGAGATAATGACATATGGTGAAGAGTCAATATTTGTAAATACTTCTGCGCAATCAACTAAATCATGACGTTTCTCAAACAATTTAAATACTGTTGTTTTACCCCATGTGAAAAATGCTGATGTAGTATGGCAGCCAGTTATTGCATGTAAAAGTAAAATATAAGCTTGACATTTTGGATATGAAATTAAACTTTGTGATGGATACATTTCTGTTTGTATTTGAGCTTTCCCTGGTTTTAAAAAGTAAATCTTGTATTGGAGTTCGTGCAGTCTACAAACTTCGTATGGCCTATATTTAGAATAACACTTACCTACCGTTTAAGAGAAATATGCGAAAAACCGATATTTGTGACCTGTGATCTTGAAATAAAATTTTTAGTCGACATAGGATCGGTGGGGACTTTTGACATTTCATTTGTAGTAGTATATTCAAGGTCATAGTATTCTTTTGCAAAAATTACACGTGTTCGGATTCTCAAATGACCTCATTAACTATTTTTCATCTTACCTGAACAATAGAACCCAATTTGTCTTATTCTGTGGCCATAGATCTGCCGAGGTTTTACCAACCTCAGGCGTCCCACAGGGATCTAATTTAGGTCCACTTTTGTTCATTATGTTTATTAACGACATTGTTACTGATATCACCCTGAACTGTCTTCTATATGCTGATGATCTGAAATTATTCTGTAGAATTTCGAGCATCGACGACTGTTTGATTTTGCAACACAATGTAGACAAAATTAATGAGTGGTGTATAAGAAACAAATTATTCCTCAACTCGTCAAAATGTAATGTTCTATCAGTAACAACTAAACAGAATATCATAAAATATGATTATGCGCTGGAAAATAACGTACTCTCTAGACCTGAGACATTTACTGATTTAGGTGTAGTGTTTGATGAAAAGCTGTCATTTACCCATCATATTAATCAAGTTGTCAAAAAATCCTATAAATCTCTTGGATTTCTTATTAGGAATACTTTTAACTTCAATAACGCCTTCGGTCTCAAACTACTGTATTTTTCTATTGTGAGATCTAATTTGGAATGTGCGTCAATCATTTTGGTCACCATATTATAAGACACATATAGATAACTTAGAAAATATTCAACGCAGGTTTTTGAAGTATTCCACGTATAAAGTTGATGGAACATACCCGCCTATTGGTACTCCCCAGTCTCAATTATTGTCGAGGTTCTCATTAGTATCATTAGAAGATCGCCGTAAAGTCTCTTATTTAATTTTTCTTTATATATTGATACATAATATCACCGACGGCACTTATATACTTAATATGCTTCCTTTTCATGCTCACAGAATTGCTTCACGTCAAACAGATTTGTTTAAACTAAACACGCCCAAGACAAATATAAAAAAAATTTCACCACTTCAAGGTATGTATACTGCGTACAATGATATACAGGGCCGCGTAGATATTTTCAACTGCAACGTTGCCTCTCTAAAATTATGTATCTTTAATAATAATTAACTCATTATTGTTCATTACTGTAACAATTGTACTTTGTGTTCCTGAAATGTTCTTATAATTATTTTAATATTTTACTTAATCGATCTGCTTGTACATGTATGCACATCTTTGTTTCTAAATGTATATTACTCTTTTCCTTTTTTTTTTTGTAATCTTTTTTGTCCTATCCAGTAATTGGGTCTCTCGACCTGTTGGATACCGTATGTAAAAATAAATAAATAAATAAATTACGAAGTTTAAACTTTTTTTTGTCTATTTTGACTGATACACTGGACTGAACTTGTGGTAGGTTCTTTGTGAAACATCTTGAAAATAATTGTTAATTATAAATTAAACACTGCTTTTAGATAAATCAAACAATATATTATAAATACTCTACATATGTTTCGGCTTATTAGGCCTTTATCCACTATGTAATACTCTTGATAAAAACCTAATAAGACGAATCATTTGTAGAGTATTTAGAACATATTGTTTGATTCATCTAAAAGTAGTGTTTAATTTATAATTAACATTTATTTTGACTGAATTAATTAATTTTCACTTGTTCTTAAATTATTTTACGAACAATTGTCAGAGAATTATCGTCCTTGAATTAATTTCAGTATGTTCACGTTAACACCAGACAAAACTATTAATTAATTTATATTTTTACCTGGTATTTGAATAAGTAGTCCAATTAAAAAAACTAAGCCCGTAAACCAAGAGCACTGACCACTCATAACTTCACCGGTTGTTTGTTTATTAAAGTGCCCGCTGAAACTGCAGAAGAGCGAGTTTTTTTTTCTAATCATGCAAACTTAACTTTCCCAACATTATAAATAATTATCTTCACGCGAGAGTATGTGCTGCGTGTATGTTACTCTCTTTGTCATGGGCGTATATGCAGGAACAGCTGCAGGATTTCTCTCGTTCCTGTATTTGCGTTTTGCGCTGATTTTGCTACTTCCAACACTTTTTGTGTGATATATTCCATGAAAATTAGGTGTAAGAAAGGCAAATAGAAGAAATAATGTTTAGGGGATACATTCTCTAGAGGGGTTGAATTAATGGTACAGAAAAGTGTCAGTTTCACCAAAATGTGTTTTTATCAGGTTGTTTGTTCGAGAATGTCTAAATCTCATAAAAAGAGAACCATCTATCAAAAAAATTGATTGAAAATGAAAATGAAAGTAGTAATAAAACGTAAAAAAATAAATATTCCACAATTTAAGTTCGTTGGGGAAGGGAGGGGTGTTCGTAAGCAAAAGATCCTGTAAGCAAGGTCTCCCAAATGTTACAAGGTGGGGTGCGATTTGAGAACAGCCCATGTGTTCGCACATATTTGTTGAATGGCCTCATATGTGCGTGGATGGTCAATATCTCCTCAATCGTTTAAAACGTGAAAATATGTCTCAATCAAAAATTGTAGGAAATGGAGAACGGTATATTTTAAAATTATGTTTAAATCTTCAAGGTGTTCGGCATATTGCATTTATTAAATAGAACACCCAACATTCTCTTATAAATTACTATTTCCTCGATTTTTGTTTTATGTAAAATGAAGTTTAAGATCTGTCCTATCTATTACAACTGGCCTGTCTGACAATTTTTGCTAATTAATTTGACAGACTTAAATTTTTACAAATTATTTTTTTATGAAAGTACACTTCATAACACCTCCTTGATTTTTGTTTTAAAATTAAGTTTAAGACCTATCCTACCTATTAAAACTTGTCTGTCAGGAAATTTTTATTTAAAAATAAACGTTATCGTGGTGCTTAAAAATTAAGTCTGACATACAAAATACATTTTTTTGAATAAAAAACGTATTTAAATATATAAAAGGAATCTACAATATTAATTTAGGATTAAACATTTTTACTTCCCTCGCATACCGAAGGGAAGTATTGTATTCGAGAAAAAATCACCCTCCGAGATTTTTTCGGATTCTGACGTTTCAGATCACGGAGATTACAAAAATATAGATTTTTCAATTCCGTCAGTCTGTCTGTCTGTCTGTCTGTCTGTCTGTCTGTCTGTCTGTTGGTGCATTAACTAAAAAACTACTTGACGGAGAGCAGTCAAATTTGGTAGGTAGTTGACCCTACTGACAGCGAAGAAATGGTAGAATTTTCACTGGAAAATATACAGGGTGGACCGTCTAAACGGAATAAATAGTGAAAACAATTTTTTTTCGCTCAAATTTAAAATTTCCACGTTTCATGACACGCTAATCCTATTTCGGGAAAAAAAATTTTTGAAAAATTTTTTATTACTAAAATAGTTGAAAAAAAATTTTTTTTTACTCAAATTTAAAATTTCCACGTTTCATGGCATTCTAAGCCTAATTAAAAAAAAAAAATTTTGAATTTTTTTTACCAACATTTTTGAAAAATTTTTTACTACTAAAATAGATGAAAAACATTTTTTTCTTTCTTCAAATTTAATATTTCCACGTTTCATGGCATTCTAAGCCTGATTCAAAAAAAATTTTTTTTGAAAATTTTTTTTACCAACATTTTTGAAAATTTTTTTTACCACTAAAATAGACGGAATTTAAAAAAAAATCAAATTTAAAATTTCCACTTTTCATAGCGTTCTAAATCTATTTAAAAGAAAAATTAGAAATTTTTTTACTATTTTTAAAAAATTTTACCACTAGATAGATTTTTTTTTCTTTGTTCAGATTTAAACTATCCACGTTTCCATGGCATTCTAAAACTATTCAAACAAATTTTAAAATGTTTTTGAAAAATAAAAAAAATTGAAAACATTTTTAATCTATTTATCACTACTATAGAATAGTCGAAACATTTTTTTTTGCTCAAGTTTAAAATTTCCACGTTTCATGACATTCCAAACCAATTTCGGAAAAAAAAATTGCAACATTTTGTTACCAGTTTGGAAAAAAATTTAACACTAGAATAGATGGAAACTTTTTTTTTGCTCAAATTTAAAAGTTTCACGTTTCATGACATTCTAAACCTATTTCAGAAAAAAAAATTTTGAAAATTTTTTTCACCACAAGAAATAATTCAGTCATGGTGGACATTTGTAAAGGTATTTGCGTAAGCCTGCCATATGTGGCACCTGCTATTTAGTATTGAACTTTTGCTGTTGGATGAGCAAACTGTATATTTTTTGACCAAAACTTATCAAGTTTGCTTTGTATTAATAGCAATAACTATATTCCGATTATTATTCTCAATGTCATTTCGTAATAATTAATTTTTTAGAGTGACCGCCATGCGCAAATAACGAGGGAAGTTCTGTGTAAATACCTTTACCGATTTTTTCCCTAACAGACCAATTCTTATGCATAAAAGCGACCTCAAACTAAATTACAAAAAATATTAAGACGGCGTTTTAACGCGGCCATTGTAAAAAACATGGTAAAACACATTTTTTTAATGGCAGACTAATTTTTATGCATAGGGGAGATCTTAAACTTTAGTTGTTTTTTTAAGGAGGTGTTATGAGACGCCAGTAATTAATCCTGATGCATTGATGCTGCACATTCAAAATTAAGTCTGTCACATTAATTAACAAAAATTTTCAGACAGATCAGTTGTAATAGTTAAATTGCATTTTAAAACAAAAATCAAGGAGTGTACTTTCATTAAAAAAATGCTCTATAAAAAATTAAGTCTCACACTATTTAACAAAAATTGCCAGGCAGACCAATTTTTTTTTAATTATTCATTATTTACCACAAATTGATAAAAAATAACAACAAATTTTTAAGGATCTGGCGGGCGTAACAAGTTTTGCAACCATTTTCTTCACCTTTTAAATTTGAGGTGTTCGATGGGATACCTTTTTTATCATGAGAGCACGGTTTATTGCTTACTTATATTGTTGTGTTTTACATTTTAAACTAAAATTATGTAAGGACAGATGTAAACAGAATTTCAGCCCGCATTCTTAATTCTCTGTCCAAGCTTATATCACTTTTGGATTTACAATGCGGCGTTGTCACGTTATTTCACTTTTTCCGAATAAATGCATTTGCAGCGGTCATGATAAAATCTGCAGAAATCGTATTTTATAAAGATCATTTCTCCCATTTTTAATATTAGTCAAGGCCATATACCAATTTCAAGGCCTTTCAAAGTCAAATCTAGTTCTACAGAGTGTCCCACATAGCATCTCATGGATATGTACATCGATAGCATATGTATTAGCCGTTGGAATTTGAATATGTATTGTTAAACATACATATGATATGAAATGTATATTCAGCTACTGACATCCATTAGTGTTATATACTATGTATATTGCTGAAGGTATGTACATAGTGATTTATACATAACATGTCCATTAAGGTATAATTAAATTATACATGTACACGAATTTTATTTGATGCGCATGTGCTACTAATTTATGACATAGTACGTCGGCGCACCACGAATCATTTATTTATGGATTGTAGTTGGCACCAGTCGACAGCCATTAAGCCCTATAGTGTTGCGTGCATAGTGTGTATGTGTGATGGAAGTTAACTCTTTCTCATTTTCTGGATTTTATATTTGCTTATTACTATATTATGCTGTTACATTTGTTTGGAGCTCCCAAGATGTAAGAGTATATTTATTATAATGCAATTCTTTAGATTTGTAAATACATACTCTTATTTTGAGGTTAGGAAATTTGCAAGTTTCATATTTAACTGATTGTGCCAAGTGTTTGTTTAGTTAAGATGGCGCATAGTGAATAAAAAACCGCTGCCTAAGGAATCACTACTTCCACATCCAGATTCTTCATCCAAGTCACTTTAAAGGAAACATCTTGACTATATTTGCACTCTAGTATGTGGAAATTATTGGTCATAGAATTTTAATAATATTCGGGGCAGATGTAATAGAAAAGTTTGAGGAGTTGGTTTCTACCATATACGCTAAAAATGAAGTTTCTAGTTTACCCTACTTATTTTCCACTATTCACAACCTACCACTTCCGACTCCTTGAATGGAGTCATCTCAATCAGATGTCACTACAATACATACGTGTACTAACTTTCAAGTGAATATCTCAATTTGATGTTATCAATCCCATTAATAATGAAGCGAAGGTGGTGGAGTTTGAAAAATATTAAAAAGAAACCTGAGGCCTTGGTTTCTAGTATATACACCGAATCCCAAATTTCTGTACTCTTACCAGCTTGATTTACTTATTCCCTTCTACGGAATCATCCCAAAATATAATCTAGTTCCAGAGGTCGTTATAATACATACATCTACCAAATTACAAGTGAATATCTCAATATTCAATCAACCCCTTTAATAATGTAGTAAGGGTAGTGGAAGGGTTGAAAAATATTAAAAAATCTGAGGCCTTGGCTTCTAGGACATACACCGAATTTCAAGTTGCAGTACTCTTACCAGCCTGCTTTACTCATTTTTCCCTATTTACCTCTACTTATCCCGACTCCTTTAACGCAATCATGTCAAAATATAATCTAGTTTCAGATATAGTTATAATACGCAAATGTACCAAATTTCAAGTGAAAATTTAAATTTAATTTTATCAACTCTTTTAATAAGGGAGTGGGGGTGGTGGGGGGATGGAAAATACTAATGAAAAAACCTGAGACCTTCGCTTCTAGTATATACACCAAATCACAAATTTCTGTACTTTTACCAGATTGCTTTACTTATTTTCCCTTATATACCACTATTTAACCCCCAACCCTTCAACGGAATCATCTGAAAATATAATCTAGTTCCATATGTCGTTGTAATACATATGCGTACTAAATTTTATGTGAATATCTCAATTTTATTTTATCAACGCCTTGAATAATGGAGTAGGGGTGGTGGGGGGCTGAAATATATTATTAAAAAATCTGAGGCCTTGGCTTCTAGTACATACACCGAATTTCAAGTTTCTGTACTCATACCAACTTGCTTTACTTATTTCCCCCTATTTACCCCTAAATAACCCCAATCCTTCAACGGAATCATCTCAAAGTATAATCTAGTTCCAGATGTCGTTATAATTCATACGTGTACCAAATTTCAAATGAATATCTCAATTTTATTTTGTCAACCCTTTTAATAATGAAGTAGGGGTGGTGGGGGCTGAAATATATTATTAAAAAATCTGAGGCCTTTGCCTCTAGTACATACACCGAATTTCAAGTTTCTGTAGTCATACCAGCTTGCTTTATTTATTTCCCCCTATTTACCCCTAAATAACCCCCAACCGTTCAACGGAATCATCTCAAAGTATAATCTACTGCCAGATGTCGTTATAATTCATACGTGTACCAACTTTCAAATGAATATCTCAATTTTATTTTATCAACCCTTTTAATAATGAAGTAGGGGTGGTGGGGGTTGAAAAATATTATAAATAATATGATATCTTGGCTTCTAGTACATATACCGAATTTGAAGTTTCTGTAGTATTACCAGCTTGCTTTACTTATTTTCCCCTATTTACCCCTATTTAACCCCCAACCCTTCAACGAAATCATCTCAAAATATAATCTAATTCTAGACGTCGTTATAATACATACGTGTACGAAATTTCAAATGAATATCTCAACTTTATTTTATCAACCCCATTAATAGGGTAGGGGTGGTGGGGGGGGTTGAAAAATATTATAAAAAATCTGAGGCCTTAACTTCTAGTACGTACACCGAATTTCAAGTTTCTGTACTCTTACAAGCTTGCTTTACTTATTTTCCCCTATTTACCCCTATTTAACCCCCAACCCTTCACCGAATATCCTCAAAAAACAATCCAGTTCCAGATCTCGTTAT
This sequence comes from Stenurella melanura, assembly GCA_963583905.1. Classification (NCBI taxonomy): domain Eukaryota; kingdom Metazoa; phylum Arthropoda; class Insecta; order Coleoptera; family Cerambycidae; genus Stenurella; species Stenurella melanura. The sequence continues at coordinate 116,354,803 of OY757316.1, read as the reverse complement.
AATATATACGTGTACAAAATTTCAAGTCAATATCTTAAACCGTTCCGGAGAAAACGTGCGGACAAAAAAAAAAGTTACAGACAGACAGACAGACAGACCGACCGACAGACAGACCGACAGACAGACAGACAGAACATCTTTTTGCTCAAATTTAAAATCTCGACGTTTCATGACATTCTAAACCTATTTCACGAATAAAAATTTTTGAAAATTTTTTTGCGATTACTATACTTCCAATCCACTACGTGGATGTGGAAGTAATAAAAAATTGAATTTTTTTTTACGATTACTATACTTCCAATCCACTACGTGGATGTGGAAGTAATAGTAGATAACCTGACAAGTTCCTTGAAATTATGAAAACGTTCCAGGCTCTTTGGAAACTCTTATTTTTAGGACATAGAGTTGGAGGTGTCAAATACTGGTATACTTTATCGCAAATTTATTGTCGGTATAAAAAATGTCAGGATCTTTGTTCTTTACCGCACTATCAAAGGCGCCGACATTTTTTATACCCATAATAAGTCTGAAATAAACTATACCTACGTTTGCCTTACATTTATGCAGAGCATGATACCCTCTGATTTTGAGCCCCGCTTTATTGCCAATGTAAAATTACACTGTTTAAAATTTAATTTTATGCCAAATGCAACAATTTTCCGTGAAATTAATAATCAAAATTGCTATGATAAAGAATGAATCTAATTTAATTGATTTCAAAACTTGTGCACTTTCCTTAATCTAGTGCTGGCATCTCTGAATGTTGTTAAGAATCAACAAATTCACAATGCAGATGAATAGATTACTTTTTATAGAGAAATATAAAGTTATTGCTACTATGCACTAGATGGCACCCACTGCAAGTGTTGGGTATATTAAAATGAAAAATCAGTTTGTACTTTCAAATTAAAATTTGACAATATAAGTTTCCATTGGAAAGTAAAGTAAAAGAAAATTATTTAAAATGAATGGGTAATAGATACCAGGTTAAGGCATTAAAAAGCTGCATTAACATTTCTAGGCTCTCAGCAGCGCCAGCAATACGGGGGCATACCGGGTGGCCACGAGTCAATGTACCCCCCCAATATTTTGGTTGTTTTTGTATTTAAAAATTTGGTTTTTGGTACACATAAATTAGACAATAATAAGCTACTTTGAGGCTAACAGGAATGAAAATATCACTTCCGGTTGAACCGGAAGTGACATCAACTCTTTTTTCTTAAATGGAATAGCTGAATTTTTTTGACGGTTTCTCATTAAGCATAAATTTATAAGTGCAACAGTTTTTTCAGATGTAAAAAAATCCAAAAAATAAGTGAGATACGAACATTTTTTAAATTTTTTCAAAATGGCCGCGTCAGATGAATGCGATGTAAGAAAATTACTAAGTAGGCTATGGAAATTATTACTAAGGCGTAGACTTGTCTGTAAAGAAGAACATAGTTGTTTGAATTACTGATAGGTACCAGTATTTTTAGTTTTTTTTTCAAGAAAACGGAATTTCATTTTCATTTCCGTAGGGGTCCTATGGAATTTTTTTTAATGGAACTGTGCTATTTCTTTTATTAATCAGAAATAATGATTCATAAACTATAATTTTTTCGCCATTAATCATTTCTTAACGATATCCTTCGTAATATAAGTATTTTTAAAAAGTAAGCGCCAACAAATCATTTTAATAAGGTACCTATCTACATTTAAATCCAAAATTGCAGATAGCCATGAACATGACAGATATTCGCAACAATTGAATTAGTCTTGACTTACTCACTAATTTTCTGAAGCAGGTGTATTAAAGTTGTTATAAACAAGAAAATTAATATGGAAATCCTACACTATGCTAGCAAAGGTTTGAAACTTAATTTGTTAGAAGCATTGGAAATACACAAATACAATAACAAGGATGATTTGATTTTGTTAAATGATCAATTAGATATTATGTATTCGTCTCTTTTTACTGCTACCAAAATGTAATTAAGATTTCTGAGAAAGCCCACCCTTAGATAGTTAGGATATCATAAATTACCTGTGTACTTTCATAATTCTCTAATCTGTTTAATTCTAGAAACATATTTAAATAGGGACTTTTCATTCTTAGTTGAATGATCGTTTGAAAATGACCTAAAGGGTTGAAACTGCAGTCACGTTTTGTGCAAATATAGTGGTAAAAAACATAGTAGTGTTGTACTCGATTTTCGTTATAAATATGGATTACCAGGACGACCCTCGGACTTGCCCAGGATATTCCCACAGTGGATATTTTAATAACTTTGCAGGATGTTACTAGGACATCCTGCCAGTATTTATCTAGGATATCCCTATTTGGGATATTCTCAGGTTGTATGTATTTTATTGGGATATCCTAAGGATATCCTGAGGAATGTTGTCCTCGATTGGGATATACAGGACCAAATGAGGATATCCTAGGGATGTCATGTGCTGTGTGGGTGGGTGGTTTATACACTTTTCTTCCCTTACATTTAGTTTTCTTCACTATTTTAAAGTCTGTAGTAGTTGATTCTAGATTATTTGTGTTAGATAAAATTTCATCATGTTCTAATTATATATATCACTATCGTCAATAACAACCGACACATTAGATTGAGACAGTTCAATACAACTAGACATGTGAGACTTGTTATTTACAGAGTAACGGCTTCCTCAATCACTTTTTTAATATCTAAATATTAAAAGTGTTACAACTACATCAAAACTGACCGTTAGATGAAATGTCACAGTCAAAATACTGACTTTAAATGAAATGATCCAGAACAGAATTCTATGTAAAAAATCGTAAACAATTATACATTTCGTGAAATCATGAATATAAATGTTACCAATAATTCAGCCAAATAACGACCGAATATCTCGGTATTCATTTCGTTTGAACTAATCATTCCGAGGCCGCTTATTTGAAATGAGTTGGTATTTAATATTCATTTTCGGTTCAGTTAATAATAAAGCGTAATTGGTACCAGCCATAACGAAATACTTTTTTTTATAGAAATTTAATGTAGAGACGTCCGTCGCATGAAAGAATAAAAATGAGTTGGAGGGGGAAGAGGCTCAGCCTGATTAAGTTATTAATCGTTAACCACGAGTGGAGGCTGATGAGACAAAAACAGCTAATAAATAGTAGGTTTTCTCATAATTCCAAGTTTAATTTTAAGACGGTGTGTAATTGAACTCAAAATAGGGTCAGTCAGAAAATGTTATTCATTTTCATTTGCAATCCACTTATATCAAACAAATTTACATATAAAAAAATACGTTTTGTAAACAAAGCTTTTATTTCAAGTAGATAATGTAAAAAATAATTTTTAAATCCATACATCTGGAAATAAAAAGCTTTTGGGGGCGATCATATAACACTATTGCTCAATTGACCGCCTCCAAAACTTTTAGTGTTCAGATACATGGATTTAAAAATAATTTTTTAGTTTTTAGTTAATTTCTTGAAATAAAAAGCTTTGTTTTAAAAATACATTTTATAAGTATAATTTTATTTTTCACTTTTTAGTCTATTTATTTTACAGACCAGACAGACAGACAGGCAAAACACTTTCACTTGATACTTATGATGATATTTCTAGGCCTTCCACCCATCGGGGACTACCCCTAGATACAAAGAACAACCCTCTTTTCTCATTTTACTTCCCTCACACACCGAAGGGAAGTATTGTATTCGAGAAAAGGTGACCCTCCGAGATTTTTTCGGATTTTCACGTTTCAGATCAAGTAGATTACAAAAATACAGGTTTTTCAATTCCGTCAGTCTGTCTGTCTGCTTGCCTGCCTACCTGGCTCTCTGTCTGTCTGTTAGTGCATTAACTACAAAACTACTTGACGGACAACAGTCAAATTTGGTAGGTAGCTGACGCTACTGTCAGCAAAGAAATGGTTAAACTCTCATTGGAAAATATACAGGGTGATTGATTTTCATTCACCATCCAACTATAGTGAGTGAGATGAGTAGACTATTTGATCGCTTTCATGTTAGTAGCGGATATTTGACGCGTTGACTTGATTTGTTGACAATTTCGATGTCCCAATAGGCACAAATAAATAGTGGCCTAGTTAATGGAAATCGCAAGTAACATTTAGGTCGGTGTAATTGATGTCTCACAGAGCCGTACTTAAAATTTTTGTGCACACTATTTGTTGAACATTGATGAATTTTGAGTCTAAATTAGAATTATCAAATATTCTCTTATTGCTTCGGCAATAAGAGAATTGAATTATTATTGTTGGCAAGCAAGGACCACGACGAGATACGAGCAATTCCTTGCCAAAAAATGTGGGTTTAGAGTTAAGGTTATTGCTATTTATATCAATAATCCTAACTTGATCTAAATGACTCAGATTAAATAAATAAATAAATTCTAGAAAACAAATAAATAAGTTTGAAATAAATAATTTCGATTCTAGAGAACTTCGAGCAACTTCGAAATTTTTTAATACATTGCAAATATTCATTCATTACACCACAGTACAATGGGCCTTTCCCACATTTTTTTTTATTGCATATTTAAGAAGTTCTCTTAAACATAAGTCGTACGTATTTTTTTTTTTTTCGAAATTTGCTACTTTTCTATAGAAAAAAAATTAATGAGTTAAGAGAGATTTCAAATTGGCGGCATATTTCTTTACTAATGACGTAACGGGAGACACACCAATCAGAATGCTCTAGTACCCTGCATAGAGGCTACAAATAAACAGATTTTTAAGGTGTCGTCATACTTATGTGCCAAGCGTTTGTCTCTTTCTAGCTTTATTGAATTGACAGATATCAAGCGTCAACCTCCAACTTATTTTAGTTCTAGTGACGCGTGACACATTCGATGTACATAACCTCATCAAATCTGTTTGTTTTGATTTCTAAAGTGTTTCGTATTTTTATTTGTGATTGTGAATCTCATTTTGACTAAAAAGAAATGGTTGTAGTGCATTGCATTGTGCCATCTTGTAATAATACAAGTGTAAATGCTGGTTCCAAGTTATTTATTTCAATACCCAAAAACCCAATCATTCGAAAAGCATGGGCTGTAGCAATGAATATGTGTAACATACCGTATTCAGGAAGAGACAGAGTTTGTGAAGATCATTTTAATGTAAGAATACACTTTCTTGTAAAGGAAAACGATGTATATACACATTCTAGCATAACTGAATTTAATTATATTATTCTAGCTTGAAGAAGACAGTGACAACTGGATGCGTTATAAAATCATGGGAACTAGTCTTCACATAAAACCTGAAGTTGTACCGCATAGGTATATAAATAGCCCCCCAAGACAAAAATTACCTAGTCAGCTGTCTGACTCAGCTCGAAAAAAAAAAGAGAATTTTTAGATAAACCAACATCTGGTCAATCAAAACAAATAAAATTAAGTCCTCAAGTTGTTACAAGTCCTACCACATCAGCTGGTGGAGTAGTAACCAAGAGTGTGTCTTCTTCGGGAATTTTTAAAGTGTCACCTGTTAGTGAGAGTGATATTAGGAACAAACGTGCTGTAGTGCATAATAGCCAAGTGCTAAATATTAAGAAATTTGTAAACAAGGAAACAAATACAGATACGGTGGAACATACTTCTGTTGGAACTATGACAATTCGAATTGTAATACCTGTAGACAGGCAGGAATTTATGTCATCTCCCTCAACATCATCGATAACAAAAACAACATCAGACTCTTCCGAGGTTTACTTACCAGCAACATCGTCAACAATGTGCAGTGAATATGATAATTATAAATACAGTGTACATCAAGACACTCGTAGAGACAACACTGTCCAGTTAATTGAATTAAACTGTAAATTTTATTTAGGCTTACCAAAAACTGTATACATATTAGTTAAACTGCTAGAGTCTTGGGCATCTATTTATTATGTGGATGTTCTTATCACATTAAAAAAAATTAAACAAAATGATGTGTATACTCGTTTGGCACATGATTTTGGTATAAGTGTATCTAACGTACAGAGAATTTTTACGAATTCAGTTCCTAAAATAGCAAATGTTATGCAAAGCTTTATATTCAGTCCCGATGAAAAAATAATTAAAAGACTTTTGCCAATACCTTTTAGATTAAGATATAGTGATGTATTTTCAATTATAGACTGTCTCGAAATAGAAATTGAAAAACCCTCAAATCCGCTAAAGCAAAGTTTAACATGGTCCGAATACAAAAAGTGTAATACATTAAAATTTCTAATATCTAGTACACCAAATGGTTTTATTAATTATATATCTGGTGGATTTGGGGGTAGAATATCAGATAAAAATATAATCGAATATAGTGGCTATATAAATTTTATACCTACTAATGTGTCTATAATGGCAGATAGAGGTTTTAAACAGATTAGTGGAATTTTAGATAAAAAAAACTGTAAATTAGTTAAGCCACCCAGTGTAAGTGCAAAAACAAAAAGTTCAAGAGGAGAGGTGAGAGTAGCAAAAAGAATAGCGGCTCTTCGAATACACATTGAAAGAGTTATACGAAGGATTAGGGAATTTGAAATGTTACATATGCATTCAGGTGTTAACAATAATTTATTATATTTAATGAACCACATTTTAATAATAGCTTGTGGTCTTATCAATGTACAAGAACCTCTTATTAAGTGATCATTAGTACGTTTTGTTATTTATTTATTTTATAATTTATAATATACTTAGTTTTAAGTTCGGTAAAAAAATGAAGTATAAAATAACAGACTAACATTGTGACATAGTTTTTATATTAGCAGAGAGAATATTGAACTAATATGTTTGTCTTTCGTTAAATATGTTGAATGCATAACATAAAACAATGTGCCTGAAGTTCTGAACGTTCATTTGAACGATCGGTGAAAGAAATATTTTTTTTTCTTTTGACCACGTTGTTATACATTTATAAAAAGAATGTATTTACTTGCTAGATTAATTCACTAGCAAGTAAATAAAATTTTTATAAATGCATAACGTGGTCAAAAGAAAAAAAAAAATTCTTTCACCGATCGTTCAAATGAACGTTCAGAACTTCAGGCACATATAAAACAAGTATTTTTAGGATTAAATTTTATTAAAAAGTATTATGTAATAATACATTTATATATTTTATGCATGTTGTACCTGCTGAATTTATAAATAAATAGGTAAGTACAAAAATTTCACTTTTATATTAGTTGTAAAGTTCCTTAAATTAAATATTTACTAAATTTAAGTATGTTTTACTTTCGATTGGCTCCTATGTTCATCGAATAATTTTTAAAATTCAATGAATCGAAACATTTATCAGTAAGTCATTTTAATAAAGTAAACAGAAATTATAAAATATTTATTTTTAAAATAGTACACAAACATATGATAAAAATATGACGCGAGTTGTAAATATAAAGCAGACAATATTTATGCAAAAATACAACCAATAGAAATTCATCCATAGATCCACATTAGCAATAGTCACAGCCGTTAAATATACAGTGACAGCAGGTCAGAATTGGCCCCTTAACTGTTATGCGTTTTAATAACAAGTACACAAGTGGAAAACTGTTAAAGTAAATAACACTACAAAACCAACATAGTTATTAAATATTAATAACTTAACTTCATTATGTTACTAAAGTTTCTGAAAAAAAATTCGAAACCTTACAATGCTGTAGATACATCAAGGTATGGTTTCATAAAATATTTGGTTCTGTGATAAAAAATAAGACTAAGTATACATGTACCTAAGGTAATTTTTTATATAAATCCAAACATTAAGAAGTTTTTTCTTTCAATTTTTCTGTCCAACGCACACATTATAACTAATTGAAAAGTTATTTTTGATAACACTACATCTTCGACAAAGCGGGATATATAGCTGTTTTCCAAAACTTGGTAGCTTTCATCATTATATCGAGACACTGGTTTTTGTTGAAAGTTACATCAAAAATTTGTACTTCCTTATTTGTTTCAAAATTGGGTGAAGCCACACAAAATAGTCCTTTTTCCCTTCGACAAAAAAACATTTGTAGTTGTAACTGACATAAGTATTTTTTATTTATCTCTCCATTACGCACATAGTTCTCGACGGTTTTCTCTTTACTGGGACATTTAATTTCGATGCAGTACGTCTCTGAAACACCATCAGGGGAAGCACCAAATATGGGAAATTGCTGACATAGAAATAAACCAGCATTCTCAATAGAAATATTTCTTTTCATGGACACTTCTTTCCTAACAGAGTTTTCCAAACATTTTCCCCTACAAATTGCAACTGTTTGAGGTACCTTTGAGGCTCCCATAATACTCTCTGTTAATGTCCCATCCAAGACTCTACATTTTGCTGCCTCATAAATATTTGAGGCTGTTATCCTTCCGAACCTAAGTTCATACCAATCATTCGATTCGCTTTGGCTTCTAGTATTTTTTTCTGCTTCCTTGCACATATACTCTGTCATACAAGATTTTAAAAAATTTATAAAATCATCAGCATTTCTGTCCTGTAATTTAACTTCTGTATATTGTAACCAAAGTTGATGTAACAACAAATCTTTATATTTTATTGGCCTATATAAATCAAATATTCCTCCAATATTATTTGGTAATTTTGACGATAATTCTTGAGGATAGCTGTCATTTCGCGGACCTAATGCAGGTATTTGTTTATCTACCAATGACTGAAGGTCCATTTTTGCGTTTTTAATTTCTGACAGGAGCGATTTCTTCCAATAACAATCTGTTGATGTTGGGGCTGGTTCTTCGCTTCTTCTGTGCAACCATAAAAGAAACGCAACTCCATGTTTGCAACCACCTTAAAAAAACAACGGAATCATGACTATTTCAATGTAAAACCTTAAAAACAAAAATAGGAAATAAATAGATTTTGCTTATTTATAAAATTAATTGTATTAAAAAATAATTTTTAGAAAAAATCTAACGAATAAAATGATTTGTTTGTTCTTGTTCTTTACTTGCCTTCTGATGCAGCACAATCATTGCATTCACAAGATAACACCTTTTCATCACTTTCATCTATTAAAACTTCTACTTTGTAAGCTTTATTGTGGATTTTATGCTCTGGAGTAATTTTTCCTTTTACACAACATATTGCTCCTTCTCTTTTGAGTTGAACATATCCCACTGCATTATCTCCGTATGACTGTTTTGCAGAACTAAAAACACATGTATTAATAAATTAGGTATATTTGAATGATATTGAAGAAACAAAATTCTGTCTTTATTAGATTGTTTTCTTTAGGTTTAATTCAAGCTGCCAATCATTAACTTACCGCTTCGTTTTTACATTTTTCACTTCTGCTGACAAAAAGTTCAAATTTGACACATAAAAGTCATTCACCATTTCACTATCAACAATAGGAAGATTGTCACTTGCTGCCTTCTCAAAACCTTTCTCCATTTTCTAATGTCCACACAGTACCCACACACTTTTAAATAATTAATACGAAACAATGAAACAAAATCTAATACGATCACAAAGTAAATAATACAATAACATAACCTGTACTATTTATTAATTTCCAGTTACATTTCAGTGTTGCCAAGAGTCACTTATTTGTTGACATTCGACATATAAAAGCAAATATTAACAGCCCGTTTCTTCTGTTAATTATCATTTTTTATATAAGTAGATGGTATGAATGAATGTAATTTGATTATTTTTAAAATCGAAGATAAATAGTAAACATAACTTAGCAAAATAAATAAAGCATTTCCTCTAAACCTAAACATTCATATACATTGGGCAACATTGAAATAATCTCATCAGCAGGCTTCAAGACAAGAAATGCTCTCCACCGCTAAGACATAAAAGTCAACAGCTTCGGTAGAGTTCGTATGAAGCCGGCAATTATTTAATTTTGATTGGTAGTGTCGCCGATGACGTATATTTAAATGCATTTGATTTATAATATTTTTATTTCTAAAATATCTATTTAAAATGAAAAGATTATATAATATGAAGTGTATATATTGTAATTATTAGGTTTTAGTAAATGATTTATGACACAATAAATATCAAATTCAATTACGCGGGAAAGGCCCATTCTGTAGCTTTCCATAATACTTGCTCTTTTATGAATCACTTTAAAGTTAAATCCTATCTTTAATCGGCATCGCCTAAGTGTTTGTTCACTAAATGACACTACACCTGTTGTTCTCAGTTCCATATGTACTCATTGTACCGTTGGTATCTCATTTTCCTTTACTTACTGTAGATTAAATCTCTTAACAACTTTACCACAGACGAATCTATTGCTCATGATTTTCCTTTGTCCGATTTTGCTTTTCGATTATATAGTCCTTCCTTAATTAATTTATAAATAGTTTGTTCTGGAATTTCTGTTAAGTAGGCGGTTTTATCCCGTTTCTCCTTCACTTTCTTTTATATTTTTATAAACATTTAAAACTACTTTTTGGGTATGTTCACATAAATGTTATCTAGAAACTTTGTCTGTAATTTGCAAGCTGTTAATAATCCCCATACTTTCCTGTCTTTCCCTGTTAATGGTAGGTAAAGAACCTTCCCAAGGCCTAAACATTTTCAAGATATTATTTTACGACACCCACTTATAAACACAAAACACCCGAATTATTCACTTCCCGACAAAATATTTATAAAAACACTGCATAAAATATACTAAAACACAAAGGAGAATATCATGTACCTGTTAAAGTATATTACCCTTTTAAACTCTCTTAATCTAAATATAATGTAAACACAGATCACCAACTATATTTATTTTATAGAGCACATAGAAATATATTCTTAACTGATGCGGTTAATTTGAAATTTCGTGACATTGACAATATTAAAAGTTCGACTCTGTCGACCCCGCTAGGTCGTAAAATATTTTCCGTAGGGGCGAGTTGGTAAATATGAACAAAATAAATTAATTAAATATTTGGAACAGGTGCATTCTCGTCAATTTACTTTAATCATTCCAGAACATACCTTATATGTGAATAATGATGTTCTATGTATTAAGTAGTATAATATATATATAATATTTAATATGTTACCTTTTACCTTTTTTGTACTATTTTTTAGTAATTTAAGTTAGCTAGATAGGTTTTTGTATCAACTTGTAACCCAAAAAATTAATAGATTATTTTGTTTTCATGTTGTTTAATGTTGATTTATCGCTCATTCAAATTATGATAGCTCGTTGTTTCCTTATTTTGCCTGGCCTAGTTATAGTTTGAAGTTGTAGGTAATATCTGTTTTAGTTGCTTTCCCTTACGAAAAATAAGGTGGCGTTCAACTATAGTTTTTTGTTGAGCCTGGTAGAGCTGTGTATCTATTTTTTTGTAATTTTCTGTTAGTGAGTCTTTGCCAAGGTAAGCGATAACCAATTATAAACCAAGCTATCAAGGATAACCTGCACCTTGAGGTCTTATGCTCTAATGTGAATTATACTTATGATTGCAGATTCAGTATAACTAAAAATCAAGGTTATAACGAATTGGCCACACCTTTCTTGCTCCTTTCACTCACAATGTCTTTTTACCCTTGCCTAATTTAATAATGCCACTCTGACGTCTTACTAACATAAGTCCTTCTTAAAATATACGTAGGGATTAGTTTGTTTACTTTTATTTTTTTGGGATATTTCTAAAAGCAAGCACAATGCGATTTTCCATACACTTCTAAATAAAAATTACGTTTATCAGTAATGCGGACTAAGAAGCCTTATCGATATGGTGGGCGCCCTATCTGGGAGTTAACGAAGGATTATATACAGGAAAACATGATGATAATCCGACATAAGGGCAGGCAAACTTTTCGAGGTTTCTAAGAGCACATCAAACAAGACTTTCGTGGAGAAGTGGCACGTGGCCTACTTGACGGAATAAAGGATATAAACGAAATCATAAATCCGCTCTTAAATATCCCTAATTCACTTGGACAGTGAAGGAATTAATCTTGTATGCCGGGTACTTTCGGAAAGTTGGGTGATTATAGTGAGTATTCCTTCTGGCGCATCCACCATATTGAAATGAAATATGAGTTACTGAAATATGAGTTACTGTGGTGGAGCAGGGTGAAAACAAATACATGGTATCTGATACCACGTATATCTACAATGCTCATTGAATTAAACTATGAGTGCTCTATGAGTGTGTTTTGTAAAATAAATTGAGATTAATATTAAATTATGACATACTATACAGGGCGTCTCACCAAGAATTGAACCTACCCATATAAGCAAAAGTACGCAACAAAATATTTTTTAAATTTTGTGAGTTGTTAAAGTCAGTGTGGCCAATATAAATAAAATAATACAAGCATTGGTACTTCCGGTTATTTCGGAAGTCGACACCAACTTGCTTGTTTCAAACGGAGATATTTGAGGTTTTATAAAAAATTTGTCAGGTGCAATGGTTTGCCATAATCGTTATAACTTTCTTTGTGTAGGAGATCCTCATTTACTTTTTGGCGCGTAGAATAAACATAACATGAGCTACTCTCTACAATGGAAATAAATTCCTTAATAATATGCCAAATGTTCTTTTTTTTACGTTACATTTCGTCAAATTCAAACCTCAAACACTTTCTTAGTTCAAATAGAACACCCCGTATTTTTTTACATGAAACTAAATTTCTTTTTACTTCCCTCGCATACCAAAGGGAAGTATTGTATTCGACAAAAAGTCGCTGGCTGGCTGGTAAAATTTTTATGCTACACAGACAGATACTTAATTTTCAATTCAAATTAACATATTAGTGTTAAGAAAGGTGTTGTTAAGTGATTGTATGACAGAGCCAAATTTATTTCTTCAAATGATGTACCTAATATTAACGAACGAAAAGCAATGTATAAAAACTGTCTTATTAAATATTGATTATTTAATCCCGAGAGTTTTGTTGATAGTGAGTTATTGAACATTGGTACTAATGAGAATATACTATCATAACCTGAGGTATTTAGGTCAATGTCAGTAATTCCATAAATACATGGTATATCGGATAAATTACGAAAAATTGGAAATAGGTTTCCAGTACGAAATATTTTTTAAACGAGCTTCACGCTAAGATCAGTTTTATCAAAAACTAAACCTCTGAATATTGTACAAAATTCAAAAAAATGTATTTATAGTGTTCTGTGTGAGTGCGAAAAATATTATGTAGGTGAATCATCTAGACCTTTCAACGTAAGGCTTGGTGAACATAGAAACTACGTTAGAATGGGAGAATTTGAAAAATTCAAAATTTGTGAACACGCGTGGTGTAATAATCACAGGATTCCATGGAACTCGGCAAAGATTTTGGAAATAGAGAGCAACGGAACTAAAAGAAAACTTAAAGAATCCGCGATTCTTTTATTAAACGAGGATAGAATTATTCAATAGATTTTGTACTAGTTGGTTGCCCATCCTTAGAGACGAAGTAAGTAAAAATAAGATAAATATAATTTAATGTTTCACGTGACTATGGAAATACATAAACAACGAACTGTCATGGTTGACGGCCAAAAAGTTTTAGTGAACCTGAACGTTAAGTAGATGTTCTTCCGAAACGTTAACTACCTATAGCTCTCATTTTCATACTTTTGTTCTAGTTTGCATATTTTAAGGTTTTTTCAAACAATTAAGTATTCAAGAACCAACCTCTGTCTGATCCGTTTGGCGCAGAGGTTTTTTCATTAAAATTTTTAAATATTTTTCAGTCGTAAAATACCCAACAAAAAGTAAGAAAATCTAATATGCCACAAATAAACAATTATAGACAATATTCTAAACCTATTTCAAAAAAACAAAGAAACAAAGGAAAATTTTTGAAATTTTCTTTCTATTACTATAAAACAGATATGGAAAAAATATTTTTTATTGCCCGAATTTAAAATTTCCACGTCTCATGGCATTGTAAACCTATTTCAGAAAAAAAAAACGTTTTGAAAATAAAAATAAAATCTCTTTACCACTACTATAGAATAAATGATGTAAAAATTTTTTTTCTCAAATTTTGAATTTCCATGTTTCATGGCATTCTAAACCTATCTGAAAATAATTTTTGAAAATTTTCCCAAAGGAATTTTTTAAAATTTTTTACCACCACAATAGAATAGATGACGAATGGATTCATTCTAAACCTATTTAAAGAAAAAAAAATCTTTAACCAGTTCCACTGTAATGTATTTATAAGTTAAATTATTTATTATTTAATGCAGTATTTTTTTAATTTAAACGTAAAATATTTTTTAAATATTGTAATTTTTGCAACTTCTTTGGGATTAAAAATATTTGAAAAAAGCGCTATTTCATATTTCACCACCGAGTTGCTGTTATACAGGATGTAACTCAAACATATTTAACTAATTATTAAATTTTGATGGTAGGGAATAATTGGGATTCAATTTCTTATGGTTTATTAAAACTTATTTCTTAAGCTATTAATACACAGTTTATTCATTTTTTTATTTAGGAATGAGAAAATCAAAAATATGATTGTCAATAACACATCGTTTAGAACTTTGCAGACTACTTCTCAAAAGGCGGCGCCAAACCACTCTTGAGTGAATAAATGAACCAAGTAGTACGTCCAAATTAAGTAGAGGTATAGTTGTCTTCATTCGTTTAATGCACATAAAAAACCTCAAAGCTGTGCCGCTTATACTTGAGAACATGCATTGAGGGGAGATCAGGGCATGTCGATTTTCGAGCTAACTCCTCTATAACATATTAAATATTAAATATATTATACCTACTAGTTGTTTATTTTGTTCATATTTACCAACTCGTCCCTACGGAAAATATTTAACGACCTAGCGGGGACGACAGAGTCGAACTTTTAATATTGTCAGTGTCGCGGAATTTCAAATTAACCGCATCAGTTAAGAATATATTTGTATGTGCTTTATAAAATAAATATAGTTGGTGATCTGTGTTTACATTATATTTAGATTGTGAGAGCTTAAAAGGGTAATATACTTTAGCAGGTACATGATATTTTCCTTTGTGTTCTATCGTATTTTATGCAATTGTGTTTTTATAAATATTTTGGCGGGTAGTGAATTATTCGGGTGTTTTGTGTTTATAAGTGGGTGTGGTAAAATAATATCGTGAACATGTTTGGGCCTTGGGAAGGTTCTTTACCTAGCACTAGCAGATAATGACAGGAAAGTATGGGGATTATTAACAGCTCGCAAATTACAGAGACAGTTTCTAGATATAATGTATGTGAACATACCCAAAAAGTAGTTTTAAATGTTTATAAAAATATAAAAGAAAATGAAGGAGAAAGCGGAAAACCCGCCTACTTAACAGAAATTCCAGAACAAACTGTTTATAAATTAATTAAGGAAGGACCATATAATCGAAAAGCTAAATCGGCCGAAGGAAAATCACGAGCATTAGATTCGTATGTGGTGAAGTTGTTAAGAGATTTAATTTACAGTAAGTATAAGGAAAATGAGATACCAACAGTACAATAAGTACATGTAGAACTGAGAACAACAGGTGTAGTGTTATTTATTGAACAAACACTTAGGCGATGAAGATTAAAGATAGGATTTACCTTTAAGGTGGCCATTCCCTAGAAAGAGACATCCGATAGGGAAGCATTTATAATTTTTGCCCATATTTTTTTTTCCTAGTACGTATATGTAAAAAACTATAAGAATATCTAAGTAGAACCATAACAAGACTATTAGTATGAATTTTCACTCAATAATTTCAGTGGATTGCAATATAGCTCTATTTAAAACTACAAAATAGGAAGATTAATATAATTTTTAAATTTAAATCTAGCTATTTTGCAACCCGCTGAAATTATTGAATGAAAATGCATAGTAATAGTCTATGGTTCTACTTAGTTACTCTTATAGTTTTTTTAAATATACGTACTAAGAAAAAAAAGTTACGGCCAAAAATAATAAATATGTCCCTATCGGATATTTTTTTGTAGGGAATGGCCACCTTAAAGTGACTCATAAGAGCAAGTATTATGGAAAACTACAGAATTGTACTGTGGCGTAATGAATATTTGCAACGTATTAAAAAATTTCGAAGTTGCTTGAAGTTCTCTAAAATCGAAATTATTTATTTGATACTTACTTATTTGTTTTCTAGAATTGAATTATTTATTTAGTAATTGTTTATTTGTTTTCTAGAACAGAATTAATTTATTTAATATTTGTTTATTTGTTTTCTAGAATTTAACTTATTTATTTAATCTGTGTCAATTAGATCAAGTTAGGATTATTGATATAAATAGTAATAACCTTAACTCTGAACCCACATTTTTTGGCAAGGAATTGCTTGTATCTCCTCGTGGTCCTTGCTTGGCAACAATAATAATTCTATAGATTAAAATATTATTGCGGAAACTGAGCAATAAGAGAATATTTGATAATTCTAATTTAGACTCAGAATTCATCATTGCTGAACAGATTTAAATTTCTATCAGGGTGCACAAAAATTTAAAGTACGGCTCTGTGAGACATCAATTATTATCTTAACGAGCCAAATTTATGGTCTGTCTTTTACAGCTTTTTTTACCTGAATGAAGGCAACTATACTGTTTATCTCATACTTATTCTGGGTATAAAAAGTGCCGGTGCCATTGTGCGGTAAAGAACAAAGATCCCCACATTTGTTATACCGACAAGAAGTTTGGGATAAAGTATAACAATGGATTCTTGCAACGAGAAACTGATTCAACAAAAAGCCATACCAATCTAGATGATTCAACCAAAATGGACCAATATACCAAAAAAGTTCAAATAAATAATAATATTAAGTCCAAGATGCTATCAAAGGAAACGCAGTGTAGCCGAAGAAGCATTTTAAGGGATATACGTCTATTTCTGGAATTAAATTTTCTTCACACATTTTTTTACCACCACAAAAAACAATAACAGACATTACCTAATTAAAGGATAGAACACTGAGAAAGACTCGGCGATCTCAAGCAGAATATATCAATGTTGATATGACGCGCGACTGTGTCGTATCCTATTAAGTGCACCGCGCCTCAAATTTCGCCTTTAATAATAATCATACATATCGAGAACTGCATATCGGATTCAGCTGAAATTTTCAGGATCACCTAATTTTTACTTTATCCACAAGAACTATCTTATAAATAAAATTCATTAAATGAGCCCATTGTTTTCTGGGTGATTTAAGCTAGTAGTTTTACTCCACTATTTGTATATTAACGATAGCGGGGAAGAGCTATTGTGATGGATATTCAGGAACAAAAGGTAATTATTAGATGCATAGCATGTCCAGTCCAGAGTTTCTCATATTAATTTGATCATTAAACTACTAGGCAGGCATTGATATTGTATACTGCGTGCAACGTTCAAACAAACCACATCGCATTTGATGTCGTGATTGTGTTTAGCCAAGCTACACCTTTATGATTAAAACAATATAAACCACAGATAGTTGGTAGTAAGGACAGAGTGCCAAAAATAAGAGGCTATTTTCGAAATAGCGACCATATACAGTTTAATCTAGAGTGTTCAATTTCTCCACTAGAAGTGAGCAGCATTAAATGTAGCGATCCCATAATAATTTATCGTTGTTTTATAACACATGCTCTGTCGATCCGAGACAGCATGAATTGGATAAAAAATATAATTAAACATTTAAAAAACTGCCACCAAAAATTTAATCCGCCTCACGGTATTTGTCGTAACTGTCTGTTGAGCGCATGACCTCCTTACCAGAGCTTATTCCTATCAGCTCTTTGGTAACATCAGTCCAGTATTTTGAAGGTCGTTCTCTCTCTTACCATCTGATTCTTCCTGTACTGCCAACCTTTCTATATTGTCCTTGTGGAGCTTGAAAATATTAGCGTTTCGTTCCGTGGCTACTCCGGGAACTCGTCAGTAAGGCTATTTAAAAAAATATATATTTATTCTTTTTAAACGTTACATTGCATTAAGCTTTGTCAGTAAGGCTGGAGTAGCTACTGCCTTATACGTGTTTCCAACGAACTCAACATGAACGACCGTATATGTACTTAGTGAATTAAATGATATGGCGGTGAGATGTAAGGAAAACGTCACGCGCCATATAATTCCCCCACCAGTGACAAAGTTACGAGAAACCCGATGGTAGAAGAAGAACGATGGATAAGGTGGACGGAAACGAGGCGAGTACCCCACTCTTTACTTGACGTACTCTACCTGCATCAGCACGATTCTCGGAGAGGGACTAAGCAATGTAATGGTCGAGGAGCAAATAACTCATAAACTCGAACATATGCTTGTGCGCGTGTCTCCGTAGGGTGTAGAGTAGGTGTAGAATACGTCGTAAATCACGTTGCGTATTCAGATCACGACGGGGTCATCAGTTGTGAAGATTGAAAATATTAGCGTTTCGTTCCGTGGCTACTCCGTGAACTCGTCAGTAAGGCTATTTTGAAAAATATATATATTTATTGTTTTTAAACGTTACATTGCATTAAGCCTTGTCAGTAAGGCTGGAGTAGCCACTGCCTTATAATTTTTTTCCAAAGAACTCAACATGGCCGACCCTATATATACTTAGTGAATCAAATGATGTGGCGGTGAGATATAATTATGTATATATAATTCCCCACCAGTGACAAAGTCACGAGAAACCTGATGGTAGAAGAAGAACGATGGATAAAGTGGACGCAAACGAGGCGAGTATCCCACTCTTTACTTGACGCACTCTACCCGCATCAGCACGATCCTCGGAGAGGGACTAAGCAATGCAATGCTCGAGGAGCAAATAACTCATAAACTCGAACATATGCTTGTGCGCATCAGTTGCGGAGTTTGAAAATATTAGCGTTTTGTTCCGTAGCTACTCATTTGTGAACTCGTCAGTAAGGCTGGAGTAGCCAGTGCCCAAACGCTTTTCCAACGAAGTCAACCTGGCCGCTCGTATATATACTTAGTGGGCCAAATGATATTGCGGTGAGATGTAAGGGAAACATCACACGCCACAGTCCTCTAGCTGATTAATGAGGCCATAAAATAAAAACGGGTTTAAGCTATGATACCATACATCACTATTTATTCACAGAAACCTCAAATCTATTACACAAATTAAACCTTATCAACTCAGACACGAAAGAAAGCTATTATGTTACGTCAGCTAAAATATTAATATGGTGTAAAAACATTTAACAGCACTAATACTTTAGGTAACTCATATCCAATGTTATAAACGCATACACAGAAACTTATGTTTTTTGAAAATATTGTAATCCTCTGATGATGATTAATAAATCGAAACGTAAGAAATACAAAATTACTAATTTAAACTAACCGCAAAATTTCAAGATACAACGGTTAAGAAAGCAAAAATATCTATATGTTATAGAAAACAGAATTATCAGTTCTATCTTTAATTTACCCCCAGACATTCTTGTCAGTGCATATTTCGGAGAAGAAAATTATTTTATATAACTTACTCTTCCTTGTATACATTAGAAAATTCAGTCTCAAGGGAGCAGTACATAATCATAGACTTCTCAGTGCAAATGATGTACATTGTACACGTTACTAACTATAGGCTAAGTAAGTTAGAAAACCCCTATACTATGCTTGCGCCACTTTAATGTACTTCCAGACAACAACGAATCATTACATCTCTGCAGATTATTCAAGACAGTCAGTCTTAAAAACGAATTATTAGAAATCTGATTCTATCTACCTATTTTAACAACATTCCTAATATTTCATTAAGTGATATGAACCACCAACATACAGTACCGAAAATAAATAAAAACAAATATTTTTTTTGAAACTAATTAATGAACTTTATATATTTGTCATAACAACAAATTTAAAAAAATCAAGATTCATCAGGACGACTAACAGTAATTAATACTTTGTGTTTGATAATTTATTCACTTTCTCCGAGGATACATTTCCAGATGTATTTAAAATTGCATACATTAGACAACTTTTGAAAGTAAAATTTAAAAACAAAATGGAAAATTATAGGCCCGTATCTGTTTCAAGTTAACTTACCAAGGTATTTGAAAATTATGCATCGAACATGTTGTCTCTAAAATCGCTCAGGAGTTACTTGCTTAGCAGAATACACTATGTAGAGATAGATGATATCAAATTTTAGGTAAATAGAAGTACAGTAGTGGCGGACCAGATAGAGATTACCGCTAAAGCCGTGCATTCTGCGTTTTTATCACCAACACCCCAATTATATAAATGGCTTTAGTAATCTTTAACAATCAGCTTGTTGCTTTTTGTCCTATAACACAATTTAGAGACCGAAATTGAACGAGATCTAGCAGCAAACGGTAGAAACATCAAATGTACAGTGAAGTAATTTCCAAACTAATTGAAAACTTTGTTTTCTTAATCACTTGATTCGCTTACACGATAATTAACTTTTATCTATCCAAGCAGTTAGAATACTTAGTAATCCTGAATATATTTCGGAATTAGTTCTCGGGAGTTATTGAAGTAAATCTTGAAATGGCTTCTCTTGCTAATGAATTTTCGAACAATGCTGTTCTATCCTTGGTTAATAAGGCATTTGGGATCATGTAAATAACTGTATTGTCTATAATCTAGGATTGCTCAAATAATTTGTGTTAATTAATTCATTCTTGATGTGCCTACTGGGTAGCTGAAATGAACTGGCATGGGCGAAAAACAGTTGCAAACTGTGAAAACGATTATAACACACAACATAAAGCATTACAAAAGAAATTTGATGTTTAAAAGTGAATTATTATTTGTTTGCTTAACTGTATTGAAATATATTTTTATAGAATTTTTAAAACAGCAGAAAAAATCGGTAAAGGAATTTACGCCGAACTTCCCTCTTTATTTGTGCGCGGGTCACTCTAACTAATTAATAATTACGAAATGACATTGAAAACAATAACCGGAATATAGTTATCACTATTATTACAAAGAAGACCTGGTAAGTTTTCGTCAAAAAAATATACAGAGTACTCATCCAACAGCAAAAGTTCAATACTAAATAACAGGTGCCAAATATGGAAGGCCTGCGCAAATACCTTAACAAATGTACACCATGAATTATTTCTTGGGATGACCATCCTGTATATTTTTCAATAAAAATATAATAGCATATGTCAAATGTTATTGCCATCTGATACATTTTCAATTCCACATTCACGTAGTGGAGTGGAAGTATAATGGTGGTTAAAAAATTTCATTTTTTTTTTGAAATTTTTCAAAAATGTTGGTTAAAAATTTTCAAAATCTTTTTTCATCTGAAACAGGTTTAGAATGTCGTGAAACGTGAAAATTTAAAAAATCGGCAAAAAAAAAATTTCCATCTATTCTAGTGGTAAAATTATTTTCCAAAATGATTAAAAAATTATTCAATTTTTTTTTCCGAAATAGATTTGGAATGTCATGAAACGTGGAAATTTTAAATTTGAGTGAAACAGATTAAAGATTTTTTCAATTTTTTTAAATTTGTTTGAGTAGGTTTAGAATGCCATGGAAACGTGTAAATTTAAATTTGAACAAAGAAAAAAAATCATATTTTTTAAATTTTTCAAAAATGGTTAAAAAAATTTCGATTTTTTTTCTTCGGAATTAGGTTTAGAATGTCATGAAACGTGTAAATTTTAAATTTGAGCAAAAAAAATTTTTCCATCTATTCTAGTGGTAATTTTTTTTTCCAAAATGGTAAAAAAATGTTACATTTTTTTTTCTTCCTAAATAGGTTTGGAATGTGATGAAGCGTGGAAATTTTAGATTTAAGAAAAAAATAATTTCAACTGTTCTATAGTAAGTACTTAGTGATTTTTTTCAAAAAAAAATTTAAATTTTTCAGAATTTTTTTAAAATTTTTCTAGTACGGTTAGAATACCATGGAAACGTGGATATTTCAAATTTGAACAAGGAAAAAAAACTCCATCTATTTTAGTGGTAAAAAATTTCTCAAAAATGTTGGTACAAAACATTTTCAAAAAATTTTCTTTTTAAATAGGTTTAGAATGCCACGAAATGTGGAAATTTTAAATTTGAACAAAAAAATATTTTTTTCTTCATCTATTTTAGTGGTAAAATTTTTCAAAAATGTTGGTGGAAAAAATTTTCAAATTTTTTTTTTCTGAAATAGGTTTAGCGTGTCATGAAACGTGGAAATTTAAAATTTATGCAAACAAATTTTTGTTTCACTATTTATTCCGTTTAGACGGTCCACCCTGTATATTTTCCAGTGAAAGTTTTACCATTTCTTCGCTGACAGTAGGGTCAACTACCTACCAAAGTTGACTGCTCTCCGTCAAGTAGTTTTTTAGTAAATACACCAACAGACAGACAGACAGACAGACAGACTGACGCAATTGAAAATCCTATATTTTCGTAATCTACGTGTTCTGAAACATCAAAATCCGAAAAAATCTCTGAGGGTGATTTATATGAATATTTCCCTTCGGTATGCGAGGGAAGTAAAAATAACTATGTATGAGAACTAAGAGAAAAGCTATGAGTGAAAATATTAATAAAATCTTCGCATTCTTTCGATAACCTGAATTCTCGTTATGCTAGCAAATTAATATCCTAAAATAACTTTGTATAATTTCTTATTTGAAAATTCTCATTCAACAACTGACATCTACACAGTACCCTACGGCTATACATATTAAACTAGTGTAAAGGCTAGATATTTCCAAAAACAGAATGATAGATTTCATGAAAATGTAATCCATTAGAATGAAGAGTTTTTAAGACAAGGTAAATAAATTCATTTTAGGCATTTGCTCTCATTTCTAACTACATCCTCATTACCGTAGGGGGTTGTGTAGATACTAGTTTAATCTTCATTGCAGTAGGAGACTGTGTGGATGCTAAGTTGTTGAATGAGAATTTTCAAATAAGAAATCATACAAAATTTTAGGATTTTAATTTGCTAGCATAACCAGAATTAAGGTTACAATATAATATAACTCTCTGCAGAGCTATCGGATACATACTAAGAAGGTTGCAACATTAAAATTAAAAGAGACATGTACGCAAGTAGATAGCTACAAGAACAATTTTAAGAAAATTGCAGAAACACAAACAATGATCAATTTATGAGATTGTGATGACGATAAGAATTTCTCAGTATATAAATATTTAATTAATTAATGATTAATTATGATTTCAGAAGGGGTTTGCCTATATTCCTCAACTGAATAAAAACAATGCATAAGTAAATGCTTTTTGATTATCGCCCTAAATTTATTAGGATAAGACAAGGATTTTAAATAGTTAGGTAGATAATTGAATAATTTAAAGTCAAAAATTGTTTTTGTCTTCGAGAGCTGAAAGCTATAACCTTACCTTTTAGTTATATTAAATCCGCCATCATAATTATAATTCAAAATAGAGCATAAGATTTCAGGGGGCAGATTATCCTTGATAGCTTGGCTTAACATTGGTTATCACTTACCTTGGCAAATACTTAATAACAGGAAATTACCAAAAAATAAATACACGGCTCTACAAGGATCAACAAAAATCGATAGTTGGACGCCACTCTTTATTTTTAGTTACAGGATATCAACTAGTACACAATTTCTGCTTACTTTAAACTATAAATTGGCAGGGCAAAATAAGGAAACACCAAGCTATCCCAGTTTAAATGAGTGCTAGCTTAATGAAATTAAACAACTACTAAAACAAATAATCTATTACATTCGGAGTTACAAAAAACAAACAAAATACTCTAGTCATAAATACTATTACAGAGATAAATCGATACAATATTCTGTATCACCCGGCCTGAGCTCAATGACCGTTCTATAACTTATAACTTACTCACTAAAATTACTAGGAATTGTACAACAAATAGTATTTTAACAAGGATTAAACCAGTTAAACTAATTACATAAATCAACATAGTACTCTAAATTTTAACCATCCAAAGGTTTCACAACCGAATACCCAAATTGGGGAGAGATACATAAAGCTTTCGGCGCGTAACAGTTTTTCTATTGTTTCTGGACAACCTTAAATATATGGGGCCTCTTGGGGCATCTAAATTGTCAACAACTCAAGTTAATGTGGCCACGATTAATATCAAAGCGGTCAAATTGTCTACCGATCTTACTGGGGAAGGAAAAGTCAATCACGAAACCATTTCTTTAACGGCACTAAAAATATTGTTTCTCCACGCGCGTAGCGTTGAGCTACCACAATTAGTACATAAAATAGAAAACTTACAGTTTCATTCCTGAACATATGAAGGTCAATGGACGGATGGCACTCAAAAAATGAACGTACAAACTACAAACAAGGTACTTAAAATCACAAATTATCATGGATGGCATCAAAGCAACTAATTCAGATTAATCACGCAATTTGCTGATATTTAATACAGATTCATTCTGTCATTTAAATGACTATTAAATATTTGCACTTTGTTATTTACACATTACTCTGATGCATAATTTAACATAAAACGTAGCTGCAATACTCAAACACGTAATCATCACAATAAAAAGACTTTAAATTTTCTGACTTAAACAACTCGACTGTGTCCCATTACAGCCATTGATAGACTCATTACCACTTAATTATATCGGAGAGGTCAAATTCACCTCTCCCGGGGTACCTATATCGGCTCGAAGCCAACCCTCGACTGCTTATAACTAACGAAAACTAACCCGCCGAGAAGTTAAAGTTTTACGACTGTACAAAAACAATTTTATAAATACACAAATTTTAAATATGCTTTCATTTAATTTAAGGTACTGAGTGTTCTTTGAAGACGTGACCATTACAAAGCATGGCGTTCGGAGATGACCTGTATTTCTAGTATCACAGTTATGAAATTAAATTGAATCTTATTTTTATAAATATCTAATAACGTAAAGACAGAAGGGGCATTACAATACAATACCTGCTTTCCTTCGGTATGCGAGAGAAGTAAAAATAACAAAAAAAATCTGACAGAATTTTCAAACAATTTTTCATCTTGAAAAATTTCTTTTATGAAATAGGTTTAGAATGCGCGAAAATTTTAAGTTTGAGCAAAAAATGTTTCAATCATTCTATGGCAAAGAAATTTTTAAAAAATTTGTCTTTGACAAAATATTCAAATTTTTCTTTTTGAATTTTTTTTTTATGAATTAGATTTAGAATGCCATGAAACGTGGTAATTTTAAATTTGAGCAAAAAAAATTCCCATTTTTCTACTGGTAAAAAAGTTAAAAACATTTTTTTTCTGAAATAGGTTTAGAATGTTTAAAAGTGAATTATTTATTATTTGTTTGCTTATAGTAATGAGGAACATATTTTTTATAGGATTTTGCAAACAGCGGAAAGAAAAACTATCTATGAGAACTGAAAGAAAAACTATATGTAAAAATATTAATGAAATCTTTACATTCTTTCGATAACCTGACTTCTGGTTATTTTAACAAGTAAAAATTCTTATTTGCCAATCTCATTACAACACTAGTATCCAACATAGTCCCGTACGGCTAGGCAGATTAAACTAGTATCTACATGACCCCCTACGATATGTAAATTCTGTTAAAAATGAGAACAATGAAAATGTAATTTATTAGAATGAAATTTTTTTTAAAAACAAGGTAGGTAAATAAATTAATTTCGGGCCTTTGTTCTCATTTTTAACTGAATTTACATATTGTAGTAGACGAGTAAAATTGGGAAGCAAAGTCGCTTAGTTTCCGAGAAAAAAAAACTGGCGTAGAACCAAACCAGACTTGGTGCGAATCTTTAATTAGGTGATCGTGTACATGAAACCACTTTTCACGACATTTTCTGGTGGTCAGGAACTTTTTTATTTCGAAAAAACTGTAAAAAAATGTTTTTTCCATGAAACATGTTTTTTAACGTCCCCACCGTTATATCTTTAAAAATAATTGTGCTATGGAACTGATTTTTTTTTTTAATTGAAGTAGACACAATAATGCTTCTAACTATGTACAATGTGATTATAAAATATATATTTTTTAATTGTTAAAATAATAGCAAAGTTAAAGTTGAGAATGTATTTTTCAGCAATCGAGAAAAAATTTTATTTATGAAAATATGTATATACATGCTGTGAACAAATTGAAGCCAATATATGAAAAAAGTTTTAGAATCATAATTTTTAATGTGCAGGTTATAGTATGTAGTCAGCGATTTTTTTAAAACGGGCTAAAACATATTTTTGCGCGCCCGGCTCTCATTATACTGCTTACCGCCTGCGGACTACGGTTGTTGGATTCATGTGTACTAATCGGGCTTTTATTAACAGCTCCAAAATAGGTACGAACCTAAGGTATAAACCTACCTTTTGTTGTTTTAAGGTAAAAACTATTTAAAAGCAGGTAAATATAAATCATTGTTATAAAGTAAGTAGGTACCTACCTAATAAGTAGGTTATTACACATTTTTGATTGAATTAAACCAAGACGCAGGAATAAAACAACTTTATTTTTTTTTGCAACTATTTTTCTATTGACAATTGAGTATTTAGTTACGTAGGTCCTGCGTTAAAAGCATTCTAGTTCGTCTGTACATTCATCGAAACCTTTAAATAACAGTATTTCAAGTACGACATTTACATTCGTTACAACATTTTAGGCCTTCTTTAACACAATCATATTTTCAATTTTCGCAATTTTTATCTGAACAATAAATACTTAATGAAACATCGTCACTTAAATTCCGTCCTGAACCATGTGCATTTATAAGTGTAGTTGGCATATTGCTTCTGTACGATATTCTAAGTTGATACATAAACCTGCAATAGTTGACTAAATGTATTAGATAGGAAATCTATTATTTAAATATATATGTTTACCTTAAGAAGGGGTGGTAAAAGGTGCCTTCAATTGAAGGAAGCTCCGTTTGTTATTGTTGCTAATTTGATCCTTAGGTCGTTTAATATCTGAATTTGTTTATTTTTGTTTTTGTACAGTACTAGAATCAATGTTGTAAAGATTTTTAAAGCTTCGTCTTTAGACAGCAATGGCAGTTCCGATAATTTTTGAAAAACAACAATGTTCATTAAGAACATCAAACGCAGATTTTTTAAATATTTTTAAAAAACAATTAGTGGTGTCGCAACCGGTAAAACAATGAAGACAAGAACAAACTGTAGTTCATAAAGTTTGCACTACCTTCTATATTGACAAAAATTGTCTGCTAGTGCCGTGTCTAAGTTGCATAACTAAATTAGTTCCATTTAAGTCAGAGACCGAAAAAAGGAGAGTAAGTAAAATTAATACATCTATATCAACTGACTTCACCAATATTTGTTTGCTAAATTTAGTTTCGTACATTGCATGCAAAACCATCCTGGTATCTTCCTCTTTGCTAAATATATTTTTGGTCATTTCTCAATTACGTTTATGTAGTGAAACTACTTTTTCTGTTAATTTAAATCCTCCATCTATTATTAATATTTCGTATTCGATTAAGTATTGTGCAGCATCTGTTGCAAATCGGCGCGGCGCGGCGGCACTGTATGATTGCAAAAAACGTTCTTGTTTTCAAAACTTGTCTTCCTATACGACAGTCTATATGATATTTTAATAAAATTTCGTCATTTAAAATATTATCTTTTCTGATACAATATTTCCGCGATGTCGTCTTTTTTCAGCACTAGATATTAGTGACGACAAACCTTGTATCCTAGGTCTTGGTACCACAGATTTGTCATCATCCCGCGCAATTTTCTTACAAATAATGCACTCCATTTAAAAGTATTTATACGTATACTCTAAATCCCGCAAACTACTAATATACGATTCAAATGTATTGACCCCTCATTTTAACCGCTAATATCTCAAAAATGGCGGACCAGAGAAAATTTGAAAAAATATGTGTTCATTATGTGTCTATTGTAAATTATTGACTGAAGTTTGAATAATGTAGATTGGACGGTTTTGAGGTTCTGTTAAGTTATGTTGAAAAATGCTCTACTTTTTAGGGAAATTTTGACCATACCAGTTTTAAATTAATTATATCTTGAAAAATATGCCTACTATATGAATAATATTTTAGATACCGATAAAGCACGGCATTTTTTGTACGAAGAAATTCTTTCATAATTTTTTATTCTAAAATTTGGCAGTTATTGTCAAAAACGCGACCTCATGTCTATTCGGCTATTTATCAAGGTATTTAAAATATTTTTAATAAAATAGTTAATCATATAAAATGTAAGGATTTTCAGAAAAAAGAATTGGTATATATCAAACATTAATTTAGTTATCAAGTGCATTAGATAATATTGCAGAACGCGGTCAATAATATTATCTATTGCACTTGATAACTAAATTAGTATTTGATGTATACCAATTCTTTTTTCTGAAAATGCTTACGTTTTATATAATTAACTATTTTATCAAAATTTTTGTAAATACCTTGATAAATAACCGAATAAACATGATCACGTTTTTTGGAATAACTGCAAAATTTTAGAATAAAAAATTATGAAAAAATTTCCTGGTACAAAAAATACCATGCCTTATCGGCATCTAAAATATTATTTATATAGGTAGGTATATTTTCAAATTTATAATGGATTTAAAACTGGTATTGTCAAAATTTCCTTAAAAAGTAGGACATTTTTCAATATAACTTAGCAGCACTTCAAAACTGTCCAACGTACATTATTCAAATTTCAGTGAATGATTTACAATGGACACACAATTTTTTTGTTTTTCTCCGTTCCTCCGTTTTTGAGATATTCGCGGTTAAGGTGAGGGGTCAATACATTTGAATAGTGTATTAGTTAGACGCATCCTACCTTCCATACGCGGTGTACGTACCTAGATAGTGGGCCGCAATAATACATACATATGACTAAGTTAGCGCACTTTTAAAAAACTCGCTGTTGCCACACGATACTCATTGGGAAAAAAATAATTATATCAAAAACTTTTCTAATGTTTGGGCTACATTTGCTTCACTGTATATGTATAAAAATTTTCAAAAATAAAAAAGTTTATCGATTGGTGAAAATTGTAATACGTAAAATTCAAATATCTAGTTTTCCTAATTTTTAAGGAAATGAAAATGCGAACTGTGTAAAAACCATTAGTACAGTTAAAAGCGCTATTGTGTGTACTTTAATTGAAAAAAAAAACAACGTCGATAGCAACATTAGTTTTGAAGATATGACGGTGGAAACAAAAAAAAACACATTTTATTTAAAATATAATATTTTCCCTTTTTTTAATTTAAAAAGGTCCAGACCACGAAAAAATGTCGTGACATACGATTTCATATGCCCAGTGACATGCTTAACAAAACCTACCATGTTTGACCTGGTTCTACGCCAAAAAAAAAATGGCACGATAGAGTCTCGAATTCGCTCCTCTATAGGGGATCATGTAGATACTAGTTTAATCTGCCTAGCCGTAGTGGACTATGTTGGATGCTAGTATTATAATGGGAATAGCAAATAAGAATTTTTACTTGTTAGCATAATCAGAAGTCAGGTTATCGAAAGAATGCAAAGATTTCATTAATATTTTTACATATAGTTTTTCTTTTAGTCCTTATAGATAGTCTTTCCGCTGTTTGCAAAATCCTATAAAGAATATGTTTTGGGTTTAGAATGTCATGAAACGTAGAAATTTTATATTTGAGATATTTTTTTTTTATTCATTATCTATTCGCTTTAGACGGTCCACCCTGTATATTTTCCAGTGAAAGTCTAACCATTTCTTCGCTGGCAGCAGTGTCAGCTCTCTACCAAATTTGACTATTATCCGTCAAGTAGTTTTTTAGATAATGCATCAACAGACAGACAGACAGATTGACGGAATTGAAAAACCTATATTTTCGTAATCTACGTGATCTGAAACTGAAAATCCGAAAAAATCTCGGAGGGTGATTTTTTCTCGAACACAATACTTTCCTTCGGTATCCGAGAGAAGTAAAACGTAGAACTGTTATTAGATAAAGAACATTTTACTCATTCTCTCTAATAAGAGCTATTTATTATTATTGTTATTATTACTTAAACGATTCTGAGGTACGATTAATCACTGATTATTTTCTTTTTCGATAGTGAGATTTCATTGTTAATCTTTTTCGATTCCAGTACAGAAGAATATAATTCTCACTGATAATATTTACTGGAGATTAGGGTTTCTGTCCCGGGAATCCCGGGACGGGATTTCTCGGGAATTATGTCACTTTTTATCGTTCCCGTTCCCGGGAAATAATAGTCGGGATTTCCCGGACCCGTGGAAATAAAAATAAGTTTTAAAAATATTAAATTTGGTGCTCCGAAATTTTAGAGAGCATGCGCGTCGGACGGCATTTATGTTTTATTTGGTTATTGTATTATTTCCTGTAGGTAGTGTTGTTGTGTCTTTTTAATTATAAATAAAACAAAACAAAAATGACGGATTTATTTTTTGACCAAAGAAAGAACAGAAAAAAAACATTTAAAAAAATCGGTAAAGGTATTTACACAGAACTTCCCTCGTTATTTGTGCATGACGGTCACTTTAAAAAATTATTAATTATGAAATGACATTGGGAATAATAATCGGAATATAGTTATTGCTATTATTACAAAGAAAACTTTTGGTCAAAAAAATATACAGAGTGCTCACCCAACAGCAAAAGTTCAATACTAAATAACAAGTGCCAAATGTGGAAGGCTTGCGCAAATACCTTTACAAATGTCCAACACGACTGAATTATTTCTTGAGATGACCACCCTGTACATTTTTCAATAAAATTATAAGGGTGCATATGCCAGATATTATTGCCATCTGTCACATTTTCAATCCCTCATTTACGCAATGGAGTGGAAATATAGTGGTGGTCAACAAAATTTTCATTTTTTAAAAATTTTTCAAAAATGTTGGTTAAAAAATGTTCAATATGTATTTCTTCTGAAATAGGTTTAGAATGTCATGAAACGTAGACATTTTCAAATTTGAGCAAATAAAAAAAAATCCATCTATTTTAGTGGTAAAAAATTTTTCAAAAATGTTGGTGAAAAAATATTCAACATTTTTTTTTCTGAAATGTCATGAAACGTGAAACTTTTAAATTTGAGCAAAAAAAATTTTTCCATCGATTCTAGTGTAATTTTTTTTCCAAAATGTTAAAAAAATGTTGCAAATTTTTTTTCCGAAAGAGGTTTGGAATGTCATGAAACGTGGAAATTAAAATTAAAAATTTGAACAAATAAAATGTTTCGTCTATTCTATAGTAATGAAATGGATTAAAAATGTTTAAAAAAATTTTTAAAATTTTTTTAAAAAATGGCAAAATAATTTTCTAATATTTTTAAAAATAGATTTAGAACGCTATGAAAAATAAAAAATTTTAATTTGAAAAAAGAAAAAAAATTCCATCTATTTTAGTGGTAATATATTTTTCAAAAATGATTAAAAAAAAATCATTTTTTTTCTATAGGTTTAGAATTTCATGAA
This sequence comes from Stenurella melanura, assembly GCA_963583905.1. Classification (NCBI taxonomy): domain Eukaryota; kingdom Metazoa; phylum Arthropoda; class Insecta; order Coleoptera; family Cerambycidae; genus Stenurella; species Stenurella melanura. Next base: position 116,323,468 of record OY757316.1, on the reverse strand, counting down.
ACGTGGAAATTTTAAATTTAAACAAAGGAAAAAAAATGTTTCTTCTATTTTAGTGGTAAAAAATTTTTCAAAAATGTTGGTGAAAAAAATTTTCTATTTTTTTTTCAGAAATAGGTTTAGCGTGTCATGAAACGTAGAAATTTTAAATTTGAAAAAAAAAATTTTCATTATTTTTTCCCTTGGGACGGTCCACCCTGTATATTTTCCAGTGAAAGTTTAACCATTTCTTCACTTACAGTAGCGTCAACTACCTACCAAATTTGACTGCTCTCCGTCAAGTAGTTTTTTAGTTAATGCACCAACAGGCAGACAGACAGACTGACGAAATTGAAAAACCTATAGGTATTTTCGTAATCTTCGTGTTCTGAAACGTCAAAATTCGAAAAAATCTCGGAGGGTGATTTTTTCTCGAATACAATACTTCCCTTCGGTATGCGAGGGAAGTAAAATGAATATTTGGATGATGTGACATTTTGAAACAAAAAATTTGTGTTTTTCAAGAAAAATATGAAAAATTTAGTATTTCCCGGGAATCTCGGGATTCCCGGGAACGACAAATTTTAGTTCCCGATTCCCGGGAATGAAAAAAAGTCGGGAAATCAGAAACCCTACTGGAGATTTTCTTCACATTTCTGCTATTGACGTTCGTCAGCAAGCTACATGAATACAGTCCTAATTTGTTATTGAAATTAATTTGTCAGGACTCGCGGATAACGGTTTAATTTTGTGCAAACTGAGTAATTTCAAATAATGCACATAATTTAAACTTTTACGAATGGAGAAATGAAGTTTGTCTTAAATATATGAAACAATAACGAGTTTGGGAGATTTTCAGCTTAATTTAATTTGAAACTTCAGTTCTTACTTCACAAAGTATTCGAGGATTGCGCAATCGGCCAGCAAAATCTGTTAGTGATAGATAGTACAAATAAATAAACTTAGGTTCTAGCCAATTGCCTGAATTATGAAAAACGCCAAAAAAAGTTTGTTATTGGTATCATTAGCTGAAAATGATGTTCTTTTTCCAAAAAAATACATCTAATTATGTAAATGTTATTACTTTATTACTATAATAATAGGAATAGTAGAATTATTTTTCTAAATATTTAGTATTTATCTGACAGTGTTAGATATACACGGTGGTCCAAAATTGGCTCCCGATATTTCTATGGTTGATAGTACATCCAAAAATAATGAAACCGCTGCCTAAGGAATCACTACTTCCACATCCAGATTTCTCATCTAAGTCACATTAGGGGGGGGTTGAAAAATATTAGAAGGAAATTTGAGGCCTTGGTTTCTAGTATATACACCAAATACCAAGTTTCTGTACTCTTACCAGCTTGCATTACTTATTTTTCCCTATTTACCACTACGTTCCCCCCACTCCTTCAAGTTTCTGTACTCTTACCACTTTGCTTTATTTATTTTCCCCTATTTACCCCTAATTAAAACCCTAAACCTTCAACGGAATAATCCCAAAATATAATCTAGTTCCTGAAGTCAATATAATATATACGTATAGCAAATTTCAAGTGAATATCTCAATTTTTCTTAATAACCCTTTTAATAATGGAGTGAGAGGTGCTGGGGCGATGGAAAATATTATAAAAAATGTTGTACTTCCCCCTATTTACCCCCCCAGCACTTCACCGGAATGTTCAAAAAACCATCCAGTTCCAGATCTCGTTATAATATACATGTGTACAAAATTTCAAGTCAATATTTTAAACCGTTTCGGAGAAAACGTGCGGACAAAAAGTTACAGACAGACAGACAGGCAGACAGATAGGCAGACAGATAGGCAGACAGACCGACCGACAGACATAAATACAGACAGAATTTTTTTTTTCGCTCAAATTTAAAATTTCGACGTTCCATGACATTCGAAACCTATTTCAAGAAAAACATTTAAAAATTTTTTTTTTACGATTGCTATACTTCCAATCCACTACGTGGATGAGGAAGTAATAGTCTTTTATATAAACTTATTTCCGAAAATCAATAATAGGGGCAGGGGTGGAAATGCCCAAAAATACCTCAGAATTTCTATTTCTATGTTTTCGTCATCAACAGCGTCTTCCTTCTTAAAATTCCTGTCTTCACAGGGCGAAATATTCTAAAATTATCCAATATGCGGTTTACAGTGTATGGTGATGATTTCTGTTCTTGTGAGTATCGAGTAGCAAATCTGTTACATGATCTTGGGATTACTTTATCACATTCTCCATAAATAATAAATAAATCTATAAAGTCTTCGTGGGTGTAATTAAAACGTGCTGGCAATTATTGACATAAGAGAATAACTGACATTACTGATTGTTTGTAATCATGGCTAAGTTGATGGTAATGTTACTTCCACATCCACATAGTGGATTGAAAGTATGGTAATCATAAAAAAAAATGATAATTTTTTTTTGTGGAAGTAGGTTTACAATTTTTAAAAGTAAATTATTATTTGTTTCCATATAATTGTAATGAAACATATTCTTTATAGGATTTTGCAGGTTTAGACCGTCATGAAACGTTGAGATTTTAAATTTGAGCGAAAAAAAAAAAAAAAATTCTGTCTGTCTGTCGGTCGGTCTGTAACTTTATTTGCTCCGCACGTTTTCTCTGGAACGGTTTAAGATATTTCATACACGCATGTATTAAAATGAGATCTGGAACTGGATTGTTTCTCGAACTTATCCGGCGAAGGGTTGGGGGTAAATGGGGGTAAATAAGAAAAAATGAGTAAGACAAGCTGGAAAGAGTACATAATAATATACTTGAATTTCGGTATATATACTACAAGTGATGGCCCCAGATTTTTATATAATACTTTCCATCCCCCTCTACCACCTCCACTCTTATTATTACAGGGGCTGAAAAAATAAAATTGAGACATTCACTTGAAATATGGTACAGGTATGTATTATAACGATATCTGAAACTGAATTATATTTTGAAATGATTCCGTTGAAGGGTTGAGGGTTAAATATGGATATTCACTTGAAATTTGGTACATGTGTGTATTATAACGACATATGTAATTAGATTATATTTTGAGGAAATCAGTAAAGCAAGCTGGTACAAGTACAGAAACTTGGATTTGGTGTAAATACTAGAAGTCAAAACTTTATATTTTTTTAAAAACATTTTTCAACCCCTCCGCCACCCCCACTCCATTATTAATGGGGGAAGGAAGATGAAGGTGACCAGGGTTGTAATAACCTCATTTTGTTCGTATGGTTTTCTACAGTTAATTTTCACTAGAATTTTTAATATCCGCAATGACGGTACCCCCAATGTCACCTGCTTTTGGGAATTTGCTACGCGTACGTGTTATAATGACATCTGGAAAAATAATTGCATTTTGACATGGTTCCGTTGAAGGGGGGGGGGGCAATTAGAGGTAAATAGGGGAATATGAGTAAAGCACACTGGTAAGAGTACAGAAACTTGAGATTTGGTGTATGCACTGTGGCTATTTAAGAAGGTTTTAGTTTGCCCAAGTAGTTCTTATGTGGGCCACCCTACGAGCGACGTGGTTAGAGGCACAGGTTTCACCTGGCTAGCACAGTAAAGATACGGAGAGCAAAAGGGCGTTGAGTTCAAGGCTTGGGCGCCATTGATTACTTAGTGTAATCTAAGAAAATTAAAGATAAAGATAAACAAAAGACAAAAGTTACATATATACAATAGTACTATATTACAAAAATATTATATTACAAAAAATGAACTATCACAGCATCAACGATATTGTATAGCAAAATACTAGACAGAAATATATACAAAATAAATTACATTACAAAACAATATACTATATTACAAGATACTCTATATTACAATTTGCTCAACGGCAAGGCAAATCTGAGAACCAAAAATATATTACAAAAGATACGTCTCGTAACTTTCACCTCAATACTAAAATTCGTATATTACAACAAAACTAGGAACTTGAGATTCCTTACGAGAGATAAAATAACTATATTACAAAAGATATGTCTCGTAACCTTATCTCAAAGTTCATAAACTTAAACACACTCGTTACAACAAAAATTTGAACCACGACTTACTATATCACTAAGAAACATGCATTATAATACTACAACAAAATATTGACGACGAGGAATCAAGATAAAAGTAACTACGAAAACAATACTACGGCAAAGTATTTGCGACAACGAATTCAAGATATAAGCAACTACGAATTAATATACAACAAGAGGTTTAATTATAACAACGGATTTAAAATGCAAATAGCCAAAAATATTTCAAGAGATTTCACTTGAATCTCGGTGTTGTGAGAAAGGCTTTGCAGCCACAGCCATAGATTATAAGTATAGATAGATAGAATCTAATACGTTAAATTTAGACACTTTTGGCTCTTATAGCTCAACAATCATGTGAAAATAATCCCTTTTACTGGTAACAATCAAAAGTACTTATCTTTTATTTTGTTATCCTGATGGAGAGAACTCCTAACTACGGCCCTGTTCTCCGATGATTATGGATTTAAAAGTTATGTTTCACATGTGGCTGCCTTAATCCCATTTTGGGGTTATGAAATCGTAGAAACGTTCGTACAAGATTTGTCGCCAAGAGAAAATGAAAAAAATCTCTTCGCCCAGAATGTTTTCGTATATTCCAATTCAAAATGTAGTATAGAAAGGTTGACTTCATATGAATATTGCTTGCTTAGTGAAAACGCAAATTGAATGTAGATAATCTCAAATCTTGCTCAGCAATTAATATAAGGTTGAAATACTTCTACGTTAAAATCATTAGACGCGAATAAGTTTTGTTATTAAGAAATTAATTCTTAATTTATAAGAATATGAGAAAACTCTATGAGAAAATACGTATATTTATAATTATGAGAAAAGTCTATGAGAAAACTCTACGAGAAAAACCTAAAACAATAATTCAAATGTTAGACGGTATTTACCGGTATAATAATAAAAACCTTACCTCATGTGATCATCACGAGGTTTTTCAAATTCTAACATCCCCATTACAGGTCAAACAAAATTATAAATACGTCTAATTAGTTCAATGGTTCAACGAGAAAGAGTTTCACCCGGCGTTATTTAGTTGAAATATCATTCCTGGTGCGCTATCTAGTATTCGCGAGCGTTAACTGCTGACAGATGACGTATATTCATTATAGTATAAGGAGTAATTAGTACTAAAGTTTGTGGGAATAATATTTCCGATAACTTATAATTTCTCTAACAAATATTAACAGTGTAACGAAGGATGCTATTGAGCATTCCGCATGTTACAACACTAGGAGCCAGGAACTCAGATTTATTTATCATATTTTGATTGACCACACTGACTTTAGCATCTCCCAAAATTTTCGAAATTTTCTGTTACATGCTTTTCCCTATATCGATCGATTCAGTACCCGATGAGTCACCCTGTATATAGAGAAGTATCACAGTGGTCTTGCTTCTCTAGATACCCAAAAAATGGCATTACATTGACTTTCACGTAAATTAGTGAAATAATCGTGTAAAATATTTGTACATTTACTGAACACACCCAGTATATTATGCAAATTTATTCCTGATAATAAAACGAATCCCATCTCGCCTTCTTACGTGGCACAATTCCGATGAAAAGTAGTTGACCCGTGAATGATATAAAAAAAACGCTGAATAAATTGAACAGGTCTATCACTCCACCTCATAAGAATGGACCCTATCGAGAGCAAATGTCAAACATACAAGACAAGCTTCCTCACAAAGGACGTGGTTATAGACATCGTCATTTATCTCGAATGCCAATTCTGCCTATAATGAAGTGGGACTCGGGGTAGACGCATGGAATTCACAAGGCGCGGTTACAAAGACACTACTTATTAATTGACATTGGTAGCTCGTAGTGAATCGATGCGACCCATCAAAGAAACAAATAGAATCTAAATACCACTAAAGTCTAAAATATAATTAAATACTACGACAGGGATCGCCACTCGAAACTCCAGAGACCCACAACTTAGTTCATTTAAATATATGGACATGAGGTTTTGAAAAGCTTTTAGGAGCGATTGGGCCTTTTCAGTGGCGTAGAAAAATTGAGGTTTTATGTTAGATTAAAAGTTAAAATAAGGGTGAGTCAAAAAATGTTCTTCATTTCCATTTGTAAACCCCTAAAAGATTGGATTAAGTATATCAAATAAAATTATATACAGGGTGTTGCATCATGAGAGGGACATAGCTTAATAGGAGGTAGAGAACATCAGTGGTAACCGGAACCTCCCATAGAAATGTCTCATTGGGCCTTCACTACGAAATTACAGGGTGTTAAATAATTTTTGGCCAAACCTGTTTTTTGTCATAACTTTGACAGGAAATGAAATAACGGATTCATATTTGGTACGGCTAATGTACAAACGAGCCCCAAGAGGTACATGTATAAAAAAAAATATATCCAGGTCCGGACTCACTATAATTTATGTTTCTTCTTTGCATCAATAAAACATCACCCTGTATATATTTTTTTGAAATTTCGATACGATATTCGAAAAGAGCAAGAAAAAACAAACAAAATGGCCTATTTCATTTTTTTGTTACACCTTCGTGATTATTTAAATACGTTGTTAAATGTGCAAGAAAATGGATTACAGAACCCTATTAAATGAGAGGCACGTGAAATAAATAGTTTTATAACTAAAATTTGCAAAAATTCTATTGAGCCTAGGTGGTCTGGGTGAATCCTAATTCCGGCACGTTTTAAAGGTCCATTTTGGTAAAAAACTGTGGTCCTAATAAGTAATCGGGTATGAAATAACAAAATTTTTAATCAATCACAGTAGGCTTGTTCAAAGAATAAAAGTGACAGATAATTTAAACCATTTAGGCCTAAGCAACCAGTTACTTTGATCAAGAAAATCATCAACATTTTATACTTAATAAAAATTGGAAGAGAACAAACTAAAATCTAAATAAATAAAATATTTTCCATTCAATTAACCATAAATAACAAAACAATAACTAAATGTGTTTAAAAATAAAACGTAATTGACACTAAAGTAAATTTTCAAAATGTCCTCCCCCAAATTCTGTGCATTTTCTTGCGCGTTTAGAAAGGTCACCAATTGCTCGACGTATCATTTCTGGATTATTCCGTATTTCGTCGCAGGTTGTAACGATGCGCTGGATTAAATGTTGTCTACTTTCAATTTCAATGCTATAAACCTCGTTTTTTAAGTGTCCCCATAAAAAGTAATCACAAGGGTTACAATCAGGAGATCTTGGTGGCCATTCATGTGGACCCCCGCGTCCAATCCATCTATTAGGATACACATTGTTTAAGTGTTCTCAAGCTTGAAGGTTAAAATGTGGTGGGGCCCCATCATGCTGAAACAACATGCCTCTTATACCGATATTTTCTAACATATTCGGTAAAATGTTTTGAAGAAAATCAAAGTAAATTTCACCATTCAATCTTTCCTCAAAAAAATGTGGCCCTATCAAATGTCTATTCACAAGTCCGACCCAAACATTTACAGAAAACCTGTGTTGCGAACGGCGTTGGCGTACCGCATGTGGGTTTTCCTGTGCCCATTTATGATTATTTCGTGAATTGTTTACTCCATCCCTTGTAAATTGTGCCTCATCCGTAAATAAGGTTCTGTAAATGACTGGGTGATGATTAGACAACCAACGACAAAATGCCAGGCGGGGGATATCGTCGCCTTGTTGAAGACGCTGTACCTGCTGGATATGATATGGATGGTAACGTTCTCTTTTTAGGGTTCTCCATACTCGCCAATGAGGCATACCAGTTGCCAAACTGATTCGTCTAGTGCTCATATTTGGGTTTTCTTGAACTACGTTTATAATATTGTTTTGTTCCTGCACACCTTGTTGTAAAACACGCTCCACAACTGCACAAGTAGGAAACTTTCTGTGTTGTCTTGCATACTGGAACACTGTATTAAAGGTTTTATGATTAGGGCATCGACGACCAGGAAAACGCAGCCGATATTCTCTTTCCGCCGACCTACCATTTCCATTGCAGAAACCATAGATGAATATTATGTCAGCATATTCCCCGTTTGTAAATTTTACTGGCATAGTTAAAATATTTTCACAAGTTTTCACTAACTAAATGCGGATTATTGACACATTAAATTACTAACAAACAATTATTCAACTGTTTAGGAGATTTCTTTTTATTATCTGTCACTTTGAACAAGCCTACTGTGATTGATTAAAAATTTTGTTATTTCATACCCGATTACTTATTAGGACCACAGTTTTTTACCAAAATGGACCTTTAAAACGTGCCGGAATTAGGATTCACCCAGACCACCTAGGCTCAATAGAATTTTTGCAAATTTTAGTTATAAAACTATTTATTTCACGTGCCTCTCATTTAATAGGGTTCTGTAATCCATTTTCTTGCACATTTAACAACGTATTTAAATAATCACGAAGGTGTAACAAAAAAATGAAATAGGCCATTTTGTTTGTTTTTTCTTGCTCTTTTCGAATATCGTATCGAAATTTCAAAAAAATATATACAGGGTGATGTTTTATTGATGCAAAGAAGAAACATAAATTATAGTGAGTCCGGACCTGGATATATTTTTTTTATACATGTACCTCTTGGGGCTCGTTTGTACATTAGCCGTACCAAATATGAATCCGTTATTTCATTTCCTGTCAAATTTATGACAAAAAACAGGTTTCGCCAAAAATTATTTAACACCCTGTAATTTCGTAGTGAAGGCCCAATGAGACATTTCTATGGGAGGTTCCGGTTACCACTGATGTTCTCTACCTCCTATTAAGCTATGTCCCTCTCATGATGCAACACCCTGTATAAAAAATAGAATTTTAAAACAAAGCTTTTATGTTAAGAAATGTAAAAAATAATTTTTAAATCCATAGGTCGTATTGCATAGTTACCTTGCTCAATTGGCCGCCTCTAAAACTTTTAGTTTCCAGATGTATGGACTTAATTTCTTTGTTTTGTTTTAAAAACATATTTTTTTATATACGATTTCATTTGTTACCTTTTAGTCTACTTATTTTACAGACAAACAGACAGGCAAAACCTTTTCACTTGAGACTGATGTCAAGGGGGTTGTGAAGAAAAAGCAAACCGCCATCCTGGGGTGTCCGCCATATTAGATTTAGAATGAGGTTATGTAGTTCATCGTATTTTACTCGTCTAACCATTTGCTACCCATATCAGGGGGTTGTGAAAAGATAGAGAATCCGCCGTCCTGGTGCGTCCGCCATATTCGACTTAGAATGATGTATAGTTGTCTTCATTCGTTTAATGCATATAAAAACCCTCAAAGCTGTGCCGCTCATACTTGACTAAAGCATTGAGAGGAGATCAGGGCATGTCTATTTTCGAGCTAACTCCTCTATAACATATTAAATATTAAATATATTATACTACTTAATACATAGAACATAATTATTCACATATCAAGTATGTTCTGTAATGATTAAAGTAACAAATTGACGAAAACACACCTGTTCCAATTATTTAATTTATTTATTTTGTGTATTTACCAACTCGCCCCTACGGAAGATATTTTACGACCTAGAGGGGCTGACAGAGTCGAACTTTTCATATTGTCAGTGTCACAGAATTTCAAATTAACCGCATCAGTTAAGAATATATTTGTATGTGCTCTATAAAATAAATATAGTTGGTGATCTGTGTTTATATTATATTTAGATTGTGTGAGCTTAAAAGGGTAATATACTTTAACAGGTACATGATGTTTTCCTTTGTGTTTTACCGTATTTCATGCAATTGTGTTTTTATATATATTTTGACGGGTAGTGAATTATTTGGGTGTTTTTTGTTTATAAGTGGCTGTGGTAAAATAATATCGTGAAAATGTTTAGGCCTTGGGAAGGTTCTTTGCCTAGCACTAGTAGAGAATAACACTAAAGTATGGGGATTATCAACAGCTTGTAAATTACAGAGAAAGTTTCAGACAACATTTATGTGAACATACCCAAAAAGTAGTTTTAAATGTTTATAAAAATATAAAGGGAAGTGAAGGAGAAACCGAAACTGTGAAAAAAACCGCCTACTTAACAGAAATTTCAGAACAAACTATTTATAAATTAATTAAGGAACGACCATATATCGGACAAAAGAAAATCACGAGCATTAGATTCGTCTGTGGTGAAGTTGTTAAGAGATTTAATTTACAGTAAGTATAAGGAAAATGAGATACCAAGAGTACAATCAGTACATATGAAACTGAGAACAACATGTGTAGTGCCATTTAGTGAACAAACATTTAGGCGATGGCTATTAAAGATAGGATTTAACTTTAAAGTGGTTCATAAAAGAGCAAGTATTATGAAAAGCTACAGAATTATATTGTGGCGTAATGAATGAATATTTGCAACGTATAAAAAAAATTCGATGTTCTCTAGAATCGAAATTATTTATTTGTTTTCTGGAATTGAATTATTTATTTAATAATTGTTTATTGGTTTTCTAGAATTGAATTTATTTATTTAATACTTGTTTATTTGTTTTCTAGAATTGAATTTATTTATTTAATCTGGGTCAATTAGATCAAGTTAGGATTGAAATAAATAAATAGCTTTAACTCTGAACCCACATTTTTTGGCAAGGAACTTCTCGTATCTCCTCGTGGTCCTTGCTTGGCAACAATAATGATTCAATAGATTAAATTATTATTAACGAAACTGAGCAATAAGAGAATATTTAATAATTCTAATTTAGACTCAAAATTTAAATTTCTATCAGTGTGCACAAATATTTTAAGTACGGCCCTGTGAGACATCAATTATATTAACAAGCCAAATTTATGGTCCGTTTTTTAAAGCTTTTTTTACATGCACTAAACGAATGAAGGCAACTATGACACAGTTTATCGTATTTTACTTGTCAAACCCTTTCATATGATTACCCATATCAAGGAACTTGTGAAGAGAAAGGTAATCCGCTATATAGGCTTTAAAACTATATTAGATATACTCTACTGCCTTGTCATACGCGTGCGCAAAATTTCAAAGCTCTAACTTAATTAGATCTAGTTAAAATTTTGATTGTAATCAATTTAAAATGAAATCGGAGACACCAAAATTACAGAAAAACTTATTTTATACTATACCTATCACTGAAAATTTATTTTAAAAAAGAGTACCTATTTGGTATAAGAACAGAAAATATACAAAATTTAAATGTAATCTTATCTCCCGTTATCAGAGGGTGTAGGATATGATTTACAGTGTGTACATTATATATTACAGATTTATTAGACGCTGTTTTAAATTTAGTCGTTAGCAAATTTGATTTACGTTCAAGTTTTTGCGCTTAATTGCACAAAGGGAACATTTGTCGGCAATTAGTAATTCTTTTTTTTAAGGGGAGAGAGCTTTTACAATGATATAATCTGCCCGAAATGAAGTATAATTATAAGAGGAAAAAAGACATGATTTAATTAAGAATGATAGAGTAGCTGTATTATAACATATGTGAATATAAGTTTGAACCTTAGTATACACTTCCCAAATACAAAAAGAAGAGTATATTGCATTCGATCGGCACATTTCTAAAACCGCTAATATTGCTCGGAAAGGAAAAAAATCTCATATCACCGTGTTTGTGATCGAATTCTCAACAACTTTCAAAATATCCGTCCGTCCGTCCGTCTGTCTGTCCGTCTGTCTATCTGTCTGTCCGTCACGTTTTTGTAAGTACGTTAACTTAAGAACGAAAAGTCCGATTTTATTGTAATTTGGACGGTATGTTAGTGTTAGCTATAGGAAGAACCCTGTTATTTTTTAACAAGATCGACCAATAAATGAAAAAGTTATAAATTTTTTAAACAATTTTTTTTTTATGTTTTGTAATTAAACCAATTAAACTAAAAATGTCTAATACCAATATTATTTACAAAAAAGAACTGCGAAGAGTATCCTATAGAATATGCAACAATTATATAAAAAGTGCAGTAAATCGACGAAGAATATAATGGTTAGGTTGTGTTTATTTTAGTTTCATATGTAATCGGATAACTGCCTCCTCTTCTTGTGGCGCATCTTCAGCGGACACTGGCTATTATTCCTGCCGATCCAATTCTATCAACTGCTGAGCGAAACAGATCAATAGACTTAATCTCATTTCACTATAGTCTACGCACTGCCCTGAAGATTTCTAATGTTATTGAAGAAACGCTCAGTATTTACTGAAATTACCCGATAGTAGAATGGAATACTTTAGTTGTTAAGACATGAGGTGAGTGAGATTTAATATTTTCATTTTTATTTCTTACTAATGCTATTAGCACAATTCCCAGGAAGAAAATAGCAGCAAAATCTCGTAAAAAATAATCCTTTGATAACGTTTGATTCTTTGTAGGTTTTTAATAGTAGAAAAGTATTTTTAAAAGTTTTCAAGGCTAGTGTTGGCGGAACAAAAAACAAGATGGCATCAAACTTTAAAAAATTTGTTTAGATATAATTCCTAAAATACGAGAAATGCAAACACTACCGTTCACACTAAGTATTGCAAATATTTACTGCGTGAAAGTTATGTGTTGACTAATATTTTTCAATGACATTATCAGGGCTAGGGATAGAAGTATGATCACTGTTTTGGTTTTATTAGATTATTTCAAATGGATCATGGCTTAATGTGTGACAACACAAAAATTTTGTGTTTTGATTAAATTGCAGTTAAATTTGTTAAATTTTATTTAACACAATAGGCGGCAGATTAGACAAATTATATTCATCGTCCACATTACTAAATGTAGTTCCACAAAGGTTCGTTCTTAGGACCTTCAGTTTCTGTGTTGTACAGAATCAATAGTTTTAATAACATTTAACTGCCATATGCATGCTCAGATGATACTCAATTATATTACAATTTTCCTGCACAGAATTATGACAAACAGAAATTGAAAACAATATATGTATAATGCAGCGAACGCCAATAATGATGAAGTTGTGCAGTAGACAATTATGGCCTCGCTCCGCATAAGCACGACAACCGCGACCATTCAGTAGCGTAACGTATTAGACTACGCAGTGCATTTTATTTTTTATTTGTGTTGCAATTTAGTACTGAAAATGACGCAGAGCATGTGGTAATATGCATGATGACGCGACACAACATCTTTCTCTGAAAGTGCTCCAATAACTGAACGAAAATTTCCCACATCGGTGGATTGGCTGTGCAAGTGAATTTTCTTGGCCGCCCATAAGTCCAGACTTTAACCATATGGGCTTCTCAATATTGTCAGATATGAAGGCCATACTCTATAAAGACAAATTTGTTTTCGCTCTAAGTTGATGGTTATATTGTTTTATTTCCAGAGATCTCTAAAATAACCCATAGAACAGTTCGTTGAGGTAGATGGTAGACATTTCGAGCGATGAACTATATTAATTAATAAATATGCAAAGACTGTCGATAGTAAAAATGAACCTATTGTTTTGTAATTATTATTGTATGTGCTTCTATTAATTGTTTATAAGAATAACTCGAGAACAGATAAAGATATTAAAATTAAACAAGAGTCAGTTTCTTATGTAAAATAGGACGCTCTTCTAGATTTTAGGTTCATTTTGCCAATAAATCTACACACTAAAAAATAAGCAGCCGTTTGCAAAGAAGCAAAGTATAGTTAAGGCTCTATGAGCAACGTTAAAAATAGTTCCAAACTTTTCTTCGTCGTGATACTAAGAAAACTTAAAAATTATTGAGATATTTCGCTTGAAATCAATTTTAGCTTTGGCTCTAAACAAATGTTTTATTTTTTAAATGTATATTTTTACCAGACTAAATAGTTTGTTATACTCGTTAAAACATGAAATATCCCATCTAGAAAGTCTTTACGTCAACACTCTTTTTACCTAATTGTCTACACAATAAACCATATACCGAATAAGTGGCTGGCTATCAACGGTACCTTTTTGTTGGTAACGTATTTTAGTCCCCATAATGCGTCTTACGTTTTTTCGTTTCCTTACCACTCTCGGCTTATAGAAAGCATAAGGACGAAATAAATCTATTTTATAAAGCCTTAACCACATCTTAACCCAGACTTTTACTTCTTTGTAATGTTAAAATAATATTTCTGATGCTTTTATGTGTTTACGTGCCACATTAGGTTTATTTACATTCTTGTATTCCCCTTTTTCGTATACTTTTACATCCCTTTTTCACAAGAGCTATAAAAAACTCGTTAGCTGCATGGGCGGTTTAATAAATTTTTATGTCAAAGGTATTGTCCAAGGAATACAGAATTATTCGAAAAACATGAATAAATTTAATGTTTCCGATTATGTCGGGTAAAAACTGAAATAAAATTGAGATTTATTCGACCGACAAAAAAAGCACAGTAGCTGGTAATGTATGGTTTTATGTTATAAAAGAACATATTTAATAAAATTATGTGAACTCTTATAAATTGAGCCGATAGAAGACTTTGATGAAGAGTTCCTAATCATTTCACCTTTAAATAGGTTGGAAAAGTGACTGAGCCAATGAAACGACGGACAACAGTGCCTACCTAAACATTTATTTGAAATTTATGTTAAAAATGTCGAAGCGTTATTTCATGATGATAAATAAAAATGCTCATTGTGAAAATACAAGATATATGCTATTACTGCTCCAGTTTTTTACATACTAGTTTGGGCCTATAACAGGTCACATGAACATATTTGCATGTAATCCTCACGAAAAGTGATGAACAGGGAGTAAGAAGCAGATCTCCGATTTGTTGGTGGCGCAAGTGACCCAACACCTACTAAACTCAGATGATATTTTTCAACACTTCTTCACAGAAACCCCAAACTCTAAACGTATGTTAAGTTGGTCAATGAGCGATTTTTATAATATTTATGGAAATGTTAAGTAAATTGGTTTGATCAAATGTGCAAATTCTAAAGGAATATCGTGTGCTACTAGTAAATTTTTGTTGAATTATTCTTTGGATAAGGCAATTAAGAAGACGATAAATTACATATCTGAATTTTTTTCAAAAACTAAATTTTCATAAAAAATCATGAGAATATAAAAGTTTATATATTGAATTCCACATAACTTGAAAAGACATTTTTAGATTATCACTAGAAGAGTGAAAAAAATATGAAATTTCATGACTGACCAAGTGACCAGCCCTCTCCAGGAACGACTATTTTCAGCTAGTCTATATGTAATTAGTTGCTTTATATTCAGTTACATATGCGACACCATATATTATACAGGGTGTTTGGTGCATCGTGTGCCAAATTGAAATGGCCGACAGAAAGGGTTATCTGCTATCCTTTCAGGCCCCTTAACACTTCCCATGCCCTGCGAGATTTTTCATATCGACCTTCTATATTTTTAATGAAAAAAATCCCAAATTCTACATTTAAATTCAAATTATAAAAAAAGTATTAGGCGTAGACTGCGAATTTCATTTTTATTTTGATGTGTATTGTTGAAGGGTTCTTTTAAATCCAAAATTACTGGCATTAGTCATCTAGTTGTTTTTTTATTCAGTCGCAAACTTTCGGAATAGGTAAAATTTAAATTTAAACTTAGACTTTAGACGGCTATAAAAAAAACTCAGAGCAACCGGGATCTTCCAACTTCCTCAAAAATTCTCTAGTCTATCCTCTTGCTAATGATGTGCCACATGTCATAAAAATCTTTTAATCGTGAATTCGCTAAATTAATGAATAGGGTCACATAAGGCTAATATTCAAAAGTCCGAATAAAAAATTATTTTTGCTTAAATTATGCATGGGAAACAGGTAAAATCTGTTATCTCACTCTTGCGAAGTAAAATCTATCTTCTATCTCTTTCTGTTCATTGGTTTTCTTGAAATAAAGAAACAGTTACATTTTTATCATTTATTAAACAAATTTAAAAATCTTGCTCAAAGTATTGGTCTCTGTTGCGAATGCAGGCCCGACATCTGCTTCGTATTTCGACAGTTGTTGTATGAAGTCGTATTTCCTCCCTAATTGTACCGAAACCCGTTTCTATGCGTTGGACAAGAGGACAAGTTCCTCCCTAGTCGCAACCTCCGTCGTGTACGCAAGCTCTTTGGCACGTCCCCAGACAAAAAAATCCAACGGAGTTAGGTCTGGGGAACGTGGAGGCTATTGAATAGGGCCATCCCGCCCAATCCACGCATTTGGGAACACATTGTCTATATATTGTCTTACAATCAATCGCCAGTGCGCGGGACAGCAGTCATTTTGAAAAACTATAGGCGTATGCGTAGATTGGGCGGGATGGACCTATTCAATGGCCTCCACGTTCCCCAGACCTAACTCCATTGGATTTTATGTCCGAGGCCGTGCCAAAGAGCTCGTGTACGCGACGGAGGTTGCGACTAGGGAGGAACAGAGACCAATACTTTGAGCAAGATTTTTAAATTTTTTTAATAAATGATAAAAATGTAACTGTTTCTTTATTTCAAGAAAACCAATGAACAGAAAGAGATGGAAGATAGATTTTACTTCGCAAGAGTGAGATAACAGATTTTTCCTGTTTCCCGTGCATAATTTAAGCAAAAATAATTTTTTATTCGGAATTTTGAATATTAGCCTTATGTGACCCGATTCATTAATTTAGCGAATTCACGAAGATTTTTATGACATGTGGCACATCTCTAGCTAGAGGATAGACTAGAGAATTTTTGAGGGAGTTGGTTGGAAGATCCCGGTTGCCCTGAGTTTTTTTTTATAGCCATGTAAATTCTAAGTTTAAATTTTACCTATTCCGAAAGTTTGCGAGTGAATAAAAAAACAACTAGATGACTAATGTCAGTAATTTTGGATTTAAAAGAACCCTTCAACAATACACATCAAAATAAAAATGAAATTCGCAGTCTACGCCTATTACTTTTTTTATAATTTGAATTTAAATGTAGAATTTGGGATTTTTTTCATTAAAAAGATAAAAGGTCGATATGAAAAATCCCGCAGGGCATGGGAAGTATTTAGGGGCCTGAAAGGATAGCAGATAACCCTTTCTGTCGGCCATTTCCATTTGGAACACGATGCACCAAACACCCTGTATACTAATAATAACAAATTTTAAAAGCCTGTGTCGTACTACTAGATACATAACTTCGTTTCCGGTCATTAGCCATGGTCATGAATATTTTACAAGTTCTAATGTATTTTCGCCCAGTGTTTGTCTTAAGCAAACATTTGCTGGTTCCATTTGAAATTAATATAGTTTAATATCACATAATAATGCACAAATTACCTTTTAAAACAATGTAAACTGAAAACCGTTCACAAACAGAAGGAAACGAAATGATTACACCGTGGTAATCGACTCCATTAGTACCGGCAGTGCTTTTTAATAGATTGCTTTGCTAACTGTTATGAACGAGACAGAATGGCCTCAGCTCTATGAAAAATTTGCTTAATTTTTCATAGAGTTTGGAAGCGACGTCCAAACAATGGGTTGTTACAATTCTAATATTACTTTATCTAACTTCTAAAATGCCATGAAATATTGATTGCTCGAATATGTAGTAATATATAACTCACTCCATATTTATACGGCAAATAAAAAATTCAAAGCTGCTGACCGAACTAATATAAGGGGATTGAAACATTCTTTATAGGATTTTGCAAACCGCAGAAAAGATAACTATCTATAAAAGAAAAACTTTGTGTAGAAATGTTAATGAAATCTTTGCATTCTTTCGATAACCTGAATTCTGGTTATGCTAGCAAATTAAAATCCTAAAATGAATTTGTCTAATTTCTTATTTGACAATTCTCATTCTAACACTAGCATCCACACAGTCCCCTACGGCCATGTGGATGCTAGTGTTAGAATGAGAATTGTCAAATAAGAAATTAGACAAATTCATTTTAGGATTTTAATTTGCTAGCATAACCAGAATTCAGGTTATCGAAAGAATGCAAAGATTTCATTAACATTTCTACACAAAGTTTTTCTTTTATAGATAGTTATCTTTTCTGCGGTTTGCAAAATCCTATAAAGAATGTTTCAATACAATTATAAGCAAACAAATAATAATTCATTTTTAAACATGCATAGAGTATATAGGCTCCAATACTAGTTAGCTAATAGATAGGTGAGGTTGTTTTTATCAGTCAATGTCAAATATAATCATTTCACACTTATTCATAGAAATTGTCTTGGTTTTGCATGAAACATCGTTATGAATGGCTTTATGTCTTTCTGATGAGCTCCATAATAAGGGCGAAAAACGTTTCAAAGGCTAAGCATTTCCAGGAAACAGAATGATAGATTTCATGAAAATGTAATCCATTGGAATGAAAAATTTTTTAAGACAAAGTAGATAAATAAATTCATTTTAGGTCTTTGTTCTCATTTTTAACTGAATCTTCATAATCGTAGGGGATTATGTGGATACTAGTTTAATCTGCATGGCCGTAGGGGACTGTGTGGATGCTAGTGTTAGAATGAGAATTGTCAAATAAGAAATTAGACAAATTCATTTTAGGATTTTAATTTGCTAGCATAACCAGAATTCAGGTTATCGAAAGAATGCAAAGATTTCATTAACATTTCTACACAAAGTTTTTCTTTTATAGATAGTTATCTTTTCTGCGGTTTGCAAAATCCTATAAAGAATGTTTCAATACAATTATAAGCAAACAAATAATAATTCATTTTTAAATAATATAAGGGGAGACCGAGCATGCTCTATTTTCTATACTTTAATAAATAATAAATATAATGTATTACTTAATAGATACACCATGAAGAAGCAAACGTTATAACTGTACAACAGGCCATTTTTGTCAAGATGTGGAACAAGCAATATAAAGATTTTATCAGACAACACCGACGTTTTTGTTCTGCTTGTACACTTTTACCGAAAGCTGAAACTTGAATGCGGTATGTGAATGTGGTCTGTTGACAAAGAAAAGCTTTCGGATATAGCGGCAACAGTAATCTAGGAACCCAAGCAGGCTCACTATTAGCAGTACATTGTCTACATACTGGCTGTGATACTATTTCACAACTTTTTGGCATTGGAAAGAATAAAGCCATAAAAGTCCTGAGATCTGGTGTTGAATTTAAGCATTTAGCTTGTGTAGAATCTTCAATGAAACAATGTACAACAGAATGCACAAAATTCATTGCACATTGCTACGGATACTAGAAGGAAGTTCACAACATGACAGATGTTCGATACAGAGTGTGGTTGTCTAAGAAAATCCTTCCTAAAATTAAGAACCTCCCCCCACAACAGAGGCATTTGAACTTCACGTAAAACGATGCCATTTGCAAGCATGCACATGGAACGCAGCAGCATCTTCGTTCCCTCCGCCCTTGAATCCAACTGATTATGGATGGAAAAAGGATGAACAAACACACTCTTTGGTACCCATTTTACTTCAAAGCAACAAAGGATTGGCACTACCTGAATTGCTGAAGAGTTTAAGATGTAGCTGTTCAAGTGAGAAGCCATGTTCAACAGCAAGGTGCAGTTGTGCCCATGCAGGTCTTCCTTGTAAAGATGTTTGTGCGTGTGAAGGTGGCGATTCGTGTGGCAATGTGAAGACTCAGGAAACTCAATTTAATGACAGTGAGAGTGAAATCTCCACTTCTGCCTCTGAATGACGTTACAAAGTTCTATTAAAACATTTATCTAACTATTGTAGTTTTATCATATAAATGAATATTTAAAACTTATTTGTCTTTCATTTAGATTTTATATACATTTATAATTCAGTGGCGGCTCATCAGGGGAGGTAGGGGAGGCTGAGCCTCCCCTTGGAAGAACCACCATATCTTCAAAAGTAATATCTTAAGAAATTTCTATTAGGTATATCTCAATTTTCAATATTTTTTATTGTTTATTATTCATTAATTAATTTTCAGTTTATATATAACATTTTTGCATTTCCTTTCCACAAACATACCTATAACGTTACAGTCCGGATAGTCTTTGTATGCATTTCCCGGTCGGCCGGTCTTTTACTGAATGAACACTGCGGTTCGCTGGAGGCTAATACGAAATAGCTTCCAACTTTACCGCATTTACTTATAACATGAATGACCTTGAATTTCTTTGCGCTGTGTAAAATAGCAACACTTGGAATAGCCAAGTATGAGGCTAGCCTCAGATCTCAGTTCTTTATAGCGCATGTGCACAGGTTATTCAAGAGTCGGGTGATTCACAAAGAAAACGAACTGACGTCTGACAGTTGCGTTTAGCCGGTTAAGAACAACTTGACGTATAAATACATAAAACATTTGATAGGCGGGCTAGAAATAAGTGCTCTAGGTGAAAATATTCCCAACAACATGTCTTGTTGTCCAGACGTGGTGGATTATTTGTTATTAAATGGATTTACTACTCTTATTTATGACGAAAAGGTAAGAATTAAAAGAAATGCCAGGCCTACACCAGCAATGCTTTCGTTAATTTTTAAAAGTGGTAAGTAAACAAAACAGAGGGTTTTGTGATAACAATTATAAAAAAGTCGAGTGGTTAACGGCATCAACAGTTAGAAACAAATTATATTGTTGGAGATGTTTATTATTTACTAATGATCAATCCTCAAAAGAAAGGCACGAAAAATCCCAGGAGCACATTTCATCTTGCATTAAATTCGAAATGTTTGGTAAACAAAATATTGTAAATTTCTTGGATTCTGCACATAAGAGAGAAATAGAAAATGTTAACGAAAAGGTCCGTGAGAATAGGGAAATATTAAAGAGGTTAATAGATGCCGTTATATAGTTATCTTCACAAGAAAATTCTTTCCGAGGACATGACGAAAAACGAGAATCGTGCAATAAAGGAAATTTCAAAGAGCTGGTAGATTTTTTAAAAACTTATGACTCAAAATTAGAGAACTTTTTGAATAACGCCACTATTTTTTGAGACAATTCCGGTAAGCTTCTGTAGAATGATCATTTTCAGCACTTAAACGCATACAAACATTTTTACTAGAAACAAAATGAGTCAAGAGACCGCCTTTCAAATGTATCGCTTATTTCAATAGAAAAACGTTTTTTGTCAGAATTGAGGAAACGCGATTCATTTTATGATGAAATAATCAACCATTTTGCTAGTTCCAAAAATCGCAGGTTACCACTCATTTATAAAAATATTCAGGCTTTAAAGCAGAGATTAATATAGGTAGTTGTTATTTCAGAAAAAATATTTGTTTGTGTTATTTATTTTTTAGGAAATATTTTTTATAATTCTCCATAATATAGAGTTCCGCGGTTACATATTTTTTTATATAACTTCTTTCTCAAAACTATTTTAATTTCTATTAAAACTTATAATTTTACATGCCTGGCAGTGATAATGAATACAATTTTTTGTTTGTAGAAAAACACTTTAATTGTTTTACCAAAACTATTTTTATTTTTATTAAGTTATATAATTTAATTACAAGTGGGATAGTAGGACTCCTTTGGATACCGATACTCGGGTCGTAGGAACGAGAATTTCATGAGAATGATTTTTTCATCTCATCATATTTTCTATTTCCTTTTCATTCTATTCTTTTATTAGTTCTATTCTCTCAAGTCGTGAATCGGTATCCTGGCGAACAACCCACGGCAAAAAAATGTAACGCGCCGTTGTAATACTTCAGGGGTGGTGGTGGGGAAATACAAATTGTAGTCATATTGCACATCAGTTGTCTTTCAAAATATCAAGCCTCCTCTGCAGACAATATCACGAGCCGCCACTGATTTATATATTGTTATAAAAACACCTAATCATACATTTCCAGATATATTTCGACTATTTTTCGGCATCAGTGGAATTAAAATTAGTAATTACTAAAATTCTACTATTTTATGTTATCTTGTATATTATGTTATTTTTAATTTTAATTCCACTGATGCCGAAAAATAGTCGAAAATGGTTGGTTCGGCTTTTTTTACCCTCGTTACCTTTGACCTTCAATAGTTTAAATTGCCCAAGGGTGCCACTCTTGCACCCCACGGATTATGGTTCAGTATATCAAACAACACTAGAATCAAAAGTTGTACCCTCATTCAAGGTCCAAGCTTTTTTCCTTAGTTGGCGCTGGGACTAAATGGACGAAAAGGCGATTAGTTGTTAATCTTAAAACCCTCTATGCATTATGTACAGAAACATTGATAGATAATAACTAAAAATATTTTTTGCCAACTTTTCATAGCATTGACTCCTCTGTGCATCGTTTCAATTAAAAATTTTAAGGGGGGGGAGTTGAGGGTGGGGAGGTATAAAATTATTCTCAAAAAATTTCATTTTACAAATGAAAATTGACGTGTTTTATTATTTTACTCAGAAATTGTAAATTAGGTAGACAATGAATGTATCTGTTACTTATGGACTTTATTGTATTTTAAATAATATGGAAACGTAATAAAAAATGTAAATAAGCATATTCAAAACTTATGCAATGATATTGCATAGAAATTGAATTTCCTTGAGTACATATTAACTAATATTTTTTGCTGCAAATCATGCAACTACACAACTCCTAAACACACGTACTGTCGTTCTACACTAGCTTTTATCCATATAAAATTCTACTCGTGAGGAGCGTTTAAATTTAAACACTCTAAAGTCTAGTAGTCTCTCTAGCTTCTTAAAGATAAAGTTTGCTAATATTATGCGCCAGTAGCATCAGTAATAATACTGTCTATGTAGGTCAAACATGGCTGGATTTTAATAGAGGAAGTAATAAAAATGTGCGAATAAGAGTTCTGCATTTTATGTATTTTATGTCCGTGGCGTATAGGGTAGTCAATTCAATTCTAGGATTATTTGATGAAGATTAATTATTTATTATTACAAGAGCATGAATACTAAAGTTATAAGGCAGTTGTTCTAATATTTACAGCCAAAGTTTATGACTTCATCAGTACAATTTTGGGACTTTAAAGGCTATAAAATTTAACGAGTAATTCTTAATACTGTAATTACTACAGATTTATTACGTTTTTTGTCGCGTATGTGAAATTAAATGTATGCTGGGAAAATAACAGACAGCGTTATATTTCTGGTAGAATTCACTTGAACTTTGGTACAAGTATGTATTACGACATATGGAACTAGATTATATTTTGGGATGATACCGTTGAAGGGTTGGGGGTGAAATAGGGGAAATAGGTAAAGCAAGCTATAGTCTGTTTTTAAACCAGGAGGAGCGTTTTAAATTCAACTCGTTAAATCTTAGATCTGTGATTGGATACGCCCTCGCCAGTTTTACACAATGCAATAGTATTAAATTTTGACACATTATAAAAAAATTAATTTTATGTCATAAACTATTTGGTTATAATTTCTATTTTATTGTTTGCATAGTGTATATCAGTTTTTAATCCCTTGTGTAGAAATCTGAAGGTAAGAGTGGCCAATTACTTCGTGCCTTTATATTGTGTAAATGGTACGGATGTTATATAAAATACCTAGAGGTCAAATAGAGGTCGATGCATTATATAATTTAATAAATTTCATACAAAAACATTGTAGTCATATATTGTTGGTTGCCCAAAACGCCAAAAAGTTTTAGTGTATTTTTTAGTTATTTTTATGGTGTGAATGGAACTTTCGTGTTTACTCCTCCTGGTATAAAAACAGACTATAGTAAGAGTTTAGAAATTTCGGAAAAAAATTACCTGATTTCACGATCTGGTAGTCGTTTAAAGTCAATTCGTTAAAGTAAATTTTCCAAATATGATTGTGTTACTTTATAAACATGATGTTCCGTACCAAAGTAAAGGAAAAGACACCGAGATAAAAAAGCCGAGTACCATGAAATTATCCATACGACGACATTGCTGGAATCTTTTTCGCTCCGATTGTACTTGACTAATGTTGTAGCCTCACTTCTGTATAACATCAGTGACATTGTATGAACTCAATAGTAGGCGTCTGAAGGACATGACAAAAATTTATAACTGTGTGGTGCTAGGCGTGCCTTCGCAACGGTCTGTGGCTATCTCCACTCTCAGCCGGATTCTTACAACTCTTAGGACCCCCCAAAGACGAGTATGGAAAAGTTTACTTACCATGATTGCTACTATCTGCCTTCCGTCGTATCTTTTTCTCTCTGCTCAGATCGGTCTTATACATTAGCACTAAGAAACGCTCCATAGACTATAATAACAACAGATAAACTCAGTGAGTAATCGGAATACTGTTATAGACGTGACGGGATCAAAATCTATCCGTAAATTCAGTTATCCGATTTACGCCACAGAATCGCATGCAAGACGTCAATCTCAGATCAAGTGGATCAAATAAGAGTAGAATTAAAAATAAATGTTCCTTTATTGATTGTAAAAAATACAGTAGGTATAAAATAGATGTATTCAAGACTGGCTAGCTAATTGTAATTATAAGTCATACAACGGCAAGGGTAATATAATCGACTGGCACAAAAAAAATCAGTTAAATAAATTTGTGACATTAAGATGGACTTGGCTGAAGATTAATGACTGTCTGTTAACGCACTTTAAATTTTGATGCGCTTTGGTTTGCTAATATTTCTTTAATAGACGACTGTATTATTCGTCAGGATAGTTACTTTGAGAAGCTATTAATATAGGTTCTATGAGGCTTCGTAGCTCTTTCAAAAGTAAGAGGTCCGAGGATTTCACTTCTCCAACGACACGGATCCGCTTTGAAAATAAGAGATGATGACTGCTCGCTGAACTGTCAGCGCGCAGCTGACCATTATTACTTCCACATCCACGTAGTGAATTGGAAGTATAGTTATCGTAAAAAAAATAATAATTTTTTTTACTTGAAATAGGTTTAGAATGTCATAAAACGTCGAGATTTTAAATTTGTACGAACAAAATTTTCTGTCTGTCTGTAACTTTCTTGTCTGCACGTTTTCTCCGAAACGGTTTGAGATATTGACTTGAAATTTTGTACACGTATATATCATAACGAGATCTGGAACTGGGTTGTTGAACATATCCGGTGAAGGGTTGGGGGTAAACAGGGGTAAATAGGGGGAAATAAGTAAAGTAAGCGCGTAAGAGTACAGAAACTTGAAATTTGGTGTACGTACTAGAAGTCAAGGCCTAAATTTTTTTTATAATATTTTCCATCCCCCATCAAATCCCACTCCATTATTAAAGGGGTTGATAAAATAAAATAGAGATATTTACTTGAAATTTGTCACAGAGAAAAAGGAGAGGGCCTTAGACTGTGTTTTATTTATACTTGCTATTGCTACTTTTCCGGATTTGACTATTTCCTGCGTGACAATACATA
The DNA here is from genome assembly GCA_963583905.1 of Stenurella melanura. Lineage (NCBI taxonomy): Eukaryota > Metazoa > Arthropoda > Insecta > Coleoptera > Cerambycidae > Stenurella > Stenurella melanura. The sequence goes on along the minus strand of OY757316.1, from coordinate 116,298,245 downwards.
TTTTTGTATTGTTATTCCTCTCTATGGTTCTGTATGATTAATTAATTTTGTTGGGCGCCATATGATAAGAAATTACCGAATTTGAATGTGAGGAAAATAACAGTACAAAATTTAGTTTGCTTGAGCATGAGTCTGTAAAAAAACAGGAAGACTCCACAGGGTCAAAAAGTCGGTTCTATGGCCTTTTTGTTGAACTATTGCTTCCTTATCTTTCCAGCACAGATTCCAAACAGAAACCCTTTTAAAAGAATATTTAAATTTTATTTTAAAAGGTAAATCTGGTATGGATTCTTTTCTTTTTAAATAAAAATTTTAAACATAAACATACAACAAAACTTAAAAACTAAATCGATTTTTTAAATTGGAAAATATATGGCCTTTTAATTTAATTTAAATAGGTTTACCTAGGATTTTTTTTCTGTACGTAGTTAAATTCGGAGCGGAGGTCTTGTTGTCATTCAAAAAATTCTTCTCGTCAACAAACGACGCAAAAGATTTTCAATCATCTACTGGTATTATCGGATCCACTAATAACATCTTCACAGAAACTAACCAAAGGAGGATCAATACTAAGCACATCAGATGCTGATTTTGTCTAATTTGAGAAAATTTTTCAATTATATCTCACGCTTCTTAAAAATCAAATTCTCCCTTTCAAAATTTTGACTTTTCTCCTTCATTAATTATCAAAAACTCTTCTGTCATCATCTTTCAAAAATTTATTCTCGATATTTTTTTTTATCCCATACATTCTTGGCTTCTTTGACTTTAAAATATTTTCCAATTACCATAAGTTTTTACAAATTCTTATCTTAATAGAATATTAACACAAGTAAATCACATACCAGATTAAGTAGAGACTTCTACTCTTATTTCAATATGTAAAAAAACCATTTTTCAACCAAAAACAATTTTTTTTGTTTTTCTTTGTTGGTTCACCGACAAGGATCCGCGACAAAGGCAATGAATTCAACAAATACAAATTGCTTATAATAAATAATAAAATACAACAACAACAGGATTGTACTCCTTCAATATAACAAAAAACTAAATCTAAAACACCTTTTCTCTGTCTGTATTGAGTAATTATGCACCACGATATTATTTTGGACCTAGCCATTTTATAAGTTCATGCACATGGAGGTTTTCTTAAATTATATTTTTATCAAAATTAATTACAATTACATTGTCCATGTACTGATCAATGTTAAATTAACATAGTCTTTTATTTGGAATCATGTTATTTGAGTGCTAAAATTTTCATCGTCCATGTTTAGTTACTATGTACCCATGCTCACATCTAACTTTTTAAAGTTTAAAATTTGATGTTTAAGTTATTCATACACAATCGTATCTACTTGTACACTGTGTACAACTCTGTAAAAAGGTTTGTCATTGCAGTATATATTATAATGACATCAGGAACTAGATTATGTTTTGATATTATCCCGTTGAAGGGTTTGGGGTTAAATAGGGGGAAAAAGGTAAAGCAAGCTGGTAACAGTACAGAAACTTGAAATTCGGCGTATATACTAGAACACAAGGCCTTAGATTTAGATCTTCCTCCATATTTAGATTTTAAATGTTTTTCAACCCCCACCACCCTACTCCATTATTAAATGGGATTGATAAAACAAAATTGAGATATTCACTTGAAATTTGGTATACGTTTGTATTATAACGACATCTTGAACTAGATTATATTTTGAGATGATTCCGTTGAAGGGTTGGGGGTTAAATAGGGGTAAATGAGGGCAAATAAGTAAAGCAGTTGGTAAGAGTACAGAAACTTGGAATTTGGTGTGTATACTAGAAACCAAGTTCTCAGATTTCTTTCTAATATTTTTCTATGACATCTGCGCCAAATATTATTAAAATTCTATGATCAGTAATTTTCACATACTAGAGTGCAAATGTAGTCAAAATGTTTTCTTTAAAGTGATTGGAGTAAAAAATCTGGATGTGGAAGTAGTGATTCCTTAAGCAGTGGTTTTTTTGAATAAACTAATAAACACATAAGCTTATTAGCTTATGTTTATTTATTAATAAACATTAGATTTTAGAAAGCTCTTTCACCCTCGCCTCGTTGTCGTGAGCTCTCAGGCTAATAGTTTTGTGGTATTTTCGAAAAATTTGTCTGAACGACTTCGCCCAAAGACGGTTTTACATCTTGCACGATCTGAAAAATTTTGCGTGCAGTTTGAAAAAAATATTTGTATGGTTCTTTCGTCGAGAGATGGTGCCTAATGACGTTTTCACGTCTTTCGAATTATGAAATCAAATTTTTGTGCATGCAGATACTACCTACCTGTTTGTTCTTTTTGTGTATTTCCATTGTTTTTTTTTTATTTTAGCATCTTTACTTAGAATTTACTTTATTGACTTAACGATAGATTTAGTGTTAAGTGTGATACGCTGGTTTTAAGTGAACAAATTAAATTAGAAAATGATCCTAATTTACCCAATGTGGTGAAAAGTGTATTTATACAGATGGTAGTACTTTCGAACAATTTGGGTAATTGTTAATTATAAATTAAACACTGCTTTTAGAAGAATCGATCAGTATATTATAAATACTCTACATATGTTTCGGCTTATTAGGCCTTGATCAAGAGTATTACATAGTGAATACCAAAGTTTCCGACGTGCTTATTCTAATTTATACCTAAAAGTATTTATGTCTTAATAATCTATTTAAGACTAATTTAAGACTGAATTTAACAACCTTAATTATTTGAATGTTTGGAGTGGACCCAAACTGATTATATAAATCAATGGATAACAATTTGTTTATTATAGGGGTATTCAAGAAATTTTGTTGGTCATTTGTGGTGCAAGGGTTGTACTTGAAAGATTTTTTGATTTCTAGTTGTTCTAGCTGATCTAAACGTTTACCTTTTCTTTCTGAATGAAGTAAATTTATGTTATCAGTATCTATGAAATGATTGTTTTCAATACAGTGTGTTGACATTCCCGTACTGTTATTGTTATTTAAGACTGATTTTTTATGTTATTTTACCCTGTTCACAACGCTTCTACCACTCTGACCGATATAGACAGCATATACACCAGATTTATCAATTTTATTTAGTTTTTCTTTGTTATTAACCAAAATGTTTCCTATATTTGTTTTGTTCACACTTATTGTAGAGATACCCAAATTATTTAATTTTTAGAAATTTTGTTACTATGTTTCGGAACATAATTAATAAAACCATATTTTGTAGGTTTGTTAGGCACAGTGAAAAATTCTTTTTGAAGCATTTTGCGTCGTTTGTTTTTGACCATGTTATCTATTAGTGACTCGTATCAGTTATTTCTTGCAATTCGTTTAATTATATTTAATTCTCTATCAAAATCACTTTGATCTAAAGGAAAATTCGTCAGTCTGTGTATTACATTATGAAAGGGTGAAATCTTAATTTGCCATGATTGCTGCGAATTATAATGTGTTACTGTGTCTGTGGTAGTAGGTTTGCGGTAGATGCTAAATTTCAACTAATTGGTATGTTTTTTGATATTAATATCTAAAAAGTTTCATTGACTATTTTGCTCCTATTCCATTGTGAACTGAATTTTACTATTAAAAGAATTTAAGAAATTAAGGTAATTACTTAGGTTCCTTTCTGTACCGGTCCATATACAAAAAATATCGTCTATATATCGAGCCCAATAAAACACATGTGTATTTAAATTGTTATTGCTATTAAAAATTAAATTTTCTAAGTTTGACATAAATATTTCAGCTAGCAAAGGAGAAATTGGTGAACCCATATGGTTTTATTAATTATGTTCCGAAATATAGTAAAAACATTTCTAAAAGACCGCTGCCTAAGGAATCACTACTTCCACATCCAGATTATTCGGCCAAGTCACTTTAAAGGAAACATCTTGACTATATTTGCACTCTAGTATGTGGAAATTATTGGTCATAGAATTTTAATAATATTTGGGGTAGATGTCATAGAAAAGTTTGAGGAGTTGGTTTCTACCATATACGTTAAAAATGAAGTTTCTAGTTTACCGTACTTATTTTCCACTATTTACAACCTACCACCTCAATGGAGTCATCTCAATCAGATGTCACTACAATACATACGTGTACTAACTTTCAAGTGAATATCTCAATTTGATGTTATCAATCCCATTAATAATGAAGCGGAGGTGGTAGAGTTTGAAAAATATTAGAAGGAAATCTGAGGCCTTGGTTTCTAGTATATACACCGAATCCCAAATTTCTGAGGTCTTACCAGCTTGCTTTACTTATTTTCCCCTATTTGCCCCTATTTGCCCCTATTTAACCCCCAACCCTTCAACGGCATCATCTCAAATTATGATCTAGTTTCAGACGTCGTTATAATACATACGTGTACCAAATTTCAAATGAATATCTCAATTTTATTTTATCAACCCTTTTCATATTGGAGTAGGGGTGGTTGGGTTGAAAAATATTATAAGAAAATCTGACGCTGTGGCTTCTAGTACATACACCGAATTTCAAGTTTCTGTAGTCTTACCAACGTTTTACCTATATTCCTCTATTTACCCCAAATTAACCTCCAACCCTTCAACGGAATCATCTCAAAATATAAACTAATTCCAGACGTCGTTATAATACATACGTGTACGAAATTTCAAATGAATATATCAACTTTATTTTGTCAACCCCATTAATGGGGTAGGGGTGGTGGGGGGGGTTGAAAAATATTATAAAAAAATCTGAGGCCTTAACTTCTTGTACATACACTGAATTTCAAGTTTCTGTACTCATACCAGCTTGCTTTACTTATTTCCCCCTATTGACCCATAAATAACCCCCAACCCTTCAACGGAATCATCTCAAAGTATAATCTAGTTCCAGATATCGTTATAATTCATACGTGTACTAAATTTCAAATGAATATCTCGATTTTATTTTATCAACCCTTTTAATAATGAAGTACTTAGGGGTGGTGGGGGTTGAAAAATATTTTAAATAATCTGAGACCTTGGCTTCTAGTACATACACCGAATTTCAAGTTTCTGTAGTCTTACCAGCTTGCTTTATTTATTTTCCCCTATTTACCCCTATTTAACCCCCAACCCTTCAACGGAATTATCTCAAAATATAATCTAGTTCCAGATGTCGTTATAATACATACGTGTAGAAAATTTCAAATGAATATCTCAATTTTATTTTATCAACCCTTTTCAAATTGGAGTAGGGGTGGTGGGGGTTGAAAAATATTATTAAAAAATCTGACGCTTTGGCTTCTAGTACATACACCGAATTTCAAGTTTCTGTACTCTTACCAACTTGTTTTACTTATATTCCTCTATTTACCCCAAATTAACCCCCAACTCTTCAACGGAATCATCCCAAAATATAATCTAATTCTAGACATCGTTATAATACATACGTGTACGAAATTTCAAATGAATATCTCAACTTTATTTTATCAACCCCTTTAATGGGGTAGGGGTGGTGGGGGGTTGAAAAATATTTTAAAAAAATCTGAGGCCTTAACTTCTAGTACATACACCGAATTTCAAGTTTCTGTACTCTTACAAGCTTGCTTTACTTATTTCCTCCTATTTACCCCTATTTAACCCCCAACCCTTCACCGGATTTCCTCAAAAAACAATCCAGTTCCAGATCTCGTTATAATATATACGTGTACAAAATTTCAGGTCAATATCTTAAACCGTTCCGGAGAAAGCGTGCGGACAAAAAAAAGTTACAGACAGACAGACAGACAGACCGACAGACAGACAGAAAATTTTTTTTTCGCTCAAATTTAAAATCTCGACGTTTCATGACATTCTAAACCTATTTCACGAATAAAAATTTTTGAAAATTTTTTTGCGATGACTATACTTCCAATCCACTACGTGGATGTGGAAGTAAAATTAAATAATTTGGGTATCTCTACAATAAGTGTGAACAAAACAAATATAAGAAACATTTTGGTTAATAACAAAGAGAAACTAAATAAAATTGATAAATCTGGTGTATATAAAATTAATTGTAAAGATTGCAATGTTGTCTATGTCGGTCAGAGTGGTAGAAGCGTTGTGAACAGGGTAAAAAAACATAAGAAATCAATCTTAAATAACAATAAAAATACAGTAATGTCAACACACTGTATTGAAAACAACCATTTCATAGATACTGATAACATAAATTTGCTTCATTCAGAAAGAAAAGGTAAATGTTTAGATCTGCTAGAACAACTAGAAATCAAAAAATCTTTCAAGTACAACCCTTGTACCACAAATGACCAACAAGATTTCTTGAATACTCCTATAATAAATAAATTGTTAAGGACTATGCATTGATTTATATAATCAGTTTGGGTCCACTCCAAACATTCAAATAATTAAGGATGTTAAATTAAGTCTTAAATAGATTAGGTCATAAATATATTAAGACATAAATACTTTTAGGTATAAATTAGAATAAGCACGTCGGAAACTTTAGTATTCACTATGTAATACTCTTGATAAAGGCCTAATAAGCCGCAACATATGTAGAGTATTTATAATATATTGATTGATTCATCTAAAAGCAGTGTTTAATTTACAATTAACAATTATTTTCAAGTTGTTTCACAAGGTACCTACCACAAGTTCAGTTCAATTTGGGTAAATAAAGAACTCTTTACTGATAAGTTTTAGATTTCTCCGACATCCGTTAAGAGATATCAGAGGAGGTTTTCCTATGTGTTCACATTAATGATCTAGGTTAGTTTTTCAATGTGATCATAGAGAAAAACTGTGTAGGATTTTTGCTTGTCTCGTATTCCCTACAACCAGATTTTTTTAATGAAATACATTAATTACACTCTGTGCTACGTACATTCCATTACGTATTTGCAACAATGAATGAATGAATGGCTTGCAGTTAGAATTTTTAAGTGGCAACACAACAGACAACATGATACTAGTTCTCTTTGAACTATATATCCATGGAAAGAGTAGATTGTTTATTACATTGAACAAATAATCATGAAAGGTTGGAGATAACAAAATAGTGGATGCATTATATGTAATGAAAAGGCGTTTTTCATACAAATAGAAAATAAAGTAAATGTATATTGTACATAAACATGAAAATAAATAAAGTCTTTTAATTACCCTAATGGCATTTAATTTGTTTTTTATTGACTTGTGTGTAGTGGTCTGTGGACAAAATAGTATATGTACATATGTACAATTAAATAACTAGGAATAACTGCGAATTTAGTTGTTGCAGATAGAGCTTTTTGCTAATAAAGCCTTTATAAAGGTGTGTTTTATTTTTATCAGAGTAAGCTAGACCGTTCATAATTGGATTATAAATTATTTTAGTGTAGTTTAACGCATTTTCCAAGTTTAATAGCCTAATTTATAAAGGTTTTTACCTATCATTATAACCAAAGAAGATGAAACACCATGAAGTTGCAAATAACTCGGTGAATATCAGGAGTATGCAAAATATTGTACTCTTGAACATTTTGCCACGTTTGTAAAAATAGTTAAAAATTGAACAAAAGAAACCTCTGCGCTAAGTGACTTAGACAGCGGATAGTTTTTGAATAATCCCGATTACAAGGTGTCTCACCTAAATTGTTAATAGTTTTTGTATGATTAAAAATGAAATTAAAAGCTGTACTATGGATTTTTACTTCCCTCGCATACTGAAGGGAAGTATTGTATTCGAGAAAAAATCACCCTCCGAGATTTTTTCGGATTCTGACGTTTCAGAACACGTAGATTACGAAAATATAGGTTTTTCAATTCCGTCAGTCAGTCTGTCTGTCTGTCTGTCTGTCTGTCGGTTGGTGCATTTACTAAAAAACTACTTGACGGAGAGCAGTCAAATTTGGTAGGTAGTTGACGCTACTGTCAGCGAAGAAATGGTAGAAATTTCACTGGAAAATATACAGGGTGGACCGTCTAAACGGAATAAATAGTGAAATATACTTTTTTTTTGCTCAAAATAAAATTTCCACGTTTCATGACGCGCTAAACCTATTTCAGAAAAAAAAATGTTGAAAATTTTTTTCACCAACGTTTTTGAATAAATTTTTACCAAGATGAAAAAAAATTTTTTTTGCTCAAATTTAAAATTTCTACGTTTTATGACACGCTTAACCCATTGCAGGAAAAAATCAATTTGAAAATTTTTTACTACTAAAATGAATTTTTTTTTCTTTCTTCAAATTTAAAATTTCCACGTTTCATGGCATTCTAAGCCTGATTAAAAAAAAAAATAAATTGAAATTATTTTGAAAATTTGTTTACCACTAAAATAGATGGATTTTTTTTTTTATTTCTTCAAATTTCAAATTTTCACGTTTCATAGCGCTTTAAATCTATTTAAAAGAAAAATTAGAAATTTTCTTTACTATTTTTAAAAAATTTAACCACTAAGATAGAATTTTTTTTCTTTGTTCAGATTTTAACTATCCATGTTTCCATGGCTCTAAAACTATTCAAACAAATTTAAAAATGTTTTTGAAAAATTTAAAAAAAAATTAAAACATTTTTAATTCATTTATGTATCACTACTATAGAACAGACGAAAACATTTTTTTTGCTCAAATTTAAAATATACACGTTTCATAATATTCCAAGCCAAGTTCGGAAAAAAAAATATGCAACATTTTGTTACCAGTTTGGAAAGAAATTTAACACTAGAATGCTCAAATTTAAAAGTTTCACGGTTCATGACATTTTAAACCTAGGTATTTCAGAAAAAAAATTTTTGAAAATTATTTTCACCAACATTTTTCAAAAAGTTTTTACCACTAAAATAGATCGATTTTTTTTTATTTGCTCAAATTTAAACTTTTCACGTTTCATAGCATTCTAACCTATTTTAAAAAATACATAATTTTTAATTTTTAAACTTTTTTTAGCACTACTATAGAATAGAAGGAAACTTTCCTTTTTGCTCAAATTTAAAATTTCTACGTTTGATATTTTAAACCTATTTCAAAAGAAAAAAATTTGAAAATTATTTTACCAACATCTTTTGAAAAATTTTAAAAAAAATTAAATTTTTTAACCACCACTATACTTCCCCTCCATTACGTGAATGTTGGATTGAAAATGTGACAGATGGCAATTATATTTGGCATATGCACCTATTATACTTTATTGAAAAATGTACAGGGTGGTCATCCCAAGAAATAATTCAGTCATGGTGGACATTTGTAAAGGTATTTGCGCAAGCCTGCCATATGTGGCACCTGCTATTCAGTATTGAACTTTTGCTGTTGGATGAGCAATCTGTATATTTTTTTGACCAAAACTTATCAAGTTTTCTTTGTAATAATAGTAACAGTAATAATAGTAATAACTATATTCCGATTATTATTCTCAATGTCATTTCGTAATTATTAATTTTTTAGAGTGACTGCCATGCACAAATAACGAGGGAAGTTCTGTGTAAATACCTTTACCGATTTTTTTCTTTGTTCAGATTCCATGGCATTCTAAAACTATTCAAGCAAATTTAAAAATATAGAATAGACGAAAAATTGTTTTTGCTCAAATTTAAAATTTCCACGTTTCATGACATTCCAAACCAATATCTGAAAAAAAAAATTTGCAACATTTTGTTATAAATTTGGAAAAAAATTTAATACTAGAATAGATGGAAACATTTTTTTTTGCTCAAATTTCAAATTTTCACGTTTCATAGCATTCTAAACCCATTTAAAAAAAAATACATAATTTTTAAATTTTAAACTTTTTTTACCACTACTATAGAATAGAAGGAAACTTTCCTTTTTGCTCTAATTTAAAATTTCTACGTTTGACATTTTAAACCTATATTAGAAGAAAACAATTTGAAAATTTTTTTACCAACATTTTTGAAAAATTAAAAAAAAATTGAAATTTTTTAACCACCACTATACTTCCACTCCATTACGTGAATGTTGGATTGAAAATATAACAGACGGCAAAAATATCTGGCATATGCACCTATTATACTTTGATTGAAAAATATACAGGGTGGTCATCCCAAAAAATAATTCAGTCATGGTGGACATTTGTAAAGGTATTTGCGCAAGCCTGCCATATGTGGCACCTGCTATTTAGTATTGAACTTTTGCTGTTGGATGAACAATCTGTATATTTTTTTGACCAAAGCTTATCAAGTTTTCTTTGTAATAATAGCAATAACTATATTCCGATTATTATTCTCAATGTCATTTCGTAATTATAAATTTTTTAGAGTGACCGCCATGCACAAATAACGAGGGAAGTTCTGTGTAAATACCTTTACCGATTTTTTTAAAATTGTCCCCCTTATGGGTTCTTTTCAATAATTTCGAATCTTTATGTATCGTCGCCTCTAATAACATGGAATAGAAAAGAAACTACTATCTTTTCTACCACTATGTATTTATAAAAATTGCGACTGCAGTTTCGACTTACAAAGCCATTGTCAAGCAGTGAATCCAAAACGACTGATTTACAATTATACAGAAATGTTATATATATAGACAATTTTGGTTGGATAGATAGGTACAATAAGGTAGATGACAATAATAAACTTAATTATGAATATTCAATTATGGGTCTGCCGGCTGTAAATAAAGGTGAATATATCAGATCGAATTGATCATTTAACAAATTATAATCCTTGATATTATTGTGTTTGTGAATTTCCAGAGATTCTAAAATGTTTAATTTAAAGCCTTTTGTTGAGAAATGTAAAATTTCAATGTCGTCTAATTCTGGAAAACTATGGTTGTTTTCGAGGCAGTGGTTCGCGAAAGATGAATCAGTTTTCTGTAACCTATATGATCTACGATGTTTTTGATATCGTATTTTGAAATTTATACCACTTTGCCCTATATAGATACTATTACTCTGTACATTTTAACTTATAAACTCCAGATTTGTTAAATTTATGTGTTGGATCTTTTGCATTGTATAATATGTTTGATAATTTACTCTGTGATTTAAAAGCTATTTTTAGATTGTGTTTAGAGAGAACATTAGCTATGTTTTCGGATAAATGGCCACAGTATGTAATTGTTGTGTAAGTAAATTTTGTGGTTTCTTTTATTTTCGGATATATTAATTGAAAAGTGATTTTTTCCGGATTTTGTTAATTAACTTTCTAATGACATCTTTGCCAAAATTATTTTTAACTCCAATGTCCTCGATTATGTGTACCTCTTCATTCAGATAAGCGTCAGACAGAGGTAGTGAAAATACTCTGTGTATCATCGACTTGTATGCTGCCATTTTTTGCTGATGTGGGTGGAATGAGTCGTAAGGAATTGTGGTTCCTGTAAATGTTGGATTTCGGAAAATTTTAAAAGTATATTGATTATTTATGCGTGACACTGTAAGGTCTACCTTAAATTATCAGTTTTTGAGTAAATCTTATCTGAATTTTATTCGGGAATAGATTTTTATGAGTAATTTTAACAGAACAGAAAAAACAACGACAGTAAAACAAAATTTGATTACACCATTTTTATTAGACAACAATGAATTAGATTAAAATAAGGTAAAATTCAAATTACAAGCGTTGTTCAAAGTGCATTCTGCCCGCTTCAACACATTTCTGACATCTACGCCGTACAGAGTGTGTAGCTTTACGAATGAAATCAGGATTAGATTATAATAAGCATAAATTAATGTGTTGTAAATGAACTAAGAGTATTCTGCCGCGATTCAGCTATAGATTTGAACTTGCCGTGGACCATTTCATTTCTTAATATAGTGTAATTACTGTTTGTTAATTTATTTAATCGTTAAATGATTGTGATTCTAATTTTCATTTGTTTTCATTTTCTTCTGTAAATATAGTGGTTTAAGTGTTTTGAGAAATCACGTGTTTTATTTACTCGTTATGCAACTGAGTTCATTCTGTATTCAGTAAAGTTTGTTTGTGAAGTAACCTGGTTGAGGGACACCAAAAGGGATATAATCACCTCGAAGGAAAAGGGTAAGCACAGTTTTGATTTCGATGGATATGCTATAATATCGACGGAGTCTACAAAATTAGTTGGGACACTCCGTACTATACCAATGGTAATGTTTGATTAAATAATGTAATTAGGGGAATAAAGCCCCAGTTATAGTCTGCTGTCAAATGTACATCCGTGGGCTCCTTGATGATGCAAGTGCGGGAGTGGTCTCAATCTCTTCGTTTGACCTTGGCGAAACACAATTTCGATGGTGGCACTCTCTAAAATGGTGCGTTCGGGTGCTGCACACGATAAACAAAATGGCAGTCATCGCAAATACTTTTCCCATTTATCTAAGTAACCGTCCGTTGTATCAAAAAATGTGTTATACAAAAAATGTTTATTCTTTAATTATACACAAAAAAGGTTATTACATATTTTTATGTAGGACGTACCATTTTCTCAGAAAGTTTACTTTTAGGGTTTTCAAATGAGATAGGGGTACAAAAATTAAAAGTTGTTCTGTGAACAGTAATCTCACTCAAGTCATCTATTAACAGTGAAAACAATAAAAAAGATTCTACAGTACAGACAGAGGAAACTAAATAATAATAATTGAATCGAATTAAACAAAAATAAACGTATTTTTTAATTAATCATCGCTATCAGTACAAATATCACTTAATCCCAAGTCTTCTTCATCACCTTCGAACTCTCCCATATTATCACATCGGTCAGGATCACCGTCACATCTACACATCTCAGTACACCTTAATCCATTCGACTGACATGTACAAGGAGAAGAGCAACGCCTTTGAAAGCATGAGCAGCGGCAAAGTTCCAATAAAAGCTCTGGAGCACAGGGCATGGTACATGCAACTGGCTCGTATATATTCCGTACTTTCTTCCACCCGAAGTCTGTTGGTGATGGGTTATTGGGATGCTGAATAAGGTCCTGATTCCACTCAAAAGCCTGAAGATGAGCCCTTAACAAAGTTGGGTTCAAAGCAGATTTTGTTGGAGGGAGGTTCTCGTCTTGACATTATTTTTGTGTAAACAACAACCATCTTACAGCTCCTATATCAGTCAGCGTTGTTTTGGAGATATATAGCTGACAAACAAATGCTTCCAAGCTAGCTCTGACATCTTCAGTGAGATAGAGAGTAGTCTCCAATTTGGCCAACGCTTTTATTAGCTCATCACTTACGGAATCACTTTACTTTCCCTTTGTTGGCAAATGATCCTGTTACATCTGCTCCTGAAAGTGCGTGTAATCCAGGAAGTGCAGAGGCCTTTAGTGGCCCCAGTGCTTTGTAAACTGAAGCTAGCTGAACAAACCTTTTCATACCATGACCAAGGAAAACTCCAAACTTTCGTGTAAGTTGGGGATATCGCCTTAGTAGTAAAACCACAACATCAGTATAAGGTGAAAACACATGGGTGTTTATGATTCCTCTCTGTGCTAAGTACGCAGCGTGTAGTATGATCTTCGTGTCCGCCTCCTCCTGGGTACTTGAAAGACTCGATACATCAGTCCCATGTGATGAACCTGCTTTGTCCTTCCAACTGACCACGAACTTCTTCCCATAGGTCACACCGAATTGAAGAATCTGGTCGGAAAGGAACTCTGTCAGTTCATCCTTTGTCTTATCATGAGCCAGTAGTTTATTCATTGGTGTACTTCCAATTATTGTTTCTGGTCCGATTTTATACTGTATTGGATCTGAGCCTTTTTGCCGAATTACTCTCATCTCTGTTTTCAATGAGTTCTCTTTGTAAGAGTCGAAAACCACATGAACCTCACTATAATTGCTGAATTTCTGACCAATCCATTTACTGAAGCTTACACCGAGGTCACGGCATGTTTTCACTGAGTTAGGTTTGTGGTAGGTATTAAGAAGTGCCATGCCATCTACTATGGCAGCTTTCTCCTGTAGTTCTTCATGCCCTTCTAAATTTGCAGCGCCTGTGCCATTATGATCATCATTTTTTTGGGCAGGGTTTGTTTGTAATGACTCTAGAGCATCCATAAGTTTGTATTTAGCTAGACAATGATGCATTCTTCCATCAGCAGCAAACAACGACCTCGGCAGTGCTGAAAACTCGTTGTTACTCAAATTGGACTTTAAATCTATGTCAGGCCTGCTTCTGGATGCTATCAACAACCTCGAAATAAGAGACAGATCCGTCTTTATGGCTACAGTTTTGTCTTTGAGGGTAATTTTAATTTTCTTCGCTGCTGCTTTACACGTTTTAATTACGTTTTTCTTCATAGGAGCCCAAAACTATATGCTGTTACTCTGAACTCGCTGTTGCAAGAAGGTACTATGGAGATCTTGTCCAACTTCTGCCACGCTGTCTAAAGACACTTGTACTTCCCGTGGAAAGACACGCTGAGTTAGAATATGAATGAGCTCAGGATTTTTGCAGTGAAAGGGATTTGTTGAGTTTTGAAACGCTTCTTTTAGTTTCAAAACATTGTTGCCGGACAGTTCGTGATGTTTATTTTGTTCTGTATTCGGAAAGCCCATCATTCTATCAGTTTCTACTTAGATAAATGGGAAAAGTATGTGCGATGATGGCCATTTTGTTTATCGCGTGCAGCACCCGAACGCACCATTTTCGAGAGTGCCACCATCGAAATTGTGTTTCGCCAGGGTCTAACGAAGAGATTGAGACCACTCCCAAACTTGCATCATCGAGGAGCCCACGGGAGCCTGTTTTTGTACATTTGACAGCCGACTATTATTACACTAATACGAGTAGAACCCAAAGAAATGGTAAAAACTTCCCTATCAATAGTTCCCTCCACCAACCGATGGCACCCTTATCGACTAAAAAGTCTCCTAAAACGTGATTTTTATTAATATCAAAGCGCGTATCTGTTTCTATTTGGTTGAAAAAATAATTCAGCATTGCATATTAACATCAAAAAACCAGTTTGTATTTCGTCATTAATGAAATAAGTTTTACGCAGCTGTATCAACATATGACACTGCGCTCTTGTTATTGAATTGCGACGGAAAATGATTTTTTTCAACAAATCAAGTTGAAAATTGTCCGTTCATATGTTTTATACATATTTTTTTATATAAACCATCATTTTGATTAGAGAACGGACATTAGGGGTACCAAAATTAGCCTAAAGGCGCAGAATTGAATGCAAGTAATATGATATGCAATGATTAAAACCTCCGTTTTTATTTTTTTGTCGTAGAAAAACTTCAGAAATAGACGAGAATTGTCGGAACGGACATAACATGAATTTCCCCTTGTTCCCAGTTTTCAGTATTTAATCCCTTATATCTTCACGCAGCACTCAAAATTTCCGTTTTCATTTTTTCCTCAAACTAAGCATATTTATATTGTCTAAATGTTATTTGTGGCATTATCTTAATTTTATTATTTCTTTCTTCAATTCTTTGGGACTTCCTGCCACATGTATGTTTTCTTTTTAAGTGGTGCTCGGGGAATCTACAAAATATCACAATTAACCAGTATGTTACTGGTAAATAACCTCTACGCCTGTGACTTTTACGTCAAAGGATCAGTTAAAGGTTGCTTTTTTTAAATAAACAACACAAATAAGTATAAAAACTTGAAATTAAATATTTCGCCGACGTTTCGGAAATCTACTCTGTTTCCTTTTTCAAGGCTTTTTCTGAAAAATCTTTTTTGCTGTGTATGACAAATACACAGCTCTAAGAATGTTTGTTATATTCAACATCCATAGATACTTACTATTTACATAGAACTGTTGATATAGTTAACAGTTTTTTTAGTTTTTATACAATGCTAAGTTTGTGAAGTTCTTCTTTTAACATTGTCAGCCAAGTTGTACAGACATCTACGGAACAATTCGACACGCAACTATCCTCACTCAATAATATTATCGCGGATTCTTTAATTTTTCTTTTTTTGCTATCTGCCTCTTTTGTTAAAATTTTTGCCGAATTTCATTTTTTCTGATGTAATTTTGATGTTCGCCCAATCTTACACTAAAAGGTCTGGATGACTCACTCACGTATTGTTTGTTGCACTCACACGGAATACTATAAATGCAGTTTTTTGAATTTTGCTCGTGCTTCTTCGGTTTCGTCTTTTTCAGAATAGATCTTAAAGTGTTGCTTGTTTGAAATACCTTCCTAATATCAAATCTATCACTGATGCGGCGCAACTTTTCGGATAATCCGCATACATAAGGAATTAACGCTGTGTAACGTTTTTCAGGTTTTTGTCGTAAGTGATTGTTATGTTCAATATTTATGAAGGTTTTATCGACAAAACCCCCAGGGTATTGGTTATTAATAAGAACTTCCTTTATAAACCGCTTCTCATTGTTTAGTATTTCATCATTAGAAGAAATGATTTTGGCCCTATCATACAAACATTTTACAACACCCCTCTTAACGTGCATTGACTGATTTGAGTTGAAATTTAAATATCTGTTGGTATGTGTTGGTTTTCTATAAACACTTGTTTCAATTGTACCAATTACTCTTTTAATTAAAACATCTAAAAATGGTAATTCATTTCTAGTTTCCTTTTCTAAAGTGAATTTAATAGAAGGTTCTTTTTTATTTAAATGATCCAAAAAACTATCTAGTAACTCAATACCATGAGGCCAGATAGCAAAGATATCATCTACCTATCTCCACCAGATAACCGGTTTGTATGCACGATTTTGAACATGCCTAGTCTCAAAATCCTCCATAAATATATTGCTTAAAATCGGTGACAATGGAGAACCCATTGCCATACCGAAATCCTGCTGATAGAAATTATTTTCTAATTGAAAATAAGTTGTTCTTATACACATAGTTAAAAGTTCCATTATGGTATTTACACTCTGTTTAGTTCTAGCTTCCAAATTATTTTCATTTAACAATTTGTCTTTGATTATTTTTAAAGTTTTGTCTACTGGGGCCTTAGTGAACAGTCTAACTACGTCAAAACTAACCATCAGATGTGTATTATGAATATTGTTTTCATAAACTTTTTCGATTAAATGTTTACTATTTTTTATATACAGTATTTCCAGATAATGGATTAATAATTTTAAGAAAGAACTTTGCCAAATTGTGGCATGGCGAATTAATGGAACTAACAATTGGTCTTAATGGCACATTCTGTTTATGTATTTTTGGTAAGCCATAAAAATGAGGAGGCTTACTATAATGCGGTGTAAGCTTCCGTCATTCAAAATCATTAAATTCATTTTTGTATTTAAAAAAAGTTCTATAAATTTTGCCCTCAATTGATTTTGTTGGGTCTTTACTTAATTTTGAGTATGGTCCTTCATTGATAAGTGCCATTATTTTCTCATCATATGTATTTTTATTTATAATGACTGTGGCATTACCTTTGTCCGCTGGTAAAATTTTAATGGATTCATCTCTCTTCAAAGAGGATATTGACCGTTTTTCTTCCGTGCTTCAATTTTCTTTAATTTTATATTGCCTCACTAAAGCAATTTTTGCCTGCACGCGATATTCATTTCCGTCATTTGTGGGCATGTTTTGTGCAGTTTTTTATATCAAATTTTGGAACCAATTTTGGGTTTATTGCATAATTTAAACCTTTTGACAAGACCAATTTGTCTGAAATTGTTAAAATTCGTTCTGACATATTAATGACAGTCTTGTCAATTAGAGGATTATTATTTATATTATTCAATTGTCTAGTCTGTTTTTCTCTCATTAAATTTCTGAATTTATTTATATTCGTACTTTTTTGCAAATTAAAATGTTTGTTATAACTAAACCTGCTGTTACGGTGTATATAGTCGAAATCTTGTTCCACGACGCTGTAATGTAATTCGTTTTCTCTGTAATTGATTTCATTAATAGTTCGTTCTTTTTGGAATCTATGATATTGAATCCTTTCCCTAACCATTGATTTGCTGACTTTATACAAAATTCTTATTGTTTTGCTGTTCTCAAAATGTAGGTACTTTTTGAAGAAAAAAAAGAAGCATATTTATGAACACCAACAAACAGTAAACGGCAATTAGGTGATTACTCAAATGACTCGTTATTTTTTTACATGTTGAAGGATACATTTCAACCCTTTCGCGACGCTTAAAATTTACATCGCTCTGAACATTTTTATCCTTGTTCAAAGAAATGATCATTAGGCGATAAGTCGAAAATTTTGGTTACGGGCTGTCGTACTATAAGTGTATAATACTACATTGTTTGAATGATGAATATAACAAATCTAAAACAAAAACAACTCACTTATAAACAACTGTTTATTTTTACATTCACAGTAACAGATCATGCTGGAGAAACAAAATCAGGGTACAAGTTTCTTAACTCCTGTATCCAAAAAGGAAACACACAGCGACACGTTATTACTTATCACCAATCATCCCTCAACTAAATCATCAATACATATAAGACATGTTTACGAATAATTCAAATTTTACTACAAACATGATCGCTCCCGTTTCCCAGAAGCGTCACCGAGGTCTCTTGCGTAATTGCGGGGTCCAGTCGGCGGTTTATGGATACTCCTCTTCCCTTCCGGCTCATGGCTGATTGGTTCCGTTTCATGGAGACTAGAGACATTGAAGTGGCGTGTTGCGCTTGGCAAGTGTTACATCGAGATCGTTTTGGTTTCATACATAACAGATATCTGAAACAAAAGAGAGTCGATGAAAGCTTGACATATAGATTACGTCGGCGATTTGATTGATTTTGTGTGTGGCGAAGCGGGGCTGTAATGTGATTTCTTTCAAATCATTCTTATCACCACGTAATTCGAAATGTAATAGTACGGAGCTTTGAGAAATGGTTTTACACAGTAACTTTACGACCGCTTCCTAAGATATTACGTTTTTTCTTCAACCTGTTACCATTTATAATGCCATGGATGCAGTAAATAGTTTAAATAGCACGAGCAGTGAAGATATATACGAACTAAACAGTAAAATCTTGAAAAATACAATAGATATAATCATCTATCCCCTAACGTACTTCATTAACCTATGTTTCAGTGAAGGCAGAATAATTATACGAGGTCAAGAATTACTTAATTTCGTTTTGATCACTTACTATAAAGTAATAATGGCTTGAAATTCGTTGCTTAGGTTGTAAAGCATTTGTTTTTTACTCAGAAGATGTGCTCATGACCTACTGGTCTTGTAAGTAACTCTGCCGATTTAGAAATTACCTAAAACCTACCTCAAAAATACCCTCAAAGTTCATAGACGCATTAAGTTATTTTGAAAGTCAAATTAACATAAATTTTACCTAAAAACTGTCTTCAGAGTCCATAGGTCTATTTAAAGACATTCAGCAAGGTAAGAATTTACCACAAATTGATTTCAAAAATTACCTCTTAGTCTTACACATAATATGTCATTTAATAGGTTGCAAATGACTTAATTCTAACCATTCTAAATTAAAAAAAGGCGAAGTAATATCTTAGAAAACATCTGTCAAAATAATTACCATTCAGTAACCATACAGTCAAAATTACCATGGGTATTGACCTGTTGGAAATAACGACAGTAGACAAAGTCGAAATTACCAGTAAAAATATACCAAAAAGCATTTTGGCCTTGTTTAGTCTTCAAAGGCGAGCTAAGCCACAGACTTCATCAGTTAGGCACTAGGTATCGGTTGTTGTAGAGTGACGCCATGTTATATTGCACAGTAAACATTAAAAATAAAATATGGTGAACAAAAATAGATTTAAGCCTTACCGATATTCCACAAATTATTAACCCTATAATAAGAGGAAATAATAATAACAAGACACTCAAGAGAAGATGTCAAGTGACAAATACAAAATCTGATGTGATAACTGTGGCATCTGGGACTACTTTTATTAAAAACAATAATCAATTAACTGAAATTAATCAAACAATAGATTTTTGTGATAACTATAGTGTATTTCATAACACCGCGACGATTTTAAAATACGCCATTATAAAACAAAATTCATCCCACCACTAGGTCACGAAAATGACTAAACTGGGACATTGGACCTAATAGTCAACAGTGTAGAGCAATTGACCTATTTTATCACTTACTTTAAGAATGTGTTTGCACGCCACAGTAAATTCGTATATAGAAAAAGCGAACTAATGGTTATGCCGATATTACAGGAACCATAAATTGGCTAGCTATAAGTAGTGATTTCATCATCAGTTGTTGGCAACAGAATTGTGCAGGGCCGTACAGACACTATTGTGAAGCCTTGACTAGATTTGCAGCAGTGAATAAAAAATGATTCAGTTCCTATTCTACTTTGTAACTTTTGAAATAGGATTTGATGATTGTGAATAATTAAACAATTCATGTTACGTTAGGCAGCAGCCACCGCAACTATCTACAAAATCTAATAATGCAGTCATAGTTTCAATTATTGTCAGATATTGTTTTTTGTGATTTTCTTTTTCAAATTTTAATGGTTTTTCATCGATTTTCGTGTGTAGGTGCTTTTTGTGGCATTTCACTTTCAGTGTAAAAGTGGTCATCATTTGGTGAAAAAAATTTGATGTTTTAGGAAAAATCTGAAAAAATTAGGTGTGGTACTCAGTAAGGGGAGAGAAATCGAATGTCGCGCGCCGGAGTTCTCCATCTGCGTTCTTTCTTCGGTAGGGTTCTCGGAAAATAGAACAGTTTCACTTCTTTCATGTGTAGGTGTTTATCATGGAATTTCACTTTCGTTATGAAAGTGGTCATCATCGGGCGACAAAATTTCGATGTTTTAGGAAAATTCTGAAAAAAATCAGCAGTACGCAGTAAGGGGAAAGAAATCGAATTGCGCACAGTGGCGCTCTCCGTCTGCATTCTTTATGTGGATAGGGGCCTTGGAAAGTGAAAAAATGTCACATTTTTCGTGTGTAGGTGTTTTTCATGGCATTTCACTTTCGGTATGAAAGTGGTCATCATCGGGCGACAAAATTTCGATGTTTTAGGAAAAATCTGAAAAAATCAGGGGTACGCAGTAAGGGGAGAGAAATCGAATAGCGCACAGTGGCGTTCTCCGTCTGCGTTCTTTATGTAGATAGGGCCCTCGGAAAGTGAAAAATATCACATTTTTCATGTGTAGATGTTTTTCGTAGCATTTCACTTTCGGTATGAAAGTGATCGTCATCGGGTGACAAAATTTTGATGTTTTAGAAAAAATATGAAAAATATCAGGGGTATGCAATAATGGGAGACCAATCGAATAGCGCTCAGTGGCGTTCTCCATCTGCGTTCTTTGTGTGGATAGGGCCCTTGGAAAGTAAAAAAATGTCACATTTTTCGTGTGTAGGTGTTTTTCGTGTCAGTTCACTTTCGGTATGAAAGTGGTCATCATCGGGCGACAAAAATTATGGTTTAGGAAAAATCTGAAAAAGAACAGGGGTGCACAGTAAGGGGAGAGAAATCGAATAGCGTGCAGTGGCGTTCTCAGTCTGCATTCTTTATGTGGATAGAGCCCTTGGAAAGTAAAAAAATGCCACATTTCTCGTGTGTAGATGTTTTTCGTGGCGTTTCACTTTCGGTATAAAAGTGATCATCATCTGGTGACAAAATTTTGATGTTTTAGAAGAAACATGAAAAAAGTCAGGAGTATGCAATAACGGGAGACAAATCGAATAGCGCACAGTGGCGTTCTCCGGCTGCGTTCTTTATATGGATAGGGCCCTCGGAAAGTGAAAATATATCACATTTTTCTTGTGTATGTGTTTTTCATGGCATTTCACTTTCGGTATGAAAGTGATCATCGGGTAACAAAATTTTGATGTTTTAGAAAAAATATGAAAAATATCAGGGGTATACAACTGTAGGAGACAAATCGAATAGAGCACAGTGGCGTTCTCTTTCTATGTTCTTTATGTAGGTAGGAGAGTAGAACGTGAAATAATGTCACATTTTTCGTGAGTAGGTGTTTTTTGTTACATTTCATTTTTAGAATGACAGTGGTCATCGTCGGGTGACAAAATTTCGACATTTCGGGAAAAATCTAAACAAATTCAGGAGGACGTAGGAAGGTGAGAGAAATGGAATGGCGCGAAGCGCAGTTCTGTGTCTCGTTTCGTTCTCGGTGGAAGCGGTGAAAAACTTCGATTTCCATTCTCCGCTGACTTTGAGCGGCCGTATCTCGGAAACGAAGGACCGCAGCGATGAGCTCGTAACAATTTTTGTTTGGGAGAAATGATCCTCGAAGCTGGACCGTG
The DNA here is from genome assembly GCA_963583905.1 of Stenurella melanura. Lineage (NCBI taxonomy): Eukaryota > Metazoa > Arthropoda > Insecta > Coleoptera > Cerambycidae > Stenurella > Stenurella melanura. The sequence continues at coordinate 116,276,165 of OY757316.1, read as the reverse complement.
TAGCGCGAGGAGCGAAATCCATTAAAACCATTAACAACAATGCAATTTTTAATGCCTAGCCTCCCCCAAGGAGTGACCAGGTGGCCTTGGTCTATTCGAAAAAACAAAATTTTTCCTTTCATAATACCCCGGTCGGCCGATCTCGGTCCCTGGCTTTAATGAGTAATTACACTAATTGTCGTGGGGGGCACAGGGGGATTGTGGTGACAGAGTGGACGATTTTTTGTTTAAACTTTTTTTTTATTGTAATCTCGAGTCTAACATGCTGGGTCGGCCGACCCCACCCCTGGTGATGTACTTGGTTGCAAAACAGTTTAATTTAAAAGTACGAACTAGGAAAATTGGCATAATTTTTTAATTTAAATCTAACTATTTTGCAATCCACTCAAATTAATAGTAATATTCTTGTTAAGGTTCTACTTAGGTAATCTTATAATTTTTTTAAATATACGTACTAAGAGAAAAAAGTTATGGCCAAAAATAGTAAATATTTCCCTATCGGATGTCTCTTTCTAGGGAATGGCCACCTTAAGGGGGTATTATTCCAACAACAGAATAATACAGGGGATTTTAAATTTTTTTTACTCAAAATATGTATAATTTGTTTTCTACAGAATTTCGAAACGAATAATATCTACGTTTATGAGATTATAATAAGGAAGCACGTTTTCCTTCGGTGTGTTGTTGGTGTCCAGATTTTACCAAATGTGGCCTTGACAGGCCCCTGGTTAGTGCCATTACATGTCCTTTTATAAACGAAAAAAATTAATAGGACAAGTTTTTCCTCGGTGAGAATCGTAAAAGTCACTAAAGGGGTTTCTTAAAAAACCAAAGTTGGTGGCCATATCTTACATAGGGTGGCCTTAATAGGCCCTTGATAAATATCATCATATGTGACCTTCCAAAACAAACAACTTTCATTCGGACAATTTTTTTCTCCGATCCAAATTTAAAGTTATTCTAAGTGTAACTTCAAAATGAAACACGTATATTTATTTCAATAAATGGTATATGCATTTTTTTAATTAACATCGTAAATATTTTTTTTCAAATGTAATTTTATAAAAGCAAAATGCCATCATAAACACGCGATGAATTCCGAGATCATACAGTCAGAAACAATTTACTAGTTTTAAGTAAATCCATTTATTTGAATCAGATTTTATTGAATCAAAGTTTTTTTTCCTTTAAAACAAACAATTTCTTATTTACTTCTAGAGAATTGATTTATTTGATATTACGTAATTTAACATCTTAGAAACAATTTAAAATATTGTTATGAATTACACCCCCTTGGAATTGGAGATGATACGCCTATGCCTACTGATAGTGACTGGAAAGACTCTGGAAAGAGCCAAGGACTTTTCTAGATTGTGGCTGGAGAAGATTCTGGATTAATGTAGAGCTAATTTCGGAGTATATAAGGCGCGATTACCGGCGCAGAGGGGGAAGTTTTATGAAGAAAGCAGTTTATAAAAGTGAACAAGTAGAAAAGTGAAAAGTGAGGTTAGATAAATAGTAAATAAAGTGAATTTGAAGTATTGTAGTCAGTAAATAGTTAAATAAAGTGTTAGTGGTGTTTAATCTTTTGTTGAAATTATTTAGAACCCACGGATTCACACAGGGTGTTTCCTAAAAGGTGAATAAACGCTACAATATCATAAAATGAAATAAATAATTTACTTGAATTAAGTAAAATTTTATACAATTAAATAAATGATTTACTTAAAACAAAGAAACATTTTATAGGTTCATATTTAAATTAGAACGTTTTCTTAAAACTATAGAAATTTACCTAAAACTATAGTACACTTTTTCTCTGAGTGCAGTTGCTACAACATTTATCACCCCCCCCCCCCCCTAGCTATAAAAGTGAAAACAGTGATGAGGTAATAACAATTCTTTTGATAATTCACCCTTTCGAATATTCCAAGATCGATCTGCTCAATTCGTTGCAAATGGTCGGCCAAGGACTCGAGATTACAATAAAAAAAAAGCTTAAACAAAAAATCGTCCACTCTGTCACCACAATCCCCCCTGTGACCCCCACGACAATTAGTGTAATTACTCATTAAAGTCAGGGACCGAGATCGGCCGACCGGGGTTTTATGAAAGGAAAAATTTTGTTCTTTCGAATAGACCAAGGCCGACCTGGTCACTCCTTGGGGGAGGCTAGGCATTAAAAATTGCATTGTTGTTAATGGTCGGCCAAGGCTATCGCCAGGGGTGGGGGTCGGCCGACCGAGCATTTTACATTCTTTGAATCATAATTAACAAATTAGTTAAAAAAAACGTCCACTTTGTCACCACAATCGCCCCATTGCCCCAATAAACAATTACCGTAATTACTCATTACCACCAGGGACCGTGATCGGCCGACCAGCGGTTATGAGTTTAGGGCATATTATTGCAGTATTCTAAACTGCTAAATCCCGTCCACTCGTTCCCCACACAAATTTGCAGTCGCCTCCTGGACCATTTCGTGAAATCATTTCTATAAAGCTAGATTTTTTCCAAAGAGAGTTTAGATAGCATCTATAATGAAGGTGCAATTCTACCAGTCTTAGTGGTGCATAAATGAGTAAAAAATTAAAGAAAAAAATAGATGGACGAAAATTTCGTTTTTGGAATTGTCGCGAATTGTCAAAAAATGACGATTCGCCTTCGCTCCTGCCGCCCTCAATTTTCGATTTTCACCTCTCGATTCTCTTTGTACGGTCATTGCCGGTCTTCTCCTCGCTATCGAGACATAGAACAGGTCTCCGATCGCCGTATTTATTCAGTTCTTACGTTTGAAAAATTGACTTACGGTCGTGCTAATTGGCGACTATTTTCAGTGGTTTCCCGAGTTCGAATCCCGCCCAGGGATACTTTTTTTTTTCGTTTTCAATTTTTCGGTAGATATTTTTTATTCTATAATTGCTATTCGTTCCGTTCTATTGCATTTCTCTGAAAAGTTTTGCATTTTCCGCCGCGAAATGCACTATTTCGATTAAAAATTAGAAATTTCCTTACCAAAATAATATAACATAATGGAGTAAAAAAAGCTTATTAACAGATCTATAAAAATACTGTCTGTTCATTAATACTAATGAGGAATATAATTGTCGTGATTTGACTACGTACTGCCGTTTTTGCAATGTCTACCAAAGATTTAGCCACCCGGAAGTAGAATGTGATTTTTGATCCAAATAGAGCATCTTAATATTCCGCGGCGGAAAATACAAAACTTCTCCGAGAAATGCAATAGAACGGAGCAGTTCGCAATTATAGAATCAAAAATATGTGCCAAAAAATTGAAAATGAAAAAAAAAAAATTCCCCGGGCGGGATTCGAACTCGGGAAACCACTTAAAAATAGTCGCCGATTAGCACGACCGCAAGTCACTTTTTCAAACGTAAGAACTGAACAAATACGGCAATCGGAGACCCGTTCTATATCTCGATGGCGAGGAGAAGGTTGGCAATGACCGTACAACATGAATCGCGAGGTGAAAATCGAAAATTGGGGCCAGCAGGAGCGAAGGCGAATCATCATTTCTTGACAATTCGTGACAATTCGAAAAACGAAATTTTAAATATTTAATTTTTTACTCATTTATGCACCACTAAGAGTTTGGTAGAATTGCGCCTTCATTATAGATACTATCTAAACTCTCTTTGGAAAAAAATCTAGCTTTATAGATATTAACGCGAAAAATCTGTCGCTGCCTCCCGGGCTACTAGAAATGTAACAATTCAATTGGCAAGTAAATTAAAATTATTTTAAGCTATTTTAAATGGTAGAGAAAACAAAAAGTTCGACCCTGCAGTTTCTAGTGATTTGAAGCATAGTTGGTACTTCGAATAGCTACTGCTTCGCCCTCTATTAGTAAACGGTCCAATTAAATTGGCAAAATTGAATACATTTTTTCTAACATATTAATCTCCCTTAGGAGCAAATATTATGCCGATTTTTAACTTTTTTTTACATTTAGTATATTTATTCTAGTACGTATCATATTTTATTTGAATATTTGAGTCCCATTAAAGAATATAAAAAAATTAATGGTGAATTACGGACGATTCAGTGACACGTTCGCGTGTAAAAATCCAAAGGAAATATTTAATTCGATTTAGCTTTCAAATATAAAATATGATACGTACTAGATTTAAGTTAACTAGTTCTAATATTTAAATCAAACCCGATTTTTGTTGGTTTGTTTTTGAGAACAATATGTTGAAAGATTTACGACTGTGAACGCGGTATTTTGACATTGATAACACAGCCTTAAAGTCCATATTTTTTAAATAGGAAATGTGGACCTCAAAATCGAAAATATTGGTTATATCGCCTTCGGTCTAAGAAAACTTGTTTTATAGGTTTATATTCGAGGACAATTAGACTTTCAAGTTTAACATGTAAAAGACTCCATATTTAACTTGAAAAATATTCGTTCGCCATTTTGAAAGATAATGGCACACTGTTTTGAAGTTGATATTTAAATTGATTGTTTTGCAAAATATACTTGCAGTTACTTTAATAAATCATATTTTGATTTCCAGAAATCAGTTGGACATATTGTTAGACAATTACCACAGTTTTAAAAGATTTAAAAAAATAACACTTTTATTTTTATTTCATTTGTATTTATTTTAAGAGCGCACATTTTTTTTAGAAGTACAATAGTTACATTTACAGTAAATTTTAATTTGCAATTAATTTTCTTCCAAACACGGTGAGAGATACCATTCCAAATATAATTTGATCCACTCCTGTGTCCCCCTACCAATAGTATATTTCTATCATTGATAAACCATGTACAAATTATAACGTAAAACATGGGCGTCATGTTGGTCATTCTGTAGTTATTAACCAACCTGCAATTCTAGTTCCCCTTCTCTTAATTGTTTTTGTGGTATGGGTAAATAGCTATTATTTAAGTAATAAATAAAGAGTAATTACGTTAAAATTACCACAACTTGACTTACTGACAGGGTTATGTTACCTTTAAATGTCTTTGACATCTTGAACAAAATGTCCTAGCTTGCCTAATTTTTACTTCAGACTTACTTTAATTTTTTTCCCCATATTGGTAAACTTGTGGTTACTTTTAGGTAAAAATGCCTATCACCAAATTAGTCAAACCTAAATTCTGACCTATTACTAGGACGAATTAACGTAAACTAGACAATAAATGTTGGTTGGGTAAGGTACCTTTAAAAAAGGGAATCCCGAGAGTCCTGATAATTATCTCCCTGTATCAAATATACCAGTGTTCGGTAAGATAATTGAAATAATCTTAAAACATCGCTTGGCAAAATATTTTGAAAATTATTCTCTAATCCACAAATGCCAATGGGTGACATGGTCGAGGGTTTTGAAGAGGGTAGACGTACAGCGATTATGCTGTTGGAGATCAGCAAGGCGTTTGACTGTGTCTCTCACAAGTTGCTGATTAAAAAACTTAGCCACTGCGGCATTAGAGGGCCAGCGTTAAGTTTATTAGAATCCTAATCTTTCTAACCGTACGCAGTATGTCAGAAGTAACGATACCATGTCTGATTTTAGAACAATAAAACACTGAGTACCCCAAGGCTCGCTGTTGGGCCCTCTCCTATTCGTTATCTTTGTCAAGGATATTTTCTTCTATCTTTTCCCTGATAAAATTGTTATGTATGCAGATGATGCAACTTTAATCAGTAAAAGCAATAATTTAATAGCACCCCAGACATCTGCTAACAAAGCTCAAAACTCGGCCGAACAGTAGTATAATAATAACATGCTGAAATTAAACAGAGGCGGAACTCAAAATCAGATTTTTTCAACCAACAACACAACCGTAAAAGGCGAATGTGTCAATTTACTTGGAATTATCTCAGACGATAATCATAAATGGAACGCTCATATCGAACATATAAGCAATATCTAATTATATTTCTCTTTTGCGTCACTCAAAGAAATATATAAATGTGCGAACATTGCTATCTGCATTTCATGCATTTATTAAATCCCATATTACTTACGGTATAATACTCTGGGGTAACTCCACCCATTAGGGCAAAATTTTCATATTGCAAAAAGGAGCGATCAAAATAATTGTAGGCGCAAATTATCGAGACTATTGCAAACCATTATTTGTCAAATATGGTATAATGCCTTTTCCTAGTCTATACATTTTTCAGTATAGGAAATTTACAAAAATAAAAGTAACTTTTCTACACATTCAGACTGTCACAATTACGAGACTAGGTCATTTAATCTATTAATACGTTTCACTAAATCTGTAAGAAACTCCTCTGATCCAAGACTGTACAATATAATACCCGAAAATATAAAACATCTTGACTATAACAGATTTAAAATGAAACTTAAAAACCACATGTTAAAATTCTGTTTCTACTCGGTAGATGAATATATGAGTTTTCCCATGGAAAACTTAGATACTTAATTACTTCCACATCCACGTAGTGGATTGGAAGTATAGTAATCGCAAAAAAATTTTCAAAAATTTTTATTCGTGAAATAGGTTTAGAATGTCATGAAACGTCGAGATTTTAAATTTGAGCGAAAAAAAAATTTCTGTCTGTCTGTCGGTCTGTCTGTCTGTAACTTTTTTTGTCCGCACGTTTTCTCCGGAACGGTTTGAGATATTGACTTGAAATTTTGTACACGTATATATTATGACGAGATCTGGAACTGGATTGTTTTTTGAGGAAATCCGGTGAAGGGTTGGGGGTTAAATAGGGGAAAATAGGGAAAAATAAGTAAAGCAAGCTTATAAGAGAACAGACACTTGAAATTTGGTGTATGTACTAGAAGTTAAGGCCTAAGATTTTTTTATAACATCTTTCAACCCCCCACCACCCCTACCCCATTAATGGGGTTGATAAAATAAAGTTGAGATTTTCATTTGAAATTTCGTACACGTATGTATTATAACGACGTCTGAAATTAGATTATATTTTGAGATGATTCCGTTGAAGGGTTGGGGGTTAATTTGGGGTAAATAGGGGAATATAAGTAAAACAAGTTGGTAAGAGTACAGAAACTTGAAATTCGGTATACGTACTAGAAGCCAAGGAGTCAGATTTTTTTATAATATTTTTCAACCCCCACCACCCCTACTCCAATATGAAAAGGGTTGATTAAATAAAATTGAGATATTCATTTGAAATTTGGTACACGTATGTATTATAACGACATCTGGAACTAGATTATAATTTGAGATGATTCCGTTGAAGGGTTGGGGGTTAAATAGGGGTAAATAGGGGAAAATAAGTAAAACAAGCTGGTAAGACTACAGAAACTTTAAATTCGGTGTATATACTAGAAGCCAAGGTCTCAGATTATTTATAATATTTTTCAACCCCCACCACCCCTACTTCATTATTACAAGGGTTGATAAAATAAAATTGAGATATTCATTTGAAATTTGATACACGTATGAATTATAACGACATCTGGAACTAGATTATTCTTTGAGATGATTCCTTTGAAGGGTTCGGGGTTATTTAGGGGTAAATAGGGGGAAATAAGTAAAGCAAGCAGGTATGACTACAGAAACTTGAAATTCGGTGTATGTACAAGAGGCAAAGGCCCCAGATTTTTTGATAATTTATTTCAGCCCCCACCACCCCTACTCCATTATTCAAGGGGTTGATAAAATAAAATTGAGATATTCACATGAAATTTAGTACGCATATGTATCATAACGACATCTGGAACTAGATTATATTTTGAGATGATTCCGTTGAAGGGTTGGAGGTTAAATAGGGGTAAATAGGGGAAAATAAGTAAAGCAAGCTGGTAAGACTACAGAAACTTGAAATTCGGTGTATGTACTAGAAGCGAAGGGCTCAGGTTTTTTTATTAGTATTTTCTATTTCTCCCCACCACCCCCACTCCCTTATTAAGAGTTGATAAAATTAAATTTAAATTTTCACTTGAAATTTGGTACATTTATATATTATAATTATATCTGAAACTAGATTATATTTTGACATGATTGCGTTGAAGGAGTGGGGGTAAGTAGAGGTAAATAGGGAAAAATAAGTAAAGCAAGCTGGTAAGAGTATTGCAACTTGAAATTCGGTGTATGTCCTAGAAGCCAAGACCTCAAATTTTTTAACAATATGTTTCAACCCTTCCACTACCCTTACTATATTATTAAAGGGGTTGATAAAATAAAATTGAGATATTCACTTGTAATTTGGTAGACGTATGTATTATAACGACATCTGGAACTAGATTATATTTTGGGATGATTCCGTAGAAGGGTTAGGGTTAATAGGAGTGACTAGGGGAAAATAAGTAAATCAAGGTGATAAGAGTACAGAAATTTGGGATTCGGTGTATATACTAGAAACCAAGGCCTCAGATTTCTTTCTAATATTTTTCAAACTCCACCACCTCCGCTTCATTATTAATGGGATTGATAACATCAAATTGAGATATTCACTTGAGATTAGTACACGTATGTATTGTAGTGACATCTGATTGAGATGCCTCCATTGAAGGGGTGGGAGGTGAATAGTAGAAAATAAGTAGGGTGAACTAAAAACTTCATTTTTAACGTATATGGTAGAAACCAACTCCTCAAACTTTTCTATGACATCTGCCCCAAATATTATTAAAATTCTATGACCAATAATTTCCACATACTAGAGTGCAAATATAGTCAAGATGTTTCCTTTAAAACGACTTGGATGAAGAATCTGGATGTGGAAGTAGTGATTCCTTAGGCAGCGGTTTTTTACTATGAAATGTACTCACACCATAGTTTCTCTCTACTTTTACTCTACCAATTATGTATGTTTTTATACTGTTCTTGTTACATTTTTTGTTTATATACATTATGTTATTTTATAGCAGAATATACTCCATGTGTACATTTATTGTTTGCGCTTTTATTTTTTCTTTTTAATATAATGTACATTTTATTGTAACTTCAGACTGCATTACTTAAGGTAATTACAGCAAATGTGACTTGCAACAATTGTAAATTTATACATCACGTACTCAAATAAACGTCTATCTATCTAACTATCTATCTATCTAAGATATTGCTGCAGTCAGGATTTTGCAAAAAGCAGAAAAAATAACGATCTATAACTAAAAGAAAAACTTTGTGCAAAAATATAAATGAAATCTTCGCAATCTTTCGATAACCTGAATTCTGGTTATGCTAGCAAATTAAAATCCTAAAATGAATTTGTCTAATTTCTTATTTGACAATTCTCATTCTAACACTAGCATTTAGGGTTTTAATTTGCTAGTATAACCAGAATTCAGGTTATCGAAAGAATGCAAAGATTTAATTAATGTTTTTACACAAAGTTTTTCTTTTAGTTAAAGTTAGTTATTTTTTCTGCTGTTTGCAAAATCCTGTAAAGAATATGTTTCAATACAATTATAAGCAAACAAATAATAATTCATTTTTAAACATGCATACAGTATATAGGATCCAATGCTAGTTAGCTAATAGATATGTGAGGTTGTTTTTATCAGTCAATGTCAAATATAATTATTTCACACTTATTCATAAAAATTGTCTTGGTATTGCATGAAACATCTTTATGAGTGGCTTTATGTCTTTCTGATAAGCTCCAGAATAAGGGCTAAGCATTTCCAAGAAATAGAATGATAGATTTCATGAAAATGTAATACATTAGAATGAATTTTTTTTTAGACAAGGTATATAAATAAATTCATTTTAGGCCTTTGTTCTAATTTTTAACTGAATCTTCATAATCGTACGGGGTTATGTAGATACTAGTTTGGTCTGCATGGCCGTAGGGGACTGTGTCGATGCTAGTGTTAGAATGAGAATTGTCAAATGAGGAATTAGACAAATTCATTTAGGATTTTAATTTGCTAGCATAATCAGAATTCAGGTTAACGAAAGAATGCAAAGATTTCATTAATATTTTTATACAAAGTTTGTCTTTTAGTTATAGATAGTTATTTTTTCTGCTGTTTGCAAAATTCTATAAAGAATATGTTTCAATCACAATCAAATATTATAACAATACAAACGTGTACCAAAGTTCAAGTGAATATCTGAATTTTATTTTATCAACTACTTTAATAATGGAGTGGGGTGGTGGAGGAGTTGGAAAATATTATAAAAGAATGACTTGGGCTTCTAGTATATACACCAAATTCCAAGTTTCTGTACTTTTATCAGCTTGCTTTACTTATTTCCCCCTATTTACCGCTATTTAACCCTCAACCCTTCAACGGAATCACCTCAAAATATAATATATATAATCTAGTTCCAGGCGTCGTTTTGATATAAACGTTTACCAAATTTGGATGCCCCTTGAGAGGCCCGTAGTGCCCTTAGGAGGGATTTTCGGACACATGTTTACATGAAATTATTTTCATGTAGAATCACTCCTAGAAATTAATAACCGCATACCTCAAACACCCTGTGTAGGTGGTGATAAAGCCATATTTCATTAATTTATTTATTTTTCATGTTTAGTAAAGTAATGCTTTCTTTGATAAAACATTATTAATGTTTTCCTAATTAGGAAGTACCCCAAAGATAACTTAAAAAATACAATCAATTACAAACAAAGAACCCACAGAATAGGGACTTTATTGGTTTCGTTTTTTAATTTGCATTATATCTTTTGTTCAGTCCTTTACTGAAATTGCGAATACGGGATTAAATGACTCTCAAAGAGAACATTTAATTTAGAATAAGAGAAAACTGCTACGCACAATTAAAAAACCACTGCCTAAGGACTCACTACAGCCACATCCAGATTTTCCAAAAAAGTCGCTTTAAAGGAAACAGCTTTACTATATGCATTTTAGTATATGGAAATTATTGGCCATAGAATTTTAATATTTGGGGCAGATGTCGTAGAAAAATTTGAGGCGATGGTATCTTGCAGGTACGTCAAAAATGAAGTTTCTAGACTCTTATTAGCTTGCCCAACTTATTTTCACCTATTCACAACCTTCCACCCCCAACCTTTCAACGGAATCATCTCAATCAAACGTCATCACAATACATATGTGTACTAACTTTCAAGTGAATATCTCAATTATATTTTATCAACCCCTTTAATAATTTAGTGGTGGGGAGCTAAAAAATATAATAAAATCTGAGGCATCCACGCCTAGTATACACCAAATCCTAAGTTTCTGTACTCTTACCAGCTTTATTTATTTCCCCCTATTTATCGCCATTTAACCCCTAACACTCCAACGGAATCATCTCAAAATATAATCTAGTTCCAGACGTAGTTAAAATACATGTGTACAAAATTTCAAGTAAACATCTCAATTTTATTTTATCACCCCCTTTAATGATTGAGTGGGGGTGGTGGCACATTAAGAAATATTACAATGAATGTCCGAAAAGTCTACAACTGTTGTTTAATGAATGTGTACGCGATATAGAGCACTTGCAGATAAATATGTATATCCGTGTTTAAATAGTAAAATTACTGTTTAGAACTTCCTTAATATTGAAAAAGATATAATTTGTTTTGTTATTAAAGAAATGTATAAACTCCAAATTGTGTTAGATGACTGATAAATGATGATGGATGTAAAAGTTATTGCCATTTTCAATAGACCTATATAGTCTCCCAAGGTGGTTTTTCATCAACCAAACTGAATACTTTTGTTTCATGACGTGGGAATCTGGGAATCAAGTTAATTCTACAGAGAAATCCTTGTACTAGAATCAGAAAGGGCCACTCTATAAGGTTAGTAACTAGACCTTTATAACTTTCTTATATCATTGATTCATATATTATAATTTTTATGTTTTTTTGCTTAAATATATCCAGACTTTTTTTTTAAATATAAGCCATTTTACAGTAATAACTGTAACAAACATTAAATAAGCATACAGAAAGATGGAACTGAGAAACCTCTTTTTACTTCCACATCCACGTAGTGGTCATGAAACGTCAAAATCTTAAGTGTGAGCGAAAATTTTTTTTTTTTTTTGGCCTGTTGGTAATTTCTTTTACTTTCGCAAGTTCTCTCTGGAACGGTTTGAGATACTGACTTGAAATTTTGTACACGTATGTATTATAATAAAATCTGGAACTGTATTGTTTTTTGAACATATCCGGTGAAAGATTGAGGAGTAAATAGGGGAAAATAAGGAAAGCAAGCTAGTAAAAGTACAGAAACTAGAATTTGGTGTATACAGGGTATTTCGTGAGTGACTGGCCATACGCTAATGAGGGGCTACAGAACCCTAAGACGATTTTGAAATGATCTTTATTAGATCTCTAATGCGTCTCGTTTCTGATATACAACGTGTTTTCTATTTTATGCCAAAATTTTGGTAGGGCGTATTTTTTTAATGACTGTAGATAATTGAACCAAATTTAATAGATATGCTTTACTAATAGAGGTCTATATAATTCAGTATCGAAAACAAAAAGAAAGCCAGGGCCTAAAAGCATAATCCTGTATATGGATTTCGGCAATGTACAATACAGATTTTCAAAATGGTCTAATAGTGTGCGGAACCATGTTAGTTTATTTGGCACACTTTTAACAGCTTGAGAATTAATAGCTGAGTTTCGCAATAAATCCATTTAAAAAATATTTGGGTGACTTTCGGTCACAAAAACATCAGTAACTACATGGACGACATTAATTTTGAGGTGAAAGATTTAATTTTACTATCTGTTTGTTAGAATTTGCTACAACGATAAAAAAATGTAAAAATATGTAAATGTCAACAAAAGTAAAAAAAAAAAAATTAAATATGTAAAAATGTGAACAAACTAAATTTTTATTTATTAGAACAAATACAAAAGAGTACAAATTATATGGAAGTGAAATAACTGAGACAATAAAACTCCTAAATAGTTAGTACAATTATTTAAAAAGAATTTTGATCCAGTACAATTACACGAAATTAAAATAACACACCTAAAATGTGACGAACAAAAAATAATTTGATAAAAAATGAATACAACAAATTTTCAAAATGTCTGCCTCCAACCTCAACATAATATTGTAATAGTATAATTGAACTATTTAGTCAGTTTTTACACACTTTTAATGATTCGAGAATTAAGAACCATCCATTTAAAAAATCTCGTGAGCCTTGATAAACATTTGCCACAGACAATACTCAAAGTACCTGTCAAAAACTTTGTTCTTGTTTGTTTGAAGCAGCACTTAAACTACTTTGTAAAGTTGAAATGTCTTATTCTAATGAAGAGTACGTTGACATTAGTTACATTTATGGTTTTTGTAATGGGAACTCCAGGGCCGCCGTTAGAGAATATCGTCGACGGTTTCCCAATCGACGAATTCCCAATAAATCAACATTTTCTTCTGTTCATAATTATGCAAAACAACACGGGAAATTTCCTTCAACTCCTTTGCGCCATCGGCATCCTATTCGACAGGGTGTAAATGAAGAAAATGAAATTCTCGGGATAGTGCAGCAACATCCTTCAATTAGTACACCAAGAATAGGTGCAGCTTTAGGAGTCCCTCCTGAATGAGTTTGGAAAACAACCATTTGCATCTTCTCCACTTACACAATTTGTTCAAAAACTTGAAGAAAGAGAAGGCATTTCCCGAAAAGCGTTTTGTCATTGGGTGTTGAATCAAAGAAGAACAATTTCAAGAATTTTATTTACTGACGAGTCTCAGTTTACCAGAGACAGCGTTTATACCAGTAGAAATATGCACTTATGGGCAGAAGAAAATCATCATGGCATACCTATGTCAAAATAATTCCCAACACAAATTTTCTATAAATGTTGGGTGTAGATAGTAATTTAATTGGACCCCATTTCTTCGAGGCTACTTTGAATGGTGAAATGTATTTAAGTTTTTTGCGAGATACATTACCAGAACTATTACAAGGTATAAATATTAGAGGACTTCATTACCAACACGATGGTGCAAGTCCTCACTATTTACGAGAGGAGGCAACATTTAGATGACCATTACCCCAGTAGGTAGATCGGTCGCAATGGTCCAGTTTCCTGGCCTACAAGGTCCCCAGACCTGACTCCAGTGAATTATTTGTTATGGGGCCATTTAAAGCAATAAGTGTATGCTACCGAAATTACTACTAGACAGAAATTACCAAAACGCATAGAACGGGAACGCACTGAAATAAAAATAACCCTCAGATGATTAGAAATGCTATAAATAATTTAGAGTTATGCGTAAGAAAGTGTATTGAGGTTGGGGCCAGACATTTTGAAAATTGGTTGTAGTCATTTTTTTTAAATGATTTTTTTTTGTTACATTTTAGGTGTTTTATTTTAATTTCGTGTAATTGTATTGGATCAATTTTTTTTTAACCAATGGTACTAGTGGAGTTTTATTGTTATTTCACTTCCATATAATTTTTACTCTTTTGTATTTGTTTGTCTAATAAATAAAAATTGTGTTTGTTCACATTTTTACATATTTATTATTTTTTTTTTACTTTTGTTGACATTTACATATTTTTAAATTTTTTTATCGTTGTAGCAAATTCTAACAAACAGGCAGTAAAATTAAATCTTTCCTCACCATATTAATGTCGTACATGTAGTTACTGATGTTTTTGTGACCAAAGGTCACCCAAATATTTTTTTAATGGATTTATTGTGACACTCAGCTGTTAATTCTCGAGGCGTTAAAAGTGTGCCAAAAAAACTGACTGCACGGTTCAGGCACAGTATTAGACTATTTTGAAAATCTGTATTGTACATTGCCGAAATCCATATACAGGATGATGTTTTTAGGTAAGATCCAAAATTAAAAAATTGGCCTGACTTTTTTTTTGGTTTTCGATACTGACTATGTAGACCTCTATTAGTAAAACATGTCTATTAAATTTGGTACAATTTGCTACAGCCATTAAAAAATACGGCCGATCTAAATTTTGAAAAAAAATCCATTACTAAAGTGTGTAAAAAATGTTCTGCCTCCACGTTTCCCCTGAAGAAACCCTATTTCAGCTGAAGTAATGCTAGATTCTTGACTACTAACGGATTAATAAAGCAATAACAATTATTTATTTAAAAGTTTGATTCTCATTTATGTCGCAAGAAGCATGATTTATGTGCATCTACGGAATTTTTGGGCACCTTGTTAAACAATTATTAGTTTCAGATATACAATAATGATAATAATAAAAATATTTATTACTTTATGTGTAGAAGCTGTACATATACAGATATGAAAATCAAAAAATACATGTAAATATAAAAGTCCATAATACATAAAAAATAAGAACTATATGAAAAGCACATATAAAACGTAGAAATACAAAACAATAATTTTAAAACATATAACATTATACCCTGTATACAAACAAATGAAAAACAATATAATTGTGTATCACTGTCAATCAAAAGATGCAGATAGAAATTCTCCAATGCTATAAAAACATCCATTGACCAACACGAATTTTCTTCTTTTTTTTTTAATATTATGACTTGTTCTGTTTTCACATTACTGAGTAATTTATTATACAATGTGATGCAGTTATCGGTTCAAAGTGCATTGATTGATGTAAATCAGCACGAGTCTGGCTAATTCATATAGTAGATATTTGATTAAATTAGGTTGGTTGAATAAAGCAACACAAAAGAGTATATATAAACAAACCGAAAAGGTGTGCCTGACCATAAAATCTATACCTGGATAGATCTGGTCCCTTCAAGTGGGTGATATAAAAGAAGCAATAGCAGTCAGATGTGAATGAAACAGATACGTTTTTGTTTACTTTATTTTAATTTAGCTTAGCTCATTAATGAAGTCTATTTCCTTATTTAAATTGAAAAATTAGAAATTAAAATTGAAAAGATATTAATTTATTGGTTTATTAATCCTTGTCACTTGTCACAGGACAGTTTATTAAACAACAGAGAAACAAATTTAAGTAATGTCTTAGAAAATACCCGGAGTTGGAAGGCGGCAGTTGAAAATAATTACTGTAAACTGAAACTGATTGTTTCAAAGAAGCGACATACCTACAGGGTCAGTAAACTATCCCTTCGGACCTTCTTTCTCATTACCCGCAAAAAATATTGTTACCGCGAGATAGGGCCATCCCCAGCAACTCCACCGTAAATGGATATTTACCTGTGGAACGGGTAATAAATAAAAACAAAAAAATAAAAAGTAAAAGCTGCCAAATTCAGAAACAGAAGAGACATAAAACTTAGAAGAAGAAAATAAGGAGATGAGGATAGACACTCACCGTGTCTCGTACTGTGGTCATGCAAACAGGAATTGCTGTTAAATAAATGGTAATGCCTTTTCACAAGGGTTACACATTTGAAGATATAAACCGATGGGGCCGTAAGATTTATTATTTACAAATATCCGCCGACAACTTTAATTGTAAGTCATATTAAAAATTAATCTTCAGAGCTTCTTTTGAGGTGTAAAAGCACGCTTGAAATCTCTTCGACACCCCCAGCTTATTATGTTAAGAGAAATATGCGAGTAAGCCATTGCATAATAAATACTTGGTTACATGGAATATTTAAGATATTTTTCATTTGTAAAATGGTGTAATACGCCGTAGTTATTTTCTTACAGACAACAGACATCATCAACTGAGCATCCCATGTAAGTATCTCATCAACACGACTACCTACGAACATTACTGTTTCCGAAAATTGTATATCACTACTCAGGGTTTTATTGTTCATATATAATAATACACTTAGTTTTGATTTTACTCAATATCGTTGCGTTCACACCAAGTGCTGAGATTTTATATTCCAACATTTTCGGAGTATCAGCTGATAATATAGTCATGGTCGTGTCATCAGCGAACATCGTAACTAACTCCCCAGTGATATAATACATGCAAACTATATATTATTTATTTTATTTCCTTGGAAATTCGGTATACAACTAATTTTATTTGTGGCTGAATTTTTAAAAAGAATGGTTCTTCAACAAAGAAACACACACCAATCAACCGCAACTGTTAACTCTTCTCGACTATATCTATCTACAATACACTGAATATACTGAAGTTGTAATGTAATGTATGATTTATATCTATCTATATAGCATAGCCATAAAGAAATTTACAGTCACAATAGCCAAGCGAGCATAGTAAAAAAGCAAGGCGCAAGAAATTGTTTGCTTCACTCATCAGAAAGTAAATATTTACAGTATCATATTTTCAGGTAAATCATAAAAAGGGTGCAAAATAGAAGCCATTAACTAACGTATGAAAATACACGAACTTTTACAAAAAATATGCATTAGTCTATTCGAAAATAAATATTTTCCGTTCGCGTGGGCATCGCATCTCTGCAAAGTTATTTGTTATTTGTTACACTAGAATGGTTTAAATGAAACGTTTTTAACTCATGAATTTTAAACATCGGCAAGTATCATTTTCCAATTGATTGGCTTTTGTGGATACTGTACAAATAGCAGTAATATTTTCTAGAATTTGCAGAACTCAGACTGAAAACTCAAAGCTATTGATATTACTATCGCACGTTATTAGTTTGATATTAAATTGGCCAATCAGGTTTAATTTTAATTATTACAATATTAGCTAGGCAGATCTGGGTTTTGAAATGTGACTGCTCCGAATGAAAAACATGTTTTTGCCAACTTATAAATTTAGGTCCCCTCTATCATTCTGTCAAGTTTTTACAGGGCGGAGTCGGCGTGGGGTGAGAGAAACGGCCCATTAAAAGTATGGGAAAGCAGTTTTTTCGACGTACCCCCGCAGGTCTTGGTACCACAAAAAAAATCATACTTACCAAAAATGAAGAGCTTGACAAAACACGTAAGCTTGTTCTAACCCGAACCAGATCGCGTAATTAGTTCGCGAGATATCGCGGCTGAAGTTGCGAAAAAACGAAAAATTAAATTAACTATTTCTCAAGAAGGGGTGGAGTTGGGCCCACAATTTTTTCTGAATAGAAGGGTATTGATGAACACTTAATGAGACCGGAGAGTGGGGATGGTGAGATAATTAGAAGGGGAGATATGGGGCAGAAACCAAAATTATTAAAGCGCTGATAACTTCCTTATTAATAGAGCTACAGCAATCTGGCCGGGGCCAATTGCGGTATTTATTTATTTGTTAAAAGACAGCACTGACAATTTTTTTTGGAATGCCTGGCGCGTAAAATACAAAATGGCCGATTTTTTGCACGTCTTTTTCGACATAAAGGAAGGGGGTGGGGGGTAATTTTTTCACCAATTAATACACTTTTTTTATCATCAACTTGCGCCCAGCATGATCGCGATCGGATGATCAAGAAAGGAAGGAAGGGAAATACAGGCCGGTAAAGTTTTTTCTGTATCGCGGGAGAACGGAAAGAGGTGGGGGGTTTGGGCAAGGATGAAAATGTTGAGGAAAGTCATTTCTTTCGACTTTTCTATTTTATAAGTACCCGATGTCCATATATTGTCCGCCCGCGCGAGTTACAAGAGGAAAAACAGAACGAAGATGGGCGAGCGAGTCAGTTGCGCCGCCGCGCCGGGGGCGCTTAGGCCTAAAACACACTAGGCGGTTTTCGCCGATTCGGCCGCCGAATCGGCAGCCGCTTGTTACCACACACACTAAGCGGTTAACCACTCATCGTAGGAAGGCAACGTTGTCACTGTTTTCGGTAGTGCTGATAATACAGGGACAGAAATGAATTTGTCTGACTCAAAGAAAGAATTAATTTTGTTAGGTTTATTATTCTGTCCATCAAAAATAAAAAAAGAAATCGTAGGCGGGAACATCCTATTGATAAAGAACTCCAAACAAAAAGTTTATTTAATACTATATTTAATGAAATTTTTCAATTTCATTAGAATGTCGAAAACATCATTTTACGAATGACTGTATATTTTGGAAAATGATTTAATAAAGAAGAATACCCGAATGAGAAACAATAATATAATAAAACAGTATAATAACTACTTCTTCCCAGCTCCTTTCTTTTATTTCTGTCACCATAATCATTGTTTCTCATATCCGATATAGCAGGTCGCTCTTGAATTACATTTATTAATAGTTCAGTATCGCAGTAATGGGATCTATTTTAGATGTGTAAATACAATACTTTTAACGTGCAATTTGGGTTCAATGCAAGCTCAAACCGCTCGACAAATAAGTGAATGTGTGAACAGGTCCATTTGTTAACATTGCAGCATACGCCGCTCGAAGCAATAAAAACGATTCGGCACATGAATCGAACGACGGTACGCGCGGTGTTGGATGCCGCTGCCCCGCATCGCGTTTTAGTGTGAATAGCTCAATTTGTTTCCATTACAGCATGTGTCGAGTCGGCTGCCGATTCGGCGAAAACCGTCTAGTGTGTTTTAGGCCTTTTACTCTCTCCCGCTCTCTAACTGTCCTCGAATTGTCATCATCTGTCAGTGAACTGTTTATAATTGCATTGACAGATCTGTACGGGTGTACGAAGATTTCTCTTACTATATATAATATTGGAGTGTGAGTCCTATAGTCCAGTACGTGGGTGTCAAAAAGGGGTGTTTGAATGCAAAAGGTGGGGTAGTTGTTTTGTTGTATGCAATCGTCTGGTTCCTAACGATCAAGGGACGATATTGCAATGCTTTTTTTTATTTGCTGGAACTAGGCTAGTTTGAATTCAAAATGCTGGACGCTGATTTTACACGCTTTTATTGAACACTTAACAATATTAGGTCTGATGCTTACAACTGTACAAAAATGAATGATAAGATAATACTAAATCTAAGAACATACTATGATAAAATGTCACGCCCACTACGTTGTAGTGGGGGAAGTCACCACCCTCTGGGAGAGGGGTGGAAATTGCTCATACAGCTTGGTTACTGAATACTAAACATACTCCCCCCTTTGAAGACATCGGCTTCAAAAAAAAAGGGAAACAAAAAATATATGAAATGTATGAAAAGTTTTACCTAACTACAAAAAATTAAGGTAATTAACAATATATATACTAATGTATGTACACATGTATGTGACATAAATAGGTGATACACGTAAATCAATTAAAAAGAGATGATAAGACATAATACAATCAAATAAAGTCAGAATCAGTCTATGCGTTAATTAAATTTCGGAAGCGCGCACACCTTCCGAACTGTTCTCTGCACGTCACCACTTGCAGTTTTTATCGTTACTACGCGCACTATACCATCAGTTCCTGGGTAAATCTTGCTTATGCGTCCTAGACGCCAAAACTGTGGTGGAGTGTTGTCCTCGACGACGACGACCAAATCTCCGACGCTAAGTTCAGTTGAGCCCTTGGATTGATTTTTTGGTCGCTGTTGAAGTTGAGTCAGGTATTCGTTTTTCCAGCGTTGCCAAAAATGTTGCCGAATTTGCTTGACTCTCTGCCACCTTCTTAGTCGATTTTCGGGTACATGTGTTATATCAACCTCTGATATAGCGGTTAAAGGTTGGCCGATTAAAAAATGGCCTGGTGTTAAAGCATCGAGGTCATTAGGATCGGAACTTAGGGGGGTAATAGGACGGGAATTGAGAATGGCTTCTATTCTCGTTAAAAGAGTATACATTTCTTCATACGTGAGATACGAATGGCCTATAATTCGTTTCAAATGAAATTTAACAGATTTTACATTAATTTCTCATAAACCGCCCATATGTGGTGATCTAGGTGGTATATGATACCACGTTATGCCGTTACTAGTTAAGTCAGTAATTACTTTACTAAATTTCTCTGATTCTAAAAATGTATTTAATTCATTCAATTCCCGATTTGCACCGCGGAAATTAGAGCCATTATCTGAGTACAAATGCGATACATGTCCGCGTCTAGAAACAAATCTTTTCAAGGCGTTCAAAAATGACTCTGACGTCAGATCGCCAACCAATTCTAGATGCACTGCCTTGGTGGAAAAACATACGAAAATCGCTATGTACGCCTTTACGTTACGTTTACCCCGACCTCGTAATTCCTTGATTAGAATAGGCCCAGCGTAATCTAGTAATCCAGTAATTGCAAATGGCCTAGTACATTCAGTTCTAGAGTTAGGTAAATTGCCCATTTTAGGTAATACATTCGTCGGCTTAATTCGAAAACATTTAACACATTTATGTATTTGATTGCGAACGCTACTGCGGCCAGAAATTATCCAAAATTTTTGACGCAGGGCTGCTAAAGTACCTTGGAGACCGGCGTGAAGCCCTAACAAATGTTCGTGTATAATTAAAAGTTTAGTAATGTGATTGTTTTTGGGTAACAACACGGGATGCTTAGTGTCATAGCATAACGATGAATTTTTCAGTTTGCCACCTACGCGTATCAGACGATCATGAATGTCGTAAAAGGGATCCAGTGATAATAATGAGGATTTTTTATTTACTGGTTTATTTTGTGTAAGCGAAACTAATTCGGATGCAAACTCTCTTTCTTGCACAAGTCGAACAAGAGTTTTCGTAGAATTAACAAGTTCATTTACCGTTAATAAATTACTTAATTGTTGATTTCTTGGATTCTTACAATTTTTTATAAATCTTAAGATCCATGCCAGCACGATGGTGGAGTCCGTCCACAAATATATGCTATCTGGTTTAAGATTTAATGTTTTCAATAGGCCGTCAACTAAGCGAGCTAGGAGCAACGCTGCTGATAATTCTAACCTAGGTATGGAAACTGTTCGCAGAGGAGCTACTCTTGATTTGGCACACAGAAGTCGTGTTTCATGTTGATTATTGTAATCGGTTACCCTTAAATATACGGCGGCGCCATACGCCGTCTGCGATGCGTCGCTAAAACCATGTAACTGAACAATGTTTTGTGTTATTGGTAAAACATGTCTCGGAATTTCAAGTTCATTTAAATAGTGCAATTCCTGGACGAAATCATTCCAAATGCCGAGAATATTGTAAGGTACCGGTTCGTCCCATGATACCTTAAGTGACCATAATTTTTGCATAATTATTTTTGCGCGAATTATAATTGGACCAAGAAGCCCGAGGGGATCAAATATTTGCGCTGTTGTTGATAATATACCCCGTTTTGTAATTTCTCCCTGTGCGGTTTGTTGTTTTACTTCGTATTTCAATGAATCTGAGGTGGGATTCCATAAAAGTCCTAGGGTTTTCGTATAATCGTCCTTATCTAAACGTATATCAAGATTCGAATTGTTTGAGGATGAATTCGGCAATAAACTAGGGTGATTTGATGCCCATTTGCGCAATACAAATCCACCTTGACCCAAAATTGAAATTAATTTCTGCCTTGTACTTAGAAGTTCTTCCAGTGAGTCATGGCCTGTAAGTAAATCGTCGACATATATGTCGCGGAGCAAAATTTTACTAGCGAATGGACATTGATCTTGATTTTGTATGGCTAGTTCTTTTAAAAATCTAGTTGCGATGAAGCTGGCAGGCTTAGTACCGTACGTTAACGTTTTTAATCTAAATGTTTTTAATTTACAGTGGGGATTCTCCCTCCAAAAAATTCTATGGTAATCAGTATGATCAGGACTCATTTGAATCATTCTATACATTTTTGCAATGTCTCCACTTAAAACGTATTTATGAGTACGAAAACGCGTTAAAATTGAAAATAAGTCTTGCTGAATAAGAGGACCTGACAATAAATTATCATTGAGACTTAAACCGTTCGTTGTTTACAAAGAGGCATTGAACACCACTCGTAGCTTAGTGGATATAGAATCTTTTATTACCGCATGATGGGGAAGATACGATGCTTTGATATTTTCTTGTTCATTAAAGGGAACTTCTTCCATATGATTTAATGATTCATATTCTTGCATAAATTTAATGTAATCATTTTTTAATTCCGGTTTCTTAGTTAAATTTCTCTCTAGATTATAAAATTGTTTCAAAGCTATACTGCGTGAGTCAGCCAAGTTAGGTGGGTCCTGTTTAAATGGTAATTTAATAATAAATTGACCGTTTTTATTACGTCTAGTCGTCTTATTATAATAGGATTCGCATTGTAAATATTCCGAAGAGAGGCCAGATGTGTCACAAATGTTATTACATTCTTCTAATTTCCAGAATTTCTCTAATTGCTGTTCAAGTATGCCGGTGTGCATAGACACTATTTGCATTTTATTGTTTGTGTAAATACCATTTGAATAAAGATTTCCGACAATATAGCCTAAACGAGTTTCTTGAAAGATAGATGAGCCCTTTATAATTTTATTGCCCCCTAATAAATCCCAAAATAAATCTGTTCTTATAAGTAGGTCTATAGGAGCAGACAAATTAAACTTAGGATCTGCTAATTGAATATTACCTGGAATTTCAAAGTATTTTTTATTTATTGTTACTATCGGCAAATTTTGGGTTATGTTTCCAATTACTAAGCATTTAAGATTAGCAGAATAATTGCTATGTTTTGATTTAATTGAAATTAGCGCTGAATGTTTAATATTAGTTTTTAGTTGTCCTATGCCACCAATAGTTACGTGAACAGGATCTTGCTTAATATTTACTTTTTTACACATGGCTGTTGTTATATAATTTGACATAGAGCCAGAATCTAAAAGCGCTCTACATGTATGCATATTGTTATATGCATCCTTAATTAAGACAATAGCTGTAGGTAAAAAAGAGATTTGATTAGATTTTACGTCAGATAACAAAGTAACTTCAGTGTTATTAAGATTGTTCGATACATTATTCTTAACATTGTGCTCGTTTTCATGAATTAGCGTGTGGTGTTTTTGATTGCACTCGTTACACGCATGTTTTGAAAAACAATTTGAAATTACATGATTATTACGGAGGCAGTTTGAACATAATTTTAATTGTTCGATTTTGGATATACGCTCCGCTATGGGTAATTTAACAAAATGTATGCATTGATGAATGCTATGTGATGTTTTATTACAAAATACGCAACCGAGAAATCTGCGTGTGGAGATATGAGTTGCGGTTCGTTGATGTGTTTTATTTGAATGTGATTTATATTGTTGATGTGGATTATGATTTGTAGTAGAACTTAAGGATTCTAATACTTGGCACTTTTTTTCTAAAAAATCTTTAAGGGTGCCATAGTCTGCGATTTCTTTGGTTAATGTGCCCTGCCAATCCTTATTAGTATTATAATCCAGCTTTTCTTCAATAATTGGTACAATTAGCGCATGATACGTGTCTATAGGTACTCCTAATTTTTTTAAAGCTGCTACATTTGAGCTTATTGTATTTAAAAGATCGCGAAGTGCGATATGAGAGGTTTTTAGTAAATTTGGAGACTTCAGTATGGCTAAAATGTGATCCTTAACAATTAATCGAGTATTGTTAAATCTATCCTCCAAGATATCCCATTCGTTGTTTGATAAATTATTTCTATTATTATTAGAGCTTGGACCTATATTTAGTACGGGGGATTCGTGAAGGAGTTTATCTATGTTACCTAAAATATTGCAATATTGCATTTCGATTTTTTCGCGATCTTCTGTCTTTTTTTCCATGGTTGTGCCAGTAGCTAAAAGTTCTATTTCATCTTGAATGTTGTTATAATCATTAAATGCTGACTGTACCATTTGTTTTCGCGTTTTTAATTCGTGAATATTATCTTTTGTTTGATCAAATGCTTGTACATATGTTTCAGATCGCGTTAATCGTGCTTTAACGGAAGTTCTGGACTTGATTAATGTTTCTAATTTCGCCATTTTGTAGGTTTTAGGAAGGATTGGAAAAATGGAATAGACTGACCTTATGACCTTAAGTGTTGCTTGACGGTGTATTGCGCCACGTGGATTTCGCTTTGGTTGGTGGAGACCCTTACACTTGATTTTCTTCTTTGTAGCCTAATATCTCACTCGAAGGACCAATGTTTTGTTGTATGCAATCGTCTGGTTCCTAACGATCAAGGGACGATATTGCAATGCTTTTTTTTATTTGCTGGAACTAGGCTAGTTTGAATTCAAAATGCTGGACGCTGATTTTACACGCTTTTATTGAACACTTAACAATATTAGGTCTGATGCTTACAACTGTACAAAAATGAATGATAAGATAATACTAAATCTAAGAACATACTATGATAAAATGTCACGCCCACTACGTTGTAGTGGGGGAAGTCACCACCCTCTGGGAGAGGGGTGGAAATTGCTCATACAGCTTGGTTACTGAATACTAAACAGTAGTAGTGATTTTTTAGTATGTTGTTAGGCTTGGGGCCCTAATAAAAAATTCAGGTTTGCGACCTCGAGGCGCATGCGCTCGAGCCGCCATCTTGGATTTTAGGTACAAAAATTTGGTTTTTGATAATAACTCAAAAACGGTGGTTTTCACGACAAAATATGTTCTATACAATGTTAAAGAGGACAAAATTTCCTACATTTATTGTTAAAAAAAAATTTGTAACACGCATATGTTAAGAATTACAGCCCTGTGAAGTTGCACTATTTGAAAAAAAAAGTATTATATTTTGTTATTTGGCTGTTACAATACAAATCCAAAGACCGCAGAAAGACTTCGTCGATCAAAAAAGCACGTGTCTGCCGATGTCCATTTTGATGAAACAATGGTGGTGCAAGTTTCGCAGGAGCGATTTTTAGCCAATGAAAGAAATAAAGTTCGTCTCATATCGATGCTGAAGAACACATTTGAGCTGGCTGGATTTACAGTTAAATAAGCTGAAGATGATGCCGATGTGCTAATTGTCAACACTGCAATTTCTTTATGCAGTGAATCAATATTTGATGCTGTTTTTGTGGTCGGGGAAGATGTTGACCTTTTAGTACTTGTGACAGCCTTAGCACCAGCCGAAAGTTCTATCTACTTCCGTAAACCTGGAAGAGGAAAAACTGCTGCAAGTAGTCTCAAATACGAAGAAGCAACCAAGCACATTCTGTTCTTGTATGCCTTCAGTGGTTGTGACACAACGTCATCCCTATTCAATCAGGGAAAAACTAAATTTTGTACGCTGATAGAAAAAAACAGAGCGGTTCATGAAATAATTGAAATTTTCAACCAACAAGATGCCACGTCAGAGGAGATTGCCGAGGCCGGAGTACGCTTTCTTGTAGCTTTATATGGTGGCAACATGGATAAAGAGAGTTTGGAAGAGACTCGTTTCCAACGCTTCGCCAAATCTACGCTGAAAAGCAAATTTAATCTTGCCTCTTTGCCACCTACACAAGACGCGGCGCAATTCCACGCCTTTAGGACGTATCACCAAGTACAGAAATGGAGAGGCATAGAGAAAAATTCTGAAGATTGGGGTTGGAAGCATGGCGCTTACGGGCTCACTCCCATAACAATGGCGGAAAAACCAGCTCCCAATTCCTTATTAAAATCGGTATCTTGTAACTGCAAAAAGGGACGTGGTGGGGCATGCAGCTGCCGAAAGGCTGGACTTAAATCTTCGGTTGTATGTGGCTTCTGCAACAGAGAATCTTGCGGAAATATGCCGGAAATCCGCATTGATAGCGAGGACGAGAATGACGACATTTTTCAGGCTACGGACCAAAACTACGACCAGGACACCGACAATAACCAACCCGGACCATCGAAACGTACCAGAATGTAGTAGAAATTAATTTTTGTAACGCTCTAAAATCATAATTTACTATTCTTAAATTAAAAAAAAAATGCGATATACTTTTCGCCTTTAACTTTGTTTACGATAAGTATAATACAGTTAAATGATAATATTCAAGTGCCTTTCAGTTTTTTTTATAATTATGTACAAATATAATGATATATAATAAGAATAATAAAATAAAACTCAACCAAAATGAAGTTTCCGCATTTTTTTTTTCAAATAGTGCAACTTCACAAAAACAAACAACAGCATCAAATATTGATTCACTCCATAAAGGAATTGCAGTGTTGACAATTAGCACATCGGCATCATCTTCAGCTTGTTTAACTGTAAATGCAGCCAGCTCAAATGTGTTCTTCAGCATCGATATGAGACGAACTTTATTTCGTTCATTGGCTAAAAATCGCTCCTGCGAAACTTGCACCATCATTGTTTCATCAAAAAGAACATCGGCAGACACGTGCTTTTTTGATCGACGAAGTCTTTCTGCGGTCTTTGTATTTGTATTGTAACAGCCAAATAACAAAATATAATACTTTTTTTTCAAATAGTGCAACTTCACAGAGCTGTAACTCCTAACATGTGCGTGCTACAAAAAAAAATTAACAATAAATGTAGGAAATTTTGTCCTCTTTAACATTGTATAGAACATCTTTTGTCGTGAAAACCACCGTTTTTGAGTTATTATCAAAAAACCAAATTTTTGTACCTAAAATCCAAGATGGCGGCTCGAGCGCATGCGCCTCGAGGTCGAAAACTTGGATTTTTCATTAGGGCCCCAAGCTTAACAACATACTAAAAAATCACTACTACCCCAACTTTTGCATTCAAAAAACCCCCACGCACTGGACTACTATTGACAATATTTTATTTCTTTCATACATAAACATCGTACAGCTCTTCGTCGAAACGGTTGTAGACAATGAGTGTATTGTGAGAGAGCATGCACATTCTGATTCCGATTTGTGTTATCCTTCTTTCCAGAAGCTGTTGACGTGAAAGATATGAAGATAGCGATGACGAATCAGCGTTAGACTTCGTCAGTCTGTAAACTCTACTTGGTACTGTAGTCAATAAACAATAAGCTCTCCGCTGCAAAATTAGGCACTCCCCAGCTGGCAGAGACACGTTCTCTTCGTTGATTAGACGTCACCAAAATTTCGACGTCCTCTCGACGTAAAGATGACGACGATATGTCACAGCGATTTGATGTCGATAGACGACGTCGAATAGACGTCGCAAAGGCAGGTCAATGATTCGTCGCAAAATGAAGTAAAATGTACATTATCTGAATTTTAAATATTTTTATAAATTTCAAAAAATAATGAAATAAAATGACCAATTTTATTCAATTCTTCTATTTCCTTCTTTTTAAAGAAATGAATTATACCCAAAAACATTTTGCCCAAAAATAAAAATTATTGGTATATATTAAAAGTACATAAAAAACGAGGTATTGAAAAAAGGAAGGCAATTGGGGCCCTAGATATGACATTTTATTGCATTATGGCCATTTACAAGCAAGCTAATAGACATAATGACTTGAATATTTTCTCGGTTTTAAAAAATTTAAAATATATTTTTGTTTATACCGCCATAAGGAACATAAGACCAACTATAATCTGAAATAAAAGGAACATAAGACCAACTATAATCTGACATAAAAGTTTTTGAAATACGACTTGATGCCCACAAACAATCGACGATACGACTTTCGACCTTGCAATTGTTTTTTAGGAGTTATTGTAAACATTTTAACTTGAAACTTGGCTTGATGGTTTAACGCCCCAATGGGTATACTGTTCTAAAGTTTCGTTAGAATATATGCATTATTGTTCAAGTTATCATCAATTGTTTCAAAATGGCCTCCATAAAATGTCTTCATGATTTACGACTTGGCATAACATAAGACTCCCACCACCATTGGATTTTATATTTTGGACAATTCTAAGCATTTTTTGACTCTTGACATTTGTTAGATAACCTCGCTCTTCTTGAGATATAAGAGTTTAAAATAAAACGTCTCGTTTGTATTTAGGCTTTTATTCAAAAAACTAGTATTTTGGGCGCTCATTATGAACTGAAACATGTGGACTTTATATTTTGCACAATTCTAAGCATTTTAAGGCCTTTAAAAAAAAACTAGTATTTACGATTATTTATGGGTGTTTGTTATGAATTTATATTTTGGACAATTCTTAGCATTTTTTGACATTTTTTACCAAACCTCACCCTTTTTGAGATACCAGCGTCTAAAAGAAAGAAAAAGTGTATTTAATTTCTCTGTTTTCTAAAAACTAGTATTCTTGATCGTTTAAGAACTTTCTTTCTCAAATCCCAAATTTCTGTACTTTTACGAATTTGATTTACCAATTTTCCCCTATTTACTCCTACTTAGCCCCCAACCCTTCATCAGAATAAGTCCTTATAAATTTCCCGAAAAAACAAACAGGAACGCAGATACAACGTATTTCGCGTTTTCTAAGATGGCGACCGGAAATCAGCAGATCCAGTGCGGAGTTTTTGGTTTTAGACTCTACTCATGTCCCCCTTTCGCTTTGGACAAAAATCTCGATTCGTAAATTTTCCAAAACTTTACTATGTTTTCCGTCTAAATAGGCTAGACTAGATTTAACTTGATAAAAGTGTAGAGATGTCACTACCAATCCATACCCCACAATTTGTAAAAGATTTCATAGAAGTCGCTTAAATGAATCCAGCGTAGTGATTTAAAAAACAAACATACGGGCCGAAGTGAGACTATCCTCCTTTTGTATTAAAAATCCGTAATCAGCAAAAAATGACCTAGGTATTATTTTCTCTTTAGGCATCTGAATATAGGATTACAGCACGGATGTTCAAATATTTACGTCAATTGGCATTGAAGATTCATTGGTCTGTATAGATAATGCGGGTGACACACTGTTGCATGCTGTAACATATTTGTTTCCTATGTTTCCAAGGCAAGTATTAGGTCTTTCAACTTCCTTAGCATACCCAGTTTAATTCTCTTCTGTTTACTCGGAATCAGAAATGGGATCCTTAGTAAACAGAAGCCAATACTGAGTTATGTTTCATCTAGACATCCGATGGATTTAATCAAGAACAAGTTTTAATTGGTATTTTAATAGAGCCCGAGTTGTTCCACTCAATTTCAACGACTTGGAAAGTTGAGGCATGCTTCATCAGCGCTAGAGCGTAAAACCGACGTTTCTTTTCACAGTTTGATGTTTTTTTTCTCTAATTGTTTTGTAAACACAAGACTTCCAGTTTTATCAACTTGTGTAGCGGTGGATGTAAATAATAGTCTCAGCTTTCTAGCAAAAATAACGTTAATCAGTACAGTAACAGGATACATTTTCCCTACGGAAGTCGAGTTATAGATCGAATTTAATTTTGATTGTTTTAAAGTTTAGAATGAATCAATTGAAGAGAAAACATACTGTAAAGGAATGAACTAAAACGGCATGCAGTGTTAAAAGTACAGTTTTACATTTCATCGAGAAAAATAAACCACCATAGAGTCTGATTAAGATGCTCAATCTCTATCTCCTATTCTGTTAACTATACGACAGCGCTAACTTAGGAAATTTAAAAGCGTGGCAACGACAAACAAAGATGTCTGAGGAGAGCTGTAAGAGGCATCATCCAACTACTCACAAAAACAATAAAAAGCAAAGGAATGGCTGAAAACGTCATGTCAACATTAATTAGGGTGAAAACAACCACAAAAGGGATAGAAATGTATGCGACAAGGTACTGGGAACATGATCATTTAAAAAAAATAATTCTTTGTGCATATACAGGGTGTTTGGTGCATCGTGTGCCAAATTGAAATGGCCGACAGAAAGGGTTATCTGCTATCCTTTCAGGCCCCTTAACACTTCCCATGCCCTGCGGGATTTTTCATATCGACCTTCTATCTTTTTAATGATAAAAATCCCAAATTCTACATTTAAATTCAAATTATAAAAAAGGTATTAGGCGTAGACTGCGAATTTCATTTTTATTTTGATGTGTATTGTTGAAGGGTTCTTTTAAATCCAAAATTACTGGCATTAGTCATCTAGTTGTTTTTTTATTCACTCGCAAACTTTCGGAATAGGTAAAATTTAAATTTAAACTTAGACTTTAGACGGCTATAAAAATAAAACTCAGAGCAACCGGGATCTTCCAACTCCCTCAAAAATTCTCTAGTCTATCCTCTTGCTAATGATGTGCCACATGTTATAAAAATCTTTTAACAACTTCGTGAATTCGCTAAAGTAATGAATCGGGTCACATAAGGCTAATATTCAAAATTTCGAATAAAAAATTATATTTGCTTAAATTATGCATGGCAAACAGGTAAAATCTATCTCAGAAATTAAGAGCGACAGAAAAATTTCAATGGCCGTTCCTAAATACCCAAGTGGTCCTCTACCGTCCCTGCAAGTACGTACAGCACCTCTTGATACACCCTGTATACGTGGATGTGGAAGAAATTCACAAGCAAATAATTAAGTAATTTAAAGACACCATTCTAACGATTTTCGCAAAGAAATTAACACCCTTTGCAATGGCTTCAACCATTTATGAAAGTGTAGTCTAAAGTGCCCGGATTATAAGCAAAATGCCTTTGCTTAATTAAACTCGAGGATTTTTAATAATTATCCGACAGTTTTTGCGAGGGATCTTAAAATAACTTTATTACCGGGAAGCGTTTAAAACGAACGAATTTTTAATAACAATTTAGTATTTAGAGTGAAGAAATTGTCGCGGAGCGTGTTAATTAAATAAGTCCAGATTTTACATTTTTTAATTTGAGATGACGAAATACGCGTGGAACTGGTACCCAAGCTAATTTCTTACTTCACGATAGAGAATCCTCTTGATATTGAAAAAGGGAAAATTTTGAAAAGGAAAATAATTATGTATAAAGTAACGAAGGCAATTATAATTAACTAATCAATTTTTCTTGTACAAGACAGTCATATTCAGAGTGTCGTGGGATCCTGTTGCTCTTGGTTTAGTGTCCGTCCATTCGTCTGTCATCAGCGTTTACTTTTTAAACTATAAATGCGATACATAATGTGTCCACAGAAAAGCGATGTCCCAGATAGCACAAGGTTAACCTACGGCCATCCTAAGGATATAGAAGTTAGGATTAGCAATATCCTGAGGACATCCCAAAATACGCCCAGGAACATCCCTGGGATCCAGAATTTACAGTATTTTCCATATCCTCATTTTAAGTGCGCCTCTGTGGGATCTCCCTTAACTAACGAGACAGTGATTTATAATCGGTTTTTATGGCTTTTTTGGCGGATTTCATTCATACCTCAGTTAGACAGCGGTCAATCGCTAATATAAACTAACATTATCATATTCTTCGCAAATATTACTTCCACATCCACGTAGTGGATCGGAATTATAATAACCGTAAAAAAAACCGCTGCCTAAGGAATCACTACTTCCACATCCAGATTTTTCGTCCAAGTCACTTTAAAGGAAACATCTTGACTATATTTGCACTCTAGTATGTGGAAATTATTGGTCATAGAATTTTAATAATATTTGGGGTAGATGTCATAGAAAAGTTTGAGGAGTTGGTTTCTACCATATAGGTTAAAAATGAAGTTACTAGTTTACCGTACTTATTTTCCACTATTTACAACCTACCACCTCAATGGAGTCATCTCAATCAGATGTCACTACAATACATACGTGCACTAACTTTCAAGTGAATATCTCAATTTGATGTTATCAATCCCATTAATAATGAAGCGGAGGTGGTAGAGTTTGAGAAATATTATAAAAAAAGTCTGAGGCCTTAACTTCTTGTACATACACCGAATTTCAAGTTTCTGTAGTCTTACCAGCTTGCTTTATTTATTTTCCCCTATTTACCCCTATTTAACCCCCAACCCTTCAACGGAAGTATCTCAAAATATAATCTAGTTCCAGATGTCGTTATAATACATACGTGTAGAAAATTTCAAATGAATATCTCAATTTTATTTTATCAACCCTTTTCAAATTGGAGTAGGGGTGGTGGGGGTTGAAAAATATTATTAAAAAATCTGACGCTTTGGCTTCTAGTACATACACCGAATTTCAAGTTTCTGTACTATTACCAACTTGTTTTACTTATATTCCTCTATTCACCCCAAATTAACCCCCAACCCTTCAACGGAATCATCCCAAAATATAATCTAATTCTAGACATCGTTATAATACATACGTGTACGAAATTTCAAATGAATATCTCAACTTTATTTTATCAACCCCTTTAATGGGGTAGGGGTGGTGGGGGGTTGGAAAATATTATAAAAAAATCTGAGGCCTTAACTTCTAGTACATACACCGAATTTCAAGTTTCTATACTTTTACAAGCTTGCTTTACTTATTTCCCCCTATTTACCCCTATTTAACCCCCAACCCTTTACCGGATTTCCTCAAAAAACAATCCAGTTCCAGATCTCGTTATAATATATACGTGTACAAAATTTCAGGTCAATATCTTAAACCGTTCCGGAGAAAGCGTGCGGACAAAAAAGTTACAGACAGACCGACAGACAGACAGACAGAAATTTTTTTTCGCTCAAATTTAAAATCTCGACGTTTCATGACATTCTAAACCTATTTCACGAATAAAAATTTTTGAACATTTTTTTGCGATTACTATACTTCCAATCCACTACGTGGATGTGGAAGTAATACGTTTTCTTTTATATAGGTGTAGAATGTCATGAGACGTCGAGATTTTAAATTTGAGCGAAAAAAAATTTCTGTCTGTCTGTAACTTTTTTTTACTTGAAATTCTGCACACGTGTATACTGTAACCCTTTCTTGGGCCCGTTGCGTGACGGCAGCTCTGCGTCTGGGAGCGATAGGTCTGGGTACGGATTTTTTCTGAGTATTCTCACCTAGGTGCCGGGCGCCACCTAACCGAGATGGAGGGCTAAGGGGAAAAATAAGAAAAGAGGTTTTTCCCTTAATAATACAATTAATATAAAGATATGCTTCACAGTCAGAAGTGAGATAACCTTAATTTGTATAAACTAGACTAAATTGGGTAATTTCTATTTTTGAACCCCCATCCGCAGCGCTACGCGTGGTTCACACTTTAAGGTTTAAGGTAAAATCTGTGGATCTTATTATAATATTAATAAAAAACCGCTGCCTAAGGAATCACTACTCCCACATCCAGATTATTCGTCCAAGTCACTTTAAAGGAAACATCTTGACTATATTTGCACTCTAGTATGTGGAAATTATTGGTCATATAATTTTAATAATATTTGGAGTAGATGTCATAGAAAAGATTGAGGAGTCGGTTTCTACCATATACGTTAAAAATGAAGTTTCTAGTTTACCGTACTTATTTTCCACTATTTACAACCTACCGATGGAGCCATCTCAATCAGATGTCACTACAATACATATATGTACTAACTTTCAAGTGAATATCTCAATTTGATGTTATCAATCCCATTAATAATGAAGCGGAGGTGGTAGAGTTTGAAAATTATTAGAAAGAAATCTGAGGCCTTGGTTTCTAGTATATACACCGAATCCCAAATTTCTGTGGTCTTACCAGCTTGCTTTACTTATTTTCCCCTATTTGCCCCTATTTAACCCCCAACCCTTCAACGGCATCATCTCAAATTATGATCTAGTTTCAGACGTCGTTATAATACATACGTGTACCAAATTTCAAATGAATATCTCAATTTTATTTTATCAACCCTTTTCATATTGGAGTAAGGGTGGTTGGATTGAAAAATATTATAAGAAAATCTGACGCTGTGGCTTCTAGTACATACACCGAATTTCAAGTTTCTGTAGTCTTACCAACGTTTTACTTATATTCCTCTATTTATCCCAAATTAACCCCCAACCCTTCAACGGAATCATCTCAAAATATAAACTAATTCCAGACGTCGTTATAATACATACGTGTACGAAATTTCAAATGAATATCTCAACTTAATTTTGTCAACCCCATTAATGGGGTAGGGGTGGTGGGGGGGTTGAAAAATATTATGAAAAAATCTGAGGCCTTAACTTCTTGTACATACACCGAATTTCAAGTTTCTGTACTCATACCAGCTGGCTTTACTTATTTCCCCCTATTGACCCCTAAATAACCCCCAACCCTTCAACGGAATCATCTCAAAGTATAATCTAGTTCCAGATGTCGTTATAATTCATACGTGTACCAAATTTCAAATGAATATCTCGATTTTATTTTATTAACCCTTTTAATAATGAAGTAGGGGTGGTGGGGGTTGAAAAATATTATAAATAATCTGAGACCTTGGCTCTTAGTACATACACCGAATTTCAAGTTTCTGTAGTCTTACCAGCTTGCTTTACTTATTTTCCCCTATTTACCCCTATTTAACCCCCAACCCTTCAACGGAATTATCTCAAAATATAATCTAGTTCCAGATGTCGTTATAATACATAGTGTAGAAAATTTCAAATGAATATCTCAATTTTATTTTATCAACCCTTTTCAAATTGGAGTAGGGGTGGTGGGGGTTGAAAAATATTATTATAAAATCTGACGCTTTGGCTTCTAGTACATACACCGAATTTCAAGTTTCTGTACTCTTACCAACTTGTTTTACTTATATTCCTCTATTTACCCCAAATTAACCCCCAACCCTTCAACGGAATCATCCCAAAATATAATCTAATTCTAGACATCGTTATAATACATACGTGTACGAAATTTCAAATGAATATCTCAACTTTATTTTATCAACCCCATGAATGGGGTAGGGGTGGTGGGGGGTTGAAAAATATTATAAAAAAATCTGAGGCCTTAACTTCTAGTACATACACCGAATTTCAAGTTTCTGTACTCTCACAAGCTTGCTTTACTTATTTCCCCCTATTTACCCCTATTAACCCCCAACCTTTCACCGGATTTCCTCAAAAAATAATCCAGTTCCAGATCTCGTTATAATATATACGTGTACAAAATTTCAGGTCAATATCTTAAACCGTTCCGGAGAAAGCGTGCGGACAAAAAAAGTTACAGACAGACCGACAGACAGACCGACAGACAGACAGAAAATTTTTTTTCGCTCAAATTTAAAATCTCGACGTTTCGTGACATTCTAAACCTATTTCACGAATAAAAATTTTTGAAAATTTTTTTGCGATTACTATACTTCCAATCCACTACGTGGATGTGGAAGTAATTTTTTTGCGATTACTA
Organism: Stenurella melanura; assembly: GCA_963583905.1. NCBI lineage: Eukaryota > Metazoa > Arthropoda > Insecta > Coleoptera > Cerambycidae > Stenurella > Stenurella melanura. The sequence continues at coordinate 116,240,489 of OY757316.1, read as the reverse complement.
TACTTCCAATCCACTACGTGGATGTGGAAGTAATACAGTTAAATCAATTTTCTAATTTTTCTTTTTGACAATTTCTCCCTCGCAGGCTCGGTGATAAGGATTAAATATCAAGTTGCCGTAGGTAGGAAACCTTTTGAGAATGGCACACTACTTGCCTTGTGGACTTTTCTAATAGAAAGTGAAAAAAAATTTTCTGACCTTAAGATCTTCGTGAGAGGTTCCCTTGTCGCTTAGAGCATCATAGGGTTGCCTATGATCCGAGTGCAGAAACCCTACTCCACTGGTATGGCAGTTACTCCCCAGAATATAATATGTTGTATTGTTGTGGCAGAACCAATAATAAAAACAAAAGGCCGGCGAATCTCCTGCTTAGAAAGGCCTTTGTGTAAATAATTTAAAATATATAACACCACAACAATCGTACAAAATGGCGATAGGAATTTTTCTGTTCCTTCGCTCGTTAACTTAATTAACAAATCCCCTTTTCAATATTCAATTTGCGCAGATCGCTTAGGTGGGGCTCGGATAGGAAACATCGGAACCTACGGACGGCAACCACACATACCAGTAGGTACCCTATTAGTTGACTATAACTACTGTACACGATTTAGTAACATCTCACTTAATTTGAACAAGCATACAGAGTGTGTGAGAAAAATCCAAAATTACCGTTACAATACTATAACGAGATCTGAAGGGTTGGGGGGTAAATAGGAGTAAATAGGGGGAAATATGTAAAACAAGCTAGTAAGAGTACAGAACCTTGAAATATGATGTATGTACTACAAGCCAAGGCCTCAAAATTGTTTATAATATTTTTCAATTAATTAAAATGAGTTTGCGGTAGGTTCTTGGTGAAACATACTAAACAGAATAAGGATTAAAAACACTTGGTATTACTGTTTGTAACAGTGTTTTTAATCCTTATTCTATTCTAATATTTTTCATCTGGAAGTAGATTATATTTAATAATATTTTCAACCCACCCAAACCAACGCCTCAAACTTTTCTATGACATCTGCCCCAAATATTATTAAAATCCTATGACCAATAATTTATACATACTAGAGTACAAATATAGTCAAGATGTTTCCTTTAAAGTGACGGATGAAAAATCTGGATGTGGAAGTAGTGATTCCTTAGGCAGCGGTTCTTTCATGCGGAGAGTATTCTATAATGTGCAACAATTATATAAAAAGTGCAGTAAATCGGGAAAGAGCATAATGGGCAGCTTTTTAATATTATAAAGAATATTGTATATTTATATATGGTTTAAAGTAAGTAGACGATGGTTAGATCATTACACTATTTCTAAAAATGTTTCTTCCATCTGCATAGAAAATAGCACCACTTGATTTGCAAAACTGACTTTTACTTCCCTCGCATACCGAAGAGAAGTATTGTATTCGAGAAAGAATCACCCTCCGAGTTTTTTTCGGATTTTGACGTTTCAGATCACGCAGATTACGAAAATATAGGTTTTTCAATTCCGTCAGTCTATCTGTCTGTTGGTGCATTAACTACTACTTGATGGAGAGCAGTCAAATTTGGTAGGAAGTTGACGCTAGTGTCAGCGAAGAAATGGTTAAACTTGAACATATACAGGATGGACGGACCGTGTTTTAATTAATGAAAAAAAATTTTTTTTGCTCAAATTTAAAATTTTCACGTTTCATGACACGCTAAACCTATTTCAGAAAAAAACATTTTGAACATTTCTTTCACCATTTTTGAAACATTTTTTACCACTAAAATAGAGAAAACATTTTTTTCTTAATTTTTTTTTCTTTGTTCAAATTTAAAATGTCCACGTTTCATAGCGTTCTAAACCTATTAAAAAAAAGTTTCAGATTTGTTTTTACCATTTTTGAAAAAATTTTACCACTAAAATAGATAGAATTTTTTTTCTTTATTCACATCTAAACTTCCCACGTTTCCATGGCATTCTAAGCCTATTCAAACATATTCAAAATATTTTTTGAAAAATTTCAAAATTCTTTTGAAAAATTTTTAATCTATTTATCACCACTTACTATAGAATACATGAAAAATATTTTTTGCTCAGATTTAAAATTTTCACGTTCCATGTCATTCTAAACCTATTTCAGAAAAAAAAAATTGAAAATTTTTTTCACCAACATTTTTGAAGAATTTTTTACCTCTAAAATAAACGGAAAAATATTTTTCCTTTGCTCAAATTTGAAATTTTCACGTTCCGCATTCTAAACCTATTTAAAAAAAATAATAATTACCACTACTATAGAATAGAAGGAAACTTTCCTATTTAAAATTTCCACGTTTCAAGACATTCTAAACCTATTTCAGAAGAAAAAAATTTTGAAAATTTTTTTTACCGACATTTTTGAAAATTTTCGAAAAAAAAAATTCATAACCACCACTATACTTCCACTCAACTCCGGGTAAAGTTGGAATTGAAAATGTGACAGATGGCAATAATATTTGGCATATGCTATTATACTTTTATTGAAAATGTACAGGGTGGTCATCCCAAGAATTAATTCAGTCATGGTGGACATTTGTAAAGGTATTTGGGCGATCCTTCCATATTTGGTACCTGTCATTTTGTACCGAACTTTTGTTGTTGGATGCGCACTCTGCATATTTTTTTGACCAAAACTTATCAGGTTTTCTTTGTAATAATAGTGATAATTATATTCCGATTATTATTTTCAATGTCATTTCGTAATTATTAATTTTTTAGAGTGACCGCCATGCATAAATAACGAGGGAAGTTCTGTGTAAATACTTTTACAGATTTTTTAATAATATTTTTTAACCCATCACCAACCTCACTCAATTATTAAAAGGCTTAATTAAATAAAATTGAGATATTCACTTAAAATTTTGTACACGTATGTATTATAACGACATCTGGAAATCAATTACGTATATATTAAGATGATTTCGTTCAATGGTTCGAGATTAAGCAGGGGAAAATAAGTAAAGCAAGCTGGTAAGAGTACAGAAACTTGGGATTTAGTGTATATACTAAAAGCCAAGCCCTTAGATTTCTTTATAATATCTATTTCTTTATAATTTTTAGATTTCTCAGCTTCCGAACACAGCAGCCCCCTAATTTGGATTCGGTTGCGTCCGGATGTTACCTTGCTGTTCGGCAGCGCCCGAATATGAATTCGGTAGCTCCTGGAAATTGCCTTGGCATTCGGCAGAGCCCGAAAATTCTGGAGGCTTGGTTGGCATTCGGCAACGTCTTTTTATTAAAATTCTATGAACAATTATTTCCACATAATAGAGTACAAATATAGTCAAGATGTTTTCCTTTAAAGGACTTGGATGGAAAATCTGGATGTGGAAGTAGTGATTCCTTAGGCAGCGGTTTTCTTACCTTGATGACCCATTACTAAGAGAAACTATTCAATAAGATATTACACACCTGCTCCCTCTGGTTTGTAAAATAAATTAATTAATCGAATTATAAATAAACATTTTTTTCTCTCTAGGAACGTAACCGATTCTTATTACCCTGCTACACTCTTTACTATTAAAGTTCTAACAACTATTATTACAGACACATTCTGTAAATGTTCCTTCTGCCTACCGAGAGAAACTTCCATTTAGTATTTTTCTCTCATATTTCTTACCATGTTACGGTTAAATACAACAAGTGAGGAACTGAAAATTAATTAACACAAATAGACAATACATCGTGAACTTTAAGTTCTTTTTCGTGAGCGAAGTTTCCTTCTTTTGCTAATGTTTGGAAAGTCTTTAAAACTTTTTCGTTTAATGCTATTTTCAGATGATCTGAAATATAATTTTAGCATAATTATAAAAGTTTTAAGGACTCATCTGATATCAAGAATACCTTAAATATTCAGCTCCTCAGTATAGAAATAGAAGTTTTTTATTAGTTCTTAAAGATATTACTAGAATGATTTTCCTCAGGGTAAATAGAGGTTATCTGCATTATTACAAATCTCTTTCGAACAAAAAGTTAGAGGCGTGCAAGTCAGTATAATTTAATAATTAATTTATGAAAATTGTAATATTAAACTTTTCATAAGACATTAAATATTGGACACTAATTTAGAAGAACAAAAATGATTAATGTTTTCTTATTTTTTTGAACACAATACATACAACAGATACAGTAGTTTTCTTTACCGAAGTACCTGTTTTTTCTCCTAGTATAAGTTTTAATATTTTCGAAATTTTCCCGCTCAAAAGAACTGATATCACCGAAAATCCATAAGACAAATGAAAATTGATCATCTTCTTTTTTTACATCTCGAGTTATGCCACTATGTCATTAAGTATCTGGGCACCCATGATAGATTGATCCATTATCAGTTAAATTCTCTTTCAAAGAACTATTCTTTGACATTATACTATAACGTTAAGAATTTAAGTCAATGGAAAAGCCATTTACTAAAAATTTGCCAAGGCTTAGAGATCTTAAATCAGAGCGTAAGAATAATCTGGCGGCTAATCGATAGATAAAAATGTTACAATTTAACACCTGTCACCAAGTGTTTACTTTATTTATAACTGCAATCAACAAGAGTTACAGAAAACATATACAGATAAGAATTAGAGGGCGCCACTACGTTTTATTTTGGATCTCCGTGAAAACTATTGTTTTCACGGAGACCTGTTGATACTGAATTCATACTGATTACGTGCAAAAAATAAAAACACAGCTTAATTACCAATAACAATATACTGGTTAAAGCTTACACAAACAAACACGGCAGGCATACTCAAAGATAAAAATAAAATGTGTAATATACATAAACAAATAAACGTCTTCGACAGGTACATTCAAAGATAAAGAGAAAGTACGCAATATACTTAAACATAAACAAATAACCACCTTTGACAGGAATACTCAATGATAAAGAGAAAGTATGTAATATATTTAAACATAAACAAATATTTCACAGATATATTGTCCATATACATAAGCAAAATTGGAGCAACATTAATGTAAAAAATTACTAGAATTAAATCACTAAAGCGTTGCTTGACTACTGTAGACTATTTTGTTATCCCTTACTTTAAAAACAGGATTTTCAGAGCCTAACTTTCAAGAACTGTTTTAACAGTTTCCATATATTTAATTTTTGTTAATACGTAGGTGTGGGACGTAACTTAAAAAAACTAACAACAAAGTACAAAAGGATAACGTCAACAATTTTCAATTTTATAACCATCTTTTGCCGAGCAATTGTTGATAACACGCTAGAATGCATTTTCTACGTCACATAGTATCTTTTCTCGTTCCCATAATTTTCGAAGAGTAAATAATACACATTTTTAATGCAACGTAAAATATAACACGTTTTATAAACCGCTAATAAAAATATCCCTATTTAAACCATATCAATCATTATTATAAGACGTTTTGTTAAGGTAACAGGCAAATAAAAATTGTTAACGGCACACAATAAATTGCTTATGACATAAAAGCAAAGCAAATTAACACCCACCATCCGGACGTAACTATAACGCTACTGTCAGTAAGATTGAAACCGCATAACGTTTTATGACGTTTGACATTTCATCGAGTAATTTAGAATTTTATCGGCGAGGGATGATTCTGCGGAATATTATGCTGGGATTCGCCGGAGCGAGTTTTATGTCGTCCTCTTAATTAATGTGAAAGGTTATTATTACGCAAAAATTAATAAAAAGTGTCGTTGGCGACCGGTTTATTTTTATCTGTGATAATTCGAATACTGATGATATAAAGCGAGGTTAATGCCTGTGTACATTATTATACAGGGTGGAAAGGGTAACTAGAATAAATTATGTACATGAATATACAGGGTGGACCATGGTTCAAGGGTACACTCTTTGGACCAAAACATGAGGATATACCCAAACATGCTTTCGTAAATTGTTGCTGTGGAAAGAGATACATGGGCGTCAGAAAATGCGTAGAAGTAGGTGGAGGCCACATTGAGAATTTACTCTAAGTTGCAGAAAATAGTTCATAAGAAGTCAGTGAGTTGGCGTAGTTGTCACTCTGCTATGAAAGACTCCCTAAGAAAACTAAGTTAAAACCCCATTAAACTGGATAGAATTGAAGTCATCGGTAGGTTAAAAAATTCTGCGTAAAATGAAGTGTAATAATCAGAGACCGGCGCAAAAGTAGTTATGCCAGAGACGGTCTCCACACACAGATAAATATAATGTTTTGTATGATTCACATAAGCAAATAAATACATTATTTATAGGAAACAAATACCTACTTTTACGGTGAGAAATAAAAAGTATTTCATAAAACTCATAAAATAATAAATAAATAATTTATTATTGGTTTGGAGAAATTATTTATTTGGTATAGTTGAGCAAGTAGATGTAAGAGATGTTTACTGAAACTGGTGGATAAAAAACACCCGACTTCGGCCGCACATTATATATACCTACAGCGTCGCGCGTCGGTCTGATTGTCTAATCGAAAAGAAAAAACTCGTCACTTTAAACGGCATACACCACTTCAACTTTGTATATCAGTTAAGGAAATGTAAACAACTCCCATATGTTTCTTCCCAACTATATTAAACAATTTTCAATTTAAAATATAATTTTTATCTGTGCACATAATATAAGGCACTATAAGTTAAAAAGATATAAGGAGAATTTTCGACACCACAAAGTCACCGCCACGCTTGTCACTCTCTTTCTGCTTTTTTACGACAGCAAATAGGATACGGTAAACAACAATAATATTAAAATAAACAGCAGATTGCGTTTTATATTTTGCAGAAGACTTCAAACATACAGAAAGCATTTAAAATAAAAAAAGGTCCAACAATTATTATTAATTTATTACAAAATGACCGATGACATGTGAGATTGTTTCATATGCACATACGCATTATGGAGTCAACACTACAGACTAAGACTTGTCAGTTCATTTGATAGAAGTAAATGTGTCGTAATTTGTTATGGCGTCGAGTGGCTTTCCATTAAATGAAATAGTACTTTCGTAGATTAAAGATTTTCTGGAACTGCGGTTTAACGGTGTAGAACTTTTCTGTGCCAGCTGTGAAAAAACACTTTCGTGGACATGCAATTCGAACATTTTAAAACAGGTTTCATCTGAATGTCATAAAAACTAAAATTTAGCATATTTACATGGATATTTCTCACGGATCCCTCTAGCTATACGCAACGTTCAACGTAAGCTGAAAACAGATCAGTATACAGTAATTGATGCAATAAACATTACAGGTATTTGATCTACGTCAATATATTTTTAGAGTCTCAGGGGATATTGCTGAGTGAAATACAAATTGGATACATAACAGTGTTATGAAACAACCCCGGTTTTTCAACATTTTTGTGTGTGGCAAAGAAGTGGACTGTTCAATGCCGGACATAAATCTGCCATTTATAAGAAACAATACTTATTTTAAATATGCGCCTATTACATCGGTAGACGTTGAACGGTTGAACGATCCTTTTTCACAACACAAGTGGGATATTCAGTGACAGGCACCGGAGTTTTATTTCGGACGATTTAGAACAAGTGCAAATAATATATTTTTTTTATTCTAATAAGATATAGTTACTAGGCGTTTGTGTTTGTGCATCCAACAATAAGTGCATCAAAGTAGGTATTATATCGGGGCCATTTACCTTTAAATATTACGGAATTCACTAGATATAATCATAAGGTAAAATATTGTATTATTGCGCATGAAAATGTTTATATAGTTCATATTGCGCAAAGCCGACTCTGGCTTTTACGTCATAACTACCTCTGAGCCGGGCTCTGGTAATAATAGAAGAACAAAGCACACACCAAATCAAAAATTGAAAATTGCTGTAAGGTGTTTGTTAATAATACGAAAAGTAAGCACGTTTCTAGTGCAATGCCGTAAACTGTCGTGTACCTGGAATCTCTTCACGTAGATGGTTACTGCTATGAGCAACATCTGCTAATAAAGCAATATAGACATACTAACTGTAGACGAAAAAGATAGGTGTTTAATCATTAATAAGTAGCATTAGTTTATTAGCTTATTTCTTATTAGCTTATTTCTACAATGAAAAAAAAATTAAATTGAAATTGAAAATGTATTAAACATAGGTAATAAAATAGAAAAATGGATATGGAATTGGAGAACGGTACATGAAACTAATTGATACAAAACCAAACCAAGATACGGAGTGTGCAATAAATTCTCTCGGGCCTTTCTCTCATAACGCGCTGAAAAAGAGTTCACTTTACCGCGAGATAGGGCTCTTCCTTGCACTTCCATCGTAAATGGATATTTACCTGTGAAACGGTTAATAAATATTCATAGATTATCTTCACTAGAAGGGGTGCAACCAAGCCTAACTTTTCTTAAGGGCATATCCAGTGACACATCATTTGAACTTATTTCGAAAGGAATACAGTGATTTTTTATTTTCTAAATATTTCAAGGTGTGTAATAAAAACAAAATTTTCGCCTTATAAATGTTCACTTGTTAATTTGGGAGCGTTCTATCAATCTGTGAGATCAGAATCGTCCAAGATCCAATAAATTCCCTTGAAAGTTAATCGCAATTATTAGCATTTCAATTAAAAACGGATAAATCCAATATTCATACAAAACCCAATAAAAATTATTGTTATCCTTAAGAAGAATTCTTACAAAATGCAGATTTATTAGAGAAGATGACCTGGATCGTAGAATTGAGTTTTGTAAACAACTGATGGACAGATGAACTTTATTAGCCGTAACCAATATCTTAATATAGGGTACTTTTTTTGGGTAAAATGTTCACTTTACGTGATAAAGTCCATCGGCTGAACTGTCTTTATTCGGCTAACAATCGTCATCATTGGGTGTAAAAATCCTATACTCATCTCCCAAAACTAAATGTGTGAGCTGGGATAACTAATGATCAAGTAAGAAGGTCCATCTTCGTCGATAGTAATCTCAGACTAACATATCAAGGGCAAGGCAAACTCCCGACAAACGGCACTGGTGTCAACAGAATGAAGTTCTGCCGTACTCTTTGTCAGTACTTAGACGAAATTTCTAAATAGTTCAAAGGATAAGTTTCATTGAGAGGACGGCCAAATCTCTTAATCCACTTGATTTCTCTTTATGGGGATATCTCAAGATTAATGCAACAAAATTAAGCATCGAGAACAGAGCAATACCGGGTGAGTCACGAATTGCGCTCGCCCCGATATTTCCTAAAATATTTAGAATAGAAAATTGAAATTCGGAGGCCTTATTACACGACTAAAATGCCATCTTTTATATAAAAAATCAAGTTTGGTGCATATCCGGTTTGACCGGAAATGCCCACAACTCTCGATTTTTAAATGGAACACCCTATATATTTTTACATTTTTGGAATCTAGAGGAAATTTTGAATATAATGCATCCATTTTGGTCACTTTTTGATAAACATTAAAAATTTTATTAAAAAATCTATTTCTGAATCCAGAGTGCTGTGGTGCCCAAAATATATTTTAATTTGTGTGCATCGTTACTATACAAATAAAAAGAGCAATATGATTGCATTACTTAATTCTCTAGAGGCGTTTAAAATTTTTAAATGTGATTTTTACCCACTTTACCAACTCGTTTTTTTTTTAAATGGGAATTTAATCGTTCACCAATATTTTTAAATACCTCATTTTCATACGAATCTAACGATACCAAAATTTTGAAAATCCGCTCAGAAATATTTGAGATTTCAGTCAAAATACAATGCAACCAAGCTTTTAGAAACATGCGGCTAATAGATAATAGATTAGTGGGCTTTGGAAACTAAAATGGCAAATTTCTTTGTAAATCTGGTAACCTAATAACATTAGAAAAATCATAGTAGCCATTGAATGTAATAAAACAATATCAGCTGTCAGACAGACTCGTGTAGTTATAGGCAATCTTGAGCTATCAAACATTTAATAATTGTGAGCGCAAAGAACGTTACAATTAAGTTTAGCATAGGTATGTGGAGGTAAACACAACTACATCCACAAGGACATTTGCAATAGAATGCGACATCAATTCGGTTTTCAGAGTTTTATTTAAATGAACATAAATATCGGGCCTATAAATAAATAAAAATCAATTCCGTTTGAACAATTAAACTTAAACTAGGTAACAGTAGGTAGCTTTAAAATAATTAATATAATTAAACCATAAATTGACATTTATAGATATTGTTCAAAATGTCCACCATTTTTTTCTATACACAATTCGGCTCTGCGTACAGTTGCTTGAATGGCTCTACGCAATTCAGCTGGCGTCATTTCATTAAGAGCCCGTACAACTTTATTTTGCAGCTCTTCACGGGTATTTGAAGAAGTTTTATAAACTTTATTTTTGAGAGTGCCCCATACATAATAGTCGAGGGGTGTTAAGTCAGGTGACCTAGGAGGCCACCTCATATGACATTGATTTGCGATAAGGCGTTCACCATGCAAGTTGTTTAAATATTCCATCACTCTTCTGGAATTATGTGGGGGAGCACCATCTTGTTGGAAAAACAGATTTTGTAAATAGGCAAGAGGAAGTAAGTCAAGAAATTCTGCTGTCTGGTTTTATAAAAAGAATAAATATCGTTCGCCAGTAAGTGTTCCATCAAAAAATATGGGTCCAATTATTCGATCTCCAAGTACTCCAAGCCAACAGTTAAACCCAAATCTTTCCTGAATATTCCCCCACCCCACCAACCTCGGATTTTCTTGAGCCCAGTACCTAGTATTATTTCTGTTAAACATACCTTGGTTCGTAAATCTACTTTCATCTGAATATAAAATATGAAAAGGAAAACCTGGGTTTTGTTGTACTGCATTTAAGAACCAGTTGCAATATATTAGCCTCCTGTCGTTATCATCTCCATAAAGATGTTGGTGTATTTGGTATTTATAAGACCGAAACTTATGTTTCTTTAAAATTCTGCAAACCGAAGACTGACTAATGTCGCACTCCATTGACAATTCCCTTGTTGATGTTGTTGGGTGTACCATCACAATTCCTAATACATCAATTTCTTTGTCCTCACTTACAATAAATGTTTGATGGTCATCTTGTTGATTGGGTTCGTTTCTTAATTCTTGTTCCACTCTGGCAAACAAGTGTCTGCATGGATGACGTCTGTTGGGATATCGTTGCTGATACAGTTCTGCAGCTGCAGTTGAATTTTTGAGACGCTCTCCATATATCAGTAACATATCGACCTTTTCATTTCTACTAAAATTATTCATTTTCTTTAATTTTCACTCAAAGAGATTTCCGCAACGCTGTATTTTGTATCTGTCTGACAGCTGATATTGTTTTATTACATTCAATGGCTACTATGATTTTTCCAATGTTATTAGGTTACCAGATTTACACAGAAATGTGCCATTTTAGTTTCCAAAGCTTTTCTAAAAGCTTGGTTGCATTGTATTTTGGCTGAAATCTCAAATATTTCTGAGCGGATTTTCAAAATTTTGGTATCATTAGATTCGTATGAAAATGAGGTATTTAATAATGTTGGTGAACGATTAAATTCCCATTTAAAAAAACCGAGTTAGTGGGTAAAAATCATATTTAAAAATTTTAAACGCCTCTAGAGAATTAAATAACGTAATCATATTGCTCTTTTTATTTTTATAGTAACGTAGCACACAAACTAAAATATATTTTGGGCACCACAGCACTCTGGATTCAGAAATAGATTTTTTAATAAAATTTTTAATGTTTATCAAAAAGTGACCAAAATGGATGTATTGTATTCAAAATTTCCTCTAGATTCCAAAAATGTAAAAATATATAGGGTGTTCCATTTAAAAACCGAGAGTTGTGGGCATTTCCGGTCAAACCGGATGTGCACCAAACTTAATTTTTTATTGAAAAGATGGCATTTTAGTCGTGTAATAAGGCCTCCAAATTTCAATTTTCCATTCCAAATATTTTAGGAAATATCGGGGCGAGCGCAATTCGTTACTCACCCGGTATATCAGCCATGATATTAGACAAATCTCACGGAAATGTTACAAAATGTAAGAGTTGAGTTTTATTATGAATTGGCTTTTTTCCAAGAAAGATAAGGTGCCCATTTTGAACGTCTTATATATTATATAGCGTTTAACTCAAGTTGTAAGTTTTCATTTTTTATAATTTATTATTTTGAAAGAAAAATGCATGGCCACCCGGATACCAATTAATAACTTGGTAATTCATGCTCCGGCAAAGTGTTCATTTAATTTACACTTTACGTCTTTGTCGATCCTGTTTTACAGCCGTTTTATTATAGATCAAGGTCACTTATTTCTGTAAGTTTCCCTGCAATACGGACATTAATAACGATGTTATGTAAAATATTTTTATGAAGTCGCCAATATAACAGTTAACGACCCTGGTCGAGAAGCAGAAAACGATTAACATTAATGGTAGGTAGTCAAGGGCCACATAACTGCTGATAAAAGATCTTTTACTTTCCTATTATTATAGTTAATGAAATACGGTGCTTCGCGAAAATATTTTTATTCGCAAAATGGCCTTGCTTATTTGGGATTGGGGTAAATCTTAAGTATATCAGAAATAATTCAGTCAATTTAGATATTATAAGAAAGGTCCTTTTTATCTGGTGCCAATGTGATCATTTCTAATAGGCCACGGCATCAACGTTGAGACGAAATTATGCATCTCAATAATCATAAAGTATATCACTCATATTATTAACTGCTGTCTGGAACAGGATTACTTTCCTACAGAATGGAAAGGTGCAATTATTTGTACAATACCAAAAACAGCAAATCTGAGGCCTATCAGCTTGTTGCCAATTCCTTTCAAAATACTAGAAAGAATAGTTCACGACCAGATTACCGAATATCTTTTACTGCATAACTTATACCCATTACATCAATCGGGATTTCGTAAAGCACATAGCACCACTACTGCTTTGTTGAACCTTAGTGATAATATCATCAGCGCACTAGACAAACGTATGGCAGCTATTCTTGTATCCCTAGACTACTCCAAGGCATTTGACACCATTGATCGCACGCTTCTTTGTGCAAAGATAAATTACTATGGTTTCGACGCGATATCCATGCGGTTTTTCAATTCTTATTTGAGCGAATGTCACCAATGCGTATCAGTCGCAGGAAATATATCTGATTTTAAAATTATCTCGTCAGGTGTTCCTCAAGGGTCCATTCTTGGTCCTCTTTTGTTTCTTGTATATACAGCAGATATATTTAATGTAGTAACTAGTTCGCATGTGCAGGCATATGCTGACGATACCCAACTTCTTCACTGTTTTGTGCCATCTAATGCAGCTATTGCCACTAATTTGATCAACCAAGATTTAGACAACATCTATCAATATTCGCATCAACATGACCTTAAAATTAACCCTACCAAATCAGTTGTTATTCTATTCTGCTCAGAACATACTCGAGATCACTTAAAGGCTTCTATTCAACTAAATATTAATCAAGAAAATTTGTCATTTTCTACTCATGCCAAAAATCTTGGGGTAATAATAGACGAAAAATTACGTTTTATGCAGCACATAAAAATTATTTTACAAAAATTTTACTCCCGGCTAAAAGTACTGTATGGAAACAGGCATATCTTGAACTTTAAACAACGTAAAAAACTTTGTGAAACTTTAGTCATGCCTGTATTCAATTATTGCAATTTTATGTATTTTTACTGCCTGGATCAACCCACAAAAAATCGACTACAAGTTTTGCAAAACTGTTGTTGTCGTTTTATTTACAACTTAAGAAAATTTGATCATGTTTCAAGCAAATATGTTGAGTTGCGCTGGTTAAAAATGGAACAACTCGTTAAATTCCACAATGCAGTTTTCTTATTTTCCTTAATAAAATATTCTATTCCAAGTTACTTAAGAGACAAGTTAATTTTCAGATCGTCAGTACATACTGTAAACATCAGACATCGGTACGTGCTAACAGTGCCACAACATCGTACAGCCCTCTTCCAACGTAGCTTTTCTTACACATCCTCAGCCTTATATAACTCTATTGATCCCATATATAAAAATCTATCGACAGTTAATATCTTCCGTAAAAAAATCAAAGCCTGGTTCATTAATTCCAACAAAAACTAGAATATATTCTTGGGCACCGTTTTGCACTGTGTTTGTGATTGATTTTTTTATTTAGTTATTTTGAGTAATTAATTTTTTAGTATTTCTATAAATATATTTTATAAAGTGTATACCGTCCCCCTATTACATTGGACTATTTTAATATTGTATTGCATTTTTGTATTTTAATGTTTTATTTTTAACTTAATTAGTTAGGTAAGTGATTTATAAGGTTAAGTGTAAGAATAGCCACATGGCTAAACTTCGCCTTGTAATTGCTATTTGTAATGTACTTGTAAATGTACATTTACACTATTTGAATAAAGCCGTTTATTATTATTATTATTATATCCCCACCCACTCATCCAGAGTCACTCACCCGATAACTTTAGTTAGTAGTCATTACTTCAACTTCCTCGGAATATCCTATATACCGCGCATTCAGAAAAAACGACCATCAAGTTGTCCACGCAAGTGAAAACTCAATTGTTTTTCTCACATGTCATTATATGAATTACGAAAATTATATCGAAACAAAATATTCGTTTTCAAAATGTATAACATTTTTAGTGAGTGTCCACCACTTTGAACAAAATACTTCTGAGCCGTGTTTTTATCAGAACTGAAAACATTCGGCAGATAAGTGGCATTTTTGTTGATCCTTACATGTTCTCTGCATATCTAGCTTAAGATAATCAAAGTCAGGAATAGGGATTTGAAAGATTAAATTATTTTAAGATTGGTCTCAAAAGGAAAACGCATGGATCAATGCGATGTGGTCTTAAAACAGGGGTTTATTTACATTCAGGCCGAATACAAAAAAAAATACAAAATGGTTAACAAACAAAAAACAATCTGTTTTCTAGATACAACGAGATGCTTAAAATCGTGTTCTTGTAACAATGAACTACCCTTTCAGTATTATTAATGTGGGTTATTTTGTTACAATGTACAGAGGATTGATGAAAATAGTATAAACCCATCAATAGAAATATGAAATATGGGGCATTTGGGACGCGCTGAATTCCTTGGAGTCATCTAATGTTGTAAAAATGGAAATTGTACCTTCGAATAAAATCTCATCGTCGGTATTTGAAAGCTCATTTCTTTAATATGCATTTTTTCACCAGTTTCAATATGGTGATTCTGTACACAGTTTGTTGTGTTTAAGTTTTGTGTATAATATTTTATAGAATAGGCGGGTTCGGTCATAAAAGAAAATAACATTTTTCTTGGCAGATGTGAAGTTAAATAGACAACAAAACACGTATGTGCAAATAAAAATGAGAAAAAAAAATTGCAGCGCCTGCAATTGCCAAATTAAAGTTCGGTGATAATGGTGGACCCCACAACGGAATTGACGTCAGTGGCCTGATATAAGCTCCGACTCCACCATACGGGCACGTATCCCGCATAGCGCAAGCAGCGAATCACTATAATATTTAAGTTTTGTGACATTCATCGGTGGTGTTTTTTAAAGTCCTAGTCGTACAATGCAACCGGGGTACCAGAAAGCCGATTCCCGAAACACACCACATTTAAATGTGCAGATGGCATTTGATTTTGTGACAAGCAATGCGAACCTAAATCAACCTCAAAGTAGTGGCGCTAAATACTGTAAGTACCATACTTGCGGCATATTACTTAGTAGTATAGTAATCGCAAAAAAATTTTCAAAAATTTTTATTCGTGAAATAGGTTTAGAATGTCATGAAACGTCGAGATTTTAAATTTGAGCGAAAAAAATTTTTCTGTCTGTCTGTCGGTCTGTCTGTCTGTCTGTAACTTTTTTTTTGTCCGCACGCTTTCTCCGGAACGGTTTAAGATATTGACCTGAAAATTTGTACACGTATATATTATAACGAGATCTGGAACTGGATTGTTTTTTGAGGAAATCCGGTGAAGGGTTGGGGGTTAAATAGGGGTAAATAGGGGGAAATAGTAAAGCAAGCTTGTAAGAGTACCGAAACTTGAAATTCGGTGTATGTACTAGAAGTTAAGGCCTCAGATTTTTTTATAATATTTTTCAACCCCCCACCACCCCTACCCCATTAATGGGGTTGATAAAATAAAGTTGAGATATTCATTTAAAATTTCGTACACGTATGTATTATAACGATGTCTAGAATTAGATTATATTTTGGAATGATTCCGTTGAAGGGTTGGGGGTTAATTTGGGGTAAATAGAGGAATATAAGTAAAACAAGTTGGTAAGAATACAGAAACTTGAAATTCGGTGTATGTACTAGAAGCCAAAGCGTCAGATTTTTTAATAATATTTTTCAACCCCCACCATCCCTACTCCAATTTGAAAAGGGTTGATAAAATAAAATTGAGATATTCATTTGAAATTTTCTACACTTATGTATTATAACGACATCTGGAACTAGATTATATTTTGAGATAATTCCGTTGAAGGGTTGGGGGTTAAATAGGGGTAAATAAGGGTAAATAGGGGAAAATAAGTAAAGCAAGCTGGTAAGGCTACAGAAACTTGAAATTCGGTGTATGTACTAGAAGCCAAGGTCTCAAGTTATTTATAATATTATTCAACCCCCACCACCCCTACTTCATTATTAAAAGGGTTGATAAAATAAAATCGAGATATTCATTTGAAATTTGGTACACGTATGAATTATAACTACAACTGGAACTAGATTATACTTTGAGATGATTCCGTTGAAGGGTTGGGGGTTATTTAGGGGTCAATAGGGGGAAATAAGTAAAGCAAGCTGGTATGAGTACAGAAACTTGAAATTCGGTGTATGTACAAGAAGTTAAGGCCTCAGATTTTTTATAACATTTTTCAACCCCCACACCACCCCTACCCCATTAATGGGGTCGATAAAATAAAGTTGAGATATTAATTTGAAATTTCGTACACGTATGTATTAAAACGACGTCTGGAATTAGTTTATATTTTGAGATGATTCAGTTGAGGGGTTGGGGGTTAATTTGGGGTAAATAGAGGAATATAAGTAAAACGTTGGTAAGACTACAGAAACTTGAAATTCGGTGTATGTACTAGAAGCCAAAGCGACAGATTTTCTTATAATATTTTTCAACCCAACCACCCCTACTCCAATATGAAAAGGGTTGACAAAATAAAACTGAGATATTCATTTGAAATTTGGTACACGTATGTATTATAACGACGTCTGAAACTAGATCATAATTTGAGATGATGCCGTTGAAGGGTTGGGGGTTAAATAGGGGCAAATAGGGGAAAATAAGTAAAGCAAGCTGGTAAGACTACAGAAATTTGGGATTCGGTGTATATACTAGAAACCAAAGCCTCAGATTTCTTTCTAATATTTTTCAAACTCTACCACCTCCGCTTCATTATTAATGGGATTGATAACATCAAATTGAGATATTCACTTGAAAGTTAGTACACGTATGTATTGTAGTGACATCTGATTGAGATGACTCCATTGAGGTGGTAGGTTGTAAATAGTGAAAAATAAGCACGGTAAACTAGAAACTTCATTTTTAACGCATATGGTAGAAACCAACTCCTTAAACTTTTTTATGACATCTACCCCAAATATTATTAAAATTCTATGACCAATAATTTCCACATACTAGAGTGCAAATATAGTCAAGATGTTTCCTTTAAAGTGACTTGGACGAATAATCTGGATGTGGAAGTAGTGACTCCTTAGGCAGCGGTTTTTTTTTATTTGTATTGTATTTGTATTTATTCTTTAGTGAAGTTTCGGTAAAGTTTAAACAAACTAACATTTGAATACGTATATAAAACAGGCAATCTGCTAGACAAGTAACTTTTTACCGTTTGTCTGTAAACTCTTTTGTTTCCTGGCAATAAATTATTATTTTATATTTATTTATTTATTTATATCTGTTAGAATGGAAATAGGCAGAGGTATAAGCAACTGACAAATATACGTCGACGCTTTCACGCTCCGACGTTTAAGAATTATAATTAATATGTATTTATATAAGTTTACCTTGTATTTACTAGATATAAAAATAAAAAATGCCGCATGTACAAAGCAGATTTAATGGAACCGCCGGCGTCGAAGGGACATTAATGGGAATTTTTTATGTGACAAGTAAATATGAGGTAAACTATACCGATTTGTGTATATTAAAAACTACTTAATAAAATTTTGAAGATAAACTTATATGAAAAGCATTAATTGCTAACAGTAGGTATATTATATATTATATAGTGTGAGCTTCCAAAGACCTTTGAATAATTGCAAATAAATTTACACTACGTACCTACCCACTTTTTACAGATCAGGAAGAGAAGATTATGGAGACCGCTTAGCGCTATCGGGCCACTGACGTCACGGCAGTAGCCTCACGCATAGGTACGTTTCTAGCCTCGCGGCGACGGGAAGATCTTCAAGTATCAATAAAACCTTTATTTTAGGACATTTAATTTTTAAATTTTATATGGTTGTTTTTTTCCATGGTTTCTACCGATTTAAGCAAAAATTGAAAATTACCGAACTCGCCTATTGTTAAATACTTAAAGTGTAGGAAAATTAAATATTCTTACCTATTAAAATGTTTCCTGAAAGCTCCACTCAGAAAATACAAAGCCACAGGATTAGCGCAAGAGTTGATGTAGGCCAGGCAGAATCCAACAATTCTCAGGTAGTGCCAAAATGCGTTGTACAATTCTTGGGCTCTTGAGTTGAAGTAGAAAAACAGCATGAAAGCGTGAAACGGTGCGAAACAAACGGCGAACACCGCGACAAATATGAGGACTGTCACTGCCACTTTCTTCCTTGCTTTGATCTGTAACAATAAAATCGATAACTAAAACAAAATGTTTGTTTATTTATAGTTAAATTTATATTAAGGAGATAAATGGTGTTGAAGATACACGACGTCAATTTGGGTCAGCACAACCTAAAAACTTTTTCTTCTATATATAACGAAAACTTTTTTTCCGTTTAACCACCCGTGCTACATAAATTTGAATTACCCGCGGTAATGCCGACGCGAAGTCAACAAGTGCGCGAAACATCACTGAGGCCATTTTTAAGATCGAGATTCGAGGCTTCTTCACTTTCGCCCGCGCGCTGGTGAGTTGAAATCGTTTACTTATTCTTTAACGGATTTTCACGTTTATTTCTTTAAGCCTTTGGTATTTTGAATATATTTGATTATTAAATGAGGTTATATTATTGAGTTGACGTTGCTGTATAATTATTTTTGGGAATTATTAAAAGATATTCCATGTAATAATAAATTTTTATTGAGGCACGTGTTTGTGCGATTTCGGTGTCCACTAGACATGTATCTTTGTTAACTCATTAATTATCGCGGCAATTTTGTATTTTGTGGTCGCTTGAGACACAATACCGAGGTGTTTTATTAATCTTTTAGATTATTGTGGACGAGGATCAAACTCGGAAATTAATTAAGGAATAAATTAGAATCTTTGTTTATTAATCGTGTGTAGACAAACTCATCTCATTAAGAGTCGAAACTTAAAGTCATTTTGTCGCATTTAATTAACCTCTTGTTAGTACCGGAGGTTAAGAGATCATTTTTTATTAGTTTATTTTTTCGGGAGATTAAGCCCATATTTTACTTCCCTCGCATACCGAAGGGAAGTATTGTTTCGAGAAAAAATCACCCTCCGAGATTTTTTCGAATTCTGACGTTTCAGAACACGTAGATTTCGAAAATATAGGTTTTTCAATTCCGTCAGTCAGTCTGTCTGTCTGTCTGTCTGTCTGTCTGTTGGTGCATTAACTAAAAAACTACTTAACGGAGAGCAGTCAAATTTTTTAGGTAGTTAACCCTACTGTCAGCGAAGAACTGGTAGAATTTTCACTGAAAAATATACAGGGTGGACCGTCTAAACGGAATAAATAGTGAAAAAAAATGTTTTTGATCAAATTTAAAATTTCCACGTTTCATGACGCGCTAAACCTACTTCAGAAAAAAAAAAATTGAAAATTTTTTTCACCAACATTTTTGAAAAAATTTTTCCATTAAAATATTCGAAGAAAATTTTTTTCTTTCTCCAAATTTAAAATTTTCTCGTTTCATGGCACTCTAAACGTATTTCAAAAAAAAAATTTTTCAACATTTTTTTTACCAACAGTTTTGAAAAAATTTTTACCACTAAAATAGGTGGAATTTTTTTTTGTTCAAATTTAAAATTTCCACGTTTCCATGGCATTCTAAACGTATTAAAACAAATTTGGAAATTTTTCTGAAAAATTTTCTTAAAAAATGTATGTATTCATCACTAACTATAGAATAGAAGCAAATATTTTTTTTGCTCAAATTGAAAATTTCCACGCTTCATGACATTCCAAACCTATTTCGGAAGAAAAAAAAAATGTAACATTTTTTACCATTTTGGAGAAATTTCAAAAAAAAATGAATGTTTTTACTTCCCTCGCATACCGAAGGGAAGTATTGCATTTGAGAAAAAATCACCCTCCTGACGTTTCAGAACACGTAGATTACGAAAATATAGGTTTTTCAATTCCGTCAGTCTGTCTGTCTGTCCGTCCGTCCGTCCGTCCGTCCGTCCGTTCGGCCGTAGAAATTTCATTGGAAAATATACAGGGTAGACCGTCTAAACGGAATAAATAGTGAAAACAAATATTTTTTGCTCAAATTTAAAATTTCCACGTTTCATGACGCGCTAAACCTATTTTAGAAAAACAAAAATTTTGAAAATTTTTTTTGCAACATTTTTGAAAAAATTTTTACCAAGATGAAAAACATTTTTTTTTTGCTCAAATTTAAAATTTCTACGTTTCATGACACGCGTAACCTATTTCAGGACAAAAAAATTTGAAAATTTTTTTCACCAATATTTTTGAAATATTTTTTATTACTAAAATGAAATTTTTTTTTCTTTCTTCAAATTTCAAATTTCCACGTTTCATGGCATTCTAAGCCTGATTCGATAAAAAAAAAATTTTGAAATTTTTACCATTTTTGAAAATTTGTTTACCACTAAAATAGATGGAATTTTTTTTTTCTTCAAATTTAAAATTTCCACGTTTCATGATATTCCAAACCAATTTCGGAAAAAAAAATTGTAACATTTTGTTATCAATTTGGAAAAAACGACTGGGTGAATGAGTGCTTATTACTCGAGATAAGTTTTAGGTTAAAAAATCACCCGGCATGTAAATACTGCGATAGTGTTATGAGCGCTTCCTATCGAAAAAAATCAAAATTATTTAAATAACATCGAAACAAATTAAAATTTACTAAATTACTTATGTTTCATTAACCTGTTAAAACAGTCTTGAGACAAAAACAATCATACAACCAGTTAAATATTCTATTATCAAAACAGTCAAACAAACCATTTCAAAAAAAATTCTTTTAGTTCTGAGGGGGGGGGGGGTAAAAGTGAACCTTATCTACCCATCTCCTTTGAAGTTGATCTGAGGGATGTACGAGGGTATGTAGGCGAGAGTGAGACACATTGTATAATTATAATATAAAAGAGAAAATTCATCATGTTTAATTTCTAATTATATTCCTGCATATCCTCTTGAATTTGGTAAAGATTGGGGATAGGAGATGAAAGACTTTGGCTTGAGATATGAATTGCGGATCCATAACGTAGATTGATCATTATCATTATTGATGAGTCGCATTTCCCCCTGGAGGTTACAGAATTGACATTATTAGTTTAATGACGGTCCTGGTATAAACGATGATCTGTTTGGCTGGTATCGCAAACTCGTTATATCGAGTTGATATATTTGACTTTGGGAATAATTAAGCCATAATGGGTACTTATGTTACGCAAGACTAATTTGGTAAGAATTTTCATGTAATTCCTAAATATCAAAGGAAATTAGAAATATTGAACAGATTGGGTCGCTACTTGATGAAAATCCATGATAAATAATTGGGAAGAAAACAATATCAGTTTTTGATTTTCACTTTATTTTTTGTCAACATGACAATTGTTTCGCCACACGGTGGCTTCTTCGGATGTTGAGTACTGGTATACTTTTTTTACAATGCACAAACTATATGGTTTTATACAATTTCGATCTAATCCTAATCTTAATTACTAAGCGGAAAAGTACAATATAATTTTAATTACTAAATGGAAAGGTACATATATTTCTAGGTAATTTATTGAATCTAATTTTAATAGTCTAAGTAAATAAATTTAGTAAGGGAGATGAGTTTGTTTCAATTTGGCCATTTAATAAAATATCAGACGACTTTAGTTTATTTATTTCTAGAGATTCTAGTAAATCGAGTTTTAACTCTTTTTTCTTGGTGTGTAAAATTTTAAACTCTTCGTTAAACACGTGACCTACTTCTATTAGGTAGTTAGCATAAGTTGAGTCTGTTTTATTACTGATTTAACTTCTTTTATGTTCTGATAACAGGACAAACAGGAAGAAATTTTGATAAACGGTTATCAGAAGATAAAATAAGTTACATCAGTAATAAAACAGGCTCAACTTATGCTGACCACCTAATAGAATTAGGTCACGTGTTTAACGAAGAGTTTAAAATTTTACACACCGAGAAAAAAGGGTTAAAACTCGAGTTACTAGAATCTCTATAAATAAATGAACTAAAGTCATCTGATATTTTATTAAATGACCAAATTGAAACAAACTCACCACCCTCACTAAATTTATTTACTTAGACTATTAAAATTAGATTCAATAAATTACCTAGAAATATATATACCTTTCCATTTAGTAATTAAAATTATATTTACTTACGTACTTTTCCGCTTAGCAATTAAGATTAGGATTAGATCGAAATTGTATAAAACCATATAGTTTGTGCATTGTAAAATTAGTATACCAGTACTCAACATCCGAAGAAGCCACTGTGTGGCGAAATAATTGTCATGTTGACAAAAAATAAAGTGAAAATCAAAAACTAATATGGGAATTCGAAACACTAAAAGCATGTAAGTCTTCATACAGAGATTAATGAGCTTGGTAAATAACGAAAATTCTTTGTTTCTGCCTGTAAGGTAGTCAATTTAGCACCAAATAAAAGTAACTGTTCCAAACAAAGATTTTGGTATACACAGGGTGTGTCTTTAAATACGGAGTTATATTTAAACCACGGATTCTTAACATGTATAGAAACTCACAGTATATTTTGCTATTGAAATTCCGCACATAATTTTTGTGGTCGATTTTACAAAAATATGCGAAAAAAATGTTTTGAAACCAATTACTTATAATAGTCGTTAACGTATTTACTAGTGGTTAATTAGAGCAAAGCAGTGTTGCCGCACCGCGTGCAATTAGTTAACACAAATGCATTACAAAGCAGCAGTTAATCATTTCTATATTTGTATAGTTATCTACAAATATTTAATGCAAATAAAGAGAGCCATAAAAACGACCGTATGTCATTGCCTCGTTAGTTTCCACAGAGCCGTATTTAAAATTTTTGTGCACAATAACTTAGAAGTACTTACTTGGTAGAGCGATAAATTAAAAAAAAATATTCTGTTTTGCTTGTGTCAGGATCATGGTATACCCCCTTTTTTTTTTGGTTTTGAAGATAATTGATTGAAATTTAGGATATACTACATACATAATAAGCGCACTTTTTGACATACAATTGTTTTTTTTTTACTTCCGGTTTCGCCGGAAGTGATACTAACTTTCGATTTTTAAATGGAACATCCTAAATATTGTTGCATTGTAGCACTAAAGCAGCCACTCACTTCAGGGCCACACACATCAAAGTGCGAGACGGCTAGTCGTTTTTGTCGCAGAGTCGGGGCTTAGGTTTCTCTTCGAAAATACTATTTATTGCCAGGTGCCACTCTCCCTGATTTATTAATGCTAAAGCCCTCAAGGAGAGGAAAGGGACATAAAAGAATTTGTGGCTTAATTAAATTTGAATAAAAAAATATATCACATAAACATAGGGTTAGTGGGTGTAAATAGAAATTAGTACAAAAATCTTCATATAAATAAATACACATATATATATGTTGGATGGTAGTTTAATTCGCTGATCATTTGAAACCAAACCCTCGTATGTTGAAGTTTAAAAAAAACAGGAAAACGTTTAAATACCTCTGTGTCCAGTTAAAAAAAGAAGGTTAGGTAGAATAACGTAGAAGTTACTTCATACTCGCGGTTAACTTTTCCACAACGCCCTGTACTCCGGTCATCCGTCACAGTCTGTCTCTCATTTTCATAGGTGGTTTCATCAAGCCAAAACCAACGGCACATACAGCCCTTTCGGCTTCACCCTCCAATTTACAACATAAAATTATCCCTGGCAATGGATGAATGTGTGTCTCCACATAACCTTAAATATCTGAGCCTCAAGTTTCTTTTATCTGTGTGCCCATACAAAAAAGGCTGGATGTTAATGGCTTTTTCTTTTCGCCAGCGTGGTGTTTCCTTTTGAGGAGCTAGGACCAAAATGATATCTCTGTTTCCCCTCCAGTGATCTTTCCTTCATACCAAAAAAACTATCTAAGTTCAATTACAACCTATAAGAAAGTGTGGCTGCTGAATCTCCACCTTTGTCAATGACAATTAACAATCCAGCCAACACACACAATTTCTAGGGACTTCGTCGCGGTACCAACATTGTATTGTTGTAACATAAATAAATAAGTGAGGAAATTTAATAATAAGATGTTTGATAGTGTCTTTCTAAGAATATGAAATGATTTTAATTTAATACTGACTTCAAAATAATGACAAAATTAATAATTCGGTAACTAATGGTTTCGTGTATGTAGGGTTGCCTACGGTTGAACCTTCGACAGACGGTGGTGGATTTATGAAAATATTTCATTGCATGTAATTATTTCTTTTTCTACCCTATTCATGTTACAGCATTCTTAAATTCTGCATAATTTTCTGAATCCAACGATGCCAAATAAATGACAATTCAAATATCATTTTTTTTTTATATGATTTTTAGCTTTCCATTTAAGTGTGCCATGACGGTTCTGATTTATTCTAAATGGCCGGTGTTATGCTACAAAAATCGAAATCCCATTAAAAACACTAAATTACGTGATTTATAAGCAAATAAAATTCACTAAAATTGTTTTTGGGGAAAAACTCAATTTCTTCAAATGGAACCATATCGGTACCGTGGCACCATTTATTAGTGAGATTAATAAGGAATTTATTCATATTTATTGAAATATGCGATAAGTATAAACAAAATTACAACTAAAAGAAAATAAAAAAACACAATTTTGTTCTAATTAAATGTTAAGAAGTAACTAAGGTGGCTTTGAAAACAATGAAATATTTAGCTTGTCGAATGACTTCAGAAAGCGAAGTCATTGAGCTTGTCAAACATTTGCTGGTTTAACATTGTTTTTATTGTGTCTTTAAAAATTGTTTAAAATTCTTGTTAATTGTGTTCAAAATACCGCAAATTTATACAAGAGATGAAAAAGTGGACATGTTAATTATTTATGGGAAAAGTACAAAAATGCAATTGCAGCTATGGACCTTTATGGCCGATGATATACTGATAGACAATGTCCAGCGAAAAATTATTTTAATCGTGCTGAAAACCAATTCCGAAGAGAGCCCAACAATGATCAGGAAGAAAACTTCATTATTGACGAAGGAATGGAAATTGATGTTTTGGCTCGAATAGAAGTTGATAAGACTGTTTCTTTAAGACGAGTTGGGTTTGAGTTGAACATCAGTCACCAAACAGTAAGCCGAATTTTGCACAACTACCACTATAAGGTCAGTTGGGGTATCTGGGCCCAGGGGGTAACTGGGCCATGGTTTTTTTTCCATAGATCTTGTGAGGGTAATTTCACTTCAAGCAGTTGGCAGCACTGAAGGACAATGTCATCTCACTACAACAATTAGTCTCATGTTTCTGAGTGTTGTTGCTTTCATGTAGCGATTTTTTAAATTTTGTAGTGCAAAATTTTCATAGCAACGTGATGTAATCTTGATTTTTATGAAACATCTACAGGTTTACTGTATATATTATCAACGTCACAGTTAATTTAACATAAAATAGAAGCATGATATATCCCTAAAATGTTATTTCAAGCATGTATTCTGCGTTAGGTCATAAGCTTGAGTCGGTGGCCCAGTTACCCCACAATTTTTCAAAAATGGGGTAAGTGTGCCAGTTAATTGGGGCATCTGGGCATGGCTGGGACCAAGTTACCCCAAGCGCATTAAGCATGTTGTTTTTGTTTTTATTTATTAGATAGATGTAGATCACTGCGCACAGTCACACAAAAAATAGCGATCTGAACCCGGGACCCGACATATTTTTCCCTATGTATTTTGATGTGTTGAATACGAATCTGATGTTCGTTTAGCTCCATCACCCACCATTTTTTTGTAAATCGCGAAAATAGCCTAAGCAACCTCATTTCTTTAGATTATTTTTGCGATTTACAAAAAGTTGGTGGGTAACGGAGCTAAATGGACATTGGATTCGTGTTCAGCACGTCGAAATACATAGGATTACTATGTCAGGTCCCTGGTGCAGATCACTTTTTTTGTGGGCCTGTTATTTATGCTTACTTGAAATTGGATGTTTTTTACATTTAATTTTGCCCTTTTTACTTTAACAGAAGTTGTGTTATTCCTAAATTTGAATAGATTTCATACCTAATTGTTATGTAGTAGTTCTCTTACATCGTCGACAACTCAACTATGGTGTGGTTTAAATGACTTGTGGTAATTTCTGTACGAAGTTTACATGTTTACCAACACGCCCAATTACCCCAGTTCAAATAACAATCGTTTGTATGAAACCAAGACCCGTATGGTTCAATTGCTCCTATTTCTGGGCCCATCAGACTTTTCATTATTTAATTATAATTATAAAGAAAATTAAATTTGACTGGGGATTTGAATATTATATATTTAAAGACTGTATATTGTATTGTATATAAAAAAATATTTTAGATATTAATACAACTTATTAGTAGTTCTCAGGCAAGTTCAAAGTATAATCTTCTCGCTCAGGTTGTAAAATCATGACCCAAATACCCCAAGTGACCTTAAATCTTTTAAATACCAATTACAAAGAGGTTTGAATTATCTTTACAACAGGTTTTTCAAAACCAAATGGAATCAGAAATGATCTTGGAAATTTCAATTTGATGTAATTACTCAGTGGTCATAAAAATCATATATAAGTTTATATATAATACATATTTAGTAAATACCCACAATATTAAGCCAAAAAGTATTTTCAAACAAATGACTGTTTTGGAATTTAATGAATTTATGACGTTCTTTTAATAAGTATTTTATAAAAAATAATCACCCCAAAACTCAATTTTTAAAAGACATCTAGTATATTTTTTACACGTTTGCAGTAGACCTTCCAATTATGAAACATATTCTTTATAGGATTTTGCAAACAGCGGAAAGAAAACTATCTATGAAAACTAAAAGATAAACTATATATAAAAATATTAATGAAATCTTTGCATTCTCTCGATAACCTGACTTCTGGTTATGCTAACAAGTAAAAATACAAAGATTTCATTAATATTTTTATATACAATTTTTCTTTTTGTTCTGATAGATAGTTTTCTTTCCGCTGTTTGCAAAATCCTATAAAGAATATGTTTCATTACTATAAGCAAACAAATAATAAATAATTCACTTTTAAACTTCCAATTATATTTCGAGCGCAATTTCAAAATTTAAAATCGATTCAAAAATGGAGGTGAAACTACAGTTTGAAGTTTGGATTGACACAATGAGAATTTTGCATTTTTGTCAGGAATTAACAACAAGCATTTCTGATTCGATTTTGATCGTGCAAAACATTATAAAAGTAATTGAAATATCTATCAATAAGATCAAAAAACATATAAAACACTATTTAATATAAAAAAGTCAGTAGTACAGTACCTACGGTTAAACAAGAAGTACTTTATTGGTCTGGTTATGTCGAGAAATGCATTGTGTGACAAATATCTTGTACACTAATTTCAAAATTTTACTTTAAAACCGCTGCCTAAGGAATCACTACTTCCACATCCAGATTATTCGTCCAAGTCACTTTAAAGGAAACATCTTGACTATATGTGCACTCTAGTATGTGGAAATTATTGGTCATAGAATTTTAATAATATTTGGAGTAGATGTCATAGAAAAGTTTGAGGAGTTGGTTTCTACCATATACGTTAAAAATGAAGTTTCTAGTTTACCGTACTTATTTTCCACTATTTACAACCTAGCAATGGAGTCATCTCAATCAGATGTCACTACAATACATCCGTGTACTAACTCTCAAGTGAATATCTCAATTTGATGTTATCAATCCCATTAATAATGAAGCGGAGGTGGTAGAGTTTGAAAATTATTAGAAAGAAATCTGAGGCCTTGGTTTCTAGTATATACACCGAATCCCAAATTTCTGTAGTCTTACCAGCTTGCTTTACTTATTTTCCCCTATTTGCCCCTATTTAACCCCCAACCCTTCAACGGCATCATCTCAAATTATGATCTAGTTTCAGACGTCGTTATAATACATACGTGTACCAAATTTCAAATGAATATCTCAATTTTATTTTATCAACCCTTTTCATATTGGAGTAAGGGTGGTTGGGTTGAAAAATATTATAAGAAAATCTGACGCTGTGGCTTCTAGTACATACACCGAATTTCAAGTTTCTGTAGTCTTACCAACGTTTTACTTATATTCCTATATTTACCCCAAATTAACCCCCAACCCTTCAACGGAATCATCTCAAAATATAAACTAATTCCAGACGTCGTTATAATACATACGTGTACGAAATTTCAAATGAATATCTCAACTTTATTTTGTCAACCCCAATAATGGGGTAGGGGTGGTGGGGGGGTTGAAAAATGTTATAAAAAAATCTGAGGCCTTAACTTCTTGTACATACACCGAATTTCAAGTTTCTGTACTCATACCAGCTTGTTTTACTTATTTCCCCCTATTGACCATTAAATAACCCCCAACCCTTCAACAGAATTATCTCAAAATATAATCTAGTTCCAGATGTCGTTATAATACATACGTGTAGAAAATTTCAAATGAACATCTCAATTTTATTTTATCAACCCTTTTCAAATTGGAGTAGGGGTGGTGGGGGTTGAAAAATATTATTAAAAAATCTGACGCTTTGGCTTCTAGTACATACACCGAATTTCAAGTTTCTGTACTCTTACCAACTTGTTTTACTTATATTCCTCTATTTACCCCAAATTAACCCCCAACCCTTCAACGGAATCATCCCAAAATATAATCTAATTCTAGACATCGTTATAATACATACGTGTACGAAATTTCAAATGAATATCTCAACTTTATTTTATCAACCCCATTAATGGGGAAAGGGTGGTGGGGGGTTGAAAAATATTATAAAAAAATCTGAGGCCTTAACTTCTAGTACATACACCGAATGTCAAGTTTCTGTACTCTTACAAGCTTGCTTTACTTATTTCCCCCAATTTACCCCTATTTAACCCCCAACCCTTCACCGGATTTCCTCAAAAAACAATCCAGTTCCAGATCTCGTTATAATATATACGTGTACAAAATTTCAGGTCAATATCTTAAACCGTTCCGGAGAAAGCGTGCGGACAAAAAAAGTTACAGACAGACCGACAGACAGACCGACAGACAGAAATTTTTTTTTCGCTCAAATTTAAAATCTCGACGTTTCATGACATTCTAAACCTATTTCACGAATAAAAATTTTTGAAAATTTTTTTGCGATTACTATACTTCCAATCCACTACGTGGATGTGGAAGTAAAAATAAAGAAAAAAATTTAGGTGTACTTGATCTCTTGGGCTCCCGGTATACATACACACACACTGATAACTATTCTATTATTATTCGATATTGAGTGTGTTAAAAACGAATTTCTCTATACACATTCTTATTCAACGGATATTAAATATTTTTGTCCGGTTATTACATACCTATTTAATCAAATAGGTATAATAACGATATTTTCTTTTCCCATTACTTTAAACTTTAGCACCTGAATGTACTCAACAAGCAAGAATCTCGCATCTCAAGTTATTTTAACGTAGAAATTTCATTTAAGTCGACATCCTCGTTTACATTAATAACAATCCAACATTGTTTTACAAGAGATGCCTCAAATACATAAATTCAAAATTAGTTCTGTAATAATTTACCTGTCTCTGCATTCCCTGCATTTCTCCGGGGACGTTTCTAGTGCTTAGGATTAAATACACCGCCATGCTGAGATAAAACACGCCGATTATAGCCAAGGGTATCACGTAGAGTATCAGAAATTTACTTAAAACCATCACTTGCGGGTATTTGTGGTTTAGCCAGTGTTCGGGAAATGGATAGCATACGACAAACTGGGCGTTCTCCTCTGGTATACCCTTGATGTGAGATCCCACGGCCGCAGGTATGGCGCAGATGATGGCTAGGATCCATATAGATACGGCTATGCAGAGGGTAATTCTTGTTGCTCTTCGTCCACCACCTGAAACAATGCATGTTTTAATTGCTAATTTCGCTAAGCATGTAATCCCGCCTATATGACAGGCGGATCAAGTCCACGTGAACTTCATTATCATTCATTATTCATATCATATCAGATCATCGCACCCTTGGAGTGGAGATGACGGTCAAGGATGTTAAAGAAAGTAAAAAATATATGCATGTAAGAAACTTTAATAGAGAAAATATTGACAAAGCAACACCTCTACTGATGTAAACGAGCTGTACATAAATT
Organism: Stenurella melanura; assembly: GCA_963583905.1. Lineage (NCBI taxonomy): Eukaryota > Metazoa > Arthropoda > Insecta > Coleoptera > Cerambycidae > Stenurella > Stenurella melanura. Next base: position 116,209,744 of record OY757316.1, on the reverse strand, counting down.
TCATTGGGAATATTATGTCAGCGATAAATAAATTTTGCCCAGAGGAGAAGATTTTAATGAAACACACACCTTGGATAAACAAAAATGTAAAACAGGCACAGAAAGAAAGAAACGAGGCTTATAGAAAATTCGAATTGACAAGATCATGTAACCACTGGGAAGAATACAAGTCAAAAAGAAACAAAGTGACAGCAGTAATACGGCAAGAAAGGATAAAGTATTATGAAAGGAACATTGATGATTGCATGGGAGATAATAAAAGGATGTTTCGTACTATTAAAGAATTAACCAGTTAAACGCAGACAGGAGATTTTGACATAGACAGAATTATTTTCGAGAAGCATCCTAACATTCCTAACTCAGTAGAAGAAAACTTTAACAACTTTTATTATGAAAGCATTAAAGACATTGCAAATAGTATTGAAAACAAACCGTTTGACTTACAAATAGCACCAGATATTGAAGAAATTAAATTTTATACGTTTCGGAAAATAAACTTAAGTGAATTAAAGAAAATCGTTTTTAATTAAAAAAATAAAAGTACGGATGATGAAGGACTCAGTGTTAAATTGTTGAAATCATTAATAGATCCTTGGAGGCAGGGCGTGTGCCGTCGTTGTTAAAAATTAATACAATAATACCGATTCCAAAAGTAGCATCCCCCACGAAACCTGAGCAATGCCGACCAATTAATTTATTGCCAATTGTAGATAAGATATTGGAAATTATAGTGAGTGATCAGTTGCGTGAACATGTTGAAAAAAATAACATTCTATTCCTAGGTTAATCTGGTTTTCGAGAAAACCACTCGTGTGAAACGGCTCTCCAGCTTACTTGCGCCAACTGGAGGAAGGAAATAAGTGAAGAAAATGTAGTTCTCAGTGTGTTTGTGGATTTAAAGCGAGCTTTTGAGACTATGGATAGACGGTTGTTAGTGAAAAAATCATATAGATATGGCATTCAAAGTACTGTTTTGAAATGGTTAGAAGACTATTTGTGTGATAGGTATCACAGGACGAAAATTAGAAACAAAATGTCAAGTACGATTGAGAGTCCGTACGGTGTTCCTCAAGTAAGTGTCCTGGGGCCTCTTCTATTTATTATCTATGTCAATGATACACATTGTGTTTTGAAAAATTCATGCATAAATTTGTTTGCTGATGATACTGTAATCACTGTGACCGGTGAAGACTTCGATAATATAACAAACACTCTTAATAACGAACTTGACATTTTGTACGACTGGCTCTGTGGTAATAAGTTAAAACTAAATTCTGATGAAACCAAACTTATGGTTATAGACTCAAAATCTCTATGTAATAAATTCCTGGGTAGCAATTATATAATTAAAATAAATGAGTGCGTTATAGAAATAGTGGACCAAATTAAGTATTTAGGTGTTATGCTGGACCCTCAACTTATATTTTGTAATCAAGTTAATTATATGTGTAAGAAAATTGGGAAAAAAATAGGCTTTTTTCGTAGAATTGCTACTAACTTGTCGCAGCGGAGCAAATTACTTATACACAACACCATAATATATCCCCATTTTACATATTGCGCGTCCCTTTGCAACAACCAAGAAATCGGCAGGTTGCAACTATTGCAAAATAAAGCAATGAGAATTGTACTAAATTGTGGTATTTGTACGCTTAAGCGTTCTTAATTGGTTGTCTGAGGAGCCGAGTATAAAAAAGGCGAATTTAGTTCTAATATAACTTTGCCATCAATTGTTTTAATTGATGGCAAAGTTCCCACTTATTTACAAATATTAAAGAAACGCCTAGATGTACATGGTTATAATGTAAGGTCAAAAAATAATTATGACATTGAATTAGTTAAAAAATCATTTTTGCAAGGTTCTGTATATCACGAAGGACTTCGTCTTTTCAATGCTCTGCCCAATGATATAAAAGAGGCTCCTAATGTGAATGTTTTTGTTAAAAATATATGTAAATATTTAACATGTAATTATTTTGCTACCTAATGTATTAACTATGTTTTTACTTTTATCTTTTATCTTTTTATTCACATTTATATAAATATTGTTTGTCTGTTTACATTTCGTGTACTAAAATAGCTAAATAGCTAAATAAATAAATACAATACTATACAAAATATTTAAAATGGGTACCATTATCTTCCGAAGCTCCGTCTCGGAATGTAACAGATAGTTTGAATATACCGTATAACCCGGGCCTTTGCAATTTTATCGCCTTTTCATAAATTTTCAGTTTTCTTTGCCGACATTTTTCCAACATTTGATACCCGCTAAAGTGCACTTGCAAAACGGAGAAAATTATTAAGGATTACCTTAAGACACTGCAGTTGTAAAATGTCAGGATCGAGCTTTTAATAGCAAACTTTTTATTCTCAAAAATGCGCGCTTACTGTTTGCAGATTTACTTCCCTACCAACATTAAGCTCAGCAACCATAAAAAAGATGAAGTATAACGTAAACGCTATACATAAATAAAACTTATTTGTCATTTTTTATATTCTGGCAGCTTGAAACGTGTGGAATTATTTTAAACGAGCTTTTGTTTATAGGTTGGGAGCTTGTCTTCAGATGTGATATTTGGTATGTTATGAATTTAAATAAGTTTATTTAAGGAGACAGTAATTCGTTTTACATTAAATGTGTAAAGAAATGATGTTTTGGCACTAACTTAAAATTTTTAGGGACTTATTAACCGACTCATTCAAAATTTCTACAGATGCATTATTTGAGGACAGACCAGAACTACTCAAAATACGAATCTATAAATTTCAATGTAGTACTAGTCCAGTCGGCAAAGTAAAAAATATACCAGAAGCTCGCGAAAAATGTTACCTGAGATTTTCCTTTCGTAACTATTAGTGCGAGGATTAAACATTACAAAACCACATAAGTCAGTTCTGGGGGTGCCGCGCAACCCCCCAAAAAACCACCCCTTCGGTGAAAAAAGCTTTATATTACTGATAACTCGTTAACCGTTGAAGATATAAAAAAATTGCTAAGTATAAAAAAGAAAGCTTTAGTAATTGCCTAAAGAAAAGTCTTCTTGTAATTTTCTTGTATATGCCATGGTGTTTGAGAAAATCAATATTGACAAAAATTGCAACATTCGTATTTTTAATGCGCGAGAATTTTCGTTTATTTGAAGTTTTTTGCGTGCAGCCTATAGAAAAAATTGAATTGCTCGAAAAAAGCAGGAATAAGCAAAATGGGTTTTAAAGGGGATATAAAATACTCTCCTGTGTTACCATTGCTGAAGGCTATTGATATTTGTTTGTCTATAAAAATAACAACATAGTTAGTTATCTCTTTATTTTTTGTGCATCCAACTATTCACAGGCCCATAAAAAATAACTGACTATAGTATAAGTTATAAATTATCTTTTAGTTCAAGGTAGTACTTCAATGCAGAAAAGGTAGGAATCAAAATATTCACGTTTACAAATTTAGCAGCATGTTAAAGTTAGCAAAGGAAAAAAAATCCAAAAAAGGATGCGTATTCAATTTTTTGATGATATTTTTTTAATACAATGTTTCTACTGTTAAATGATTAGAAACAATAGTTATATGGTAAGTATATAAACTCAAAAAAAAAAAAATTGAGCTACATTTTCATGGTATTTGGGTCGTTTTTTATTTTTAGGAAACAATAAAAAATTGTTCAAAATTAGGTTAACTTCAACATGCTGGTAAATTTGTAAATGTGAATATTTTAATTCCTGACTTTTACTGCATTGAAGTACTACCTTGAACTAAAAGATAATGCATTTATAAGTTATATTAAAGTCAGCTTTTTTTATAGGCCTGTGAATAGTTAACAGTGCAAAAAATCAATAGGTAACTATATTATATTGTTATTTTTATATACTAATAGATATCAATAGCCATCAAAAATGGAAACACAAAAGATTATTTTATATCCCCTTTAAATCCCTAGCATGTTTGGTTTTCGAGCAACTTAATTTTGTCTACAAGCCGCGTGCAAAAAATTTCAAATAGACGAAAATTCGTGAGCATTAACAATACAAAGTTTGCAATTTTTTTTCAATACCGATTTTCTAGAAAACCATGACATACAAGAAAATTACAAGATGATTTTTATTTCCCTCGCATACCGAAGGGAAGTATTGTATTCGAGAAAAAACCACCCTCCGAGATTTTTTCGTATTTTGACGTATCAGAACACGTAGATTACGAAAATATAGGTTTTTCAATTCCGTCAGTCTGTCTGTCTGTCTGTCGGTGCATTAACTAAAAAACTGCTTGACGGAGAGCAGCCAAATTTGGAAGGTAGTTGACGCTACTGTCAGCGAAGAAATGGTTACAATTTCACTTGGAAGATATACAGGGTGGATCGTCTATAGGGAATAAATAATGAAAAAAAAACTTTTGCTCAACTTTAAAATTTCCACGTTTCATGACACGCTAAACCTATTTCAGAAAAAAAAATTGAAAATTTTTTTTCACCATTTTTGAAATTTTTTTTAGCACTGATGAAAAAAATTTTCCCTTCTTCATGTTTAAAATATCCACGTTTCATGGAATTCTAAACCTACTTAAAAAAAAAAATTGAAATTTTTTTTACCATTTTTGAAAAAAAATTTACCACCAAAATAGATGGATTTTTTTTCCTTTGTTTAAATTTTTAATTTCCACGTTTCATGGAATTCTAAATTTATTTAAAAAATATTTTTTTGAAAATGTTTTTTTACCATTTTTGAAAAAGTTTTTACCACTAAAATAGATGGAAAATTTTTTTTCTTTCTTCAAATTTAAAATTTCCACGTTTCATAGCCTTCTAAATCTATTTTTAAAAATATTGGAAAATTATTTGACCATTTTGAAAAAAGTTTACCACTAAAATAGATGAAAATGTTTTTTTCTTTGTTCAGATTTAAAATGTCCACGTTTCCGTGGCATTATAAAACTATTCAAAGAAATTTAAAAATGTTTTTGAAAAATTTTTAAAAAATTTTGAAAACATTTTTGATCTATTTATCACTACTATAGAATAGACGAAAAATTTATTTTACTCAAATTTAAAATTTCCACGTTTCATGACATTCCAAACCCATTTCAGAAAAAAAAATGCAACTTTTTTTACCATTTTGGAAAAAAATTTAACATTAGAACAGATGGAAAATTTTTTTTTGCTAAAATTTAAAATTTTCATATTTCATTACATTCTAAACCTATTTTAGAAAAAAAAAATTGAAAATTTTCTTCACCAACATTTTTGAAAAATTTTTTACCACTAAAATAGATGGAAACACTTTTTCTATTTGCTCAAATTTGAAATTTTCACGTTTCATTTCATTCTAAACCTATTAGAAAGAAGCACATTATTTTTAAATTTGTAAGCTTTTTTTACCACTACTATACAATAGAAGGAAATTTTCCTTTTTGCTCAAATTTAAAATTTCTACGTTTCATGACATTCTAAACCGATTTCAGAAGAAAAAAATATTGTAAATTTTTTTACCAACATTTTAGAAAAATTTAAAAAATAAAAAATTTAACCACCACTATACTTCCACTCCATTACGTGAATGTGGGATTGAAAATGTGACAGATGGCAATAATATCTGGCATATTATGCTTTTATTGAAAAATGTACAGGGTGGTCATCCCAAGAAATAATTCAGCCATGGTGTAAATGTCCACCATGACTGAATTATTTCTTGTGCAAGCCTTCCATATTTGTCACCTGTTATTTAGTATTGAACTTTTGCTGTTGGATGAGCACTCTGCATATTTTTTTGACCAAGAGTTATCAGGTTTTCTTTGTAATAATAGCAATAACTATATTCCGATTATTATTCCCAATGTCATTTCGTAATTAATAATTTTTTAGAGTGACCGTCATGCACAAATAACGAGGGAAGTTCTGTGTAAATACCTTTACCATTTTTTTTTAGGCTATTAGTCAAACTTTCTTTTTTATGAAGAGCACTTTTTTATATCTTTAACGGTTCGGGTTAACAGTAAAATAAGGCTTTTTTCACCGAAGGGGTGGGTTTTTTGGAGGGGTTGCTCGTTACCCCCAGAACTAATTTTTGTGGTTTTGTGATGTATAAACCCTCCACTAACAGTTACTGAAGGGAAATCTCAGATAACATTTTTTGTTATGAAAATTTTGATAATAATTGGACTATACAGTTATTATAGGTTTTGATTTAGAAAGATTGTCATATAAATATTTCAGAGGCTGCTTACCAATTAAATTTTAATTTTTTTTTCTGTTTCTGCAGCATAAAAAAGTTAATCCAAAAATTTAAAAAACCCCGATACAAAAAATAAACCTTTGAAAAAGAACAGATATTTGATAAAAATTGAATAGTCGAAGTCGTTTGTGATAATTAATCATTAAACGTTACTGCAGTTTCGGCACTTAACGTGCCACTTTCAAACGTTCACAGGTGAATGCAAGGGTACAAAGGTGTGTCACAATACCTCAAGTATAAAGCAGGATTCCATAATATAATTTAAAAGGGGATTATTCAAATTTACCTACCATGTTAACATAAACGATTAATAGAATTTGTGGATATAAGAATTATGAACCTTTAAACACACCAAACAAGGCTGTGTAATATAGACCTAACTGATCATTGAGGATACCAATACGAGGAATTTGGTTAAATTTAAAAAATTCTAGAGATTCCAGTAAATTTAATTCAAAGCTTTTCTCTCGTATATGTAATATATGTAGATTTTCTAAATTTGAAAAAGAATGGCTTGATTCTACAACATGACATGAAGACATTGAATCTGTTTTGTTAAGTCCAAAGGACCATTACATCTAATTTTAAACGTCTTGTCTTTGTCATTAAACAAGAGATGTGACAGTTTTGGCTGTGATTTAAAACTAAGTTTAAGATGATTTGACAAGAGCAATTTTTTGCTTACTTCCATAATATGTAAACGATACATGTTTAGTATTTTCTTTATCTATAATATATGAGATCTTATGGTATGCTATTTTGAATTGTTTTCTGTTAATTAAAGTTTCTATTGTTTTCTGGTGCAACCCGTTGTTAAGAGCTATTGTTTTAATGGTATCTAGTTATGTCTTATAAATATTAAATATTTAAAAAACAAAAATCCCCAGAGTCTAGATTATTATAAACAACTAAAAAATTATACAAACCATGCCATGCAGCGGGAAAAGTCTGCCTATTTTGATGCTTTGTCTAATAAATGGACGGTAAATTATTCTGGCCACAGGTAAACAAACTAAGTTTAAAACAAATTAAAATCAGTAATAAAATTCCAAATAAGCTTGTTGATCCAGAAAAAAATATCTTCCGTAACCCCCGACCTCTTTCAAAAGAAAAAATATTTTTTTATAATTCCAATTTATATCATAACAATAAAAGTAAATTTAATATCCTATTAATACCAGGGAATGATGCTTACAATATAATTAATAATATTAGAACTTGCAGTGTTGGCGCTGATGGGATCTCTATTAAAGATCTTAAACTCTGTTTGCCATTTTCTATAGACGCCAAAAAAAAAAAAAATTGTATACACCATCTTATAAATATTTTAAATAGCTGCATTCTTGATGGCGTATTTCCTAACTGCTGGAAGAAGACAATTGTTAAACCCCTCGCAGAAATAGCTAATCCTACAGAATTAAAAGATCTTAGACCTATTAGTACCTTATTTGCAGTTTCTAAAATTCTAAAAAGACACGTTCACAACTAAATTTTCCCTTACTTCAATGAAAATTATCTGATTTTCTCAACGCAATCGGGCTTTAGAGAAAATCATAACACTTCCACTGCACTAATAAAAGTAGCTGAGGATATCTGTCAAAACCCAGATAACAATAAAGCAACATGTTTAGTTCTACTCGATTTTAGTAAAGTCTTCAATACAATAAATCCACTTGTTTTACTCTCTAAGTTGCATTATTTCGGGTTTTCTAATGATTGCATTTATTTCTTTAAATCTTACTTAACCAATAGGGAACAATGTGTCGCTGTAGAAATAGACAATAAAATTACCAAATCCACATATGCACCACTATATCAAGGGGTGCCCCAAGGGTCCATTTTGGGACCCCTGCTATTTTTAATATACGTCACAGATATGAATGGTGAAATTCAATATTCTAGTGTCATGCAGTATGCTGATGATTCCTAGTTAACTCTCGGTGTTTGCCCAAGTAATCAAATAATTGCACAAAAAAATATTACGACAGATCTACACACAATTCAAAAATTTTCGTTGGATCATAACTTAAAAATGAATACATTGTGACATTCAAAATTACCTGAATGCCACTTGTTAATTTTTATTCTAATAGCAATGAATTTTTGTAGTCTTAAACCACAATTCTGTAAACTTATTATTTAATTTTTCAGTCCAATCCCAAAGCCCTAGTCTTACTGAATCTGGAATCTGGAATCTGGAATTGTGTTCGTCAATCCAACTTTAAATTATAAATTAGCATGCAAGCGCCATCTGTTACTTCTCTTGATAAACACCTACAAGTCATCTGGTACAACAAATATTTAAAAGAAGAAATCTGTATAAGTGAATAAATCCCAAAAATCAATAAACAAAATTATAAATCGATAATTCTGATTAAATTGGAACTCATGAATGCATAAGAATGATACAGTACAGTAATTGTGTAGATTTGTATTATATTTAAAGAATGATTTATGTTCCCACTACCAGCGACATCTCGCGTATAGAAGTGTAACAGGTTTTTTAGATAAAACACGGTAACCGAACAGGTCGTGATGGTCATTTTCCGGTAGGTTTCGTAGCAATACAGACGTTGCTGTCCGATTAACACCTCATCTAGTGTGGTATGTTAATAGATAATTAATAATATAAATATAATTACCTTCTGTAGCATTTGTTGTACATGTATTTGCAATTTAATTGTTGAATTTATCATAATTAAACGCGATGTTTGTTGATCACAAATTACCTTCATTCGCGGCGCGTGGCTTGAAAGAGACGCGGTCATGTTAATGTATGAACGGGGTATTTCGAGACATGTGTTTAACTCAGTATTAAGATATATTTAGAAGTAAATTTTATTAATGAGTAATTGAGGTTTAATAAGGGTTTAAAGACAGTTCGAATTTATTAAATTACGTTTTCGTAACCTTGTCGAATAATTAAAATTCAAAAGAATTTAACTCGATATTAGTAGGGGCGAGAAGGGCATGTTAATGGAATTTATTTAGAGATATACCAGTAATGCATTAACGTGGGGATTTTATCAAACGCACTAAGAGTGCCCACTAATAAACAAGTAATTTCAAGTGTAGTAATAGATGATGACTCTTGTAGGAATGAGGTGTTTAAGCTGACCCTTCAGTTTTGATGTTAAGTTGACCCTTCAGATTTGAAGTTAATCCTTAAATTGGGAATTTTACCATACATTTGGCTTAACGTGTGCCAGGGAAAATTGGGTAGCTGCTATAATCCAGGAGAACCAGACTATTTGCCAAGGAGTTTTGTAACCCAAGGTTGGAGTGGCCTGGTATGAAATAGTCCTCGCTGGATGAGAGCACCAAGTTGTTTGGTTTGGTAACAGTTCCGACATCTAAATTCTTGGGATCTCTACGGAGTCAATAATCGAGTGGTGGCAACACGAGGATTCAGTAAGACGAGGACCAGGGTTGGTTACTGCAGAACCCAGCCGGTGGTAAATGTATCAACTGAATTTGCTTTTCAACATTTCTTTTCAACGTTCAACTTTCAACGACATTATTCAACCTTCGACAAACCTTTATTCATTTCTAAATTGTTTTATGTGATATATTGCCTTCAGCTAATTATTAATTTTCTTTCATTTAATTACTTAATCACCGCTTAGCAATAATTTGTCATATTTTGTAAATTTTTTGGTCTTCAACCTAGTCAAACTTATTAATTAAATATATAACTTTCTGTAAGGAAGTAGCTACATCCAACCATAAGGTGTAACATTTCAACTAATCAAAATTAACCATTTCAAGTTTTATAATAGAGTCAATAAACCAGATATTTTTAACTGAGTGTTGATAATTTCATGAGTATCTATAACATTAATTATCTCTGAGTAGTCACAGTCGTACGGTTGGACAAGTACGTTATAGATGCTTTTTTTTAATATGACTACTGGCGCCTAACAAAAAAAATAAAAGTTTTTCTTGAATAATTTCCGAACCACGACCCAGTCTCCACTATCTAAACGAGAACCGGGCAACCTCAACTTCCTAACCTGCTGGGGGCAGAAGTTGGTGGTACAACATCTAAATCCATTTTATTGATAGCAGCTTCAAAATATTCCAGGGAAAAACTGTCTGATTTTGTTGTTAAGATTGGTAATGATGAGATACCTAAATTAAGTGAAGCAAAGGATCCAGGTGTAATCATGGATGATGCGCTTACTTTTCTATCGCATATTTCCAATAAAGTAAGATTGGCATTTAGTCGTTTAAAAGGTTTATACCCATATAAAACTTGCGTGTCAGCTATTGCCAAATATCGCTTATGCAACAATCTCGTACTTTCAATCCTTGATTATGGTGATATAGTATATAATAAGTTTATTAGTGCCGCTACATGTCGTATGATACAAACAGTTCACAATGCTTGCATGCGCTTTGCGTATAATATTCCCTTTAGAAATCACATTACTCCCTACTTCAATCATAATTCTATCCGAAATATGTAAAACCGACGTATATCACACATGTACGGACTTATTTATAATGTGATGAGGACTGGTGAGTCCCACTACCTACGAAACAATTCTTAGTTCGAAACCATGAACAAAATACAAGGCACATGCAAGATTTGAAAATACCGAAACACAAATCATCCGTTTACCAAAAGTCATTCACATATAATGCAATCCATATGTGGAACAGGCTGGATCAAAACATTAAAAAGTTATCTGCATAAACATTTAATTGCAAAATAAAAAGTATGCTGCTTGCCGCTCAAAATGTTGCCACCTAAATCAGAGTTACCCTTCCCTGCATGTGAACACGAACGTGACTTTCGTTTTGGTCAGATTCGCGCACAAGAACACAGCACAATTAATTTTGATATGATTTTATTTTTACTTGGTTCGGCGAAAAAATGACACCCGGTATAGATTTTACGCGAATAATCAAAAGTCAAAAATTCTGGAGTCACAATAATGATATATTACGGTTCACGTTCTAACAATACATTTATTTATCACTAAGTATGCTTAGATTAATTAATTATGTTGATTGGTAACACTTTAGAGTAGAAATTTGCCTTTAGTTATTGTTGTTTTTGTCGCGTGGCTGGATTCCGAACTGACTGACTCGACTGACTTGACTCGACTGGACTCGACTAACTGCGTTGAGCGTGTCTCGGTTTATATAAGAAAAATCAAAGCTTCTGAAAGTGTTCAAAAATCGAAAATTCCAGGCGTTCTAGTCGTTCTAGACGTTCCAGATTGTTCGCCGTTCCCGAAAATTCGATCAGTACCGCCTCGTTTAGGGGGAGTGGCTTGTGTATACTCTCCAACAGCGAAGGCTTGCTTTTCGAATTATTCTAATAATGCAAAAAGTGTTTTTTCTATCTCGCGGGCTTTACAGAGCGACAGAGGGACGTTAATTCTTAATTTTGACAATATTAATTACCGGATTTAATTTGTTAAAGAGAGATACTTTGACACATGCACCATCTTAAAAACATCTCTACCTTAAATTGTTCTGATTGATCCCCATCTCCTGCACCGGAGGCGAGACATCGTAGCACACTTACATACTTTCATACTTTTATTCATTTGTTCTCTTTCTTACTCTAATTATACTTAGTTTAAGTTGTAAATTGCGTCCTCTTTTTGTCAGGGCCATTAAAAGAGCACCATCTAGGCGAAATGGTACCTAATTACCGTGTATGCTTGATGATGAACAAAGATATTATTATTATTATTATTATTCCTACTCTTTTTCTCGGTTCTTTTTTTTTACCAGCATATGATGGTACGGCTATGCAAGACAGAGAAGAAATTCATTATTATTATTATTATTGCCTTCTTTTTTGAAGATTCAATATGGCAAATGTACTTCTCGGTATTTTTGCTCAGAGATCAATAACGTAATGTTTTACTTTAATGCAATCCTTACGACTTTATAGTAGAAATATCCTTGGTGATAATCAGTAAAGCTTTTCCTCTATTTCAAATGGATCACGCAACTCTTACTACTCATAATACTTTACTAAGTGTTAAATGAATGTCTGGAACATGTTAAAGCCGAAAATGGGACGTGATGAGAGAAATGTAAATCTGGTAGCCACGTCGGAAAATATAAAGATCCAATTTATGATAGGGGATGATTTTATGCAGCGATATAAGATAACAACTTTTATGTATTATGAAGCTGGCCATTTGTGCAAATAGAGGGATAATGCATTATTTTCATGGAACAGTCCAAGACACAATGAGTCCTTTGATGTGATATTTATTCAGTGTATAATTAAAAAGAGCCAACTGGGAAATCGTCCTTTTAAATTAAATGAAATGTTTAGATATAATTATTTCCGTTATTTAAGCCTGGCGCTTGAGGTTTTATTTGTGATAATAAGAGAAATAATGAATCTGTGGCAAGACGCCGTTTTCAGTTTGCTGACTGTCCGTAACACTCTTTTAAGGCATAAATTAAAAACTTCAATATGCACGGCCGGTCACAATCAATATTTATTCATTCTCTCGTTCGTTTGTCTGACTGTCTGTCCAACCATAATTGATTCCATCACAATTTCTTCCTTTCGTGTTGTTGTACTGTCATTCTTTCATTTTTAAAAATGAATTATTATTTGTTTGCTTTTAATTGTATTGTACAGAACCAAATTGTAAATAATCAACATGTGTTTGTTTCTGGTAAATATACTGAGTCCAACAGTGTGTATATTACACAATTTATTTCTAAAGTATTAGATGCAAACAAGCAAATTCATATCATTTATACAGATTTTCTAGATGCATTCGATCGCCTGGTATTCTATTAAAAAAATTTAGTAAATTTGGATTATGAGTAGCACAATTAGACTTGTTCTATTCGCATCTAGAGAATAGGCGTCAGTATGTGAAATGTGGAATGGTTTTAGGTCATATGATATTATGGCCACATCAGGTGTTGCCCAGAGATCCGTACTACACCCTCTTATGTTTGTTGTTTTTATAAATGATGCTGTAGTAAATTTAAATGTGGCGAGCTTTTTATATGCAGATGATTTGGAAATTTGTTGTGTAATAGAATGTAGAAAGGATTGTGAAAAACTTCAAAATAACTTAAACATAATTAACGACGAGTGTCTATCTAATCACTTGCCTCAACATACCTAAATTTAATAAATTTTACTTTTTCTGTATGCGTAACACTATCGAGTACAATTACCACATAAATTCTAAAATGTTGCAGACGCATGATTATTGTTAAAGATCTTGGAGTTATCATTGATAAACATCTAAGTTTTAAGGAGCATATTAATTTCATGTAGCATCAGCATTAAAAGGTCTAAGTTTTGTAATATAAAACTGCAAAGGGATCAGCAATACTCATCATCATCATCATCATCATCATCACCTATACTACTCATTTGTACGATCAAAATTGAAATACTGCTCGCTTATATGTTGCCCTGGATATGCTATTTACGTAATTTATGTCTCAGGAAAAGCTATTTTTCTGATATTTAGAAATATTCCAAAGTGCGCCCTGTGTACAAAAAAGCGAAAGAAATGATGTTACCAATTATATTTAAATAACAATCATTTGTAACTTTGGTAAAGTTTTCGAAATCTGTCTGCATGATAACATTTACGAACATGTTCAACTGAAAATATCTGCGCAACAACATGGTTTTATGACAGCTCACTCCACCGTAGCGAACTGAATCTGCGCTACTCAGTACATTGCCGAATCAATTAATTCTCACATACAGATTCAGTTTATACTGACTTTTCTAAGGCGTTTGACAGACTGAACCACAGAAAAACTTCTCCGTAAACTTGGCAAATTTGGATTATCTGACGGTTTACTTCAATTTCTTGATAGTTACTTAACTGATAGAGTTCAATTTCTATCTTATAATGGCTATAAATCGGTTGAATACTGATCCACGTCAGGAGTACTCCAGGGATCCATGCTTGGGTCTCTTTCCTTTAATACTTTTATTAACGACCTCAGTGATCACTTAGACGTGTATTTCTTAATATATGCCGATGACGTCAAGATTAAAATCCTAAACTGAATTTGTCAAGATGTTGCATAGGATTAATGATTTTAATGACTGCGAAAAACTTCAAAACAATTTAACTAAATTATCAGCTTGGTGCGATGAAAATGATCTTCACCTAAATGTTGGCAAGTGCAATATTATGAATTATACAACCAAGGAGTCTCCAATCATATATAATTATAATGTTAATGGCGACACGCTTAACAGGCCATCTACGGTCAAGGATCTAGGTGTAACCTTTGATAATAAATTAACCTTCACTAACCATATTGATGCTGTAATTTTTCATGCATACAGAATGTTAGGCTTCATCTTGCGTAACAGCCATGACTTTAATGATGCGAAAACCTTAACGATGCTTTATTTTGCTTTCTCTCGATCTAAGCTGGAGTATGCTTGACGTGTCTGGCAATCTGGGTATAATACTCATAATGATAAATTGGAAAATATTCAGCGCCGCTTCCTGAAATTTTTAAACTGGAAAACTGAAGGTACATATCCACCAATTGGAGCTTCTCAAAATCAATTACTTGAAAAATTTGATATTACCAGTCTTTCCGAAAGGCGTGAGTCCTTTGCTTTGCGTTTTCTAGATAAAATTATGCATAATAAAACAGATTGTAGTGAAATATTAGGCCAACTTAACTTTTATGTCCCACGGATTAATTCTCGTCATTCTCATACAGTTGTACAGTCGAACCGCCTTCATAATTTCTACTTGTACTTCTTATCTAGGTTAGGTTAGGTTAAGTTAGTTTAGATTTCCATCTATAAATGGTTTTGTACTGTTGGATGTTGTATGATTAAATAAATAAATAGATAAATAAATAAACAATGTTGAGAATGTTCAACGCCGTTTTGTTAAGTACTTATGTTTTGTTGAAGATAGTATCTATCCTATAACTGGATATTTCCAAAATGTTGTGTTGGAAAGATTTAACATGTCAAATCTGCAAAACAGAAATACAGTACGTTCAATATTTTTTCTTTAGAAAATTATGCATAACACTTTTGATTGTCCTCATATTTTGGAATTTTAACATACCTCGTATAACATATTGGAATTGTCTTCCTAATCCTTGAACTAATTTGTTAAAGTTTTTCCCCTTCATATTTTATGTGTAAAACTTATAATCTGCTGCAAGATAGGCTTGACTAATAATATTCAATTATACTATTCTATCAATCAGGCAGCTTGATTTATAATAGAGCATAACCTTATACTATTCTAGTGTAGTTCCATTCGATGATAATGTCATATTACTTCCCTGTAATGCTTCCTTCCCTGTAATTGGTTACCTGTTTGGTGGTGTATCTAAATAAACAAATAATTAAAATAATTAGGGCGTTTTGTTGAACTGTGTATATTCATGAGAGATCCGTTGATTCAACAACTGTACGTGTCATATGGTCAAAGGTAAATTTGGTATTCACCACGCTTAATTCAGTGTTTTCTCAGTGTTGCTTGTCATAACGAGTAGAATGTTACTGCAGACCAAAGCGAATTTATTGCTAGTGGCCTCAACCGTTGATTAATATATCCTCAAACACTGCTGTATTTGCCTTGCCTTGAAGCGGTATGGGTCAGTACAAACATAAGGAAGTGGGCATCTCATCTTAATACCCCCAGAGAACTGTGCCGCTTTGTAGATAGCCTATCATTTTGATTTGTATTGTGTAATATTTCACCACAAAAAAGTCAGATTCTAGTAAGATATTCATTGTTCGTGTTATATCTACCAAAAGAAAAGGAAACAATATGTATCTCATTCTCTTTAATAAACTATTAACACTAGCTTAAAGGTCACAAAAAATTTATAACAATACGGTACACTATAGGGTGTCTCACCAGAAACTGAATCGATCAATTTAGTGAAAAGTATGCAACAAAAAATTTTGAAAATCTTGTGAGTTACTAAAGTCGGTGTGACCAATCTGGCTAAAATAATTACAAGCATGTGGTATTTTCAGTTATACAGGAAATCGATACAAACTAGCTAATTCTAAATGGAACACCTTATATATTTTCGGCTTTTCGAGATGACCATGAAATTCTGACTCGAAACATGTGCATACCTTATAGTCCAGTCGACGTAACTTTTATTCTTGTCAGAAATTTAAAACAGCAATTTTATTTTCTATTCTTATAGAAAAAATGGTTCATTCAGGCTGATTACATGGCCAGTCTTGGACTCCCCTGCACAGTTTCAACTACTATTCGATTCTCGATACCATTGTTAAATACATAGGACAAAATATCAAGTTAAGCGCGCACGGTCCTGTGCTTTAACACTGACCAGTTTCAATTGACTTCGTAAACACTATAATATACTAAAATAATCGGATTAAACATTTTAAAACATAAAAAATATCATGTTTATTGAGAGATACCACCACCAATTTTTTTTTTCAAAAATCCCCACTACTATGCTCTATAACATATATTTTTTTCAAAATCTTCATAAGGGCAGAACAGTGTTAAAAAAAATTATAATCACTAATCGTACATAATATTTATAGTCATCCTAATAGAAGACTACTAAACTACTAATTCATCTCTACATATTTTTTATATTCATATATTTTTATTTGCTACACTCTTTTGTCACATTTAAACCTCAAAAACTTTTTAGTTCAAATAGAACACTGTGTATATTTAAGTTATGTAATTTTAAATTCCCCTTTTACTAGTATATGCATTGTAGGGGTAAAGTTATAACTTTTTGAAATATTTTCGATTCTCTAAAATGTTCAAGAAATTTTAGTAAAAATTGCTATCATTTTAGCCTTGATTAGAAACAACCATTATTGTCAGTCATTCTCTTATATCAAAAAGTGCAATAAGATAATTTTTGGAAAATTTCGATTTAAGAGTGGGTATGCCGTCTAAGAATCGGAAATAAATTAGTCTAAAACGCCGCACCGCCCGCGACAAATTATAATTAGACCATTGCAATTACGAAATTTGTACAAGAGAAAAATAGAAGAAAACATATCAATCTAGGTTTGTATCGTTTTAATATTTTGAAAAAAAATGGTATTAATTAATAAGATTTGTTTTAATTAGCAGCAAATTGCGAGATTTTATGATTTTTTAAAAAATATTTAGAATCAAAATATGAGAAAAAGGACTCGATACAAACCTTCACTCATGTTTTCTGTGTATCGTACTATTTTTGTTTTTTCAAAAAACATAATACTTTTTGCAAAAACATGTATAGCACGGAACCGTGCAAAGGCACATTTTGCAACAAATGTTACACTGATACGAGCTCCCTCTGGATTTATTATAGTTTAAGCTCCGCCCTTCACCCAGAATTATTTTATGAATAAGAAAATATAACGAGGGAACGAAATAAGAAATGTAACCAAACCATTTCTAATAACACGGGACGCCCAATAAAATACCAAATTCCATTAACTTACTATTATACTTAACAGGTACTCTACTCTTTGATTATACTACAAGTACCGAATTATAACAATATAGTAACTAGTTATATGTAGCCACCCATGCACTAACAATAATGTGTAATTGTATTTCAATTCTTCTTTTTAAAATGGTGGTATGTTGGTATATTTTGAAAACATTTATAGGACAATACAATTGATATTAAATTTTAAAAATGTGTTCTTGTCGTAAACACATGAATATAGAATTATAAGGGGCAATGTGATTTGCAATGAAAGGAATTAGAAACACAAAAGCAAAGCGCACATTTTCCCATTTTCTCATCAAGTCACACACATCAGTTTGTTGCATTAGACCAAGCAACAGGACTTTTTTCATAATAACTTTTATTTCTAGGAAAAATAGAAAGAAATGTTTGGGATAAAAACTGTGGGCAGTAAAGTTATCTATCGATTTGTCAAAATAATGAAATCTAGGCTCAAAATGTAAAAAGAAACAGAGAAACCAACTTACTCCTTTAAACCCGAAAATATTTTCCAGAAAAAAGCAACTTTCGTGAAAATTTAACAAATCAGAGCTAAAAGTATTGTCCAGAAGGTGATGTGGACCGATGTTGAAAATATTTTCTTGTTGAGATCGCGCACCAATGTAGACGTTCTAAGACTCAAGTTGCAGGTTTTTATCTGTGCTTTCAAAATTTGCAGAGAAAACATTTTTGAATACAAATTTTACCCATATTCTTTACTTTGAAAATTTTGCAAATTTTTACAAGCGCTCTGACATTCGTATTTTTAAAAAATGCACTGTTAAATTTCGTTGATACAAATAATTGATGCTTTGGATTTTTAAAATCTAACCAGTAAAACCAGAGATATCCATATTTTGGAGAAATAACCTATTATGTCTAAAGTTATTAATGATATTTTGATGCGGGGTTTAGTTTAAAACATCCATCATTAAACTTTTGTCTACTATAAAAGCAAATTTGTAAGTTCTCTCCATCCATATATTTTTTAAGAAAATATGAATAATAATTCGTAAAACTAAAAGCATACACCAGGCAAGTTACTTTATATAATATGTGCCAATATGTGATATGTGCTAAGTATATAACACTAGTTCATTGGTAAAATCGAGAACTACTACTCCTAGAAAGTAAAATTTCAAATATGTTAAAAACGCATTTAGGTTAGAATGATAGGATAGATGTGTCGGCATAACCTTTGAGCTTTGGCAGGTAGAATTTATATACAATCATGAACTAATTACAAGCTTATACGTAAGTTGAATCACGATCATTCATTTCTATTTACTACTTAGTGTACATAGTACTATAAATACATAAAATAATATTTTATCGTTTTTAAAGGACCGCCCACTGGAGTTTCCCTTTCACCTCCCCTTTTATAAATTTTAGCAGCTTGTCGAGGCATACCTACTCTTAAGTTTTCTATTTAGTTATAAACAAGAATTAGTGCTATACCCCCAGTAGCAAACAAGACTGCAGATACGGACACGTATTTCGGAGTTATTGCTCTTCATATATGGATATGAGGTACGAAGGTACAAAATACAGTACTTACCATGTACTGTGCTTTCCTACCTTTGTTGGTCTTGCTTTTCATATAACAATATTATGTATGATATGGTACACTGATGAGGAGCAATATCTCTGAAACGTGTGTCCGTAGCTGCAATCTTGCATACCACTAATTTTTGTTTATAATTTTTATTGGACCTCATCAACTCTTTCATTCTTTTTATTTAATATTATTATTTCCTTATTGACGATTATTATTAATTAATGCAGATTACTAATTATTGAATATCTTATCCATTATGCAAAAATATAGATATACTCGTATACTCCATATTACAAATTAAAATTCTAGAGAAGTACCTAGTCGCTTAAATTATAAATACTGTATTGAAGGAATAATATGTTAAAAACGCATTTAGGTTAGAACGACAGGATAGATATGTCGGCATAACCTTTGAGCTTTGGCAGGTAGAATTTATATACCTACAACTCATGAACTAATTGCGAACTTATTCGTAAGTTGAATCACGGTCATTCATTTCTATTTACTACATAGTACTATAAAGACATAAAATAATATTTTATCGTTTTTAAAGGACCGCCCACTGGACTTTCGGTTTCACCTCCCCTGTTGCAAATTTTAGCAGCTTGTCGAGGCATACCTACTCTTAAGTACCATAAAACATATCATTTGCATCCGCTTGACCCTAATTCTGAATAATTAGTTGTATTGTATGACATTGTAGTAGGAACATTTCGAACAAATTTACTTTTCCTAATGACGCCATCAAATTAAATTAACAGATACAGGTACAAAAAGCGTGAACAAGTTTCACTTGCTTAAAAACTAAAAGCCAGCTTTCTAACTTACTGCTTGTGTGGAACTTCTTTAGTGGGTCAACTATAGCAAAAAATCTGTCGGCTGAAAGGGCAGTTAGAGTGAAAACGGATACCCCGATAGAGATGTCTTTGGCAGTTTCTGACAGCTTACAAATTAACTCTCCCCAAGGCCAGGATTCCACCGTGTAAATGATCGAGGTGAAAGGTACGCTGGTTATTATGACTAGTAGATCTGCCAACGCCAAGGATAAGATATATCTGAAAAGAAAAACGGTAACTATTAATAGTGATCTGTAGTAATCAGAAAAACAAATTAGTTGTATAATTGTTGCACATTCTATGGGATGCTCTTCGCTGTTTTTTTGTAAATAATATTATATTAGTTTTAGACATATTTTGTTTAAAGATAAGAAAAAAATGATTAAAAAAAGTAATAACTTTTTTATCTATTAATCGATTTTGTTCAGAAAACGGTTCCTCTTCTAGCTAACACTAATTTACTGTTCAAATTTCAGTATAATCGGACTTTTCGTTTTTAAGTTATCGTGCTTATAAGAAACGTGACGGAAGAACGGACAGACGAGCAGAGAGAGAGAAGAAATGGATAAATCAAGAAAGTCTGGAATGTATGAGAGAAAGGGATCGGAGATATACAGCTGCAACAATAAGTAATGCAGATGAAGACTGGGAAATATATAAAAGAAAACTAAACGAGGTTACATCATTACTAAAAAGACAAAAACAGAATTATTACGAACGAAAAATCGACGACAATAAAAAAGACACAAAAAATATGTGGAAAACTTTGAAGAAAATATGCCAAAATAAAAGCCACTCGGCACCCAAAGAAATTCAGTTCGGGGATGAAGTTATAGGAAATGAATTAAAAATCGCGGAAAAGTTTAATGAATATTTCGTAGGCAGTATTAACGACATTATTAAAAGTATCCCTAAATAAAATGGATATGAGTTAGATAGCATAGAAGTAAAAAATAAATTAACAGAATTTAAACCTATTGAAATGCACAGGCTTAGAAAAATTATATCTGACTTACCTAATAAATCAGGTATTGATGGTATATCCACAAGAATTATAAAAACTACTTTTGAAGTAATTGGTAACAGATTTTTAGATGTGATTAATAGCTCACTACAAAAAGAAATTTGTCGTAATAACTGGAAAATATCGGTGGTTACACCCATTCCCAAAATTTTGAGTACAATAATATGTGAAGAATTTAGACCTATTAATACATTACCAGTATATGAAAAAACGCTAGAATTGGTAGTAAAAGAACAATTGACAACATATTGCATGGATAATAACATTTTAATGGACAATCAATCTGGATTCAGAGAAAGCCATTCCTGTGAGACCGCACTACAGTTCATTATGTCAGATTGGGTTAAGACAATAGGTAAAGATCAATTAATAGTGGCAGTGTTCTTAGACTTTAAACGTGCATTCGAGACGGTAAATCGGAAGTTACTGGTATCAAAGTTACAAAAAATGGGCACTTGAATGGATCGAATCCTACCAAACTGACAGAAGAGAAAAAACAAAATATATAAATAGTGAGTCGAACGTAATAGACAATGAATTTGGAGTACCGCAAGGATCGGTGCTAGGACCTTTATTATTTGTGCTATTTATAAACGATATGGTGAAATCTATAAAAAATTGTAAGGTACATTTATTTGCAGATGACACGTTAATATATTTATATGGAGACAATATAAATGAAGTTATTAATGTTATTAATCAAGATTTAAAAGATATATTTGTGTGGTTGTGTGATAATAGCTTAAAAGTAAACATCGACAAATGTAAATATATGATTCTCGGCAAAAAACATATACTAAGCAGGCTACAAATTGGGGAAAGTATTGTATTAAATAATAAAAAGTTAGAAAAAGTTTCGGAAATTAAATATCTTGGTTTTATAATAGATGAGTCCTTGACTTTCAAAAGTAATAGTGATTATATTATTTAAAAAGCTGCAAAAAAGATTTATTTTTTACGTAGAATTTCAAATTATTTATCAATGTTTTCAAGAATATTAGTATATAAATCTATAATGTTTTCTTAAAAAAAAATAATAATAATAATAATAATAGCTCCACATTTTGAATATTGGGCAACGCTACAACTATATTTAAATAACAATGAGATACAACAATTACAAAAGATGCAAAACAGTGCTATGAGGATAATATTAAAGTGTAACAGATATACTCCCATTGACACAATGTTAAATGTTTTAAATTTTTTAAATGTTAGACAACGTATAGTATTAAAATCACTGCAATTTATATTTAAAATAAAGCATAGTATGGCTCCAAGGTATTTATGTGATAAATTGAATTTCGTGCGAGATATTCATGGTTATAACACTCGAAGTGTAAATGATATGGTGGTAGAGAGGTATGACAATTTAAAGGAATCGAAATCTTTGTTTTGTAAGGGTATTCAATTATTTAACGGTTTGCCAAAGGAAATAAAATATTGTGAAAAATATAATATTTTCATTAAATTATGTGTTAGTTATATTAAAAAAGAATTTTGATTATCTTGTAATTAGGTTAGGTAATTTTACAAGTTATGTTAATAATTTTACAGTCACTGTTATATGCATAGAATTAAGATAAATTAATGAAAAGTTAATGTGATTATGATCTGTATATTGTTATGATCAAGTTGTAGCTTTTGAGCTAATAAAGATACATCATTATTATTATATTATTATTGTTTTCATAAAATCTCTCATTCAGTTTCTTGGAAATGCCTTTGACACGTTTTTCGCCCTCATTCTGAGCTCATCAGAAAGGCACAAAGCCACTCATAACAATGTTTCATGCAATACCAAGGCAATATCTATGAATAAGTATGAAATATTTATATTTGACATTGACTGATAAAAAACAGCAGCATTTCCAAGAAACTGAATGAGAGATTTTATGAAAATGTAATCCACTAGATTGAAAAAAGACAAAGTAGGTAAATAAATTTCATTTTAGGTCTTTGTTCTCATTTTTAACTGAATCTTCATACCGTAGGGGGTCATGTAGATACTAGTTTAATCTGCTTAGCCGTAGGGGACTATGTTGGATGCTAGTGTTATAATGATGTCAAATAAGAAATTGGACAAATTTATTTTAGGATTTTTGATTTGTTAGCATAACCAGAAGTCAGGTTATCGAAAGAATGCAAACATTTCATTAATATTTTTTACATATGGCTTTTTCTCTCACTGTTTGCAAATCCTATAAAGAATATGTTTCACGAATATACTCTTCGTTTTGTTTTTGCAAAGAGTATAATAAGGCAATAAGAAATATTTCGAAATAAATAAATTTGGCCCTGTTTTAATTTTCACAAACGTCAATTTCGTCAATAAATTGAGCTTCATTAGGAGGTGATTTACTTTATATCAACTCCAGCTAAAGATTTGCAAAATCTTCGTCGAATTGGTATTCATTGGTAATTAAAAATTGGTAATTTACTCTAAAAAGTCAAAGCTGCGAGGAAGTTACACTTTTTGAAAAAATACGGACACACATCCATTACCCAGCGCCCTAGTTGTGAATCGAACCCACTACACAAACTGTGTTTAAAACACTGGCGTATTTGTTATATTTCGTAAAGCAATATCAATATTGTCCTAAAGTAACACTTAGCTAGTACGAGAATTGAAATTTTCAATTAATTCCTTTAATAGAAATTACATGGGTGGATGTAAGTTAGAAAAATTTAATATCTTGGTCTTGTACTACACAGTTTTGTAAAGCCACTTTAACTGAAGAATGTAATAATAAGGAATGTCCACCTTCCTGGTAAAATACGTTTGCCATGTCGTCTTCCAACAAATATGCTATGCTATATTATATTTCCAACAGATAGGCAGAAAGCGAGAAGTCACAAGATATTACAATATTTAAAAATTCTTTGTGCGGAGAAAACAAGGAATATCCATCTAAAGTATAAAGAACGCGGAATGTTCAGTATTGGCAAGTAGTCTTTTAGGTTTTGGTATTCTCTTAGTAGCTGAAGTGGAGTAAAAGTAATATTGTTTTTAAAGTATTGTAAAATGGCTGATGATTCTAAGAATAAATGTTTAGGAAGAATGCATGAAATAATGGAAAAACTGTGTTTGTAATTGAATGAGTTTAGTGTCTTTTGTAAGTATGAAAGGCTTGAATGTACAGCAAAAATATGACAAAATGACAGAAGAAATATCTTATTTTAACTTTATGGAATCAAACAACGATGTTAAGGACACAGAATCATCTAAGCGAAAACGAAAAACTTAAGAAGTTGTTATGGATGCAGAATCAATTAAATGAAAACGAAAAACTTCAGATGTTGAGGACGCAGAAACTGAACCAAATAAACCAGCCGAAAAACCAGCAATGAAAAAACCATTTCTCCAAAGACTTCCTCCTGACAGAGAGTCAATCGAAAAACTCTCTAACGTTGTAGTAAAATGCATTTAATAGCGGCAGCTAATGCAATGTTTTTGTTACGTGGCACAGTAGTCCCTAATCAAGTTATTTTATTAAAAAATGGCTAGAGAGCGCATATCCTGTCGGAAATGAACATTTTTTTTTTAATTAAAGCTTACCGAAATTCCAACAAATCCTCAGAGCCCGAATTTAAAAAAAATCCTTTTTTATTATTTTAACTTAAGGCCAAGATTTTTTTAAATAATTTTCATTATAATATACTGAATAACTTCATACAATAAAAATATCGAGTCCTTGAATATAATAATAATAATAATAATAATAATAATAATAATAATAATAATAATAATAATAATAATAATAATAATTTGTGGTGAAAAAGATGAATACCTTGATCACATTCTATCAGGTTGCACTGTACTTGCACCAAAAGCATATCTAGATAGACACAACAGAGTAGCAGGGATTATCCATCAAAACCTGCGTGTGGAGCACATGAATCTCACAGAAACGACTCCATATTACCTATATGAGCCGCCACCAGTTTGCGAAGATGAAAATGTACGCCTCTACTGGAACAGGCCAATATTAACTGACAGAACGATACCCAACAATATTCCGGACCTAGTACTGACACTCAAAAATGAAAAGAAGGCATATATTATCGATATTGCCATTCCACTACCTGCCAACATATTGAAGACGCAAGCGGAAAAAATCAACAAATATATGCCGCTGGCAGATGAGATTAAAAAGATGTGGAAAATGGATAGCGTCACCATAGTACCCATAGTCCTAGGAGCGACTGGAGAAATACCACACAAATTACACGAAGGCCTAAACATATTAAAACTACAAAAGAGCCTATACATAGCAATGCAAAAATCTGTGCTATTGGATACGTGCAGCATAGTAAGACGAGTACTTGGCCAATAAGTATAGAGGCGTTTTCAACGCATGCAAAAAGTGGAGCATCTTGTCTACGGACCGATGTAAACTGCTTACAAACCAGAGTAATCTGAGAAAAATGGAAGAAGATAATAATAATAATACATTTATTTTACTCAGAGTAAAAAAGGTACAAATTGAACTGTAGAGCTCTTCTTCCATTTGCCCCATACAAAAGAAATATAATTCTAAGATTTGGGTAAGAAAATATAAATCTAATACTACAATAAAAATAAAAAAATATGTAAATTAATTTGCTTTTTTATGAATGTTATACAAGTAATTGACACATTTTATGATAATAACAGCAATAGCACCACACAGCAACACGAACAGACACATGGAACAGGCTGACCTCACGAAGTAAAAACAGAAATGCCAAAGATGAGTACGATGAGTACTGCTAGGAAATATATACACCCACACACGACATCAAATTGCCAACCTCTGGCCGGTTAGGATGTAGTTTTTGACTACTTTGATGTATTTTTTTTTAAGTTTATAATGTTTATGTTCATTTGGAAGTTCATTCCAAAGATGAGACGCAAAATAGGTAAATGATCTTTGAAAAATCATAGTTCTACGCTGAGGTACCAAGAAATTTTGTATGTGCCTTGTATTATGCACGTGATCTCGAGAAGTTAATTTTCGCCTTAAGTATTGAGGTTCATCATTATAAATTATTCGCCAAATAAGTGTAAGCATGTGAACACGTCTACGATTTTCCATATTTAATATATACCATGTTCGTTTAGATATGGTGATATATGTTGTCTATACGGAATGCAGTATATATAACGCATACATGAATTTTGAAGTTTTTGAATTTTCTTTTTTGCTGCCGCTGACAATAACCGCCCATAAACAACATCACCATAGTCAATTGTAGATAATATGAGAGAATCACAAAATTTTGACTTACACTCGCTGGATATATCTTTCGCAAAACTGTATAATTTTTTCAATCGACTATATGCTAGTTTCAGTTTGGATAAAATATGTTTTTCAAAATTTAATGTTGAGTCTAGCCAAAGCCCTAAATTCTTTGCCTCATTCACAATGGGGAGGACGTTATTATTTATAGTGACATCAAAAGAAACTTCCGATAACTTTTTCAATGTGACGGACGTGCCAATCAGCACGTTAAATGTCAATTTGGCAGCTGTCAATTGACACTTTCTTATCTAATTTGACAGCTGATTTTGCTTTACTTTATTTTTTCAATTTTTCCTCACCATATTTACTTCCCTCGACAAGAAGGCAAAAGAAACTGTCTCGCTGCGAAGATCGAGATGGCCAGTTTTTCTTTACATGTTCGAGGCTCGATTTGAAGCCTTTAGGACAGGTAAAACGTTCCGTCACCCTGAACTTTTTAGCTCTACCATAACTAAAATTTAATGCCTAATTTACTGACAGCTTGACAGCTGTCAAATGACATATGACCTATATTTTACAATTTTCAGACAAAAATAGATATTTCGAAGTTTTTTGAATAATTGAATCTAGATAGAAAATAAATAAAGCAAAATAAGCTGTCAAATTAGGCAAAAATGTGTCAATTGACAGCTGCTAAATTGACATTTGACTTAAGTATACAGTGTGTAATTAGTTTCATGTCATTTAAAAAAACTGATGGTAGTAGACAAGACAAACAAAAAAACCTTATATGACATGGGATCTAAAGCTCATAGTTTTGGAGAAAAAAAAATAAACAAAAATTTCGCAAATTTGCAATTAATTTTTTTAAAAATTTTTTGAGGACTGCTGGAATATTGAGGTAGGTTTAGATCTAGATCTAATTTGACGTACCGAACTGTGTATTGATGCAGATGCAGATATTTTGAATCATTTTGGTAGGTAGTAAGCTTTTAATCCAGGACACTCATTTATGCTATAAATGTTAATAAACCACATTTAAATTTTCTAAATTATAACTGATTACACCCTGTATTCAAGGACTCGACATTTTTATCGTATGAAGCTATTCAGTATATTGTATTAAAAATTATTTCAACAACTTTGGCCTTTAACTTAAAATAATAAAAAAAATCGGGCTCCAAGGATTTGTTGGAATTTCGGTAAGCTTTAACTAAAAAAAGATGTTCATTTTGGACTGTATATGCGCCCTCTAGTCATGTTTTAACAAAGAAACTCGATTTGGGACCACTGTGCGTGGATGTGAAAGTAATTGTCTTGGCGAATTTCTATGACAGCAGTCCTCAAATTGACTAATTGTTTTAACTGCCTTAAATTTCAATATCTGCTTTAGCGTTTGTGACTACCAGCGTTATCATTAATTTATAAAAGCTAAAATTTATATTGTCAAATTCTGCGGTTAAATCAAAATATAATTCCACGATTAGTTAAATGTAATTAGCAAAAAGCAAAATAACCTAAACCAACAATGTAAACAATCTTACATCAACTTCTGTTATCATTTCGACCCTTAGGCTTCATTAAGATGCTAAAAATTAGTGTATATTTATTATAATAATA
Organism: Stenurella melanura; assembly: GCA_963583905.1. Classification (NCBI taxonomy): domain Eukaryota; kingdom Metazoa; phylum Arthropoda; class Insecta; order Coleoptera; family Cerambycidae; genus Stenurella; species Stenurella melanura. Next base: position 116,181,802 of record OY757316.1, on the reverse strand, counting down.
ATAAATCTACGTCAAAATTGGTGGCAGCTGAGCACAGCAGTCAGAAATACGAATTACATGAAGCAAACAAATCGCGTTTAAACACTTATGCACTAATTTCCATATAATCATTGTTTGAAAGCTGTTAGAATGTGCTTTTCAAATGGCAGTAACACGAACAATAAAATACTAAATCCCTTTTATATTACATATCCATGAGCAAATCCGAGGTGGCTCAGCAAATCCCCCTATTTCCTTATTATTTTATTTCTCCAACTTGAAGTAGACACGATGTCCTTCATATATGCTCCAATTTACTATTGTAGCAAATTTTCAGACTTCAAATCATCTATTTATCCAATCACGAATACCGCAATAACACGAATCGAATCCGTTTTCCATTTTATTGTTAGCTATATAAGTTACGACCAATTAGAAATTATTACAAATTAAATTTTTTAACCGTTTGTGAAATTGCCTAACGCGCTAGAATATTGGCCAATAAAATGATCTAAACATAATCCTACTGAAATGAATTGAGAGAGGTAATATAAAGCTTAACAAATGTTCTTTTTCTTACAAGTCTTGCCAGACGTAAAATACGCGTTCGATAAGGAGTACCATTAGTGCTTATTGTTAATTAACAATTGTGCCATTTTCTGTAAAATCCATTTATAATTGGGAAACCAAGACAATTTCTATGAATAAGTATGAAATAATTATATTTGACATTGACTTGGTTTTGCATGAAACATCTTTATGGGTGGCTTTATGTCTTTCTGATGAGCTCCAGAATAAGGGCGAAAAACGTTTTAAAGGCTAAGCATTTCCAAGAAACAGAATGATAGATTTCATGAAAATGTAATCCATTAGAATGAACATTTTTTAAGACAAGGTAGATAAATAAATTAATGTTAGGCCTTTGTTCTCATTTTTAACTGAATCTTCAAAATTGTAGAGGGTTATGTAGATACTAGTTTAATCTACATGGCCGTAGGAGACTGTGTGGATGCTAGTGTTAGAATGAGAATTGTCAAATAAGAAATCAGATAAATTTATTTTAGGATTTTAATTTGCTAGCATAACAAGAATTCAGGTTATCGGAAGGAATGCAGAGAATTTATTAATATTTTTACACGAAGTGTTTCTTTTAGTTATAGATAGTTATTTTTTCTGCTGTTTGCAAAATCCTATAAAGAATATGTTTCAATATAGTTATAAGCAAACAAATATAATTCATTTTTAAACATGCATAGAATATACCGGGTGAGTCACGAATTGCGCTCGCCCCGATATTTCCTAAAATATTTGGAATAGAAAATTGAAATTTGGAGGCCTTATTACACGACTAAAATGCCATCTTTTCAATAAAAAATCAAGTTTGGTGCACATCCGGTTTGACCGGAAATGCCCACAACTTTCGATTTTTAAATGGAACACCCTATATATCTTTACATTTTTGGAATATAGAGGAAATTTTGAATACAATAAATACATTTTGGTCACTTTTTGATAAAAATTAAAAATTTTATTAAAAAATCTTTTTCTGAATCCAGAGTGCTGTGGTGCCCAAAATATATTTTAGTTTGTGTGCTACGTTACTATAAAAATAAAAAGAGCAATATGATTGCATTACTTAATTCTCTAGAGGCGTTTAAAATTTTTAAATGTGATTTTTACCCACTAACTCGGTTTTTTTAATGGGAATTTAATCGTTCACCAATATTTTTAAATACCTCATTTTCATACGAATCTAATGATACCAAAATTTTGAAAATCCGCTCAGAAATATTTGAGATTTCAGCCAAAATACAATGCAACCAAGCTTTTAGAAACATGCGGCTAATAGATAATAGATTAGTGGGCTTTGGAAACTAAAACGGCACATTTCTGTGTAAATCTGGTAACCTAATAACCTAATAACATTGGAAAAATCATAGTAGCCATTGAATGTAATAAAACAATATCAGCTGTCTGACAGATACAAAATAAAGCGTTGGGGAAATCTCTTTGAGTAAAAATTAAAGATAATGAATAATTTTAGTAGAAATGAAAAGGTCGATATATTACTGATATATGGAGAGCGTCACAAAAATTCAACTGCAGCTGCAGAACTGTATCAGCAACGATATCCCAACAGACGTCATCCAAGCAGACACTTGTTTGCCAGAGTGGAACAAAGAATTAAGAAACGAACCCAATCAACAAGATAACCATCAAACATTTATTGTAATTGAGGACAAAGAAGTTGATGTATTAGGATTTGTGATGGTACACCCAACAATATCAACAAGGGAATTGTCAATGGAATGCGACATTAGTCAGTCTTCGGTTTGCAGAATTTTAAAGAAACATAAGTTTCGGTCTTGTAAATACCAAATACACCAACATCTTTATGGAGATGATAACGACAGGAGGCTAGTATATTGCAACTGGTTCTTAAATGCAGTACAACAAAACCCAGGTTTTCCTTTTCATATTTTATATTCAGATGAAAGTAGATTTACGAACCAAGATATGTTTAACAGAAATAATACTAGGTACTGGGCTCAAGAAAATCCGAGGTTGGTAGGGCGGGGGAATATTCAGGAAAGATTTGGGTTTAACTATGTTGGCTTGGAGTACTTGGAGATCGAATAATTGGACTCATATTTTTTTATGGAACACTTATTGACGAACGATATTTATTCTTTTTACAAAACCAGACAGCAGAATTTCTTGACTTACTTCCTCTTGCCTATTTACAAAATCTGTTTTTCCAACAAGATGGTGCTCCCCCACATAATTCCAGAAGAGTGATGGAATATTTAAACAACTTGCATGGTGAAAGCCTTATCGCAAATCAAGGTCATATCAGGTGGCCTCCTAGGTCACCTGACTTAACACCCCTCGACTATTATGTATGGGGCACTCTCAAAAATAAAGTTTATAAAACTTCTTCAAATACCCGTGAAGAGCTGCAAAATAAAGTTGTACGGGCTCTTAATGAAATAACGCCGGCTGAAATGCGTAGAGCCATTCAAGCAACTGTACGCAGAGCCGAATTGTGTATAGAAAAAAAATGGTGGACATTGAGAACAATATCTATAAATGTCAATTTATGGTTTAATTATATTAATTATTTTAAAGATACCTACTGTTACCTAGTTTAAGTTTAATTGTTCAAACGGAATTGATTTTTATTTATTTATAGGCCCGATATTTATGTTCATTTAAATAAAACTCTGAAAACCGAACTGATGTCGCATTCTATTGCAAATTTCCTTGTGGATGTAATTGTATTTACCTCCACATACCTATGCTAAACTTAATTGTAACGTTCTTTGCGCTCACAATTATTAAATGTTTGATAGCTCAAGATTGCCTATAACTACACGAGTCTGTCTGACAGCTGATATTGTTTTATTACATTCAATGGCTACCATGATTTTTCCAATGTTATTAGGTTACCAGATTTACACAGAAATGTGCCATTTTAGTTTCCAAAGCCCACTAATCTATTATCCGCATGTTTTTAAAAGCTTGGTTGCATTGTATTTTGGCTGAAATCTCAAATATTTCTGAGCGGATTTTCAAAATTTTGGTATCATTAGATTCGTATGAAAATGAGGTATTTAAAAATGTTGGTGAACGATTAAATTCCCATTAAAAAAAACGAGTTAGGGGGTAAAAATCACATTTAAAAATTTTAAACGCCTCTAGAGAATTAAGTAATGCAATCATATTGCTCTTTTTATTTTTATAGTAACGTAGCACACAATCTAAAATATATTTTGGGCACCACAGCACTCTGGATTCAGAAATAGATTTTTTAATAAAATTTTTAATGTTTATCAAAAAGTGACCAAAATGGATGTATTGTATTCAAAATTTCATCTGGATTCCAAAAATGTAAAAATATATAGGGTATTCTATTTAAAAATCGAAAGTTGTGGGCATTTCCGCTCAAACCGGATGTGCACCAATCTTGATTTTTTATTGAAAAGATGGCATTTTAGGCCTCCAAATTTCAATTTTCTATTCCAAATATTTTAGGAAATGTCGGGGCGAGCGCAATTCGTGACTCACCCGGTATAGGCTCCAATACTAGTCAGCTAATAGATTGTAAGGATGTTTTTATCAGTCAATGTTATGTAGATACTAGTTTAATCTGCATGGCCGTAGAGGACTGTGTGAATGCTAGTGTTAGAATGAGAATTGTCAAATAAGAAATTAGACAAATTCATTTTAGGATTTTAATTTGTTAGCATAACCAGAATTCAGGTTATCGAAAGAATGCAAAGATTTCATTAATATTTTTACACAAAGTTTTTCTTTTAGTTATAGATAGCTATTTTTTTCTGCTGTTTGCAAAATCCTATAAAGAATGTGTTAAGTAAGGTATTAGTTTATAATTTTTAACAATCGCTTCGTGTTAAATACAAAAAACATTTGGCCATACTATAAAGTACTCTGCAGTACAGCTACTAAATCGGATATATTTTATTACCGTTTAAATGCCTTCCATAAACTCATAAACTTCAAAGCCATGAGAAAGTTCGACTGGATCAACCTATTTGACAAGTCGTTTCATTGAAGATGCCAAATCGCGAGATTAATCACACAGTTAACCGAGAACAGGATTAAACAAACGAATGTTCAAATTAGTTGGGGTACCTACGGGTACAACCATTAATGTGATGATTGGTCCGATTTTCCGCCTAGTTACTGAACACTATAGGAACGACGAGATTTTACCTTTTATTTTATGAATATGATAAAAAGGAATGTAAACACACAAAAGGGTTTTTTCATCTCATTGGAGTAATTAGCTAGCTTCGATCTAGAATAGTTTAAGTTGTTAAAAGAATGTTTTATATTGAGGTTAAGGCAATTCTGGCGATATTTACTATAGAGGACACCACTTGCCTGGCGAGTACTTTTCCGATACTTAATTTTTGTTGGCAGAAGACGCCAACTTCCAGAAGGCGACTAAGTACTAGATAGGGCTGGGTTTGCATTCAATTAGTTAGAGTAGTTCCAAAGTGCACCGCCCTATTTGACCAAAAAAACTGAGTGACATACGGTATGGCAGTGTCGGCATGTATCACAAGAGACCATTAAGTTTAGAAGTGTTTATGTTTATATTTTAGTTTCGAGACACTGCACAGTGGGGCGAAATACCCGAAAAGTTGGCCAAAACTCTAAGTCATAAAACTGGTACATAATGAGCTTGTCATTACGATAAAAATCGTGAAAAAATTCCTTTGATAAAATAGGGTTGTTTTTAGGAGGTGGAAATAAAAAAAAATAGTAAAATTCTGAAACTTTAGATTCCTTATAGAATTTAACTATCTAATTAACAAAAAAAATAGGGAAAAAATCTTTTTGATGAAATAGGGTGGAAATCAAAAAAACTTGCCACGATTTGATAGACAGTTTATATGCCACGTGTAATAAACACTCGAAGAAACGTATCCAGGCATGCAAAGTAGATAAACCAAAATGGAATGTTGAAGTATGAAATTTCGGATTCTCATAGAATTCGACCCGTAAATTAATGAAATAATAGTGAAAAATTCCTTTGATAAAATGGGGTGGTTTTTAAGACATTGAAATCGAAAGAACTGAGTAAAATTCTAAAACTTCGTGTTCTTATAGATTGCATCATACTTGTTAAATGTCTGACGATTAAAAAAAAATCTAGTTTACAAAAAATTATAGATTTATATTTAGGCACTTCAAATCTCTACATTAACATATAGATGTTAATATTTATAAATTAAAAATTTTTTACAGGGATCCTGCAAACTATGAAGAAATCTTAATCTGAAAGATATTCTTCAGAGCTTTCAGAATCTTCTTCAGAGTCACTAGCCGTGTCTTCTTCAAAATCTTCTTTGCTTGCTGTACTTATTCCAGTTTCAGCAGGTAATAGCAAGGCCAAAACTACTTTGTTGAATGTTTTTGCTTTTCTCCCTGGAGGTTTTCGAATACTTGATATGTAAGGATCCGAACATAACAAAAGTCGATTAAAAACGTCTTCTAAAGTCTTTTCGCGTGAGCATTTTCTTGAATATCCTCCCTTTGCACGAAGACTCATTTGAGCGGCATACACCAGTTGAGAAGCACTTGCTTGTGATCTTAGATGTTCCGTTTTTCTGCGTTTGGAACGTTCACTGCTTTCGAGAAAATCGACAGAAGGCCACCCACCCGAAGTTGACAGACTGGGATTTGCGTACAGTGCAAAAGAAATATTGTTATCCAGCCACTTTTGATTTTGGGTGAGAAATCTTGTCCTGTTCGATCTGGCAGCATGCCACTTTACTTTAAAGTCATAAGTAAAATGGGAAAGCTTATGCTTAATTATTTCAAGGTTATGCGGCAGACAATTAGAAACTTTCGATACATGCGCCACCAAGTGCTCACATCTGTCCTCAAATTTGTGTGAAGAAGACCACAACATAACGTCTAACAATGTTTTTTTATTTAAAATAATATTGTCCTCCTTGGAACTTATAAGAAAACCACTATTAGGAATAAAGGAGAACGGATATTATAGTAAAATTGAACGGTCACAAAGCACATTACAATTTTCTTCACCAACATGGGTGTATCTGGGGGATATTTTCTTTCACAGTAAAATAGCCGAAGTATTGTATTAACAGGCTATATAAGCCTTTTTGCCCGGAAATGCCCGGAAGGTAACTTTTGGTCCAAGCAAAAAAAAAATATATCACAAAAATTGCCACGTGTCGCAATGGTTCAAGTAAACTTTTAAATGTTTATCAATAAATTATATTACTATACATCAAATTTTAGTATAATATAGTGCTTACCTCCAGGTATATGATTAATTTTATTAAGGCACTTTAAAGTCTGTTTGTTTTTAGGAGTAAATATATGAAAATAATCGAAGAGAAATTGTTACTTCAACAACACTCAACTGACGACTGAAGGGGATCGGAAAGTAGCAACCCTGTCTCCTATAAACTAACGGTAATTAGTAGTCAGGCAGTCTGCCTCAATGACTCATGGGTCAAAAGACTTGAACTGCCGATTTTAAAATTTAGGGTTTTTCCAGCTTTTCCGTGAATATACCCCACTGTGCACTGCTTGGATTGCTATTGAAACGTGATATCCCTGCATGGCGTTGAGTGAACGGTACGGTTACAAGGGCGGCGCAGCGGCCTAGACAGATCTGTCGCTCTCGATACGTTTTTCGTAAGATGGGTCCTATATCATGGGCCCAGTAGTATTTTCAATACTGAAAATATTTAACACAGTCCAAGGGTGAAAAAATATTCAAACATAGATTGTCATAAAGATTGTGTGCGGATACAATTCTTGCCGATGAGTGTATTTGCAGTCAAACAGATTTTAAAATTGGGCTGCTAGGCTTGATGGAGGATAATTTTGTCATATTTTTTAAATTTTTTTCCTCTTTTCCATTGATACGTTGTTATGTAGAAAGTCAACCATATCTGTGTTATATTATTCCAAAGTATTTATAGGTCGGTTTCCAAGGAAAAATATTGGTAAGAGATGAGAAAAATTAATTTTGGGCACTATTGATTTCTTGATAGGATTTAAGTAATAGAAAAGTATTTTTAAAAGTTCTCACGACCACCTGAATTATTAGATTGTATGGTACATTTGAAGATAATTACTGAAAGTTCAACTTAAAAAAATCTATCGAGTTATTTATATAAAAACAAAATTAATTTCTTTGTTATGAAGCTTCCCCTTTGTCTCGTGTTAATAAAAGCGAAAGTAAATTGGAAAATACTATATATCTTTGTATCTAATTTCATATTTCTTTATCAAGCTTCAACGCAGGCTAGAAATGTAACTCCGCTAAATGAAAAAGTTTTTCAACTTTGTTAATATTACTGGGTCTGCGGCAACGTCCACAGAAATGAAACCTAGAGATCAAAGATTACTTGGAGACATAAACGGAAGTTAATACAGAGAAAATTAAAACGACTTGAGACAGATTTGAGTGGGAACATTTATAGGCCAGGCGAGTTAATAAAAAATAAGTAAGGATTTCCGGGTACAAAGAATCCCTAACTCACCTGTTCTATAATATGAACTATGAACTTTGAAGACGCTACTTGACATAAAACTCTGGAGCCTGTGATATAGTCGAGAGGCTTGTTCCATGATATTCTTTTTATTCGGTTTTTATGTGTTTTTATATAGTACTTGATATTCTTATTATGCACTTAAAATTTAATAATATTACCTTTTTCCGCACTCGAGATATAAGGGGTTGAAGTTAGTAATAGTTAAAAAAAATAGTTCCCCGCTTGTGACGTCACTATACGCAACTTTGATTCGGCGATATATCGAGACACCTTGACCACCAACAGCCGTTCAGTAGTAAGTAAATACGCGTTGAAGTTCGTTCTAGGTGTCTATGGAAAGAGGAAGATTGACGTTTAATCGACATCGTAGATTTCACAGTGGAAATCGGAAATGGCTATTTTCGTAAAAGTGGAAAACCGTCCGTGCTTTAAAAATTCATAACTCAATAAATACTTGGAGTGAAGGAGCTCGCAACAACTCTATGTAAAGAGGAAGGTTGGAGTTTTGTCCCGATTGCAAGTGGTATTGGCCAAATCGAAAATTCGACTCGACGCGAACGATAGAAAAGTGGCTTTCTGGGCAAGGTTGGGGATGAATCGGCATCGTAAATTGCAGGGTCAATATGGAAAATTCGACCCAATAGGGGCGAGAGAAATTGAATTTTTTTGACATTTCGCCAAATCCTACTATTCTACAGACCCTCCAATGCCCGTTTCTAAAAATGAGAGAGATAGCCGACTTTTGCGCGTTAATTGCGGAAAACCCATTAGAAATACCTCCTCCAAGTTGATTCTAACCCAATTACAATTAACTCCTGAACCGAACGGCACTGGTCCCGACCCTAAAAATCGACCACTCGAAAAGCCACTTTGCCATGCCCTTCTTAGCTTTTGATCGGATGGTAAACAAACAAATAATTTTCAGCATTTATGCCATTGAAATCTCTACCATATGACAAAAACTTAGAGATAAATTTCAATTTTCAAAACCTATCTACTATGATTTTCTTTCAATGTCAAAAATGGACAAATCTGATTAACGATTTTTTTTTAACAAAATCTAACTATACCACTAGATTCAGAAACATCTCAAATGGGTAAATCCAAAATTTCGTGAAAAAATATTAAATAATGACAAATTTATGACAAAATTAATGTAGATAATATTCTATAATAACTTTTACGATTTTTTCTAAAAATCGAAGTAGTCCATGAAAAATAAACAACAGAAATATAAATTAAGTGGATAGTTTTAATAAATATTGGCTTTTAAACAAACTTAGACATAACTCCCATAGATGTCTGCATGAATGCAACTTTTTGCTTCTGTTTATTTAAAGTTTAAATTAATTTTGCAAATTAACAAATGGAATAACTTGATCGGATAACCGGAACCGGAAATAAAAGTGATATTGTATGAGAGGTTATAATTTGTTTATTAAAACTTTTTGAACATGAAGTTTGATGCAAATGAAAGGTAACAAGTTTTCTAACAACCACAAAAAGTTCTACAAAAAATATTCAATCCCTGAAGCGTTTTTAACCCTTAAAAAAATCTTTCCCGCAACGTGAAAATTGTAAGATTTGACGCGCAATGGGGTGGCGGGTTCGATCCTCGGTGTGGACAAATTTTTGCTGTTGTCAAATTTACTTTTTTTCGTGTATATAGCCATTTATTTAATGAAAATTGCAAAAGAAAATTATTTAAGATGTTTTTAAAAATTTCTCAGATTGAACTCGCCATCCTATTTCGCGTCAAATCTTACTATTTTCGCGTTGCGGGAGAGATTTTTGAAGGGTCACAAACGCGTATAACTCCTCAGGGATTGAATATTTTTGTAGAACTTTTTGTTGTTGATGGAAAAAATTGTTAGCTTTCATTTGCACCAAACCTCGTCTACAAGAAGTTGTTAATAAACAAATTAGAGCGCAATATGACTTTCATTTCCAGTTCCGGTTATCCGATCAAGTTCTTTCTGGTCTCAGAATTTTTTCGAAGCACTTTCATATGCACAAAACCACATTTCGATACGCTTACCCAGAGCCAAGATATTTCATTTGTTAATTGGCAACATTATAAGCTTTAAATAAACAAAAGTAACAGTTGTATTCGTGCAGACTTCTATGTGGTTATGCCCGACATCAATATTTATCGTTTAATGTTGATTTTAAGTCGATCTAACTTTCGAAAAAAATTCAGCTGAATTTAAATGCGCGTGTTATACAAAACAAATTTTAAAAAGTCGGAAAATACTTACGTATTGGGCACATTTCTCATGGTCCTGTGGCGAAGAAAGATCACAACCAGCGTTCCATTTCCCAGGACGCCCACCACAAATATCAAAAAGAACAAAACAGGTACGACGTAAGTCTCAGGTCTCTGATCGTACGGAATTATTACTTCAGTGATGTTTGTGGTAACATTGCTTTTGCCAAATGAAGCAATTAAAGTCGTATTTAAGTTTAAAGTGGAATTTACGTCAACGCTTGTATTCATCTCTGTTGGGTGTATCCCGCTGTTGGTAGTTTATCTCGGCGCGTTGGGACATTGGAGACTTTCCAGTAGTTTGTTCATGTTGTGTAGCGCGGAAAACTGGCTTCGTAGTTTTCCCGAGATATCTGGAACAAAATAACTTTTTAGTGCTGCTTAGTGGGACGGAATCCGTAAAGATAAAATGATGTATAATGTTGAATTTATTAGGTTTAGGTAGTGTCTTGCTTGCATTGTGGGTTAATGAATGCATTTTGTGTCTTACCAATCTAGCATATCTTTCGAACTGAACGTTTTAAAAAATTATTTATTGTACGTACAGATTTCAGAATAAAATCTGATGTTATTTTATTATCTGTTATTGTGAAAAAAGACATATTTAAATATTTTTGTCCATAAACAGAACCGGACTAGATAGGGAGGCTACCAGAGACTCCCTATAGGGCTCCAAAATAATTGTGCTTATATTTAAATGAAAAAAGTAAGTGTCCGTTTTTAACTAAATTCTTTATTTTGTCAGCGACCAGACCAATCAGAATTTCTGCATTACATAAATGATATATTAAGGCTACGTCTATTGTCTAGTGACTCACCTCTCGTTCTATCTTCTAGCGGCAAAGTTATGTAATATTAGGTTGCATAGATGGTATATAATTCTTCCGAATGGGTGTAAAGCAGCGACTGTCTTGTTTATTAAATGTTAGACCATGATACTATGAACTTTGCAGGGTCATGATATTAGACAGGTAGAAAATTTCTACTATTCTACCAGGAAAGACTCGGCAAAATTTTAAAGGGGGAACTCCTTTGGTGGCATCAGCAATTGGTCTCAGTAGCCGAATAGGTCGAAGTTAAATAAACTAATTTCAAATAAGCTTTGTCACTATTCGAGTTTTCAGAACTTGAATCAGTATTTACATTAATAATAATAATTGGATTGACAGGTGGTAATATAGAATATTCATTTTCCTATTTTATCACACTTCCTCCATATAACGCTTTTGCCTATTTCGTCTACTATTATCTTTATATTCTTTAAGACAGACTCACTTAATTGTGGTGACTGATTATATTGACGTAGTCTTGTTTTTACATCAGCCCACACCATTTCAATGGGGTTGAAAACGCAATAATATGGAGACAGGCGCAAAATAGTAAGATCGTGTGTTTCAAAAATTTTTTCAACTGCATATTCCATTTTAAAAATGTTGCTTTCCAATCAGTTCTAATAAAGTCTTTTTTGTGTTATTTTCTGGTATTTTCAGGCCTTTATCTTTCAAAAATTCAATGATATCGCCTTTTCTTGTGTTGGTGTTCGGATATCCTCGTGGTAGTCGGCAGAGGATTGCTTGATATTTTTAGCAGACAACAACAACGCATTTGGAATAAAATCTTTTTTACTTCCAGCATGCAGAATTATAATTCTGTTCCCCCTAGAATATGGAGAACTAAAATTACACTTTTTGGTGTTATCTACCCAACCATATTGAACTACATCATGGGTGTCAAACCATGTTTAGTCAAGATAAATTATGTCTCTATCGATGATCAACGATGCGTGCTGATTCCATAACTACCATTAGTTTGTCTAATTTTTTGTACCTAAAACCGCAATCGAGCAAAACGTTTCGCATCAATGATTTATTGTTGTAATCTGGATAGTTGCGTAACTTATCCATAATCATTTCTTGTGGGCACCTTCTGTTCACTGTAAAAGTCATACACAAATTGACTAATGACATCTTTGGACGCGTTATCAAGTTTTTTAAGTTTTTGTCCAACTCTTTGCCGTTTAATAGAATGATCAACTACATCCCCGGCTTTAATATCCCTATAAATTGTAATGCGGCAAAATTTGGTTAATTCACAAATCCTCTTCACAATTTAATTATATGAAGAATCAATATTTTCCCCTTTTAAACACGAGTAAATATTCAAAATAACCCTTTGAGTTTGAACGTGTAAGTCTTTATTTTCAAATTCCTCTTGTATAGGCTCTGTATCAAAATCGTCCGTTTCGTTGTCACTAGTATCGAAAGACCTCCAAAATGCCATTTTAAACAATAAATTACAAAAATCATTCAAACACAGTAATAAAACTAATAATTTGTTCAAATATTCACTAAAATTAAGTAATTAATAAAGCTGCCTGGCTGTTCTGCACTGCCTCGTACAGATTATACGACACAAATAGTTCATACGTATTTTACTTCCACATCCACGTAGTGGATTGGAAGTATAGTAATCGCAAAAAAATTTTCAAAAATTTTTATTCGTGAAATAGGTTTAGAATGTCATGAAACGTCGAGATTTTAAATTTGAGCGAAAAAAAAAATTTCTGTCTTTCTGTCGGTCTGTCTGTAACTTTTTTTGTCCGCACGTTTTCTCCGGAACGGTTTGAGATATTAACTTGAAATTTTGTACACGTATATATTATGACGAGATCTGGAACTGGATTGTTTTTTGAGGAAATCCGTTGAAGGGTTGGGGGTTAAATAGGGGAAAATAGGGAAAAATAAGTAAAGCAAGCTTGTAAGAGAACAGACACTTGAAATTTGGTGTATGTACTAGAAGTTAAGGCCTAAGATTTTTTTATAACATCTTTCAACCCCCCACCACCCCTACCCCATTAATGGGGTTGATAAAATAAAGTTGAGATTTTCATTTGAAATTTCGTACACGTATGTATTATAACGACGTCTGAAATTAGATTATATTTTGAGATGATTCCGTTGAAGGGTTGGGGGTTAATTTGGGGTAAATAGGGGAATATAAGTAAAACAAGTTGGTAAGAGTACAGAAACTTGAAATTCGGTATACGTACTAGAAGCCAAGGAGTCAGATTTTTTTATAATATTTTTCAACCCCCACCACCCCTACTCCAATATGAAAAGGGTTGATTAAATAAAATTGAGATATTCATTTGAAGTTTGGTACACGTATGTATTATGACGACATCTGGAACTAGATTATAATTTGAGATGATTCCGTTGAAGAGTTGGGGGTTAAATAGGGGTAAATAGGGGAAAATAAGTAAAGCAAGCTGGTAAGACCACAGAAACTTGAAATTCGGTGTATGTACTAGAAGCCAAAGCGTCAGATTTTTTTGTAATATTTTTCAACCTCCACCACCCCTACTCCAATATGAAAAGGGTTGATTAAATAAAATTGAGATATTCATTTGAAATTTGGTACACGTATCTATTATAACGACATCTGGAACTAGATTATAATTTGAGATGATTCCGTTGAAGGGTTGGGGGTTAAATAGGGGTAAATAGGGGAAAATAAGTAAAGCAAGCTGGTAAGACTACAGAAACTTTAAGTTCGGTGTATATACTAGAAGCCAAGGTCTCAGATTATTTATAATATTTTTCAACCCCCACCACCCCTACTTCATTATTACAAGGGTTGATAAAATAAATTTGAGATATTCATTTGAAATTTGACACACGTATGAATTATAACGACATCTGGAACTAGATTATTCTTTGAGATGGTTCCTTTGAAGGGTTCGGGGTTATTTAGGGGTAAATAGGGGGAAACTAGTAAAGCAAGCAGGTATGACTACAGAAACTTGAAATTCGGTGTATGTACAAGAGACAAAGGCCCCAGATTTTTTGATAATTTATTTCAGCCCCCACCACCCCTACTCCATTATTCAAGGGGTTGATAAAATAAAATTGAGATATTCACATGAAATTTAGTACGCATATGTATCATAACGACATCTGGAACTAGATTATATTTTGAGATGATTCCGTTGAAGGGTTGGAGGTTAAATAGGGGTAAATAGGGGAAAATAAGTAAAGCAAGCTGGTAAGACTACAGAAACTTGAAATTCGGTGTATGTACTAGAAGCGAAGGTCTCAGGTTTTTTTATTAGTATTTTCTATTTCTCCCCACCACCCCCACTCCCTTATTAAGAGTTGATAAAATTAAATTTAAATTTTCACTTGAAATTTGGTATATTTATATATTATAATTATATCTGAAACTAGATTATATTTTGACATGATTGCGTTGAAGGAGTGGGGGTAAGTAGAGGTAAATAGGGAAAAATATGTAAAGCAAGCTGGTAAGAGTATTGCAACTTGAAATTCGGTGTATGTCCTAGAAGCCAAGACCTCAAATTTTTTAACAATATGTTTCAACCCTTCCACTATCCTTACTACATTATTAAAGGGGTTGATAAAATAAAATTGAGATATTCACTTGTAATTTGGTAGACGTATGTATTATAACGACATCTGGAACTAGATTATATTTTGGGATGATTCCGTAGAAGGGTTAGGGTTAATAGGAGTGACTAGGGGAAAATAAGTAAATCAAGGTGATAAGAGTACAGAAATTTGGGATTCGGTGTATATACTAGAAACCAAGGCCTCAGATTTCTTTCTAATATTTTTCAAACTCCACCACCTCCGCTTCATTATTAATGGGATTGATAACATCAAATTGAGATATTCACTTGAGATTAGTACACGTATGTATTGTAGTGACATCTGATTGAGATGCCTCCATTGAAGGGGTGGGAGGTGAATAGTAGAAAAGTAAGGTGAACTAAAAACTTCATTTTTAACGTATATGGTAGAAACCAACTCCTCAAACTTTTCTATGACATCTGCCCCAAATATTATTAAAATTCTATGACCAATAATTTCCACATACTAGAGTGCAAATATAGTCAAGATGTTTCCTTTAAAACGATTTGGATGAAGAATCTGGATGAGGAAGTAGTGATTCCTTAGGCAGCGGTTTTTTGTTGTATATATTAAGGCATGCAGAAACTTTGAACAAAGTTGTTGTTCCACCTATATTTCTATGTGACAGGCGGATCAAGTCCACGTGGACTGTAGACGAGGCCTGGTGAATATAAATCTGTAAAATTCTGTGCTCTCTCATTCAATGTGAAGCGATATATTGACAATATATACCGTAAGATCCTCTAGTTCCGTGCTGTTCCAATTGACTTCATAAATATTATACACAGGAAACGATCTCTGTGCCAAGCCAGCGAAATATTAATTCATTTAGTAGAATTCATTTAGTTGGATACCGATCGTGCACTGAGCTAGCGGTGTTTACAAATACTCCGTCGCCAGATACCGTTACCGCCAGAGTGCCTACTCACTCCTGGTATCTGTATTGCACTGTCTATACTACCGCCCGTTTTCCACCTCTTTTCACCGTAGCTTAGCATTAAGTATTAAGCTTTTTGGCTCTTGGTTGTTTGTTTAGTATTGTAAATTGTAGGTTGTGAAATAATAAATATTTTTGTATATAATCTGAACCATGCTTTTTATTGTTGTGTAGGTGAAGTCTAACTATACCTAGACCCTCTGGACATACCGTTTCTTCACTGTAGCTATCCCAGCCCTACTGCAACAGGTTGTGTTAAAAGGCTACCGTGGGACCTTTGCACCACGTAAAAAATTGTAAAGGTGGCGCCCGAGCTTACCGTCAACAGACCGCAGAAAGCCCGAGTGTCAAGTGACGGGTGAATAAAACGTCACAATCTAGTAACGTGGTCAAAATTAACCTTTAGTAATATTTAATATTAATTTATTTATACTTCATTTGTAAATAATTATTTTTACAATCTAGATATACCGGGTGGCCACGGGTCAATGTACGCCCCCAATATTTTGGTTTTTGTATTTAAAAATTTGGTTTTTGGTACACATAAATTGGACAATAATAAGCTACTTTTAGACTAACAGAAATGAAAATATCGCTTCCGGTTGAACCGGAAGTGACATCAACATTTTTTTCTTAAATGGAATGACTATATTTTTTTGATGGTTTGTCATTAAGCATACATTTCTAAGTGCAACAGTTTTTTCAGATGTAAAAAATTCCAAAAAATAAGTGAGATACGAATAATTACGATGTAAGAAAATTACTAAGTAGGCTATGGAAATTATTAGTCAGGTTGTAGACTTGCCTGTAATGAAGAAAATAATTGTTTGAATTACTGATAGGTACCAGTATTTTTCGTTTTTTTCAAAAAAACGGAATTTAATTTTCATTTTCATTTCCGTAGGGGTCCTATGGAATTTTTTTAATGGAAGTGTGCTATTTCTTTTATTAATCAGAAATAATGATTCATAAACTATAATTTTTTCGCCATTAATCATTTCTTAACGATATGCTTCGTAATAATAGAAGTATTCTTAAAAAGTAAGCGCCAACAAATCATCTATCTACATTTAAATCCTAAATTGCAGATGGCCATGAAAATGACAGACATTCGCAACAATTGAATTAGTCTTGACTTACTCACTAATTTTCTGAAGCAAGTGTATTTAAGTTGTTATAAACAAGAAAATTCAAATAAAAGAGCTGAAAATTATTCAAGAGATGAAAAAGTTGACATGATCATTATTTATGGAAAGACTCGACGTAATGCAACTAGAGCACAAAGTCTGTATGGACGGATATATCCAGAAAGAAGACAACCTCCGAGAAACTATTTCGCCCGGTTGGAGCAACAATTTAGAACTGAACCTAATGTAGAAATCGAAGAAAGATTTATGTGGATGAAGAAATGGAAATTAATGTATTCGCTTTAGCGCATGTTGATCCAACCATTTCGATAAGACAAATTGAACATGAATTACCAGTTTCGAAAGAATTAGCCAGAAAAATTTTAAAGAAACACGGCTGTTCTTATAAATATCAATTGCATCAATTTTTGTATGAGTATGATTATCAACGAAGAATAACCTTTTGTAATTGGTTACAGTTACACCAATTAAGAAATGAGAATTTTATCCAAAACATTTTGTTCACTAATGAATCGAGATTTACAAACCTTGGGTTATTTAATCGAAACAAAACTCGATAATAATCCTCATATTATGAGGCAGGGGTGGTTTCAGGAGCGGTTTGGCTTCATTCTTTGGTTAGGCGTACTGGCTGACCATATCATAGGTCCAATAATTTTTAACGAAACTCTAACTGGACCAAGATATCTAGAATTTCTCCAAAACATAAGAGTTCCACAGATTAATCAAATTCCCAATACCAATATTGATGAGGTTTACTTCCAACAAGACGGGGCTGGACCACACAATACTATTATCGTTAGGGATTACTTAAATCAATTATTTCCAGATCGTTGGATTGGGACCCATGGTCCAGTTAGATGGCCTGCAAGGTCGCCTGACTTAACTCCACTCGATTTTTTTATTTGGGCGCATTTGAAAAATAGAGTCTACATGACTGCTCCAACCACAAGGCAAGATCTGGAAGAAAGAGTTCGACAATTTTTATAATGGCTTATTATAATTTAGGTTTTAATAGTTTTGTTATTCTTGGTAATGTATTCATGTTTGTAACGTTATACCTATTAAAATTATTTCTTGTTTAATTTGTGTTTACTTTTTAAAAATACTTCTATTATTACGATTACGAAGGATATCATTAAGAAATTATTAATGGCGAAAAAATTAGTTTATGAATCATTATGTCTGATTAATAAAAGAAATAGCAGAGTTCCATTAAAAAAAATTCCATAGGACCCCTACGGAAATGAAAATGAAAATAAAATTAAAACTAAAAATACTGGTACCTATCAGTAATTCAAACAACTATTTTCTGCTTTACAGACAAGTCTACAACTTTACTAATAATTTCCATAGCCTACTTAGTAATTTTCTTACATCGCATTCATCCGACGCGGCCATTTTGAAAAAATTAAAAAATTGTTCGTATCTCACTTATTTTTTGGAATTCTTTACATCTGAAAAAACTGTTGCACTTAGAAATTTATGTTTAATTAGAAACCATCAAAAAAATATAGTCATTTGCTCAGAAAAAAAGTTGATGCCACTTCCGGTTCAACCGGAAGTGACATTTCCATTCCTGTTAGTCTAAAAGTAGCCTATTATTGTCTAATTTATTTGTACCAAAAACCAAATTTTTAAATACAAAAACAACCAAAATATTGGGGGCGTACATTGACTCGTGGCCACCCGGTATATTTCTGGTTATCAAATGTCAGTGAAAATTTTGGTGGGTGTTTGTGAGTTAGTTATTCTAAGAAATTGAATTGTAGAAACTGCAACGCCAGGATAGAATGAAATTGAAGAATTGCGTATGCCTGGTGTGACGTATGGATTCGTATTACACCAGCGCCTTTTATTCTCAAGTAAACTTAATGCAGTACTTTACATATTACGATCACACGAGCCGTAATATGCAAAGAAATGTGGCGAAACGAAGGATATTTTTGCTGCTCGCTTTTGCATAAAGTAGCATTGTTGTATAATGTCTGACTCAGACGCATTAATATATGAAATCGTATACATGACTTGCAGTGGTTTTTTGCTTTATCAGAATCGAATAAAGATCGAAATATTTATAGAATGTTATTCCAATATCCACGAAAGATGTATAGGGGCCTAGTAAGTTAACATAACATACAGGGTGTTCAGAAAATAAAAAAAATATGAAAATTATGTATCCACTAAATGATGTTACATCACACACTAGTCACACTACACAAAGAACTTTTTAAAATGATTTATTTTCATTAAAGGATAGTAGCTTCTATCTTGACATGAAATGATCGATACAAATGTCAGTTCAGAACTGAGGTACAAATGTTACTTTACATATATTTATAAATTTAAAAGTGCTGACTTGAAGAGTCTTAGAACGAGCCCTGTGAATCAGGTGATGTTGAGTTAGCAAAAGGAGCAGCTGCCATATGTAATATGATACGCCTGATAAGGCTACTTTCATATGACTCTAAGTATTATAAGTACTTCGTAATATTTTATATAACATACTGAATATATTGTCTTCTTATGACTACAATGTAATTGCGTAAATTTCCGAAGTCTCATCTCGGGATCATTTCACTGTGCTTATCCGGTTAGACCTTTTGTTGGTATCTTTCTGGGACACTCTGTATAAGAAAATGACGCCGGATTAATTAATAATAACTTCTAGCTGAATTATCAATGAAGTGACTGAATTTTAAAGATATTTAAAACCTGGAACTTCATTTCTAACCTCCAAATTATTAAATTCTCGTCTGCTATAATATAAAATTTGCATTCTGCAACATCGCAGGTGCTTTAGTTAGTAAATATTAGAACTAAAACGTTGCCACTTTGGAGATTATCATGAGCAAACATTTTGGCAAACATTTACATATTGCACTCGATGTTTTAATGAAAGTTTGCTTATGACTTAGTTACCATCTAACTAATGGAAAACAACTCTACAGGCTGTCCCGAGAATGATGGGCAATATCTCGGCTTTGGGTAGAACTAGTGAAAATAAGGTCATAAGTTCGTATATTTTTCTTTTCCTCGAGTTACCCCTACGAAGATATTCGTTCTTGTTGAGGGGTTAAAAATCGATTTTTCGCGATAACTTTTTTATTGTTCAATCGATTTTAATAATTTTTGGGTCAATATCATATTCTTTCAAACCAGTTAGGTCAGTGTATTAGAATCTTGGATAACATACTTGGGGGCTCGGGTGCAGAGCACCCATTGCCTTAATAAGTTGTAAAACAAATTTCAGCCTATTTTGTTTTATTTCTAAGGTCATTTTCAACTTTTTGAGCCCTTTTTACGTAAAAAACATATACTTGTTTGATGTCGTTTTCGAGATAAATCAACAATGCGATGAAATTGCGATTTTAAATCGCACAAATAATAGTAATTTTTACTTTGTCATATTATGTATGACCTTCCCGTCAATTATTTGAAAAAAAAACGACAAAAAATGGTACCGCACATGCTGAAGCCCAGGTTCTGGGGACCGCATTGAACGTATTAATATTAATTTTTTTAAATATTTAAAAAAACAGCTATATCATCTTATCTAGATAAGACGATGTAGCTGTTTATGCACAAAACCAATCGAGTAATAATGACAGTTTATGGTTACCATGGATAAAAATATCAGATCATTGGAGTGACATAGTTTTTCAGTATTAGCTTAATCCGAATTTAATTCAGTAATTAATCGGTTGAAATATGGCTTACAATAACAATGAATACGCAGATATGCATTTAATGTATGGAATGGCCTCTTGTAATGCCTTGAAAGCAAAAAGGCTATACGCTCGACGGTATCGCCATCGGAGGGTTTCTGATTGCAAAATTTTTGAACGTGTTGATCAACGGCTGAGAGAAACTGGTAAACAATAAGATATGTTTGTACGTTGTACACGTTGCATTAAATGGGTTCAAATCGATCGGATTTGCTGCGACATATGGAGTTCCCCAGGGATCTATTCTGGGGCCCTTGTTTGTTAATATATTTATTAACGACATAGTGAACGAAATTAATTTGCCTCAGTAATTGATGAAATCAATGACTGTTTTCAACTTTAGACTTCTCTTGACAAAATAAACACCTGGTGTATAGTAAATAAATTATTCGTGAATCCTAGTAAATGTAACGTAATGTCCTTTTCTTTAAAAACATCACCTTTTATTTTGGATTACAGGTTGGATAATGTCATACTTCAAAGACCTATAACATTTCGCGACCTCGGCGTAACTTTTGATAGTAAATTATCCTTCACTGATCATATCGATACCATTGTGTCCGAAGCCTCCAAAGCCCTTGGATTCATCGTTCGTACTAGTCGAGAGTGCACTAATACTGATACTCTGAAAATTCTTTATCAATCCTTCGTCAGATCGAAACTTGAGTACGCATCGCAAATTTGGAGTTTCAGTTATGATATTCACAAGAATAACTTGGAGGCAGTTCAACGTAGATTTCTTAAATTACTGTGGTTCAAATTCGACGGTTTCTATCCAGTGATTGGTTTTCCGCAAAGTAACTTGCTTGAAAGATGTTCTATGACTACTCTTGAGGATAGGTGTACATACTTTTCTCAAGTATTTTTGTTTAAATTACTACACAATGATTTTGACGCACCCTAAATAATTAGTAAGCTTAATTTTCTCGTTCCCAGATTAACCTCTCGCAATCACCAAGTTTTCTATTTACCTACACCGCGTACCAACGTACTAAATAATTCACCTTTATATACGATTTGCAGTACTAACAAATTATGTAACGACTTCGATATTTTTAATTGCAGCCTTAGTGACATAAAACAAAATGTTCTAAATTAAATAACCAGCGAGTGTCTTTGTTTTTCTTAATTTACTTTGAATCACATATGTGTATATATGTATATATAGTTTTTATATTTAAACATTTTATTTTCCATCTCTACTTAAGTCGATTTGCACCAAATGGCGTAAACAGAGGTGCTTCGCGGACAACACGCACTGTTGAAGTAGAAGAAAACGTATTGGATGCAGTCGATTCAAATTCATCTGTCAGTATCAGATCATTATCATTAAAAATGAATGTCCCAAAATCGACCGTTTGAAGAATTTTGAGAGAGCAACTGCTTCATCCGTACCATATACAAAAAGTACATGCCTTTAGCCCAGCTGCCTTTCCTGCTAGGGTGCAATTTTCGCAGTGGTTTATACAGAACCATAAACAAAACCGTGCCTTCATTCGATCGGTTTTGTATACGGATGAAGGGAGCTTTGGAAGAAATGGAGTCATTAACTCCCATAACTTACAAGTTTGGGCCGAGGAAAATCCACATGCCACAATTCAAACGCGCGATCAAAGGCAATTTGATATTAATGTTTGGGCCGGAATTATTGGCCGGTACTTGTTGGGCCCATTCTTGTTACCAAATCGATTGAATGGGCAACTTTATCTTGAATTTTTCCTACAGCAGTTACCACAACTTTTAGAAGACGTTGACATTGCATCTCGAGAACATGCGGTTTATGCATGATGGGGCGCTTCCGCATTTTAGTCTTATAGTGAGGGGTCAATTGAATAGAGTATATCCAAACCGGTGGATAGGTCGGGGTGGGCCTGTTTCTTGGCCTCCCCGATCACTCGATTTAAATCCCCTTGATTTCTTCCTGTAGGGCATTTAAAGAGTCTCATATATGCCACACCAGACAAGAGAAGAATTATACGAGATAATTATGTACCATTCAAATGCAATTAGAAAAAACAAAGGAATGTTGTGGTGAGTCCAGCGATCGTCAGTTCGTCGTGGACAAGCATGCATTAGAGAAGGAGGTGCTCATATTGAGCATTTGTTATGAAATTTCATAAATCTTTTCCATGTCCCTAATTAGTTTTCTACAGTCAGGTTTCAAATTTTGTGTTTAGTATGTTCAAGATTTTTTGTTTTTATAAGTGTAGGTAAGTACTTACCACCTCATAGAGAAATAAACGTTGTTTTGTACATAATCCTCGTGTTTATTTATTTTAGAAAATTACTATTATTTGTGCGATTGAAAACCGCAATTTCATCGTTAAGTGCATTTATCTCGAAAACGATTTATATTACCGACATTAAATAAGTATACGTTTTTTACGTAAAAAGGGCTCAAAAGTTGAAAATTACCATAAAAATGAAACAAAATAGGCTGAATTTTTTTTACAACTTATTAAAGCAATGGGTGCTCTGCCCCCGAGCACCCAAGAATGTTATCCAAGATTCTAATACACTGGCCTAACTGGATTGAAATAATATGATACTGACTCAAAAATGATTAAAATCGAATGAACAATAAAACAGTTATCGCGAAAAATCGATTTTTAACCCTCAACTTCAAGAGGGGTACTTCGGGGGAATGAAAAATATACGAACTGGCGACCATATTTTCACTAGTTCTACCATCATCATCATCATCATAACAAATTTTATTTTAAATTAATAATATACAAACATTGCCTCCCCGAATCGCGATTAGGAACCAACCAGACAACCACGTCGCACAGCGTCGTGGTGTACGTAAGGTTGGGTGAATCACGACCGGTTTGGCTCAATAAAATGAATACAAAAAGTTAAAACTCCTGCCGCCGGTGGTGGCTTAAAATTAACATTAAAATTAATAATATCTGTATTACAGATTTAAAACATTTAAAATTAACACTCTAAAAACTATTGGGGCACAAGGTACTAAGCACTATTAAATTTTGATTTCTGGCACGGGGGAAAAAACTCAACGAAAAAACCCGTTCGAAGCAATTGGACCCAACGGTCTACCCGCCGTCGGGAAGGTAGGGAAGGCAAATAATTAAGATTTTTTTAATAGTTACAATTTTTAAAAGGTTTTTCGGTCTAAAATGAATTTAGAACAAAATAGAACAACATGACAAAAAAAGACAAAAAGACAAAAAAAAAAAACAAACAATTGACAAACAGACAAGAGGGGAAAAGGATAGATAAATATATAAAGGTGTGAAGGGAAAAGTGTGTGATAGAGAAAAGTTATGGTTAAGGAAAGTGTGGCTAGAGAGGTTGCCGAAAGATAGGCAACGCCTGGTATGGTAGGGGGTGTTTGATCTGGAATGGGGCATTATGCATTCTGATTCTGGTTATGTTGCGTGTTAGCGGACAGTCGCCCAGTTGAAACTAGTTCTACCAAAATCCGAGAGATTTCCCACCATTTTCGGGACACCCTGCATACTTCGACGTTAGTTCTATTGTAATTTAATTAAGCTAGTGTAAGGGGGGGTTTATTGTATTACCTGCATAATCTCGTTTAAAAAACTGTAGTTTAACTAAGTCTTAGACAACATTATTATGTTAAATCTAATATTTACTCTAAATGAATTAGCTTTATGAAGCTTCAGAGCGAAATTCTAAAATGTCACGTCCAAATGACATCTGCAGAATCTCATAATTTAAATTAGATGCAAACTGAAATATCTCTAGAAATATGCTTGCTCTGCAGTTCGTCCTTTAATCTTATGTTTGTAAAACAATTAAAAGAAATGAGTTTAATTAGAAGAACTTCTGAAATAAATGTGAAGCGTTGACAATGGACGTCTGGCTGCTTTGGGACACGTTCCCGCTTCCGATGTCACAATCAAGAGGCAATTTTGTTCGTTGAAATAAACATGGCCTACTTCAAAGCCATACGAAAACGTTGATGAACAAAAATGTAAGGTACGTGGATTTCATATGTTACTCGGGTTTTAAGAGAGACAAAGAGTGACCACAAAATTAGTCTGTTCTTGCGTTTGTTATAACTTTGCACCGAAAAAAGATAATTGAACGCTAAACGTCTTAAATTAAATTTAATAAAAAATGTAGATGAGGGTATTTTTATTTTTAAATGTGGGGGTTCTTACCCCTCTGAATGGGGGTTGAATTAAGTGTAAATGTTTTTCACAGGATTTACTTTTTCATGGTGGGTTTTAATACAATTGTATGTAAAAATGACTGAAGCAATTAGTTCAGTTATCTTTCACAGTAATTAGGTTAAAAAAAACTCCATGTCTAAAACTCACCCCTGACTAAAAGTTAAAACTACACCTACATTAAAAAAATCTATAAACATGTTTTAAAACATGTTACATATTGCTATGTTATGAGTGTCCTTAAAAATCGTTTGGGTATCAGTTATAAAAATTATAAAATATTATTGCTTAAAATATTCCGGGCGCCAGTCACGATTAACCCCGTGACAAGGTAATAATTCCCTAGCTCATTTCAGAATATGAGAATTTACTGCTAGATCTGCCTCTACACCTCAGGAGTAAGTTCTACGGAAATTCTGTAAGAAAGGTTAGTCTCTAAACTTAAAAATAAAGGCCCGTTCAAAACTAATAAATTTACTGGATAAATATATGGGAAAAGTTATACACAATATAAATGACAATTTACTATTCTATGGATTTAAATTTAATTGGCCTTGTTTGATGTGAAAGTTATTTGGTTGCAGCCTTTAAAATTATTTTCCCTTTAATTTGCAAATTTAAGCTTAAATTGGATATATATTTTTATTCTTACTCCGTCCTGGATATGGAGTTGATATTGATGCCAACTTTCCGGCCTGATGTGAAGACCTGCTGTCCTGTCTATGATTCGGAATTCGTAAATGGCTGCTTGTTTATTTATGGCGATGTGAAAATGTTTATACGACGAAATAGCACTGTGATTTATCGGATACACTTCCGCACTTTACTTAAATTATTAAGGTAGGTAACAATTTACCATTACTTATGTGAGAAACTGCTCACTTGTGTAAAATTTACATTAATTATTTTTAAAACGTAGGGTTATGGTTTCAAACTTTACGAAGGGTTATTTAATTTACCTTTGGGTACCTTTTAGCTTCAATTTTTGTACTTGACGTGTTCCACGTACTTTGTAGATAATTTTAAACACACGCGTTATATTTGATTTACGAAATGTTTGTTAAATTTATTTTCTTTATTGCAAAATTTTGTGGAGCTCTACTACGGCGTCCCTCTCGTACCCACGCTCACTCTCTTTTCTTTTCTTAATACTTAAATTCTATTGGCTTAGACATGACTTTTCTAAATCCAAAGCAATCTAGTTTTGACATATTTAAAATTTAAATTTTTTGTATTGAATTTTCTAGAAATTTACTGAATAAATCTTTAATTTGATTGTGTTTTAACTTTTCTGACCTCCTTCTGAACATTTTGCTACCTCATACATGTCTCTAGGTGCCTTATTTAGGAATTTCAATAACTTTTCGTAAATTTTTTCCTAATTGCTTAAAACTAATAGAAAGAACTTCCTTTCCCATATTAACTTAAAACCTAATCACCTGCAACGTTTTTAAACCTATAAACACCATTTATAACATTAATAACAATAATAATAATAATGTTGCATTTTTCAGCTATGCCTACGATGCTTTCCTATATACCAGTCCTTGGGTATGGTATTCGAAATGTACTACTACATCAAATCAAACTACAAACTGGCCTCTAAAATTACAATATGAACCTACACTTACTCTTTATTTGAAGTTACGTTGACTGCGGGAGAGTTTTTCACTATCTCATAAAGTCACTGAGTTCAGGTCTCTCATTTGATTTTTTTTAGTTAAAATGTGATTAATTAAGTACTCGCATAGCCTTTTACATTTCTATTTTAAGTTTCTTTGTTAATACATTCATTTTAAAATGTTTATTTTGTATTTTGTAGGTTCTACGCTGAGTTCCAACTACATCTATGTACCTACTTTGGTAGGATTCTACCTGTGTTTAACTACTTAGTATTGTTCCATGAGCATTTCGTAAGTTAAACAATGGAACAATATCTTTTTTTATATCAGGTATGTTAATATTTTTAAGTAATAAATTTAAAATTATTTGGTATTCTGTACAATTAAAATATTACTGCTTCGATTTACTATTACCTATACATTTTGCATGAGCCCTTCTTTCTATCATTACATTTACCATATTCGAAACTTACTGCTGCTGTACGAGGCTCGTGCAACACATTTCCCTGTTCTGCGCTGAGGTAGATTCTGACTTAAACGTTATATTTATCTATTATTTTATCAAGTTATGAATTGATATTTTAGCAAATCTTGACTAATGGACAATTTATTGCTATCATTGTGACTTAATTATTTTGCTATTTACACCTTAATGTTCCAAGGTTTAGCTTTATATTAAAATATTCCATATCACAATAACATATTCTTAGAATTTTTTTAATGTAGGGGTTTTTAATGTAGATGCAGTTTTAACCCTCTTTCAGGGGCAGTTTTGTGATGCAGAGTTTTTGCAATTCATTACTTTGAAAAATTATTTAATTTTATCTATTTGTATTAAAAGGAGTCGTGAAAAATATGTATACCCACAATAAATATTTTAACAGCCTTTATGGCAGTAGCAACCCCTATTTTGGAAAACGAAAAGATACTGTCATCTACATTTTTGATAATCTTTAATTTAAAAGCATTGGTGTTCAATTATTTTATATCGACTAAGTTATGATTGCATCGGTTGGCAAAGCAGACTAAATTTTAAGAAATTTTCCGATCACTGTTTTTGAAAAAACCGCTGTCTAAGGAATCACTACTTCCACATCCAGATTTTCCTCTCAAGTCTCTTTAAAGGTAAACTTCTTGACTATATTTGTACTTTAGTAACCGGAAATAATTGGTCATACAATTTTAATAATGTCTGGGCCAGATGTCATAAAAAACCGCTGCCTAAGGAATCACTACTTCCACATCCAGATTTTTCATCCCAGTCACTTTAAAGAAAACAATTTGACTATATTTGGATCTAGCATGTGGAAAATATTGGCCGTAGAATTTTAATAATATTTCGGGCAGATGTCATAAAAAAATATTAGAAAGAAATCTGAGAACTTGGTTTCTAGCATATACACCAAATCCTAAGTTTCTGTACTCTTACAGCATGCTTTACTTCTTTTTCCCCATGTGCCTTTACTTACCCCCCACTCCTTCAACGGAATCGTGTCAAAATATAATCCAGTTTCAGATGTAGTTATAATACATACGTGTACCAAATTTCAAATGAAAATCTCAATTTAATTTCTCTTTTGATAAGGGAGTGGGGGTGGTGGGGGCATGGAAAATCTTATAAAAAACCAGAGGCCTTCACTTCTAGTATATACACCAAATCCCAAATTTCTGTACTCTTACCAACTTGATTTACTTATTTTCCCTTACTTACCCCTATTTAACCCCCAACCCTTTAACGGAATCATCTCAAAATATAACCTACTTCAAGATGTCGTTATAATATCAACGTGTACCAAATTTAAAGTGAATATCTCAATTTTATTTTATCAACCCGTTTAATAATGGAGTAGGGGTGGTGGGGAGGGGGGAATTGAAAAATATTATAAAAAATCTCAGACCTTGTCCTGTTATCAGCTTGCTTTACTTATTTTCCCCTATTTAACCCCCGTCCCATCAACGGAATCATCCCAAAATATAATATGATGATGTCGTCTTAATATATACGTATACCAAATTTCAAGTGAATATCTCAATTTTATTTTATCAACCCCTTTAATAATGGAGTGCGGAGTGGTGGGGGGGGGGGGTGGAAAATATTATATAAAATTTTGAGGCCCTGACTTCTAGTACGTATACCAAATTTCAAGTTTCTGTACTCTTACCCGCTTGCTTTACTTATTTCCCCCTATTTACCCCTATTTACCCCCAACCCTTCACCGGATATGTTCAATAAACAATCCAGTTCCAGATCTCGCCATGATATATACGTGTACAAATTTCAAGTCAATATATTAAACCATTCCAGAGAAAACGTGCGGACAAAAAAGTTACAGACAGACAGATTTTTTTCTTTATTTTTTGTTTTTTTTTTTTTTACGATTACTATATTTTCAATCAACTACGTGAATGTGGAAGTAATTTACAGAAGTTGCAATTTAGCAAGCTTCGTTAAGATATTGAAAATGATAACTTTCAAACCTGACACGATATTTACAAAATGTGTAAAATGTACAGGGGATAGAAATAAAGAAAAGTTATTTTCAAACTTTTATTATTAAGCTGCAGATAAAAAATGTAAAAAGTTACACAACTCGAAGTAATTGTAATATTTGTAATAGACTTTACATTAATATTCCACAAAATATTCAAGAATAAGAATCTAGATATCAAAATTAATCAAATACAAGTCTTACAAAAGAGAATCCAGGCGTCGGTTTGCGTCGAGACATAAAAATTCAAGAATATGAATCTACATATCAATTCAGAAGTTTTACAAAAACGACATTTGGCGTCGGACGGCGTCGAGAATTAAAAATGCAAGAACGTAAATTTAAGTATCAAAATTGGTCAAGTACACATGTTTTACAAAATCGACGCTAGGCGTCAGTCGTCGTCGAGACGTAAAAATGAAGGAGTATGAGCCGAGATATCAATATGTATCTAATACACAAGTTTAACAAAAACGGCGCTAGGCGTCGGTCAGCGTCGAGACGTAAAAATGCAAGAAGAATGTGAATTTATATATTAAAATTTACCACACACAAATTTTACAGAAACCACGCAAGACGTGGGTTGGCGTCGAGATGGAAAAATACAATGTGAATCTAAGTATCAAAATTTATCAAATAGGCAAGTTTTACAAAATCGACGCTGGGCCTCGGTCGGCGTCGAGACGTAAACATGCAGGAATATGAATCTAGGGGGGAAATATTATAAAAAAATCTGAGGCCTTCGCTTCTAGTATATACACCAAATCCCAAATTTCTGTACTTTTACCAGCTTGCTTTACTTATTTTTCCCTATTTACCCCTATTTAACCCCCAACCCTTCAACGGAAACATCTGAAAATATACTCCAGTTACAGATGTCGTTATAATACATAAGTGTTCCAAATTTCAAGTCAATATTTCAGTTTTATTTTATCAACCCATTTAATAATGGAGTAGCGGCGGTGGGGGGTTGAAAAACATTATAAAAATATCTGAGGCCTTAACTTCTAGTACATACACCGAACTTCAAGTTTCTGTACCTTTACCAGCTTGTGTTTTACTTATTTTCCACTATTTACCCCTATTTAACTCCCAACCCTTCAAAGGATTAATCCAAAAATGCAAAAATATAATCTAGTTCCAGATGTGATTATAATATATACGTATACCAAATTTCAAGTGAATATCTCAATTTTATTTTATCAACCCCTGTGATAATGGAGTTGGGGGGATGGTGGGGGGAATGGAAAATATTATAAAAAATTTTGAGGCCTTGGCTTCTAGTACATACATCGAATTTCAAGTTCCTCTACTCTTACCAGCTTGCTCTTCTTATTTCCTACAGTTATCAAGTACTCCCCAACCATTCACCGGATATGTTGAAATACAATCCAGTTCCATATCTCGTTGTAATATAGGTTGTAATTAGTTTCATGTCATTAAAAAAACTGGTGGTCGGGAACGACAAGACAAACAAAAAAACGTTATATAACATGGGGTCTAAAAATGATTTATTATTTGTTTGCTTATAATTGTATTGAAACATTCTTTATAGGATTTTGCAAACAGCAGAAAAATTAACTATCTATAAAAGAAAAACTTTGAGTAGAAATATTAATGAAATCTTTGCATTCTTTCGATAACCTGAATTCAGGTTATCGAAAGAATGCAAAGATTTCATTAATATTTCTACTCAAAGTTTTTCTTTTATAGATAGTTAATTTTTCTGCTGTTTGCAAAATCCTATAAAGAATGTTTCAATATGGGGTCTAAAGCTCATAGTTTTGGAGAAAAAAAATAAACAAAAATTTCCAAAATATTTAATAACATAATTTGAGAACCGCTAGCATGTTGGGGTAGGTTTTATTGATTCGAGTCTTGTCGCACATGATACTCTGGCATTCCGGCAAATAAGTATGCCGACAAAGCAGTTAAAAGCGACAGACAGAGGACACCGCTATGTTTTTTGCTTATTCGCGGCCCATTTATCTTATTACGAGTGCTATACTCTCCCTTGTAATATTCTCAAGTAATAATTTCAGTTTGTGTCCTTACTTGGTAAACAACGTACATACGACGCGACCTACCCGTTCCTTGGTTTTGTCTGTTGCTTTTGTTTTTTTTGAATTTTGTGCCACTTATGTTAAGATTTATTTCATTGACTTATCGTTCAAGTCTAACGACATAGTACTTGGTTACGTAAGACACTACTTCTCGTTCGTGCTTTTTGTGTTACTTTTTGGAGTTTAGACCAAGCCTTTCTTTTTGTTTTCTTTATTGATAACGTTAATTCACAGTTTAGTGTGGTGTTTTAAAACGCAGATTTTGGACATTATAGGAGATTACACTTATCACAGAGCTCGCGGATATGCACTTGGTGTATGGAGAAAGTGGTGAAAATGCAACTGTTGCGGAAGAGCAACAACGTATTTTAATGTGCATAGAAACCATTAAAAAATGATCCTAATTTACCAAATGTGTTGAAGGGAGTGCGTATATCCTTAGTTCGACGTGCCGAAATGTGTATACGTGGAGATATAGGTCATTTCGAACAATTTTTATGAAGAATTTAAAAGAATTTTCATATTATTGGGCGTTACCTATTGGGCATTAATGATATGATTATTATTATTAGTATTCGCTGTCTTGTTTTGATCTGTTTATTTTTGTTTACTTTGATTTTCATAGAGACCAAAGACTATTATTATTATTTCTAATATTCGGAACTATAACATCCATTGACCCTGAAAAACAGTGGTTCTCTACCTTAACATTAGGATGTTAAACCTAGGTCAGTTTTTTTCAAAGTGCCCCTAGACAAAAAAGTCATATAAGTTTTTTGTTTGTCTAGTCAGTCCCTATTATCAGTTTTTTTTAATGACATGAAACTAATTACACCCTGTATATACGTGTACATAATTTCAAGTCAATATCTTAAACCGTTCCGGAGAAGACGTACGGACAAGAAAAGTTATACAGACCGACAGACAGTCAGAAATCTCGACATTTCATGACATTCTAAACCTATTTTAAGAAATAAAAAATTGACAATTTTTTTACGATACTATACTTCTAATCCACTACGTGGATGTGGAAGTAAAATAAGGGTATCTCTTAAAGAATGTAAATAAACATGACTTTCGGTTCGCAGACAAAATAAAGAATTATACTAGACCCTCTACTATGTCCAAAATAAGCAGAAAAATCTGATCCAAGAAGAATCCTTTTCATCAAAGTTTTATTTATTTGCCTCCACTCATAATGTTAAGTTCTAATGAAATTTTTTAGTTTGTACTCAAACTTTAAAGGAAAGAGGAAGTTTTAAAGATAATTAATACAAGTTCAAGCGACACTTTAATTTAACTCCTTTACTTAATTATAATAATTAACTTTTCTGTTCAAGATAATTCTCTATTTGAATATTTTGCAATGTGTAAATTTTATTCGCTTAAGTCAAGTAAATTATATGAAGCTTTTAAATCTACGTCGCAAATCTAAAGAGCCAAAAAGAGGATTACCTTAATAAGAAAAGAAAGTACACTAGAGCTCCTACTTAATCAAAGAAACTATTCCAGAAATCCCAATTTAAAACTAGAACAAGATCGTTGTTTCGACGAGAATACGGTATCAGCATTGTAAAAGCCTCGCTCATGTTGCAAATGTAATTTCCCTAATCCAAGTTTTCCAAGATAATCACTTTACCGGTTGTCAATGCGTCTTCAGTTTAGTTGTCATTGTTGGTAATTCCATTTTGAAGGATCTCTTGACAATTTCAGCTTGTAAGACGGTATTATGGTTTCAGTAACTGGATTTTACAATAGCACCAGCTATCGTTATTGACAATGTCGGAAATTGTAATAGTGAGAAGTTTATTATTAAATGGCACTTTTCCAGGAGAGTAAATATTGAATTCGCTTGCGAATGGAGATATAAATGCTTGTCCAGGGTAAGTGTTTAGTCTAAAGATTAGAACTACTTACTGGTTGTAATATTATTCGGAGCGGAAAATGGACGCTATCTTGCTTCCACATCCACATAAATAATAGTTTATTGTGTAAAATATACATATTGGACACAAACTGTTAGCAGCACAGTATGCAATGATGTAAAAACTACTAACCTAAAAAAAACATGATATTATATAAAAACCTAGTGTAAACACATACTTTATATAACATATTAAAATTAATATTCAAGTCATTGCTTAAAACCAGAGCCTTAAGTTGTTTTTTTTAACGTATTTTCAGACATAAAGTGGTACTGCTGGGGCAGATTATTGTAAACGTACATTTGTAATAAGATCAACCCCTCAGTAGTTCCAACGCACTCCGTAGTTACCCTGTCGAGGGCGCCACCAGTGGATCAGTCCAGCGCGCCTACCGCCACTTCGGCCGATCCCCCATCCTCTGACGTCATCACCGGCTCTCGCTGCCGAGATAAAACCCCGACGGCCAGGCCAGAACAGCAGTTCAGTCTCGAGCTCGCTTACCTACCTCTTCTGCTTCCTAAGTGTGGAACTTTAGAGTACAGTAGTGCTTCTCTTGAGTGGTCTTACTTGCCTCCTATGCTTCCTAGGCGTGGAACACTGGAGTATTCCTAAGCACCCTCCTGAGCGCTCTCACTGGCCTCTGTTGCTTCCCAGCAAGGAACGATAGAGTCCCAGTAGCTTCTTTCGAGAGTTCTCTTACTTGCCTCCTACGCTTCCTAGTTGTGGAACATTGGAGCTCGTGGTTTCACTCTCAGAGCCGCTTATTGGCTACTCCTGCTTCCTAACGGAACAGAGGAGAACGCGCCCCCCGAGAGGAAGGCTGTAACTGCGAGCCTTCTGGAATTGGGCGACCAGCCCATCAGTTGTATAACTCGTGTGCCAAGACTTTTTAGTGATAGTTAGTTATTGCTAGAACTTTAGATACGCTTGTAAACACAATAAAGTATTTACCAACGTAACACCTTCTTTGTCTGGGCTTCAACCCTCAACCCCCCTACACTTCGGTGTACCACACTGATATATATGTAAGAGATGAACGAAATATTTCATATTTAGGTGGTAGTGTATGTAAGTGGTCGTTAGTATATTTCAGATTCCGATTGTGAACAGCATTTCTCATGAGAAGTTTATGAGATAGATAATCGGGTTTTTTCAATGTGATCACTTTGTATAGCATAGAGGTGAAGTGCACGAAACGCCGTTCATTTAATTTTAGTAAATTTAACTCTCTAATATAAGGTATAACATGTTCATAGAATAAACTATTAGTAACAAATCTGACGCAGATGTTTTGTATTTTTTGTAGTTTATATGCTTCTGATACGTTTAATTAAGGTCCATAAACATAATCACCATAATTGATGTGCGACAAAACTAACTATTCACATAGCAGTAGTTTAGTATCTCTACCTAGGATGTTTCTCAGACTTGAAATCTGTTTAAAAGAGCAGAAGCATTTTCTGGATACTTCCGAAACATGAGGAATAAAGTTTAAGTCCTTATCGAGGGTCAAACCTAAGTTTTTAACCTTATCAGCCTGTTCAATGATTACATTGTCCACTGACAGTTGAAAGTTTGAGAGAACTTTTAATTTATTTGAAGTACCGAAAACAATACTTTTACTTTTGTTTGGATTTAGAACAAGTGGGGTTGATGCATGTTTCTGCCTCTTTAGATCCCAAAACATCAAAAGAAAAATAGAGCTGAACATGGTCAGCATACATATGAATAGAACAGTACCTTGTGACGAGAGGTAGGTCTGGAGTATAGATATTAAATAGCAAGGGCCCCAATATAGAACCCTGAGGCACTCCAGAAAGTAGCATGCGTTTATAGGAAATTTTTTCCCCACTTGCAGTGTCGATACAAGTATACTGGTAGCGATTAAGTAGATACGAGCTAAGCCACATTAAAATACTGTCATAATTTAGTTTCTTTATGAGCAGTTCAGTGTTTAACGAATCAAAGGCTTTTGGCATGTCTAACAAGGTCAAAGATGTTACTTTATCAGAATTGATTGAAGTCAATGCGTCAAGCAAAGATATTAGGACAGTGGTATAGTAATTGTAAAAAAATTCAATTTTTTACTTCCCTCGCATACCGAAGGGAACCATTCCAGAAAAAATCACCCTCCGAGATTTTTTCGGATTTTCACGTTTCAGATCATGTAGATTACGAAAATATAGGTTTTCAATTCCGGCAGTCTGTCTGTTTGTGTGTTGGTGTATTCACTAAAAAACTACTGGACGGAGAACAATCAAATTTCGTAGGTGGCTGACGATACTGTCAGCGAAGAAATGGTTAAACTTTCACTGGAAAATATACAGGGTGGACCGTCTAAAGGGAATAAATAATGAAATAATTTTCTTCTGCTCAAATTTAAAATATCCACGTTTCGTGACATTCTGAACCCATTTCAGAAAAAAAATTGATTTTTTTTTACCAACATTTTTGAGAAATTTTTACCACTAGAATAGATGGAAAAATTTGTTTTCGCTCACATTTAAAATTTCCACGTTTCATGGCATTCTAAACCTAGTTAAAAAAATATATTTTTTTGAAAACATTTATAACCTCTCTTTTACTACTACTATAGAATAGATGAAAAAAATTTGTTTGCTCAAATTTAAAATTTCCACATTTCATAACATTCTAAACCTATTTCAGAAAAAAAAATTCAATATTTTTTACCATTTTGGAAAAAAAATTTACTACTAGAATAAATGAAAAAAAAAACATTTTTAGATCAAATTTAAAATGTTCACGTTTCACGACATTCTAAATCTATTTAAAAAAAATAATAATTTGAAAATTTGTAATCTTTTCTACTCGAATACCGAAGGGAAGTATCGTATTCGAGAAAAAATCACCCTTCGAGATTTTCTCGGATTTTCACGGTTCAGATCATGTAGATTACGAAAATATAGGTTTTTCAATTCCGTCAGTCTGTCTGTCTGTCTGTTGGTGGTTAACTAAAGAACTACTTGACGGAGAACAGTCAAATTTGGTAGGTAGCTTGAGCTACTGTCAGCGAATAAATGGAAAATATACAGGGTGGACCGTCTAAAGTGAATAAATAATGAAAACATTTTCTTTTGTTCAAATTTAATATTTTTACGTTTCAGGATATTTTTTACCAGTAGAATAGACAGAAATTTTTTTTTTGCTCAAATTTAAAATTTCCTCGTTTCGTGACATTCTAAACCTATTTCAAAAAAAAAATTAGAACATTTTTTTACCATTTGGAAAAATTTTACCACTGGAATAAATGGAAAAAAAATTGTTTTGGTCAAATTCAAAATTTCCACGTTTCGTGATATTCTAAGCCTGTTTCAGAAAAATAAATTTGAGCATTTTTTCACCATTTGAAAAATTTTTCATTACAATTGATGGAATTTTTTTTTCTCAAATCTAAAATTTCGTTTCATGACATTCTAAACCTATTTAAAAAAAAAAAAATTAAAAAAATTTTATGAAAAAAAAAATATTTGAAACAATTTTTACCACTAGAATACATAAAAAAAAATCTCAAAAAAAAACGAAATTTTTTAACCACTACGCTACTTTCCCACCACTACGTGAATGTGGAACTGAAAATATTGTCTGAATGTTATTTGTGGCATTATCTTAATTTTTTTCCTTCTTAAATTCTTTAAGACTTCCTGATTTCACCAGGGCGGAGGCCACTTCCCACAAGAAGTGAACACCCCCTTTGCACCCCCTCGAAAACTGTCCATTTCTCTATCTCGTTGCTTTAAGACTTTTGATCAAGACATCATAAACTACATTAACAAATTTTCATCCAATTCGACTGGGACCCATTTTCCCTTAAATTTAGTGCGGGGTCCTTTATAACGTAAATTTATATATTAAATTTTTAATATAGAGAAAATCTGTGTAATGCAACAACTAATCAATCTTCATGCATTGATGTCGAGATTGACATTGACTGACTTGATAAAAATGTGCAAAATAAACAAAAATTGCAGTAATAAATTCATGGCTGTCTTTGTTAGGATGAAAAAAATATGTAGAAGAAAACGCATATTTATCCTCGTTGCTTAAAATTTGTCTGTGTGTGTACTTTACGTTTTTAAGTTTCGTACGGAAATGAGTTGAGTGCGTAGTAGCTCTTAGGCTACTACGTCTTTTGTTTATTGTATACTTATCGACTTAACCTCAAAATTAATGTCTTAAGTTGGTAATTACCCTCTATATCTAATAAGTACACATTATGGCAAAGCCGCGTCTCGGTTTAGGGTATGCAAGTTAATACAGGGTTGTTGTTCTAATATTTACTGAGTAATTTTCCCGCTTTGATAGATCTTTATTCAACCGCCACCATTTTTCATGTAAGCTGTCTCGCGACGATAAAAGTTCCATTCTACTAACAAATTAATTTACGGAGATAGGCTTTGATACGGACGACTTTAAAAGTAAATTTAGAAGCGCATTTAGAGTGAAATTTGTGGACCAAAGACACACAGTCGGGAATATTGATTCCCATTTGGCATGAATAAAACTGCTCTTTCCAATCACGCGGCATCTGCTTGAAAGGATTTAAAAATCTGTATTTGTATGTAGACGCAAGGAGGTTCTTTTCATTGGCGGAGTCATTAAAATGCAATGAGAATTTTTTTTTTTACCTTATTTAATACAACCATTTATTGGTATTTAAATTACATTTTAAATTAAGTAATAAGATTCAATTCATAGGGCGACGATACAATTTGTTTCCGTAATTACATCCACATTTGCTAAACGGAGTGGAAGTACAGTAATCGTAAAAAAAGTTCAATTTTTTTATTAAATAGGTTTAAAATGTCATGAAACGTGAAAATTTTAAATTTGAACGAATAAAATTATTCTTCGTGCTAAAGCGCTAGGAATTTAATCGGATAAGAAACTGCCAATTTACACTTTTTGTATTAAGTAACAACGCTTTTGAAAATAAAAAAATTGGAAGTAATTTTAAAAAATTAGAAAACATGCTTTTAAATTTTTTTCCTTCTTCAATTCTTTGGGGCTTCCTGCCACATGTATGTTTTCTTTCTGAGCGGTGCTATTGGAATCTACAAAATATATCACAATTAACCAGTATGGTAAAAAACCTCTTCGCCTGTGACGTTTACGTCAACGGATCAGTTAAAGGTTGGTTTTTTTATAAATAAACAACACAAATAAGTATAAAAACTTGAAATTAAATATTTCGCCGACATTTCGGAAATCTAATCTGTTTCCTTTTTCAAGGCTTTTTTTGAAAAATCTTTTTTGCTGTGTATAACAAATACACAGCTCTAAGAATGTTTGTTATATTCAATATCCATAGATACTTACTATTTACATTGAACTGTAGATATAGTTAACAGTTTTTTAGTTTCTATACAATGTTAAGTTTGTGAAGTTCTTCTTTTAACATTGGCAGCCAAGTTGTACAGACATCTACGGAACAATTCGACACGCAATTATCCTCATTCAATAATATTATCGCGGATTCTTTAATTTTTCTTTTTTGCTATCTGCCTCTTTTGTTAAAATTTTTGCCGAGTCCCAGTTTATTCTATGTCCGTTCTCCCACGCGTGTTCGCAGATCTTGGACCTCTGAATTTCATTTTTTCTGATATAATTTTGATGTTCGCCCAATCTTACACTAAAAGGTCTGGATGACTCACCCACGTATTGTTTGTTGCACTCACACGGAATACTATAAATGCAGTTTTTTGAATTTTGCTCGTGGTTTGTTGGTTTCGTCTTTGTCAGAATAGATCTTAAAGTGTTGCTTGTTTGAAATACCGTCCTAATATCAAATCTATCACCGATGCGGCGCAACTTTTCGGATAATCCGCATACATAAGGAATTAACGCTGTGTAACGTTTTTCAGGTTTTTGTCGTACCTGATTGGTATTTTCAATATTTATGAAGGTTTTATCGACAAAACCCCCAGGGTATTGGTTATTAATAAGAACTTCCTTTATAAACCGCTTCTCATTGTTTAGAATTTCTTCGTTAGAAGAAATGATTTTGGCCCTATCATACAAACATTTTACAACACCCCTCTTAACGTGCATCGACTGATTTGAGTTGAAATTTAAATATCTGTTGCACTGAAAAGAAGAAAATTATGCTAATAGTAACAATAATTATGTCACGATAAATGATGTACTACACATTTTCAATTTAAAAATTATATTGAACCTTTAAAAATGATATAACTATATAGGTTTTATATTTTTTTATAACAATATACTATATAAATCACACAAATTTTTCGAATTTTCATGTATCTTTTAATTGAAAATGTGCAAAAAATGTAGTACATTACTTCTCGTGAAAAACTGCCTGTAGCTCGGAAAATTAGCATGTTACAAAAAAATACCAAGAGACAAACATGGTTTATAAGGCCTGAGGGCATGCATCTTCAATTTTTTCAAAATTTTAAATCATATGTTTTTAAAGCGCTACAATTTCAAACAAAGGGGTAGTTTTTCATGCTTTTCCTGAAAAACTCGGTGAAAACACACTTTACGGAAAAACTGCAAACAAAAAAAGTCTTGTATTTCGACGAATATTTCATCACCTGAATTTTGTCACATTTTTGTTCTCAACTTTTACATTTCCCCTCCCCCACTTTTAGAAATTTTCAAGTGGCCATATCTCGAAATATATGCATTTATCGAAAAAATTTACAAGAGTAAGAAAGAAATGTAAATATATGTTTTTTTTTTTCATTTTCGACCCAATTCTACAAAAGGGATGGTTTCTACCTCTTTCAGTAATTTCCTACTCTAACACTTTTTTCAACTTTTTTATTAACGTAATTACAAATATATTGCATAAGATTTAATCAAAGTCTATTCACTAGCACTCAAGATTTTAGTCATTTTAGCACTCTGTTTGAATTTTTCATCTCGAAGACGACGGTCAATCGCCTTTGGGCTCCGTCGTTCGAATTTTCAAAAGTATTCAAAAATTGACTTTAGTTTTTCGAAAGTACAATAAAGAGACAATAAAGAGACTTGCACAAAGTGGAAAACCGCTCCTCGAGATGAATTCTTCGAAAGTACCACGAATTTAGTGGTTCACAGGGCGAAATCCTCAGTCAGGATGTAGCGCGTAGCTATTTTAAACGTCAAAATTTAAGAAAAATTCAATGGGACGGTTCTTCCAATTAAAAAAAATCCTCATTTAGTTATCCTCAAACGGGGAGAGCATAACCCTTATCCAAACCACTAGAACGTAGCAAAAATTTGTCAAAAAATTTGGAGGGTCGATTCCGACGAACCCAAAATGGTTCTTATCCCGGCTCTGGCGGACATAGCCATAGTAGTCGCTCGAAGGCGAAGCGACGGAAAAAAAGCATATTTGGGTTCGATGCCGTTAGTACGTTTATAAAAGCAGGAAAACCATCGAACTCATATAGATAGCTTCTTAAGCATCCTGAAAATCATTTCGATAATTTCAGTGCAAAATTAAAACCCATTAGTGCCCAGTGATCGATTTATAGATCACAAGAGAGAGTTTTGTTTTAACATCACAATAGCATATTTAATTTCGTAAAAACTCATTTAAATTAATATCTATAATTACCACAACAGTAGAAGACAATTTTCTAATGATTTATCAAATTGGAAGTACTTTTTTTAATTTTTTAAAATCTTGAAAAAATTGTCGTTTACACTAACAAATTTATTTATTTATAAACAAAAATCTAATGAATATGAAAATATGATATATGTCATAATGAGTCCCTGAAATATAAAAGTTTATTATTCCATAACTCATTTTACAATATTTTCTTTATCAGCATAATTGTAAACAACTTTATTTAGCTGATCTATATTTATACCACTGGGCACATATAATATCTAACTGGAACTTAGATCCACATCATATGTGTTAGGTCATTGTTATTATTATCGGTCAATCTTAGTCAGTGTGTGAGATAAAATCTTTCAGTGCTATTTTCACTAAAATATCACCTGTTTCCGTGGTATTGGTGAAAAATATAATTAGTAAGTAAAGATTTTTTTTCTTTTGCGTTGATACAGTCAAACATTTGTAAGTGGAAATTAGATATGATAAAATTATAATATAAATAATTAAAACATTGTGATGGTTTGAATAATAATAACAATAATTTACTTTGTTGTTTTACCTCCAGAACTAGAGTATGTGACAGATGAAGACGAATTGGGCATAGCGGAGGTACAATATGTTCCTGGTTAGTTGGAGGTACAATACGGTCATGAAAATCAAGATACAGAAGACATTGTTGAAGACCAGAGTACCAGTGTCCATCTCTGAGCAAAAAGGTTCGAAAAAGCAGATACTTCCTAATTCTCTATCGAAATGGAACAAGTGCGATCCCAAGTATACCTTTGCCGATACAGACTTTGCTACTATTGAAAAAGAGAAAATAGAAGCACTGATAAAAGAACACGGAGGCCTCACCCCGTTGAAGATTTTTGAGATATTTCTTTCAGATGATATAGTAGATTATATAAAGGAAGAAACTTTGATTGGATCATTAGTAAATATGAAATCTAAATTCGTGAAAAAAAATTATCCTGGCCAATGTTCATTCTTATTCTGGATGTGGCACTAACAAATGCTTGGATTCTATATCGCACCATGCATGGTCGTAAGGCTATCAGCGTCTAGAATTCCGTAGAGCAGTTCCAGTTCCATATATGAAACTCACATCCTCTGCTAAAAGGAAAACCAAAGTTGCAGTGGCCCCTGAAGACTTTCGATTCGATGGCCTAAATCATTTTATGCAATATCGTGATGGTCAGAGATGCCAAAGAAAATATTGCAAGAGTAGACCTAAAACCTATTGCATCAAATGTTACTCTTTGTGCTAATTGTTTCCTACCTTACCACCAAATATAGCTGTTAAATTTTGCCATTATTATTATTATTATTTAATTATATTTTACTGAGGTTCTAATGGTGATATTATTACATATATAAGTAAAATAATTATTATATATTAAAATACACTTTACACCTGCCCAGTGATCTATTTATAGATCGTCACTTTTTGATAAACCACATGACGAATATTTTTTTGTTATTTTTTACGGTAATTTGGAAGCATTTTGAACATACATAGCGAATATTTTTGCAAGATTCAAATAAA
This sequence comes from Stenurella melanura, assembly GCA_963583905.1. Taxonomy (NCBI): domain Eukaryota; kingdom Metazoa; phylum Arthropoda; class Insecta; order Coleoptera; family Cerambycidae; genus Stenurella; species Stenurella melanura. The sequence goes on along the minus strand of OY757316.1, from coordinate 116,139,843 downwards.
AATTGTCGTGGGCGTTCATGGGTTAAAAGTAAATAATTTTTCACAAAAGTTCCGCATAGATTTTACAATAATTGCTAATTAGGAGTCTGAATCCTTTTGTACAGTCAATTGTCATAGTTCTCTCGACGTTGGATAAGTTACACTCCGGGAGGTAACGGCTTGCCGAGTTGTGGTGCTCTTTGATGTTTGCCTTATATGTATATTAATTAAGTATTGAATATTTATATTTTTTACTGTGACGAAGTGAATTTTTGCAGACAAAAATGTAATTTAATTTAATCATAAACTTCGCCACTTTTCCCATCTTACGGCCGAAAGATTAGAAATTGTTCTGTTTATTTTTATTTAGCCCGCGACATGTAGTTTTCTGTAGTAAAATAATGTAAGGTTCCACAGCGATGAGAAGTTTTCTAAAATAAAATTTTAATTAATTCCGATAAATTATTCCGGATGGCGTTGGCCACAGTTAAATTATTCCCCACTTGGTATTCAACACCAAGTTGGAGGGGATTTTACTTTCTGGGGGAACCAGCTAGTCAGAGACACACAGAACCGAGAGTTGATTTCTGCGAGCCTAAAGGATTACCACGTGAGGATCTAATATACCGTACCGACCGCTTACCTGGAGATCACCACGTGTGTAATTCGATAGTCTCTGCCACCGCCGCAAAATATAATAGCAATGTAAGTTTTAAAACATTTCTTGGTATTCCCGTAAATTTCAAAATTAGGTTTCATCTTAACAGTTAAATGAATTAACACGTGGAGGTTCTAAAATACCGTACCGACCGACCGTCTCTAGAACACCCCGTGAGAGTTTACTTAACTGTGCGCCGTATACCAGCAGTGCAAATTCATAATATATTTTATTTGATACACTTCATAAATAATATTTTCATGATAAACTCGCAAATCTCTGTTAAATATCCATGGTCCGATTTGCCTATATTAGAGAAGTGTACGATAAAAATTATTTGATCCGAGATAAGCAACTGTTTCTTGCCCGGCGTTTTTGTTCGCTATTACCAGATAAGAAATAAAACATTGAAACGCGTGATTAGCAATAACACTTTAAAACGATTTCAAATTTAATGTATCAGAATGTAAATATATTTTTCCGAAATACCGACGCCCATCATAGACATAACAAAATTTCTCCGTGTTAATGTTTGTCCAATCGGGGGCCCTGTTAGATTCTCAAGATTTAATCCAGATAGCTATGTCCCAAATAATTTCCAAGGGAAAATGGACATAGAAGATATTTCGAGAGAATTATTATTTTGTCTCAAACTGTGGAGTCAAAATAATATCCGCCAAGTTGGTTGGAATGATAGAAACCCGCCGTCTGTAGATGTCTGTTTTTAGTAAACCGAATTTTGTTGTGTAAAACTGTTCCAAAGCCTATTGTTTTAACTTAACCGTTGTTTCATAATTTATTGGGTTAAAATAATATCCGACATGTTGTCGGATTGGTAGAACTCCGTTTTCCGGCTATTTTATTATTTTCTTTTGTTGTAAACTATTTGATAGATTGGCGAATTAGGATAAAATCCGTTAATTTTAAATGGTTTTCAGTAGTTTGTTATAGTCCGAGAGTTCAGGGGAAAATCTAGGAGATACTCTGAATAAATAAATTATATTTATATTTTGATACATAAATCTTTTCACTGTACATCTGGCAAGAAACACGTGGCGAATCTTATTTCCGAACCGAAGGCAATTAGAGGTACTCAACTATGTGGTTTGATTCGCTTGGCGAATCTCTCTGAACCGAACCGACACTGTCGAGATTAGTTCTGGCTGTCCGTCCAGGCAGAATGATCTTTACCAAGGGAGCTGATACCGAATCCGATTACCACTTTATTCGGTATCAGTTTTCCACAATTTCACCAAGTTCTTTACACCACATGCTGCCGACTCATATCTAACATGTGTGCAGATATGATAAATTCTGTCCAAAAATAGTTGTTCGCTTTTGCTAAAAATTTAATTGCTTTCTGCTTTACTGCTAACTTGTTTTATTTTAACATCCACTGCCTGCTTGCTTGCTTGCTGTTATAACCGACCGTACCGCTTACTACCGTTTTACCGCTTTGCCGCCAAGCCTACTATCATTTTGCACACTATTTGCTTGGTTTTTGGTGATATCCGAATTAACAAGAAAATATTAAAATCAGTAGTTTAATATCTTCTCACCGCCTGGTTCCTTGTCTTCGTAGCTTCACTTGTTTTCTTAGTTTCACTGGTAAATAAACCGAAATGATATATCTTAAGTTTTACTTATAAATTTTCATAACATGACATATCTTAAGTTTTGATATGATTGATCTGAACTCTATAAGAATATTTTGGTACCTGACCGTTTTATTTATTTTAGTAATTATTGTTTGTTGTTGAATACTTAATATATTTTAATAAATGTCGTTATTTTCTAAAATGTGCGTTTTACTGTTGTGTGTGAATGAAAATCTAATCTGCCGTCCAGACCCCTGGACATACCGTGTCTCCACTGTAGCTATCCCAGCCCTACTGCAACAGGCTGCGTTTAGGAGGCTAATGTGGGACCTTTGCCCCACTTAAAAATTGCAAAGGTGGCGCTCGAGATAACCGAATTTAACCGAAACACAGCTCAGCGTAAAGTGACGCTTCCCTTTGTCTATGCGCTAGGCAACCGGGAGAAAGCACGTCACATTACATTTTATGAATTATTTCAATAAATGGAAATATATTTTGAATTCGATTTCTTATTGAACCACTAATTATAAGATTTGTGACCGACGTGCGATTCTGTGGCGTGACTCGGACAATTACTTACCGCGGGTCACCTTTGATCCCGCCACGTCTGTGTACTTGTCCGAATACTCATAGAATACATCGACGGTCTTAATTATTAAGAAGCGTTTCCAAGAATGTGCTAATTATAATATATATTCATTAAAAGTGCACCGCCCGACATAAGATTTCGACGAAGAGAGCAGACTGTAGCAATGACAGTAAGTATATTTTGCCTATTTTCGTCTTGGGGAGTCTGAAGGATAACTTGAATCCCCCTTGTGAGTAGAGTTGATAAGTATCGTAGCGGCGACACGGCCCCGGGCTAAATTATATAAAATCCTTGTCTTGTCTATCACACCATGCGATACTAGGTACATCTACAATATTACAGATGATAAAAATATTCTTCTTATTAGGGATAATGGATAAAGTACTATGAAACGTGCGAGATGTTTTTATCGTTTTATTATATTGTTATATAGATTTTCAGTCGCTTTTTCGTGTTTTTTAGCTTCAAAAAATGTATGATATAAGTTGGATAATCGTTGTAATATATTTTCTTGAGTAATTATAATAACTTCAAAATTTCAAATTATCAATCTTTCAAAGCCATAAATATGAATCTTTACTACTACGCTTGCACATTCAGTCACAGAAGAGAAGTACGAATATTTTCTTAAGAACCCTGATATATTCGATTTAAACCAAACACTAAGCTTGTTATTTATCTCAAATTCTAGGGTGGAAATATGGGCTTTAAATAACGCAGTATGTTTTCTACAGATGAATTCAGGTGTGAGCATAAGATTATTTAAGGAATATCTTTCAGCCTATATGGAATTAGGGACCCTTGACGGGTCTCAGCGACCAAATTCCTCGTATCCGCAACCCTCATATTTTTCAAGTTAAATACAGCTTCTCAAAGAAGTTCGGGTTATTCAGTGAACATATCAAATATAAATTTTAAACGAATAGAATTTGCAGTCGATCGTGGCCGGCTACGATTACCTTTGTGATTTAATTAATATTTTGCTTAAATATAGTATAATTCAGTGTTACGTGGCGAATGAAATTTTGGTGGGAAAATAGAATTAAAACAAATATATGTAAGCACATTTTACTTCCACATCCACGAATGCAAGTACAGTAATTGTAAAAAAATATTCAAAAATGTTTATTGTTGGAATAGATTTAAAATGACATGGAACATCGAGATTTTAAACCTGTCTGTCGGTCGGTCTGTCTGTCTGTGCGCACGTTTTCTCTGAAGCAATTTAAGATATTGACTTGAGATTTTCTACACGTATGTATTATAATGAGATAGGAACTGAATTGTTTTTTGAACATATATGCATGTTTATTAGTCAAATCAATCTATAAGGTCCCCGCCCCTTAAAACACTGTACATCAAATTGTAGATATTTTTAAAGCCTTTTAATATACATACAGAGTGATTAACAAAAAAATGAAAAAATAATACGCAGTAAAACTTAATTTCCTTGAATATTTTTTCCCTCACCCTGTACATGAACTGTGTTAATGTTTTTTATAAGGGCTTTAATTAGCTTCAATTTATATTATTGTGTTATATTCGATATTTTTTTACTTCCACATCCGCGTAGTGGATAGGAAGTATAGTAATCGTAAAAAAAAATCTTTTTTTTTTCTTGAAATAGGTTTAGAATGTCGTGAAACGTCGAGATTTTAAATTTGAGCCAACAAAATTTTTCTGTCTGTCTGTCTGTCGGTCTGTCGGTCTGTCTGTCTGTCTGTCGGTCTGTCTGTCTGCCTGTCTGTCTGTCTGTCTGTCTGTCTGTCCGTCTGTCTGTCTGTCTGTCTGTCTGTCTGTCTGTCTGTCTGTCGGTCTGTCAGTAACTTCTTTTGTCCACACGTTTTCTCCGGAACGGTTTAAGATATTGAGTTGAAATTTTGTACACGTATATACTATAACGAGATCTGGAAATGCATTGTTTTTTGAAGATATCCGGTGAAGGGTTGGGAGTAAGTAGGGGTAAATATGTATATCAAGCTGGTAAGAGTACAGAAACTTGAAATTTGATGTATTACTACAAGCCACGCCTCAAAATTTTTTATAATATTTTTCATCCCCCCACCACCCCCCACTCCATTAGTAGAGGGGTTGATAAAAGAAAATTGAGATATTCACTTGAAATTTGGTACGCGAATATATTATAATGACATCAGGAACTAAATTGTATTTTGGGATTATTCTGATGAAGGGTTGGAGGTCAAATTGGGGTAAATAGGGGAAAGTAAGTAAAGCAAGCTGGTAAGAATACAGAAACTTGAAATTCGGTGTATGAACTAGAAGCCAAGGCCTCAGATTTTTTTATAATATTTTTCAACCCCCACCACCCCTACTCCATTATTGAAGGGGTTGATAAAATAAAATTGAGATATTCACTTGAAATTTCGTACAGGTATGTATTATAACGATATCTAGAACTAGATTATATTTTGAGATGATTCCGTTGAAGGGTTCGGGGTTATTTAGGGGTAAATAGGGAAATATAAGTAAAGCAAGTTGGTAAGAGTACAGAAACTTGAAATTCGGTGTATGTACTAGAAGTCAAAGCCTTATTAGCATTATTAAGGGGGTTGATAAAATAAAATTGAAATATTCATTTGAAATTTGGTACGATGTAATGAAGCATTTTTATAGTGTGGAAATTGCACCCGATACCGCCGTCTATTTTCGCATTTTGAATATTAATATTTTTATACTGTCGATACAGAGCATAACTAAGTGTTATACTTTAATTATTAAAATTATCAAATAGGAATACACTACGCCAGGTGGAGCCACTGTCTCCACCACTGACACAAGTAGCTTCCCCGTTAACGAATACTTGGCCCAGCCAGCGAAATATTGTCCATTAAGTTGGATACTTCCAGTGTTGTATTTGAGCATTACGCAACTACCGGCCGACCGCAACCGATATCCGTTGAGGAAAGTCCATTTCCAAAGGAAAGAGAGTAAGTAAATCCGATTGTAGATAAGCAGCTTGGCTGGGACTAAGTGCTATCTTGTGTACTAATCCTAGTTTGCTCCGCCTTGTGTCTGTGAGGATACATTGGTTGACAACAGGTCTCGTGTTTGCCCTCAGGCCTAGCCCCCGTCAGCTGGAGGAGAAGCGAGTACTTGGGAAGCTTGGGGCTTTCTGGCCTAGTCCCCGCCAGCCGGAAAGTCACAAAGCCTTCTAGCAGACCAAGGTATCATCCCCGACCAAGTACCGCCGACAGGAGTGAGCCAGTGTGCAAGTTGGGATAGTGTGTGACTGGGAAATTTTCCGCTGATAACCGGACTCGTGTTTTCCCTCTGGCCTAGTCCCCGCCAGCTGGAGGACAAGCGAATACTGGGGAAGCTTTGTGCTTTCTGGCCTAGTACCCGCCAGCCGTAAAGCTACAAACACATCCGCCAGCTCAAAATAGCGCCCGTGAACCTCGTTGGTTTAATCTCTCCTTTGGGGTGATTACGCCAACAAGGAACCGTGACCACGCGTGTGTACTAACATTGGGCACTGCGCCTTAGCCAAGTTGCCTGAATATTTGTTTTCTATTGTTTACATGTGCTTTTGTTTTCCTCCGCCTGGTATCTGCGCTACCCTGTCCGCTTTTATACCGGTAGTAGTTGCTCCGACTTACCGCTCCGTTTCTTTAAACTCGTATCCTGCTTATAGCCGCCCTCTTGCTTCGCCACCGTCACCGTCACCATAATTAACCGTAGTAGTTGTAGGTTAGGTAGAACTATACATAATAGGAATAATAAATATCTGTATGTAGGATCTGAACTGTGCCTTTTATTTTGGTGTGCGTGAAGTCTACCATCCCTAGACCCCTGGACGTACCGTGTCTCCTCTGATGCTATCCCAGCCCTACTGCAACAGGCTGTGTCAAGAGGCTAGTGTGGGTCCTTTACACCACGAGAAATACTGTAAAGGTGGCGCCCGAGCTTACCGTAACCGCAGAGAGCTCGAGTGCCAAAGTGACGCCCACTCAACTTCACTCAACCGACGAGTGAACGAAACGTCACAACATGTATGTATTAGAATGACATATGGAACTAGATTATATTTTGAGATGAGTCCGTTGAAGGGTTGGGGGTTAAATAGGGGTAAATAGGGAAAATAAGTAAAGCAAGCTGGTAAGAGTACAGAAACTTCAAACTCGGTGTATATACTAGAAGCCAAAGTCTCAGATTATTTTTAATATTTTTCAACCTCGCACCACCCCTACTCCAGTATTAAAGGGATTGATAAAATAAAATTGAAATATTCACTTGAAATTTGGTACACCTATGTATTATGACGACATCTGGAAGTAGATTATATTTTCAGATGATTCCATTGAAGGATTGGGAGTTAAATAGGGTTAAATAGGGGAAAATAAGTAAAGCAAGTTATGAGTACAGAAACTTTAAACTCGGTGTATGTACTAGAAACCAAGGCCTCAGATTTTTTTGTTATATTTTTCAACCCCCATACCCCTACTTCATTATTAAAGGGGTTGATAAAATAAAATTGAGATGTTCACTTGAAATTTGGTACACGTATGTATTATAAGGACATCTGGAACTAGAATATATTTTGAGATGATTCCGTTGAAGAGTTGGGGATTAAATAGGGCTAGATATGGGAAAATAAGTAAAGCAAGCTGGTAAGAGCACAGAAATTTGGAAATTGGTGTATATACCAGAAGCAGAGGCCTCAGGTTTTTCTATAATATTGTCCATCCCCCCCACACCATCCCCACTCCCTTATTAAAAGAGTTGATAAAATTAAATTTAAATTTCCACTTGAGATTTGGTACACGTACAAAAGAGAAAAGAAAAATGTTTCCTTTTATTTGTTGTTGCTGTTTTGTTACTTTAAATATTGTTTATTACATTCCTTTCACAAATAAAGCTTAAGCTTTAGCTTAAGCTTTATTAATAATAATTAATAATAATTTTAAAATTATTATTTACATTCTTTTCAAATTTATTTTAAGAGAATTCAGTTTGGTGTCAAAAAGAGTGTTTTTAATTTTTTCCTCTAAATCGAAAGAGAATATCGGTACGGTATGACATAATAACATAAATTGAATCTAATTAAAACCTTTATGAGAAAACAGTAAGGTGGCCATTCCCTAGAAAGAGACATCCGATAGGGAAATATTTTCTATTTTTGCCCATAACTTTTTTTGCTTAGTACGTATATTTAAAATAACTATAAGAGTACCTAAGTAGAACCATAACAAGACTATTACTATGAATTTTCAATCAATAATTTCAGTGGTTTGCATAGCTAGATTTAAAACTACGTAATTGGAAGATTAACATAATTTTCAAATTTAAATCTAGATATTTTACAAACCACTGAAATTATTGAGTGAAAATTTATAGTAATAGTCTTGTTATGGTTCTACTTAGGTACTCTCGCAATTTTTTTAAACATACGTACTAAAAAAACAAAGTTATAGGCAAAAGTAATAAATATTTCTCTATCGGATGTCTCTTTCTAGGGAATGGCCACAGTTCATGTACAGGGCGAAGGAAAAAATGTTCAAGGAAATTAAAATTCATTTCGTAACAACTTTTTCAATTTTTTTTTTATCACTCTGTACGCATATTTAAAGGCCTGAAAAATATCTACAATTTGATGTACCTAACATGATTGTAACTTAAAAAACCGCTGCCTAAGGAATCACTACTTCCACATCCAGATTATTCGTCCAAGTCACTTTAAAGGAAACATCTTGACTATATTTGCACTCTAGCATGTGGAAATTATTGGTTATAGAATTTTAATAATATTTGGGGTAGATGTCATAGAAAAGTTTGAGGAGTTGGTTTCTACCATATAAGTTAAAAATGAAGTTTCTAGTTTACCGTACTTATTTTCCACTATTTACAACCTACCACATCAATGGAGTCATCTCAATCAGATGTCACTACAATACATACGTGTACTAACTTTCAAGTGAATATCTCAATTTGAAGTTATCAATCCCATTAATAATGAAGCGGGGGTGGTAGAGTTTGAAAAATATTAGAAAGAAATCTGAGGCCTTGGTTTCTAGTATATACACCGAATCCCAAATTTCTGTAGTCTTACCAGCTTGCTTTACTTATTTTCCCCTATTTGCCCCTATTTAACCCCCAACCCTTCAACGGCATCATCTCAAATTATGATCTAGTTTCAGGCGTCGTTATAATACATACGTGTACCAAATTTCAAATGAATATCTCAATTTTATTTTATCAACCCTTTTTTATTGGAGTAGGCGGGGTGGTTGGGTTGAAAAATATTATAAGAAAATCTGACGCTGTGGCTTCTAGTACATACACCGAATTTCAAGTTTCTGTAGTCTTACCAACGTTTTACTTATATTCCTCTATTTACCCCAAATTAACCCCGAACCCTTCAACGGAATCATCTCAAAATATAAACTAATTCCAGACGTCGTTATAATACATACGTGTACGAAATTTCAAATGAATATCTCAACTTTATTTTGTCAACCCCATTAATGGGGTAGGGGTGGTGGGGGGGTTGAAAAATATTATAAAAAACTCTGAGGCCTTAACTTCTTGTACATACACCGAATTTCAAGTTTCTGTACTCATACCAGCTTGCTTTACTTATTTCCCCCTATTGACCCCTAAATAACCCCCAACCCTTCAACGGAATCATCTCAAAGTATAATCTAGTTCCAGATGTCGTTATAATTCATACGTGTACCAAATTTCAATTGAATATCTCGATTTTATTTTATCAACCCTTTTAATAATGAAGTAGGGGTGGTGGGGGTTGAAAAATATTATAAATAATCTGAGACCTTGGCTTCTAGTACATACACCGAATTTCAAGTTTCTGTAGTCTTACCAGCTTGCTTTATTTATTTTCCCCTATTTACCCCTATTTAACCCCCAACCCTTCAACGGAATTATCTCAAAATATAATCTAGTTCCAGATGTCGTTATAATACGTACGTGTAGAAAATTTCAAATGAATATCTCAATTTTATTTTATCAACCCTTTTCAAATTGGAGTAGGGGTTGAAAAATATTATTAAAAAATCTGACGCTTTGGCTTCTAGTACATACACCGAATTTCAAGTTTCTGTACTCTTACCAACTTGTTTTACTTACATTCCTCTATTTACCCCAAATTAACCCCCAACCCTTCAACGGAATCATCCCAAAATATAATCTAATTCTAGACATCGTTATAATACATACGTGTACGAAATTTCAAATGAATATCTCAACTTTATTTTATCAACCCCTTTAATGGGGTAGGGGTGGTGGGGGGTTGAAAAATATTATAAAAAAATCTGAGGCCTTAACTTCTAGTACATACACCGAATTTCAAGTTTCTGTACTCTTACAAGCTTGCTTTACTTATTTCCCCCTATTTACCCCTATTTAACCCCCAACCCTTCACCGGATTTCTTCAAAAAACAATCCAGTTCAAGATCTCGTTATAATATATACGTGTACAAAATTTCAGGTCAATATCTTAAACCGTTCCGGAGAAAGCGTGCGGACAAAAAAAGTTACAGACAGACCGACAGACCGACAGACAGAAATTTTTTTTTCGCTCAAATTTAAAATCTCGACGTTTCATGACATTCTAAACCTATTTCACGAATAAAAATTTTTGAAATTTTTTTTGCGATTACTATACTTCCAATCCACTACGTGGATGTGGAAGTAAAATAAGGAAATTACCAGTCTGGGGACTTTTAAGTGGCGGGCTCTCTATAGGCACATAAAGATCGGTCGAGAAATGAAAATTGAAATTTTTCAAATTTTGAATTTATTGTGTAGAATGGCTCTCTAAAGCATAGTCCATAGTTTGTGATCGAACGACATTCATCCTTATTGACGTTATAGCTGGAAAATGTACCAGATGGTGAATGTTCGCCAAAATAAAAACATTTTTTTTTTAAACACCTACTAAGTATTCCTGAAAGAAAAATCCTCTGCGCCCAATAGTGTGGATATTCTTTCTCAATGAAGTCGTTCATTGTTAATATGCACTCAGTTGATCAGGCAGTTGTTGAGGGCTGTGGTCTACATGCCCAACTTCTCATTTATCCATAAGCATCACGTTGAGATGAATACAGTGAACAGCAAACAGCATTTGTCATTTTTATTATTATTATATTTTACTAGATCTGATATTAATTACACAAATCGATATACGTAAGTCTCGTCTAACAATATTAGCATAATGCCAAAATTTATTAAATAACAGACGTCGCGCTAAGGACCACCCGAGACAACTCTCTGGAGAGAGTAAGTGGAATTTAAACGTTGTTAAGCTATTATTATTAATGTAGTAGTCTACACCCTGACACTAGTTATTCTGTGTTCCAGCTTCTTGTTTAAGTTGTGCGTAAACCACGGCGAAATTATGTTATCGCTGATACGAAGATCATTTATAACTAGTACATGCTTTTACAAGATGGTTAAAAAATTACATCTAGTCAAATATTAAATATTGTGACAAAATGTCGAGAAAAGATATCTGACTGATACCAAGTATGCATCGAATATTCATGAAGTCAACCTCCGTGAAAGTTTTAGCTTTTATCACGTAAGGCACTGGACATGTTAATTTCTTTTTGTTTCATTTTGAGAGGATGTTTTTCCACAGGACTGCATTTTTTGAAATGAAGTAAGTTGGATCAAATGAGTCCAATATGAATTTTTGTATTATTTTAACTGTTTCTTTCCTGAACGTAGATACTATATTAACACACATAATAGCAAAAAATGGGTAAATGATGCAGTTAGATCATCTAATATCCTGATTTGACTTCTGTTTACAATGAGGCACGAAGGGCGCACAACAATCTTATCAATAACACAAAAAAAGACTATTTTCAAAATAAAATTATTAATTCAAATAATCCCACACAAGCTGCATGGAAAACAATTTCTGAATTATCAAATAAAAATAAAAAACATAATAACTTTCAAATACACTATGAAGATAATACCATTCAAAATCCGGAAGCAGTTGCCTCATTATTTAATGATTTATAAACACACCAATAAATATTGCTAACAAAATACCAGTTACTGATAATACCTATTTTCCTACAAAACCTAAAGTTATCGAACATACATTGTTTCTAAGACCATTTACTGAAGAAGAAAAATAAAAGGTCGTCTGGATGAGACGATGTACCCGGCTTTTTAATTAAGAAAGTCCTAAAATTACTGGTGACACCATTTACTTATCTGGTAAATATGTCTTTTAAAACGGGAACGTTTCCAGAATCCTTAAAAGTGGGTAAAGCAGTACCAATTTTTAAGAAAAATGATCCTCAATCTTTAGAGAATTATAGGCCAGTAACAATCCCATTTAGTTTCTCTAAATTACTTGAATATTGTTATCTTGACCGTTTGTTAAATTTTTTAACTAAATTTAAAATTTTATCCGAGAAACAACATGGTTTTCGTTGTGGAAAATCCACTATAACAGCTATATCTACATTTTATAACCACATAATTCAATATATTGAGGCAGGGGAATGCCCTGTTGGAATATTTTTTGATTCCAGCAGGGCATTTGACTATGTCAGTCATGCAAAATTGTTAACTGTACTATATGACTATGGGATTAGAGGACAACCACTAAACTGGATTAATGCATTTTTAACCAATCGTCGACAGTATGTGAGTATACAACATGTTAGTGAAAATATGGTATACAGAGCCAATTCTGAATGTTCTTTATTAAGTATGGGAGTTCCACAGGGATCAATATTGGGCCCAGTGTTATTCATATTATATATTAATGAGCTCGATTGGGTTTTATGTAATAACTAGAATGGGCTATCGCCCATTCTAGCTCCTCCGGAGGGGTGACAGCTAAAGCTGTCAATGCGAGTGCTCCGCACTCGATTAGGTAACGCTTGAATCATTGTAGAAAGCTTGAATCAATGTAGAAAGCTTGGTTTTCAGTTTCGATTTCAGATTCGTCATCAGCGACCTGAAAAACATCTAGGTACCGATTTTCAGTCGAATCGGTCCATAAATGACACATGTTGTCAGCCATTTTGTTTGCCGCCATATTGAATTTTGTAAATCTGATGTTATATTCGTTATTAGCTATACTAATAACCTGTACGTACCGAGTTTCATTTGAATCGGACGGTAAATAAAAAAGTTACAATAAATGGCTATGGGGACGCCACCATTTTGAATTCTTTAGCGACGGCGACAGATTCGTGATCTGTAGCCTCGATAACACTCACATACCTATTTTTGGACGAATGCCGCCTTAAATAACGGATCGTGTCCCGCAATTTGTGCCGCCATTTTGAATTTTTCATTTCCGTAGACATGATCGTTATCGGCTACTCTAATTACCTCTAAATACCGAGTTTCAGCCGAATCGGTTGGCAAATAAGAAAGTTACAGTATAATAGGCCATGGGGACGCCGCCATTTTGAATTTTTCAATTTCGACGTCATATCCACAATCAGCTACTTCAGTAACTTCATCATACCGAGTTTAATCGGAATCGGAGAGTAAATAAGAGAGTTACAGTAAGAGATGGATATTAGGCTGTGGAGACGCCGCCATTTTGAATTTTTGAGTTACGATTAGATATTCGGGATCTGTGACCTCGATAACACATAGGTACTTATTTTCAGACGAATGGCACCGTAAATGGCAAAATATGTCCCGCAACTCGGCCGCCATTTTGAATTTTTCAAATTCGACGTCATATTCACAATCAGCTACTTCGGTAACTTCAACATACCGAGTTTCATTCGAATCGGTTGGAAAATAAGAATGTTATAGTAAGTAATGGATATTAGGCTATGGAAACGCCGCCATTTTGAATTTTTGAGTTACGATTAGATATTCGTGATCTTTGACCTCGATAACACATACATACTTATTTTCAGACGAATGGCACTGTAAATGACAAAATGTGTCCAGCAGCTCCGCCGCCATTTTGAATTTTTCAATTTCGATTTCTGATTCCTATTCGGCGACTTCAAAAACCCCCACATACCGATTTTGAGCGGTGTGACGCCATAATCGACAAAAATCGTCCGCCATTTTGAATTTTGCCTTTCTGACGTCATATTCGTGATCAGCGTGGTCGATAATCCCCGGGTACCAAATTTCAGGCCAATCGGACGACAAATAGATTTAATTGCGATTTTTCTATGAATTTGGCTCACCCTATATAGATTTATTTTGCTCACCCATACCGTTGACATTCTATCGATTTTTATTTAATGTTTATCATTTATTTCAGTGAACTGCATTGCCGGTCGAAATTTGTCTCGCAAGCGAAAACATGGACTTTTGAAACGGCGATATTTCAGGAAATAATGGGAGTGGAGAGGCTTTCTAGGTCTCGAATTAATCGGAAAGGACGATATTTTGTTGTGATAATGGAGTGTGCGGGCCAAATCAGAAATTCGGCCCGGCACGGGCGTGTGAAAGTTGGGTTTTTTGTGAGAAAGTGAAAAACATCTACGTACAAATAAATTCATAATTAAGCAATTACTTGGAATAGAAGCTCGTTCTGTGTCTCGATGGAAAGGGGGAGCTTTGCCCTTTCCCGTGATACCAAATTGTATAGGGAAAATCGAAAATTCGGCCTCGCAGGGGCGAGACAAACGTGACAAATTTGAGTGTGTTAAAACGTAACCTAGAAAATTGTAAAACATGAAATCTTAAAACGCTCATATTTTAGTTAATACTGGACATAGAGGCTCGATCTTGGTCTCTATTTGAACACGAAGATTCGCATATTATTCGTGCAGTACGTGCCCAGGGTTAATTAAAAAATTTAGTGTAGTTCTGTGCGAAATAAGAATGGATATTTTCGTAAAAATGGAAAACCGTAAGTACTTTAAAAATCCATAAGTAAATAAATATCGGGAGTGAAACGGCGTGCGACGTCTCTCTGGAAAGCAGAAGAACGTAGCTTTCCGGCGATACCAAGTTCGAGGGGAAAAATGGAAAATTAGGCCCGCGGCGAGCGCGACAAAAGTAGCTTTTCTGGGATCTTTTAAATTTAAAATATAACATAATTTCGAAAAATTCTTCCACTTTGACTGCCCGTATCTCGTTAATTTTTGAAGCTGGAAAAAAACAAAAAAAACGACTTTTAGATAATTCATTTTTGTACATTTTCGTTAGGGCGAAGTATTTTGCTCTAGGAGGCCCCGTTTAGAAGTTATGGAGGTTTAAAGGTAAAAATGTCAAATTTTTCGCCTTTTTGCACCGCCGCACCTTTCGGCCGCTATCTCCGAAACGAAGAGTCGTGGGAAATTTTTGAAGGTACCGGAGGAAGCGGAAAGAAACGCTCTTGTCCTTTGAGATTTTTTTATTTTGAGCTAGCTCCGACCGTTTTCGAGTTATAGGCGAAAAACCGAAAAAATGAGACGCGCTTCGGAGCCGAAACAGTGCAAAAACGTGCAATCTTAAAACGTCCGTATTTTTCGAAATACATATTTTGGAGAGCCGTAAGGCATCGCGGCGGAACGGGGAGAGATTCTAGTTATAGCTAGCCGCAAACTGCGAGGTCGAAATCGAAAATTAAGCCCGGCAGGAGCGAAAGGAAATCGTACATTTTTGACGTTTACGAAATACCAAATCGCCTTCCCCTATTTTCTCTTTTACCCCTCGACTCCTCATTCCCCAAAAAAGCAGGCGAGAGAGATAGGTGACTTTCATCCGATCGTAACGGAAAAACCCGGAAAAATACCGGAACCGAGTATAGCCTAAGCACTGTAGGATTCCGTCCCGAACACTTTCGAGCCGGGCACGGACCGGCGAAACGAAGCGCGTCTCGACGGCATGTACCTTAAGATCGCAAAGAGGAAGGGGCTCGCACCAACTGCTCTTTAATATTATGCCTAGAATGGGCTATCGCCCATTCTAGCTCCTCCGGAGGGGTGACAGCTAAAGCTGTCAATGCGAGTGCTCCGCACTCGATTAGGTAACGCTTGAATCATTGTAGAAAGCTCGAATCAATGTAGAAAGCTTGATTTTTAGTTTAGATTTCAGATTCGTCATCAGCTACCTGAAAAACACCTAGGTATCGATTTTCAGTCGAATCGGTCCATAAATGACATATGTTGTCAGCCATTTTGGTTGCAGCCGTGTTGAATTTTGTAAATCTGATGTTATATTCGTTATTAGCTACACTAATAACCTGTACATACCGAGTTTCATTTCAATCGGACTGTAAATAAAAAAGTTAGAATAAATGGCTACGGGGACGCCACCATTTTGAATTCTTTAGCGACGGTCACAGATTCGTGATCTGTAGCCTTGATAACACTCACATACCTATTTTTGGACGAATTCCACCTTAAATAACGGATAGTGTCCTGCAATTTGTGCCGCCATTTTGAATTTTTCAATTCCGTAGACATGATCGTTATCAGCTACCCTAATTACCTCTAAATACCGAGTTTCAGCCGAATCGGTTGGCAAATAAGAAAGTTACAGTATAATAGGCCATGGGGACGCCGCCATTTTGAATTTTTCAATTTCGATGTCATATTCACAATCAGCTACTTCAGTAACTTCATCATACCGAGTTTAATTGGAATTGGAGGGTAAATAAGAGAGTTACAGAAAAGATGGATATTAGGCTGTGGAGACGCCGCCATTTTGAATTTTTGAGTTACGATTAGATATTCGGGATCTGTGACCTCGATAACACATAGGTACTTATTTTCAGACGAATGGCACCGTAAATGGTAAAATATGTCCCGCAACTCGGCCGCCATCTTGAATTTTTCAATTTTGATTCCGGATTCGTAATCGGCGACCTCGAAAACCCCCAAACACCGACTTTGAGCGTTGTGAGACAAAAAATGACCTAAGTCGCCGGCCATTTTGGCGCCGCCATTTTGAATTTTTAAATTTCAATGTCATATTCGTGATCACCGAGGTCGACAATCTCCGGGTACCAAATTTCAGGCCAATCGGACGACAAATAGATTTAATTGCGATTTTTCTATGAATTTGGCTCACCCTATATAGATTTATTTTGCTCACCCATACCGTTGACATTCTATTGATTTTTATTTAATGTTTATCATTTATTTCAGTGAACTGCATTGCCGGTCGAAATTTGTCTCGCAAGCGAAAACATGGACTTTTGAAACGGCGATATTTCAGGAAATAATGGGAGTGGAGAGGCTTTCTAGGTCTCGAATTAATCGGAAAGGACGATATTTTGTTGTGATAGTGGAGTGTGCGGGCCAAATCGGAAATTCGGCCCGGCACGGGCGTGTGAATGTTGGGTTTTTTGTGAGAAAGTGAAAAACATCTACGTACAAATAAATTCATAATTAAGCAATTACTTGGAGTAGAAGATCGTTCTGTGTCTCGATGGAAAGGGGGAGCTTGGCCCTTTCCCGTGATACCAAATTGTATAGGGAAAATCGAAAATTCGGCCTCGCAGGGGCGAGACAAACGTGACAAATTTGACTGTGTTAAAACGTAACCTAGAAAATTGTAAAACATGAAATCTTAAAACGCTCATATTTCAGTTAATACTGGACATAGAGGCTCGATCTTGGTCTCTATTCGAACACGAAGATTCGCATTTTATTCGTGCAGTACGTGCCCTGGGTTAATTAAAAAATTTAGTGTAGTTCTGTGCGAAATAAAAATGGATATTTTCGTAAAAATCGAAAACCGTAAGTACTTTAAAAATACATAAGTGAATAAAAATCGGGAGTGGAACGGCGTTCGACGTCTCTCTGGAAAAAAGAGGAACGTAGCTTTCCGGCGATACCAAGTTTGACCGGAAAAATGGAAAATTAGGCCCGCGGCGAGCGCGACAAAATTAGCTTTTCCGGGATATTTTAAATTTAAAATATCACATAATTTCGAAAAATTCTTCCACTTTGACCGCCCGTATCTCGTTAATTTTTGAAGCTGGAAAAAAACAAAAAAAACGACTTTTAGATAATTCATTTTTCTACATTTTCGTTAGGGCGAAGTATTTTGCTCTAGGAGGCCCCGTTTAGAAGATATGGAGGTTTAAAGGTAAAAACGTCAAATTTTTCGCCTTTTTGCACCGCCGCACCTTTCGGCCGATATCTCCGAAACGAAGAGTCGTATGAAATTTTTGAAGATACCGGAGGAAGCGGAAAGAAACGCTCTTGTCCTATGAGATTTTTTTATTTTGAGCTAGCTCCAGCCGTTTTCGAGTTATAGGCGAAAAACCGAAAAAATTAGTTTCGCTTCGGATCCGAAACAGTGCAAAAACCTGTAATCCTAAAACGTTCATATTTTTCGAAATACATATTTTGGAGCGCCGACCGGCGTCGCGGCGGAAAGGTCAGAGATTCTAGATGTAGCTAGCCGCAAACTGCGAGGTCGAAATCGAAAATCGAGCCCGACAGGAACGAAAAGAAATCGTACATTTTTGACGTTTACGAAATACGAAAACGCCTTCCCCTATTTTCTCTCTTCTCCTCGGCTCCTCATTCCCAAAAAAAGCAGGCGAGAGAGATGGCGGACTTTTACTCGTTAATAACTAAAGAACCACGAAAAATACCCGCCCCGGATACGGCCTAAGCGACGTAAAATTCGGCGGCGAATCGAAAGACGCCGGACCCGCGCCGAAAAACCTCCTCCCCGGAAAGGAGTTCGTAGATCAAAATGGCAATTTTAGAGGGGTACATACCAACTCCCTTTTAATACAACACGGCCTCGCGCCGGCCGCGTTGATTTCTTTTCAATGTATGCCGATGATCTTTCTATGATTATTTCAGATCCTATGCATAATGTGTTAGAAAGTAAATGTAATAATGTTGTAGAAAAGGTATCTACGTTTTTCAGTCAACATCAGTTGTACTTCAATGCAGATAAAACTCAGTTAACTCTGTTTCATAATAGACAGAAAAAATGCGAGTCTATTTCATTTCAGGTCAATGAATCGATTATAACGAGTACCCATGAGAGTATAAATTTTTTGGGTTTACATATCGACGAGTGCCTGACTTGGAAATCACATTGTGAACATCTAATTTCCAAGCTAGCATCAATTTCATTTTTATTTAATAATATTAAAACCGTGCTTACCAGGGAGCAATTAGTTAATTTATACTATGCCCAAGTGGAATCTAGATTAAGATATGGTGTCTATTTCTGGGGAACTCCACTCTATCACAGAATGTTTTCATTGCTCAAAAACGGATGATGCGTTGTATAGCTCGTGTTTCTAGTACCCACTCTTGCAAAGAGATCTTTAGAGAATATAATATATTAACTTTACCATGCTTATACATTTTCGAAATGTGTGTTTATGCTTATCGAAACAAGAATATGTTTACTGCGAATAAAAATATTCATAATGCAAATACGCGTAACATGGATGAGTTTAGAATACCTTATGCGAGACTTAATTTAACCTATCATTCTCCAAATTACATGGCACCAAAATTGTTTAATAACTTACCCTCAGAATGTAAAGTCGCTAGAAACTTACTGAATTTTAAAACAAGGTTAAAATTGTTTTTGGCTGTCCAAATGTTTTTACACTGTATGCGATTTTTTACCTAGTTTTTAAGGTATATGTTATACTTGACTATTCCTATACAATTGTAATGTTGTCTTTATGGAAAATAAATTATTATTATTATTATTATAAGGACAGGTTTCCATTTGGGAACTCAATTCTGGGACACCATGTATAATATCATCGATGAATAAATTTAGTAATACCTTTCCTTTTCAAAAGTTAATGGACAACACGTAAGAAAGGTAAAAATCTATTTTTAACATAACGCCGAGATCAAATATCTAAATAAGAGAATATGTATGTGTAACGGAATCTGATGACCTGAAAATATCGAAAACCGATTATAAAACTCCATTTGAAAATGTCGAAGAGAGGAATGATAAATATATTTCTTAAACGTGACATAGTGTGTAAGATACCCGTGATGTCGCCCTGAGAATGGATGCACAAAGGCGGCAAGCGTGAGTTAAATATTCCGCCCACCAGAAAAATCAGAATTACGATTTTCAAGCTGGAAATGATAACACAGGTACATAAGAAAGAAAAGAAAATGTGCGTTACCAAAAGCACGACCTATATGATATGTAGTATTCATATACCATAGTCAAAATCTGCAGTTATTCAAATTTTCTGCTTGCCAATGTTTCTTTTTAGTCGAGTCACTGTATCGAAATTTTTAAAAAACCCAAAAAATGTCTAATACTTTACCGATTTTTTTTTAAACTTTGGTAATATCTTCTTGGGGTCCATAAATCGAAATGTTAAGAGTTTTTTTTGTCGGTCGAAGCTCCGACATTGTTAAATAAACAAATTAAGTTAACAATTGAATAACTTCCTGAATTATTATTCAAAAGTATTTGTTTATTAACAAAAAATGTATTAAGATACAAAAATCCGCGCGCATTTCCAAATAAACGATGATCTTTAAATTCCTATAGAGTAGCGGCAGAATGACTACTAGCGCTTCAGTGGAGCATTTCCGAATTACTTCCTGTGGCTTTTATATTTATGTGTAGGTATGCATCGATTTGTTTTTTTTCCGATTTTACAAAAATTTAATAATTGTTTGTTGCCGCGACTGTCATATACAGTAAGTACAAACAATTCCGTAGTGAGCAAATGTAATGTTCGAGTGAATATTATTTTTTTGTTATGTTAAAACATTTTTTTGCGCAGGTGAGATGACATTTCATTTTTTGTAATATATTGTATGTGACTAAACAATTAACTATTAATACTCAATGCAAATTTGCCGTTGTTTAGAGTTTAACATTGACTCTTCTGTCGGGCCCTTCTTTGAGTAACAAGATGGAAAAATTGATTTCGCGAAACTAGGGCTTAATGGATTTTTGTATTATCTATAAAATGTGCAAATCTTTGAGCACTTATTCGGTTGCCATAAGGATCCGCCTGAGCTATAAAATTAATTAACAAAATTAGTATTTTCTCAGAATATTTTGAATTGTTAACTACACATATATTGTATTTCATGCTTTGATCCACTTTTCCCTGCTCCAATTTATACAGACTTGTTAAAGGAGATTTTCATTTCAGAAAAATTGCCCGATTTTTGTTGAAACGTGTTCAGAAAGGTGTGAAGAACAAAATATCAAAATGCAACCGCGGGAAATTATGCAGCATTTCCAGCGTGAACGGACGGCCGACGTAGCGCGAGTTGGAGCGTTAATTAACAAATTACTGCACATATTATATATGTTTCTTTCATGAAATTTTGTGTTTTTGTTAGTTCTTTCATGCAAATTTAATTCAAGAAGTTATTCATGAAGTATCGTATTGCACCCAAATTGTTTAATAAAGAATTTTCCACACTATTTCTCGCGGTGGCATTTTGCTTTTTTGTTCTCCACATCTTTGTGAACACATTCCAACAAAAATCATCGATCGAGGAACTTTGCCGAAGTTTGGGTCCTTTTTGTCTAATTTGACTCCCCTATGTGGGAAATGAATAAAATTTTATATTTTTAGTATTATTCGATCTATTTCCACAGTTAACCACGCAACAAACATCTCCGCATTTTTTCATGATATTAGCCGGAGATTATGTTACACAATAACAAACACTAAACTGCTGATTTTGACAATGTCAATTGTAGCTGCGGCGTTCCCAACACTTCCCACTTTGGTGGCATTAAAGTAAACCCAGATCTTTGCGCGTTTTTAAAAAGCTTATAATAAAACATTTATTAAAAACAAAGATTCTCCTATTCACGTACGTGTAAACGACATAGGAATTAACATTCTACTTGGCCACTGCGAGCGCTAGCTGTCATGTACAGATAAGCTCCGCCTTTCTGCCAGTAGTCTATACGAAGTATAACATATTATTATCGGCATATATTTGTGAATCTTATAGATACATCGTATGTAGGTACACACCAAAAATAGAATTCCACATATACCACATATTCTAGGAAATATATATAAAAAAAATTTCGTTGGAAAAGTGAACTTAAATAATTAAAGAACTCAACGTGATTTTGGACTATAACAACAACAAATGATAAAAATCGGCTAGAAACCAAGAATACTCGAAGGTGCATTTATAAGAAATATTTTATTTTTTGTTTCACTCAAAAAATCGAATCCGTTTTCCAGAAATGAAAAAATAACGGAGCAGTTTTCCAGCTGTACGCTGGTGGGATGGGTGCTTGTGAGGGGTCGCATTTGAAAACAATTACACGTATTGGCTCCAAACAAAAAGCAGTCGAATGGTACGTTTATTGGCATCATTTTACATTTTATTTCATTAAAAAATTCGAAACCGTTTTCTAGATATTGAAAAAACAGAACAATTTTCCGACCTCACGCCGGTGGGATAGGTGCTTGTGAAGGGTCACATTGGAAAATACTTATAGATATCGATTTCAAACAAAAAACAATCTAAAGGTATGTTTATTGGCTTAACTTTGCATTTTATTTCATTCAAAAATTCTAAACCGTTCTCCAGAAATGAAAAAAAAAAAAACGGAGCGAATTTCCGACCATACGCTCGCGGAGTAGATGCTTATTAATAACGGCCTTTGAATACAATAACTGATTTGGACTCCAAACCAATAACATTTGAAACGTACGTTAAGCATGGTCATATTTAACATTTTGTTATATTAAAAAATTCGGTTTCTCTGAGAGTTATCATTTTTTAGAATGACAGATTTACAAAAATATTGAAATAACGAACGATATTTCGGCCATGTTGAATCCGCCGTTTTCAATTCTGACTTTTCCATGTTAATTTAATAATTTGCGACCTCAGAAGCTTTTCTGGAAATTTTCCGATACAATAGGCGGGTTCGGTCATAAAAGAAAAAAACATTTTTCTTGGCAGATGTGAAGTTAAATAGTCAACAAAACACGTATGTGCAAAAAAAATGAGAAAAAAAATTGCAGCGCCTGCAATTGCCAAATTAAAATTCCGTGATAATGGTGGAGCCCACAACGGAATTGACGTCAGTGGCCTGATAAAAGCTCCGGCTCCACCATACGCGCACGTATCCCGCATAGCGCAAGCAGCGAATCACTATAATATTAAAATTTTGTAATTTAAATATACAGGAAAAATTATGCTTTTTAATGTTTCAAAAAGTTTTATCAAAACTCTACACGTGTTTCGGCTTATTAGGCCTTTATCAAGAGTACAAGATAATACTGATATTATCTTGTACTCTTGATAAAGGCCTAATAAGCCGAAACACGTGTAGAGTTTTAATAAAACTTTTTGACACATTAAAAAGCATAATTTTTCCTGTATATTTAAATTATTGAAGAATGTTTCACAAGGAACCAACCGTAGAATCAACCCAATGTATTAAAATTTTGTGACATTTATCGGTGGTGTTTCTTAAAGTCCTAGTCGTACAATGCAACCGGGGGAACAGAAAGCCGATTCCCGAAACTTACCACATTTAAATGTGCAGATTGTGGCATATCTTTTATTTGTATTGTATTTGTATTTATTATTTAGTGAAGTTTCGGTAAAGTTTAAACAAACTAACGTTTGAATACGTATATCAAACAAACAATCTGCTAGACAGGTAACTTTCACCGTTTGTCTGTAAACTATTTTGTTTCCTGACAATAAATTACTATTATTTATTTATTTATGTATTTATTTATATTTGTTAGAATGAAAATACGCAAAGGTACAAGCAACTGACAAATATATATATCGACGCTTTCACGCTCCGACGTCTATAAGTTTACCCTGTATTTACTAGATATAAAAATAAAAAACGCCGCATGTACAAAGCAGATTTAATGGAACCGCCGGCGTCGCAGGGACTCGATTGATGGGGAATTTTGTATGACAAGTAAATATGAGGTAAACTATGCCGATTTCAGACTTTAAACTTATGTGAAAAGCATTAATTGCTAACAGTAGGTATATTATATATTATATAGTGTGAGCTGCAAAAGCCCTTTGAATAATTGCAAATAAATTTACACTACGTACCCACTTTTTACAGATCAGGAAGAGAAGATTAAGGAGAGCGCTCAGCGCTGTCGGGCCACTGACGTCACCGCAGTAGCCTCACGCAAACAAAAACTTGTTTGCTTACCTAATTACAACTACAACTGATAGGTAGGTGGTGTGTGTAACATTATACAACTGCCGCGCCGTATCGCAAAGAACACATCAATCATGATAAAGTGGCGTTATGGATTACTGACCTTTGGAAGTTATTTGTTGAAGGACTGGCTAAGTACTTCAATTGTCTAACACTGCACTCGGCAGGGGTGTGCTCAGATCCCCGTGTAAGTTGCATCTTAACCTAACTCACATTTAGGCTAGTGCTCAAATTGAATTAATCTGAAAATATTTCCAAATGGCCATTTTTCGTCCAACTCAAAACATTTAAAAAACTTTGAGAAGTTCAAAGTGTGTCGAGTTCGGTGACAGACGCGTGTTTGGTAGCGCCTACAAGCTCTCGAGGTAAAGCGGAATAAAACGGCAACAAAACGTACGAAATTGCATGGAATTAAAAGGTAAACAATTCTATATTGACTGCCTGGCTATTTCATATAGTTGATATTTGATTAAATTATGTTGGTTGATATAGCAACAAAAAAGCGTATATAAACAACCCGAGAAAGTGTAAGAGTAGCTTATTAGGCTTTTTTTTGAAAATCGACCCCCTTTTTCCATTTTAGAATCGGGCGCCTCTGAATAAACTCAAATGTGGTTATTGTTAATAACTTTTGCAACCAAAACCTAGGGAAATTTTCTGAACATTACAGTTACTAAAAAAATTATTTTACAGCGAAAAAACCAGTTTCGATTTTTTGTGGAATTGTTTGACCCATGCTAAAAATTCAAACTCAGCTAAATAGTCGAGTCGCTTTATCGAAATTTTTAAAAAACCCAAAAAATGTTCAATACTTTACCGATTTTTCTGAAACTTTGGAAATATCTTCTTGGGTCCATAAATCGAAAAGTTAAGAGTTTTTTTTGTCGGTCAAACCTCCGACATTGTTAAATAAACAAATTAAGTTAACAATTGAATAACTTCCTGAATAATTATTCAAAATGGCTGAAATTATTTTTTTAGGAGGGTTTTGGGGGTCACTGATTACGAATTTTATATTAAAGAGTTCAAATTCAAAATGGTGGAATCAGAATGGCGCATATGTTAATTATTTCATACATTTTTAACTCACAATTAAATAACTGCTAGAAAAATAACTGAAAATGGCTGAAACTTTTTTTAGAGGTGTGTCAGAGGTCGCTAATTACGAATTTGATATCAAAGAGTCCAAAATCAAAATGGAAAATTCAATATGGCGGTTGTGACACTAATTGTTTGGATATTCTCTGTGAATGTTCATAATAGGCGGGTTCGGTAATTTTCGATTTTTTCTTAAATCGATAGAAACTATAGAAAAAAACAACCATATAAAATTTAAAAATTAAATGTTCAAAAATAAAGGTTTTATTGATACTTGAAAATCTTCCCATCGCCGCAAAGCTAGAAACGTACCTGTGCGTGAGGCTACTGCGGTGACGTCAGTGGCCCGACAGCGCTGAGCGCTCTCCTTAATCTTCTCTTCCTGATCTGTAAAAAGTGGGTACGTAGTGTAAATTTATTTGCAATTATTCAAAGGGCTTTTGCAGCTCACACTATATAATATATAATATACCTACTGTTAGCAATTAATGCTTTTCACATAAGTTTAAAGTCTGAAATCGGCATAGTTTACCTCATATTTACTTGTCATACAAAATTCCCCATCAATCGAGTCCCTGCGACGCCGGCGGTTCCATTAAATCTGCTTTGTACATGCGGCGTTTTTTATTTTTATATCTAGTAAATACAGGGTAAACTTATAGACGTCGGAGCGTGAAAGCGTCGATATATATATTTGTCAGTTGCTTGTACCTTTGCGTATTTTCATTCTAACAAATATAAATAAATACATAAATAAATAAATAATAGTAATTTATTGTCAGGAAACAAAATAGTTTACAGACAAACGGTGAAAGTTACCTGTCTAGCAGATTGTTTGTTTGATATACGTATTCAAACGTTAGTTTGTTTAAACTTTACCGAAACTTCACTAAATAATAAATACAAATACAATACAAATAAAAGATATGCCACAATCTGCACATTTAAATGTGGTAAGTTTCGGGAATCGGCTTTCTGTTCCCCCGGTTGCATTGTACGACTAGGACTTTAAGAAACACCACCGATAAATGTCACAAAATTTTAATACATTGGGTTGATTCTACGGTTGGTTCCTTGTGAAACATTCTTCAATAATTTAAATATACAGGAAAAATTATGCTTTTTAATGTGTCAAAAAGTTTTATTAAAACTCTACACGTGTTTCGGCTTATTAGGCCTTTATCAAGAGTACAAGATAATATCAGTATTATCTTGTACTCTTGATAAAGGCCTAATAAGCCGAAACACGTGTAGAGTTTTGATAAAACTTTTTGAAACATTAAAAAGCATAATTTTTCCTGTATATTTAAATTACAAAATTTTAATATTATAGTGATTCGCTGCTTGCGCTATGCGGGATACGTGCGCGTATGGTGGAGCCGGAGCTTTTATCAGGCCACTGACGTCAATTCCGTTGTGGGCTCCACCATTATCACGGAATTTTAATTTGGCAATTGCAGGCGCTGCAATTTTTTTTCTCATTTTTTTTGCACATACGTGTTTTGTTGACTATTTAACTTCACATCTGCCAAGAAAAATGTTTTTTTCTTTTATGACCGAACCCGCCTATTGTATCGGAAAATTTCCAGAAAAGCTTCTGAGGTCGCAAATTATTAAATTAACATGGAAAAGTCAGAATTGAAAACGGCGGATTCAACATGGCCGAAATATCGTTCGTTATTTCAATATTTTTGTAAATCTGTCATTCTAAAAAATGATAACTCTCAGAGAAACCGAATTTTTTAATATAACAAAATGTTAAATATGACCATGCTTAACGTACGTTTCAAATGTTATTGGTTTGGAGTCCAAATCAGTTATTGTATTCAAAGGCCGTTATTAATAAGCATCTACTCCGCGAGCGTATGGTCGGAAATTCGCTCCGTTTTTTTTTTTTTCATTTCTGGAGAACGGTTTAGAATTTTTGAATGAAATAAAATGCAAAGTTAAGCCAATAAACATACCTTTAGATTGTTTTTTGTTTGAAATCGATATCTATAAGTATTTTCCAATGTGACCCTTCACAAGCACCTATCCCACCGGCGTGAGGTCGGAAAATTGTTCTGTTTTTTCAATATCTAGAAAACGGTTTCGAATTTTTTAATGAAATAAAATGTAAAATGATGCCAATAAACGTACCATTCGACTGCTTTTTGTTTGGAGCCAATACGTGTAATTGTTTTCAAATGCGACCCCTCACAAGCACCCATCCCACCAGCGTACAGCTGGAAAACTGCTCCGTTATTTTTTCATTTCTGGAAAACGGATTCGATTTTTTGAGTGAAACAAAAAATAAAATATTTCTTATAAATGCACCTTCGAGTATTCTTGGTTTCTAGCCGATTTTTATCATTTGTTGTTGTTATAGTCCAAAATCACGTTGAGTTCTTTAATTATTTAAGTTCACTTTTCCAACGAAATTTTTTTTATATATATTTCCTAGAATATGTGGTATATGTGGAATTCTATTTTTGGTGTGTACCTACATACGATGTATCTATAAGATTCACAAATATATGCCGATAATAATATGTTATACTTCGTATAGACTACTGGCAGAAAGGCGGAGCTTATCTGTACATGACAGCTAGCGCTCGCAGTGGCCAAGTAGAATGTTAATTCCTATGTCGTTTACACGTACGTGAATAGGAGAATCTTTGTTTTTAATAAATGTTTTATTATAAGCTTTTTAAAAACGCGCAAAGATCTGGGTTTACTTTAATGCCACCAAAGTGGGAAGTGTTGGGAACGCCGCAGCTACAATTGACATTGTCAAAATCAGCAGTTTAGTGTTTGTTATTGTGTAACATAATCTCCGGCTAATATCATGAAAAAATGCGGAGATGTTTGTTGCGTGGTTAACTGTGGAAATAGATCGAATAATACTAAAAATATAAAATTTTATTCATTTCCCACATAGGGGAGTCAAATTAGACAAAAAGGACCCAAACTTCGGCAAAGTTCCTCGATCGATGATTTTTGTTGGAATGTGTTCACAAAGATGTGGAGAACAAAAAAGCAAAATGCCACCGCGAGAAATAGTGTGGAAAATTCTTTATTAAACAATTTGGGTGCAATACGATACTTCATGAATAACTTCTTGAATTAAATTTGCATGAAAGAACTAACAAAAACACAAAATTTCATGAAAGAAACATATATAATATGTGCAGTAATTTGTTAATTAACGCTCCAACTCGCGCTACGTCGGCCGTCCGTTCACGCTGGAAATGCTGCATAATTTCCCGCGGTTGCATTTTGATATTTTGTTCTTCACACCTTTCTGAACACGTTTCAACAAAAATCGGGCAATTTTTCTGAAATGAAAATCTCCTTTAACAAGTCTGTATAAATTGGAGCAGGGAAAAGTGGATCAAAGCATGAAATACAATATATGTGTAGTTAACAATTCAAAATATTCTGAGAAAATACTAATTTTGTTAATTAATTTTATATGTATAATGTTACACACACCACCTACCTATCAGTTGTAGTTGTAATTAGGTAAGCAAACAAGTTTTTGTTTGCTTACCTAATTACAACTACAGCTTAGACAATAATTTGCACGTTTATTAGATCACGAAGAAACTTGTAGAGAAGCTGTGTTACTTGCTAATTAGTTTACTGTATGTGTTATATGTTAATTTGTTACATTAAGGAGAGGTTCATGTGGTAGTCGATTTAAATAACAGAATCACTTTGTAAATGTCTCATACAACATTATTAATGATTTACCGGTAATTTTAACAAGGCATGTTATCTTAGCTTCTCTTCATTATTACTAATAGTCGCGTCATTTTAGCATGAAAAAACCTGAAAATCTCCAAAACTGAAAATACAGGGTCAATTAACTTCATTTTTGTTGTACAAAGTTCAGAAAGACATTTAGAAAAAGCAGTACATTTTATTTCTTGGCGGAAATGTTTGGTTTCATTTTTTGTCCAATAATAATTGGCCAATTTAATTAAATTAATTGAAAACGTACACAATATGCCATAAAATTAAATAAAAATGGTAACTCGGGGGTTTTTGGGAAATTCAAAATAGCGGAGCGTAAATCAGGCCATCTTCCATAAAACATGGGAATGGATATCTTGGGCTTGAAAAATCTGTGCTCGAGGGTTTTCGAGGTCGCGGATTACGAATCCGAGGTCTCATTTGATAAATTCAGAATGGCGGACCGGAAGTAGTCAATTTCTCAGAAAAAAACTCGTCCTTGGGCTTAAGCTGGTAACTCGGGGGTTTTCGTGGTCACTAATAACGAATCTGATATTCAATTAGATAAAATTCAATATGGCGGACCGGATGTAGAGCCAGATCCTCAGGAAAATCTCGTATTTTTTTCTTTTTTGGGCTGTTATGTATTTTGATTCGTCTACTGTCTAATGGTATATTAACTATTTTAGTTGATTTTATACTTTCGGAGCTACAACGATTTCAAGTATTTCACTTTTCGCGTTTCGTTCGTTTCTTTGTTGGCACCTCGAACCCCTGCGGGAAAGATGTTTCACGTCCAAATGACGCGCGACGGTAGTATTCAAATAGGCCAAGTGACATTATATGCTGTATTGTTTACATAATTTATTTGCTATTATCGATGTAATTACTTTTAGGTCTCAAAAGGACCTTGAAGTTTGTTTAGTTCGACACCCTAAAGAATGTTATAGGTACTACTGGGCCAGAAGTTTTTAATCAATTTTACTGAAGAAAATTTTAATTTCTTTGTCTCCAAAACTTTCTGCTTTGTGCCGTATAAGATGTTTTATTTACCTGATTGCTCTTCACTACAAGTCTTTAATGACACGAAACAAAGTACGCCTTGTATATTTAATTTGTTTTCACTCCTACTCAACTGTTTAATGTTAATACAAAATGAAGTACTTTGATCAAACAACTCCTTAGTAAGCCTACCGTTTAATTTTCATTGTTATTAAACTGAACCCTCTGAAAACTATTCAGACGAAAGTTTTACATTCAAACACCTCCATAAAATCAAATCATATTAGGCCAGGCAACTGAAGGAAAAACAGACAGATTTTTTAGATAAATTAATAGCTGCAATGTTTTTTGCAGAATGGCTTTGGGAGAGGTAATGGGAGAGGCTTCTCTTTTCATTTGCATCATCGTTTTTTATCAACAATTAGAGCGGACAGTCAGTATTCTTAAAATACTGGAAAAGCTATCGGTCCTAGAGGAAACTGAAGAATTTGATTATTTGTGCTTAATTAAAATCCCTACTTTCCAAATTAAAATCGCACCAGCGCGGCGGTAAATCAGTTATTGCAAAAAAACCTGTACCTAATATAGTTATTTTGTAATTGTTGACATAACTTTTTAATTTGTTGTTACAATTTTATGAAACTTCTTAAATACGTGTTTTTATGCTGCAAGATGGGTAAAAAGCACGAACGAGATGTAGTGTCTTACGTAACCAAGTACTAACGACTTGAACGATAAGTCAATAAAATAAATCTTAACATAAGTGGCACAAAATTCAAAAAGAACAAAAGCAACAAACAAAACCAACGAACGGGTAGGTCGCGTCGTGTGAACGTTGTTTACCAAGTATGGACACAAAATGAAATCATTACATGTGAATATTACAAGGGAGAGTATAGCACGCATAATAAGATAATTTGGCCGCGGAGAAGAAAAAACCATGGCGGTGTCCTCTGTCGGTCGCTTTTAACTGCTTTGTCGGCATGCTTTTCGATGACCCCCGTCACGGCCAAATTATCTCTTAGGCTCACCATACTTATTTGCATGAATGTCAGAGTATCACATGCGACAAGACGCGAGGCAATAAAGCCTACCCCCCAAATGCCAGCAGTTCTCAAACTATGTTATTAAGTATTTTGAAAATTTTTGTTTATTTTTTCCTCCAAAACTATGAACTTTAGACCCCATGTTATATAAATTTTTTTTGTCCTGTCGTTCCCTGTCACCAGTTCTTTTTAATGACATGAAACCAATTACACCCTGTATATTAGCGTTATATTAATATACAATTATATGCATAAGAAAGGTGAGACTGCCAAGTACTGCATAACGCACAGACAACCTGGTACCGTGCTTCATCCAATATCTCCACTTCACTAATTTTTTATGGAAAAATCCGTGGCATTAGACAACATTTTTGTGTGAAAATACATACCGTAAATCGGGGTAAATTCGATCATCCTGGAAAAATCGATCACCTTGACAGTTTCAATATGAAAATATTGCTGCC
Organism: Stenurella melanura; assembly: GCA_963583905.1. Taxonomy (NCBI): domain Eukaryota; kingdom Metazoa; phylum Arthropoda; class Insecta; order Coleoptera; family Cerambycidae; genus Stenurella; species Stenurella melanura. The sequence continues at coordinate 116,108,617 of OY757316.1, read as the reverse complement.
ATCTAGGTAAGGGGAGATGAAGCTTCAGAGTGTTTCTAAGTTTTTAATAAACAAGTGCAACAAACTGTTTTAACCAGATATTGTGATACCGTGGATATAAGGTAAGTACATAGTGTTATTCCCCATTATTTTGCGATCTTAAAATCAGCGTAAAATATTATTTTTACACGACCCAACATTTTGCAGGGCGGGTTTTAAGATAAATGGCCTTGTTCACGGAAAATTCGACCATGGGAAGAAACTATGTAAAAAAGATTGGACCTCAGGGATACTTTAAATATACTTCCGAAAATAAAAGAAAAGCTGTGGAATATCGAATATCGAGTTCCATATTCAACCTTGAACGATGCCATCAAAGGTAAACATCCCCTTAAACATGGAAGACCATAGCTTTACATAATGTAGAAGAACGACAATTAGTAGATGTTCTTATGACATATGCCAACTGGGGTTTTCCTTTAACTCACATGGATACAAAAAAAATTATTAAATGTTATTTTGCAAATTTAGGCAGGGTAGAAAAAAGATTCAAAAATAATAAACCTGATGGTGACTGGTTCAGATATTTTATGAAACGTCATCCAGAACTGACCATCAGACTTAGCGAAAATATAAAAAGAGTCCGAGCTGGCGTGTCTTGGAATGCAATAAATGATTATTTTCAGAATTTGGGAACGTGTCTTGATGGAGTGCCTCCATCTAATGTTGTTAATTATGACGAAACAAATTTTACTGATAATCCCGGTGCTGTAAAAGTTGTAGTAAAAAGAGGATGTAAGCACCCAGAAAGGGTGATTGACTGCAGATGGATTCGTATTCCCTCCATACACTGTCTATAAGTCAAAACACATATACCCTATATGGGTTGAACTCTGATAACACCAAACGTCCCCAGGACGTTCACTTAGGTCCTCGTTTGGTCTGAACGTCCCGGGTTTACATGGTACGTCCCAAGGACGTCCGTTTGCTATCGTCCCTAAAACGTTCTGAATAAAACGTTTTGAGGACATCCTGCTAGAGTCTAGTCAAGACAAACCTAAACACATTTGTGAAATAACCTCCAGGAGTGATGTTTTTTTTTTAGCAGATGAGGATATTATTAAAAAAAGGAAATTAAAAACTGTAAAAATGAAATTACCATCCTTAAAAAGTTTTACTAACAAAATTTCTTTTGATAACAAAATATTTTCATATTTCATGGTCCATATAAATTTTGTCAATTTGATTTTTCTGATTTCAGAATTCTTATATTCGTTTCAACTATTTTTTTCATGAGTTTCGGTTATATTACAGCCATTTTCACCGCAATATTTAAGCAGAGCTTACGTAATGTTACTCAGTTGCTGCGAACTGGGAAATTCAATTTGGCAGGCGATTGCGTCACTTTTAACGGCTACAAAAGAAAGTACCAAAAACAGGTAAGTCTATTTAATTGATTTATTAATATATAAGTATTTAGATCGATATTTTATTCTAGATAAATTTGGTGCGGCTTATTTGTAGGTTATAATAAATATACTACCACCCACCTTATTTGGATCTGTTAAAATTCTATGGGAGATCACCTGTGAACCTGAGTATGTAGTTTTTAGTTGTTTATCATGGAGCGAACTTATTCACTTAAAAGAAGATTGTTGGTTAAACATTATAAATACAATACTTCCCTTCGGTATACGAGGGAAGTAAAAATTGAAAAGAAGTACCTACTCATGCAGTGTGTTTAACGAAGTGTTATATATGGTTCGACATCTCTGATGAACAAGTGGAGGTGATGAAACTTTTAATAGGTAATGTTTGATACATCGAGTAATAAAAACATTCGCCAGAAAACATCAACAAACTTGTAAAGTATATTTAGGGATTTCAGTAAACTAATATAAGGAAAAAACTAATAAAGGTACTTTTTGAGGAAAATTTACAAATTTGTAACTTATATATGCCCTATTTGTTATATTTTTCTGAAATTATGCTGTACGTACGTACAAAAACTTTTATACATCATCAATGTTCAACCTAATAAACCTGCTTCTAACCGTAAATCCTAATGCATCTTAACCCATAGCCATTTTCTTTACTTGAATTCTGGAATAATATTGCCAAAAAATATAACGTTAAACTTATAATAATGTTATTAATCTGCGGTAGCATTAGTCAACATATATTTCTGCTTCTCTCGGTCTTTGGTATTATTTGTAGAATCAATCATTCATATAAAGAGGTGTTCTTAAAATTTTTAAAAGAACAAGGGAACCTTTCAAATGCAAAAGTCAGTTAAACAAAAAAAATGTTCACATTTAAACTGTGATTTTTTTTTAAATAGAACACCAAGAAAATTATAACAATTTATTTTAAATATAAACTTGCCATCAAGTGGCATATATTAGTCTTAATGTTTTTTGCCAAGATTTCATCTGAAATGTTAATTTTTCTTTTATTTGCACAGGGGCTGCTGCAGTCGCTAACGCTTCAAAGTCTTGGAAGGATACCGAAATGGCTATTAGATCGTGATTGAAGAGGGCAAAAGAAAGAACAGAGAGGGTGTCAAGAAAGAGGGAATATTAGAAAATAATATAAACTAAGATAATTATAAAAAGACGAAGTGTGCAAAACGTTAAGAAAAGGTGAGATATACAATTATCTTACGTTTTATTGCATACTTGGCTTATTTCTTATAATATTCAATATGACTTAATGTATAATATATAACTATATTATACTGTACTAGGTATTATAATATATAACTTTTAAATCCCATAAAAATTGTATTTTTGACATTTGACACTTGAATTTGTAGAGTAAGAAGTTAATTTAAAAAAAATACAAATGCCATAACTTATTTTTCAATAGCACAATAGAAATAAAATGTTCGCATAAATTTGTCATTTGGTGTTGATAAATAAAAGTACTAAGTTTTAAAATCAATCTAATTGAATAATTTTTCTACATAGTGATTACATATATATTGTCATTTTTTTATCTTTTTGGCTTTTCTAACCACATTTATTCCCTTCGAAATAGAATCCAATCACTGGATTCTATTTCGAAAGAAATGCATGTGGTTAGAAAACCCAAAAAGGAACATAAATACCCTCTGCTGTGAATACACCTTAAAAGTGGTGGAGGGGGAGGTACCTATATGTTTTGAATAGTATGTCCCAACAACGTATTCAGGACGTCCTCTCTAGACCTACATTCGTCCAACATAAGTCCTGGGTGGGACGTCCTCGGGACACCCCGTTTTGCTGACACGGAACGTCCCTCAAACGTCCTCGGTACGTCTTACGTCGGTAGAGTACGTCCTCGGGACGTTTTCATGTCCTGTGAGTACGTTCTTGGGACGTTTTCGGGACGTCCATGTGCTATTAGGGAAGGTGGGCTACCAGGATCTGCTTATAATCGTAATTCCAGTGGATGGTTTGACCTAGTAATGTTTGAAGATTGGTTTAAAACCATAATCTTGCCACACTTAAGACGATTAGAGGGTCCAAAAGTCCTAATAGGAGACATGCTACTGCTCTGCTCGACCCACATATGTCAACTGCTTGACGTAGCATTTTTCCGTCCAGTGACAGGGGAATGGAGGAAAAGATTGACAACATGGAAAACTAAAAATCGTGGTGTTCTTCCAAAAGCAGAGTTTTCCAAAATCTTAAAACTGACTTTGGAAACAGTTGGATATAAAGAATCAAAAATACAATTGCTGGTTTTAAGGCTTGTGAGATATATCTGCTTAATAAAGATCAAGTTCTGTGAAAGATTCCAACAGTCCGAGAAGAACAAATTGCTGAAGGAGCACGGTCATGGACTGAGGCAATAGTTGGACATTTGCAAGAAATTAGAGGATTTTCTCTACTGCGGGTCAGTGGTGTATGTAAGTTGTACAAATTTTAATAGGTTACAGGTTCTCCAGAACAAGATGATGAGAGTAATATTAAGATGCAATAGGTTTACAAGTACTCAACTGATGTTAAATACATTAAACTGGCTTAATATAAAACAGTTTCTTTATTTTCAAACGATGACATTTATTTTTAAAATGACTAGTGACGCTTCTCCAGATTACCTAATACGACAGTTGTTACCTGTTACTGATGTACATCTACGTAATACACGATTGGCTACAAACAGCAACTTTTACGTTAGTAGAACATTTAAGAGCAGTTCAATGAATAGCTTATTTCATAAAGGAGTTGTACAATTCAACCTTCTACCCCAGGAAATTAAAACCAGTAGAACCATTAAACAATTTAAGTATAAACTAATAAATCTAATAAAAGACCCTACATTCCATCTAAGCTAGGAGTTGTTTTTGTTTTATATAGACCTTAGCTGTGCTTCCTTTTTGTATTATGTTATTTATATTTGTTTTGTATTATCTTTGGATAAATAAACTAATTTTATTATTATTATTATTATATACTAACACACCGGAAAAGCCTCGTCCTAGGAGAGGAAAATGCCTTAATCCATGTGCTGGAAAAAGCATAGTCGTTGACGATATTTTGGATAAACAAGCTAGCCCCTCTCATGAGGACAACGAGGCATCATTTCATAAACAAGACGATGCAGAATCATCTCATGATGAAGAAGAAGCAGAATTATTTATTGAAGAAGTAGAAACAGAACTGTCTGAAGTTGAAGACACTGATCACGAAATCAGTAATAATGTAATAAATCATGAATTTTCTATTTCTGATTTTGTGTTAGTACAAATTCCAACTAAAAGAAGAATCCGCTTTTTTGTTCGACAAATAACAGAAACTGTGAGCAATAATGAATTTATCATAAATTTTTTAAGAAAAAAAAACAGGTGTCAAGCTACAGTGTTTCTACTTCCCTGATGTAAAAGATGAAGATTTTGTGATCAAAGAAAATATTAAAATTTTACAAATTTCATCAGTAAAACGAGAAAAGTACATTTTTTCAACAATTATGAACATGAAAGACATAGAATAAATTTGTATTATTTACAGTTTCAAATTTAATATTTCTCAAGATTCCAATGTTCTTGGAATGTTTTATCTATTATTTATATCCTATATATCAGAAAGCACTATTAAAAAAAATCTTACTTGAGCCAAAGAATAAGTTCCTAATTTATTTATTTTACTTCCACATCCACGTAGTGGATTGGAAGTATAGTAATCGCAAAAAAATTTTCAAAAATTTTTATTCGTGAAATAGGTTTAGAATCATGAAACGTCGAGATTTTAAATTTGAGCAAAAAAAAATTTTCTGTCTCTCTGTCGGTCTGTCGGTCTGTCTGTAACTTTTTTTGTCCGCACGCTTTCTCCGGAACGGTTTAAGATATTGACCTGAAATTTTGTACACGTATATATTATAACGAGATCTGGAACTGGATTGTTTTTTGAGGAAATCCGGTGAAGGGTTGGGGGTTAAATAGGGGTAAATAGGGGGAAATAAGTAAAGCAAGCTTGTAAGAGTACAGAAACTTGAAATTCGGTGTATGTACTAGAAGTTAAGGCCTCGGATTTTTTTATAATATTTTTCAACCCCCCACCACCCCTACCCCATTAATGGGGTTGATAAAATAAAGTTGAGATATTCATTTGAAATTTCGTACACGTATGTATTATAATGTCTAGAATTAGATTATATTTTGGGATGATTCCGTTGAAGGGTTGGGGGTTAATTTGGGGTAAATAGAGGAATATAAGTAAAACAAGTTGGTAAGAGTACAGAAACTTGAAATTCGGTGTATGTACTAGAAGCCAAAGCGTCAGATTTTTTAATAATATTTTTCAACCCCCACCACCCCTACTCCAATTTGAAAAGGGTTGGTAAAATAAAATTGAGATATTCATTTGAAATTTTCTACACGTATGTATTATAACGATATCTGGAACTAGATTATATTTTGAGATAATTCCGTTGGAGGGTTGGGGGTTAAATAGGGGTAAATAGGGGAAAATAAGTAAAGCAAGCTGGTAAGACTACAGAAACTTGAAATTCGGTGTATGTACTAGAAGCCAAGGTCTCAGATTATTTATAATATTTTTCAACCCCCACCACCCCTACTTCATTATTAAAAGGGTTGATAAAATAAAATCGAGATATTCATTTGAAATTTGGTACACGTATGAATTATAACGACATCTGGAACTAGATTATACTTTGACATGATTCCGTTGAGGGGTTGGGGGTTATTTAGGGGTCAATAGGGGGAAATAAGTAAAGCAAGCTGGTATGTGTACAGAAACTTGAAATTCGGTGTATGTACAAGAAGTTAAGACCTCAGATTTTTTTATAATATTTTTCAACCCCCGCACCACCCCTACCCCATTAATGGGGTTGACAAAATAAAGTTGAGATATTTATTTGAAATTTCGTACACGTATGTATTATAACGACGTCTGGAATTAGTTTATATTTTGAGATGATTCCGTTGAAGGGTTGGGGGTTAATTTGGGGTAAATAGAGGAATATAAGTAAAACGTTGGTAAGACTACAGAAACTTGAAATTCGGTGTATGTACTAGAAGTCACAGCGTCAGATTTTCTTATAATATTTTTCAACCCAACCACCCCTACTCCAATATGAAAAGGGTTGATAAAATAAAAATGAGATATTCATTTGAAATTTGGTACACGTATATATTATAACGACGTCTGAAACTAGATCATAATTTGAGATGATGCCGTTGAAGGGTTGGGGGTTAAATAGGGGCAAATAGGAGAAAATAAGTAAAGCAAGCTGGTAAGACTACAGAAATTTGGGATTCGGTGTATATACTAGAAACCAAGGCCTCAGATTTCTTTCTAATATTTTTCAAACTCTACCATCTCCGCTTCATTATTAATGGGATTGATAACATCAAATTGAGATATTCACTTGAAAGTTAGTACACGTATGTATTGTAGTGACATCTGATTGAGATGACTCCATTGAGGTGGTAGGTTGTAAATTGTGGAAAATAAGTACGGTAAATTAGAAACTTCATTTTTAACGTATATGGTAGAAACCAACTCCTCAAACTTTTCTATGACATCTACCCCAAATATTATTAAAATTCTATGACCAATAATTTCCACATACTAGAGTGCAAATATAGTCAAGATGTTTCCTTTATAGTGACTTGGACGAATAATTTGGATGTGGAAGTAGTGATTCCTTGGGCAGCGGTTTTTTGTAATATTTTATTTGTTTACATTTTATTTATGTTTTCTGTTGAATAAATTTTTCCAAACATTTTGAGCCATATTTGCCTTATTTTATTATTATTCCTCCACATTGTTTGCTATGAAAAGAAGAAACAATGTGATCTAATTTAGTCAAAGGTAGCTCAAATTAATTTTTCAGTGTAAATAGAGGTATGATCGAATTTACCCCTAACTTGTGGGGTAAATTCGATCAGTATAGAAACATATATATTTAGAAAGCAATAAATAAAAAAATTCAAATTTTCGGTGGAAATCGACAACGAAAGTCTGATTAGTGTAAATTAAATTTTTCGTATTTTTGCAAAGGTTTTTGAAGTACTTATTGCGAAAAACCTATAAATTTTGATCGAATTTACCCCAATTTACGGTACTATTTCTAAAAATATTTTTTATTTTTCCATAGGTCGACTCATTTTGAAAGAATACCGAAAGAAAAAGTTTTTGATTTTTTTTTTTAGTGTTGCCGGTCTGGGAATCATGTAAACTTTGCGTAATATTATTGTTTACAATCAAAAAAAAATCTTTCGCCTCCGATGTGTTTAGAGGTAAATATTTCTAATGACTGGGCATGAAAATATTTTCGGTATATTCGCCATATCCAAAAACCCTCTTAGATGTATTTTCAAATTTCTAAACCCAACCGATCCCAAGAAACGTCTAATACGTGCTTTCCGTGAGTAACCCTGTATGTCAAGTATGGAAATATAGACGTAGGCAGTCATTCAAGTTCAAATTTCCATGGCAGAGGTTTACTCACTGTGATTGATCTTGAAAGATCCACGCAAACTTTTTAACAAAAGTAAATACTAATAAAACGGGTTAATGAGCTATACATAATTTATAACGGTTATTATATTGTTACGAGTGGTTGCATATCTTTGGAGATCTGTGCTCAGACATTCGTGAAATGATTCGTTTACCATCCACATTCCGGGCGATTATTAATGGATGCAGAGTGATAGTTATAATCCGGATGATGATGTTTACAAAATTCGTTTATCACTGTTGACGTAGCTGAATAATTTTTGATGTTACATGAAGCGGGAGATTTGCGATAAAGTTATATTAACATTTTTTATGTAATTTTAAATTAAATAAAAACCGTTTCTGTTATGGTGGCAGAACTCATTCATACAGGAAAAGAGCCAGAGAGTTTATTAGAAATATTTGTTTTAAAACAATTGCAAATATGAATAAAATTTTTAATAAGACTGGAAGTGTGTCTAAGTCAAGACCAATTCATGTATACAATAATCAGATTGACCAAGTGACTGATGAAATGATAATAAATGGATTTCGTGCTAATTCCAAAGTAAGAGTTCCAAACTTAGGTTTGCAATCAAACGTCACTAATTAAATTCGTATAAACCGAAGTATATGCATACACCCGAACAAGGAGATAGTGTAAGAATGTTGAAGTTTTGCTTTGGGGACCTCCGCAGGCCATGAAATATGAAAATTTCCTTTTAAATGATAAAATTTTTTTATCGGCCAATGTGTTCCAAAATCACAGGGTATTAAATAGCAGACACTGTACATACAGGGTGTAATTAACTTCATGTCATTAAAAAAAACTGGTGGTAGGGAACGACAAGACATACAACAAAACCTTATATAACATGGGGTCTAAAGCTCATAGTTTTAGAGAAAAAAAAACAAAATTTTCGTAAATTTTCAATAAAATTTGTTGAGAACTGCTGGAATATTGAGGTAGGTTTAGATCTAGATCTGATCTGAAGAAAACTATACTCTAACTCTCCCTTGTACAATACTTTAGTTACTTTCGGCGTTTCGTTATGTACACACGTCCACACACCACGTTCGTTGTTTTTGTTATTTTTGAATTTCGCGTCATTGTATATTTATAGTTAAGATTTATTTTATTTGCCGTTCAAGTTGTCAAATTCTTGATTACGTACAGACACAACTTACTTGTTCGTTCTTTTTTAATTCCTTTTTGGCTTTTGTACCAAGTTTTTATTTTATTTTTCTTTATTGACAACGTTAGTTGATAGTTTAGTGTTTAGTGTTGAACGAAGTGCGTATGTCCTTAATTCGACGTAACGAACTGTGTATTGATGCAGATGCAGAGATTTTGAATCATTTAGGTAGGTAGTAAGCTTTTAACGCAGGACACTCGTTTATGTTACAAATGTTAATAAACCACATTTAAATTTTCTAAATTATAAACAATCCAATATTTTGTTCCAAATTAAAAAACACACATGTAAAGAAATACTCTGTTTAAACCTCTATGGTCAATATTTGCTTGCAATTGTGCACGAAGAGAGAACGAATTATTTACCTCTTTATGCTTGCCTCAGTTCAGTTGAGGCGGTCCATTAAAGGCGGATGATCCTTAGACACCGAGAACACCGCGTGTGCCGGCGAGCACTTTTTTATGATAATTTAAAAGTTGCATAATTGGGAATTACAAGTCCATTGACCAAGAAAAGCAGTGGTTCTCAATAGTTGTCTACCATAATATTAAAAATATTGACCTAGATTAGTTTTTTTCAAAGTGCCCCTAGAGGGAAAAGTCATAAAGGTTTTTTGTTTGTCTAGTCGGTCCCCATTACCAATTTTTTTTAATGACATGAAACTGATTACACCCTGTATATGGTACAGTGAATACCTAAGTTTGTTTCACCGCCCGTCTCGATGTCGTATATTTCATCGTAAATAGGGAAATATCAAAATATATGAGTTTATATTGAGGTCTTGTATAGAGTAAGATCTCATCAAGAACAAAATCGTAAATTTCCTGGTTTAGCCATAAAATTCGCTGCTAAAAGCAAATTGCATCTCTAACATTTCTGATATAAGTATATGTAAAATATTTAAAATTAGCTTTACGCATTTGGAAGCTTATAAAAATACCTTCGCATTGGGTTATCATTTATCATAAGGAGTTGGTTGCCATTTGTGAAAAAATGTTGGGATGGCTGGGGTGTAGGCAAAGAGTAGAGTATTAAAAGAGACGACACCGCAAAAACCGCCTTTGTTCTCGCTAATTTGGTGACCTTGAACATGAGTATAGGAGTAAACTAAGGTTGGCCTCGGGTGATACGTCACTCCGTGGAATTATAGCGTATGGTGTGTCCCAAAACGAACTGCTCAGATGAACATGAGAAAAAGGTCACGACATTTGATCAAAAAGTCACTAATGCGTGGACAATCATTAACATCTTTATCAAATTAGAAAAAACGTCAAAGGTAAAAATGGTAGGAGGTCTAGAGTGCTATATTTTAAAATGATTTATAAATAGACAGCAGTTTGACATAGTGGTGGCAAGAAAATACTTGGATTTTTCGATGAAACACACAGTAGTTTCTTATACATTATACATTGAAGTTCTGTTGAGTTATATTGAAAAATGTCCTACTTTTTAAGGACATTTTGGCCATATCAATTTTAAATCTATTGCATCTTGGAAAATATGCCTTCTATGTAAATAATATTTTAGATGCCGATAAAGCATTTTTTGTTTTTTCATAATTTCTTATTCTAAAATTTTGCAGTTATTCTCAAAAACGTGACCTTATGCTTATTCGATTATTTATCAATCTATTTACATTTCTGTTATGAAATGGTCAATTATATAAAAGGTAAGAATTTTCAGAAAAAATAATTGGTATGTATCAAAAATTAAATTAGTTATTTTTTAAATACATTGATAAATAACCGAATAAACATGAGGTAACGTTTTTGAGAATAACTGCAAAATTTTAAAATACAAAATTATAAAAAAATTTCCTTGCACAAAAAGTGCCGTGCTTTATCGACATCTAAAATATCATTTGCATAGTAAGCATATTTTCCAAGATATAATGGATTTAAAACTGATATGGTCAAAATTTCCTTAAAAAGTTGGGGTATTTTTACTTCCACATCCACGTAGTGGATTGGAAGTATAGTAATCGCAAAAAAATTTTCAAAAATTTTTATTCGTGAAATAGGTTTAGAATGTCATGAAACGTCGAGATTTTAAATTTGAGCGAAAAAAAATTTTCTGTCTGTCTGTCGGTCTGTCTGTCGGTCTGTCGGTCTGTCTGTAACTTTTTTTGTCCGCACGCTTTCTCCGGAACGGTTTAAGATATTGACCTGAAATTTTGTACACGTATATATTATAACGAGATCTGGAACTGGATTGTTTTTTGAGGAAATCCGGTGAAGGGTTGGGGGTTAAATAGGGGTAAATAGGGGGAAATAAGTAAAGCAAGCTTGTAAGAGTACAGAAACTGGAAATTCGGTGTATGTACTAGAAGTTAAGGCCTCAGATTTTTTTATAATATTTTTCAACCCCCCACCACCCCTACCCCATTAATGGGGTTGATAAAATAAAGTTGAGATATTCATTTGAAATTTCGTACACGTATGTATTATAACGATGTCTAGAATTAGATTATATTTTGGGATGATTCCGTTGAAGGGTTGGGGGTTAATTTGGGGTAAATAGAGGAATATAAGTAAAACAAGTTGGTAAGAGTACAGAAACTTGAAATTCGGTGTATGTACTAGAAGCCAAAGCGTCAGATTTTTTAATAATATTTTTCAACCCCCACCACCCCTACTCCAATTTGAAAAGGGTTGATAAAATGAAATTGAGATATTCATTTGAAATTTTCTACGCGTATGTATTATAACGACATCTGGAACTAGATTATATTTTGAGATAGTTCCGTTGAAGGGTTGGGGGTTAAATAGGGGTAAATAGGGGAAAATAAGTAAAGCAAGCTGGTAAGACTACAGAAACTTGAAATTCGGTGTATGTACTAGAAACCAAGGTCTCAGATTATTTATAATATTTTTCAACCCCCACCACCCCTACTTCATTATTAAAAGGGTTAATAAAATAAAATCGAGATATTCATTTGAAATTTGGTACACGTATGAATTATAACGACATCTGGAACTAGATTATACTTTGAGATGATTCCGTTGAAGGGTTGGGGGTTATTTAGGGGTCAATAGGGGGAAATAAGTAAAGCAAGCTGGTATGAGTACAGAAACTTGAAATTCGGTGTATGTACAAGAAGTTAAGGCCTCAGATTTTTTTATAATATTTTTCAACCCCCCACCACCCCTACCCCATTAATGGGGTTGACAAAATTAAGTTGAGATATTCATTTGAAATTTCGTACACGTATGTATTATAACGACGTCTGGAATTAGTTTATATTTTGAGATGATTCCGTTGAAGGGTTGGGGGTTAATTTGGGGTAAATAGAGGAATATAAGTAAAACGTTGGTAAGACTACAGAAACTTGAAATTCGGTGTATGTACTAGAAGCCACAGCGTCAGATTTTCTTATAATATTTTTCAACCCAACTACCCTTACTCCAATATGAAAAGGGTTGATAAAATAAAATTGAGATATTCATTTGAAATTTGATACACGTATGTATTATAACGACGTCTGAAACTAGATCATAATTTGAGATGATGCCGTTGAAGGGTTGGGGGTTAAATAGGGGCAAATAGGGGAAAATAAGTAAAGCAAGCTGGTAAGGCTACAGAAATTTGGGATTCGGTGTATATACTAGAAACCAAGGCCTCAGATTTCTTTCTAATAATTTTCAAACTCTACCACCTCCGCTTCATTATTAATGGGATTGATAACATCAAATTGAGATATTCACTTGAAAGTTAGTACACATATGTATTGTAGTGACATCTGATTGAGATGACTCCATTGGTAGGTTGTAAATAGTGGAAAATAAGTACGGTAAACTAGAAACTTCATTTTTAACGTATATGGTAGAAACCAACTCCTCAAACTTTTCTATGACATCTACTCCAAATATTATTAAAATTCTATGACCAATAATTTCCACATACTAGAGTGGAAATATAGTCAAGATGTTTCCTTTAAAGTGACTTGGACGAATAATCTGGATGTGGAAGTAGTGATTCCTTAGGCAGCGGTTTTTACTATAACTTACCAAGAACTTCAAAATTGTCCAACGTATATTATTCAAATTTCAATGAATGATTTAGAATGGACACGTAATGAACACGTCATTTTTTCAATTTTTTCCGCTTCTCCGTTTCTGAGATATTCCGGTTAAAGTAAGGGGTCAATACATTTAAATCGTATATTAGGTCGGTATTATGTTGTACTAATGAATGTTGTGCAATATTTTGTTTGACGACGGCTAAGTTATGAACATAGAATAGAATATAATAACGAATGTTAAATTTTGTTTCTATAATTTACTTCTCAATTAAAGGGACAGTTGTTCAATATCAAAGAATTTAAAAAAATTGAGATTCATGTACAAAAATTTTTCACGAATTCCGGTAGTTATACGTAAAGCTGATAAGAATACATAAACTTAGTATTTGGTATATCTACTAGAAGCCTAATCCTCAGATTTTTTTATAATATTTTTCAACCCCTCCACCACCCCCATTTCATTATTAAAAAAGTTGATGAAATTGCGATTGATTTTATACTCAAGAATCGCTCCCCTATTAATAGGCCAATAGAATTAGAAAAACCGCTGGATGAAATTCCTTACAGGTAACCACATGGTATATTCGATGTATTCATTGATAAGGAACATACCTGTGAATTTCCTCCCATTTCACAGTGGCGGAACATTTTTGAATTAACGTTTTTTTGCGCAAAAATCACGAAAAATCGAGTTTTTTAAGCGTAGCTCTAAGCCAATTGACAATAGCCATATTTGATGTTATACGTTTCGTAGGTGGTATAAAGACAGTTCATTTGCCACCCGAATAATTTAAATCGGTTAATAACTTTTTTAAATAATCGAAAAGAACTCTCTAAAAAATCGAAAATTTCAATAATTTTTAATTCCGTGAAAATTTTTCTTATATCCTTAGAATTTGGTGAAAACATGTTTTATGTAACCCTGGAGCTATCATAAAATTTTCATCAAAAAATATTTATAGCTTTTCGAGAAAATGAATTTGTTTATAAAAAAGGTCTCAAATGTTTAATTCAATCTGACCCAGTTCCCGTCATCAAAAATGACTCATCCGGACCTCATTTTTTTCGTTGTGATGTCTAGTTTACGAATACATTGTTGGCATAATGATTTATTAATATTTTCATCAACAAAATGGCATTTGAAAAAGTACGACTTTTTCGGACAGAGTTTTTTGCGAATATCTTAATAACAAATTAATATACCGACATAAAACTTTCATATTCTGATAGCTGGTATTTTTACACGAATTCGAAAAAAAAATTATTGTCGTAATATGTTTAGAAGCCGAGATAATTTTTTTAGTTGTTAATTACGCCATTGGTTTATTTATTAACATAAACATTTGAAATTTACATAGTAACTAGTTGAAGACTTGATTTTTGTAATTCAGTGAACTGTCATGTATAATGTTATGTATTAAGGGTAGTAATGTCAATTTTTGACGTTTCTGTTTTGGTGAAAATTTTTGCACGTACTGTTTATTACTGTTTTAACTAGTAGATGAAAGTAGCAACGTGGTATATCTGTGTGAAAATGTACTAACTATCTTTTCCGATTTGATCAGTTAAACTTCCATTTTCAAATATACTGATTAACAAAGTGGTGTGCTCGAATTAGGGCTTGTTAAATTCTCGCGATTTTATCCAAATAGCTATGACCTCAAGAATTTCCAGAGGGGAAGGGAACATAGATGATATTTCGAGGGAAATTGTGACAGTAGATACCGTTTACCAGATTTTAACTTAGACAGTCTAGTCATTTTACTGAGTTAAAAGAATTCCTGTTTAAACCCGGTTTATCCCTAAAGGAGGCAGAGACTTAAAACATATCGTCCATTTTGTTTATAATATTTCTGCCTCGAGTCAAAACCACATGCACAACTTTCATATATTTATTTGTTTATATAAATGTATAATAGTCCAGGGATTGAGCATTAAATCTAGGTGAAATAAAATTCATTAATTATCCGTACATTTTGATACTTTTCCGCGTCAACTCCAACAAGATACCACGTGGCCGAGCTAAATTTTCACACAAATGCACCGATATTAAATTTTGCCAACTCTTCACACATATATGCTGACCGCTCCTATAAGCATGATTTTACTGTAAATAATAGCTTGCTATTGCTTGGTATTTGCACACAGTTTTCTTTGCTTACTACTTACTGCTATTTTTACCAATTTATTTATTTCTTTGCTTTTTACTTTTGCTATCAATTAAAATGTTGAAACCAATGACACCGCCTACCTGCCTACCGCCATGAACTTGCCAATAGTCTCAGAAAATAGTAAAAAATTAGGCTACTCACGGCCTGATTCGTATTTTCTATGCACTAATTAATTTTTTTCTGAAAATAATTTTGAAGTACCTGACACATTTAAGCTCTGGTTATTCCGTTATTTATTTATTTGGTTTTCTCTTTCATTGTATTATTGAATTCATATGTTAATAAACTTTGTTATCTACCAACACGTGTTTTTTATTGCTGAATGTGAGTGAAAGTCTAATTTGCCATCCAGGACCCCTGGGCATAACCGTTTCTTCACTGTAGCTATCCCAGCCCTACTGCAACGCGCGCGAGAGGTAACCGAAATCACGCTCGGCGTCAAAGTAACACTTCCGCTTGTTTATGCGCTAGACAAACGGAAGGAAGGACGTCACAATATATTATTTAATAATTTTCTTACTTTTTATTGGGTATTTTGCCACTGAAAAACATTTAAAAATTTTGATGAAACCTCTGCGCCAAACGTATCAGACAGAGGTTGGTTCTTGAATTACGCAATTTGTTTATTTATTAACATAAACATTTGAAATTTACATAGTAACTAGTTGAAGACTTGATATTTGTAATTCAGTGAACTGCCACGTATGTCACTCATTCAGACTGTAGTGTACAAAAATTGACATTACGACCCTTAATACATAACATTATACGTGACAGTTCACTGAATTACAAAAATCAAGTCTTCAACTAGTTACTATGTAAATTTCAAATGTTTATGTTAATAAATAAACCAGTGGCGTAATTAACAACTAAAAAAATTATCTCGGCTTCTAAACATCTTACGACAATAATTTTTTTTTCTAATTCGTGTAAAAATACCAGCTATCAGAATATGAAAGTTCTATGCCAGTATATTAATTTGTTATTAAGATACAAAAAACTCTGTCCGAAAAAGTCGTACTTTTTCAAACGCCATTTTGTTGATGAAAATATTAAAAAATCATTATGCCAATAATGTATTCGTAAACTAAACATCACAACGAAAAAAATGAGCTCCTGATGAGTCATTTTTGATGACGGGAACTGGGTCAGATTGAATTAAACATTCGAGACCTTTTTTATAAACAAATGCATTTTCTCGAAAAACCTTAAATATTTTTTGATGAAAATTTTAAGGTAGCTCCAGGGTTACATAAGACATGTTTTCACCAAGTTCTAAGGATATAAGAAAATTTTTCACGGAATTAAAAATTATTGAAATTATCGATTTTTTCGAGATATCTTTTCGATTATTTAAAAAAATTATTAACCGATTTAAATTATTCGGGTGGCAAATGAACTGTCTTTATATCACCTATGAAAAGTATAACATCAAATATGGCTATTGTCAATTGGCTTAGAGCTACGCTTAGAAAACTCAATTTTTCGTGATTTTTGCGCAAAAAAACGTGAATTAAAAAATGTTCCCCCACTGTAAAATGGGAGGAAATTCAGAGGTATGTTCCTTATCAATGAATACATCGAATATACCATGTGGTTACCTGTAAGGAATTTCATAAAAGATTAGCCTTCCCATGAGCTAATTCTACTGGCCTATAATACCACATGCTAAAACCGACTCTCAAATTTATGTTGAAAAATGTACTAATTTAACTGAAGTAATAAACAAACCTTGACCTACTTTACATTTGAAACATATTGTAATAAGTTTTCGTTAAATACATTTATATAAAAGATACTACTCACATCCTGTATTTTCTAACGTCATCAGTTTTAATTTGATAGTCGGGAACATTCGACTTTCGTACTTTCGTCTTAATGATATTGCGTCAAATACAGTTTCAGTCGCTTTAATATAATTGAGAAATAATTGACAGAATTAGTTTCAAATTTACTGAAGTACAATATCTGATATTACATTGATCCAAGTTCTTTCATCATAAAACTTCTCATCTATTCGATTCAAGTAGATATAAAAATATTATTCGATCGAGTTCAACGTATATTGAAATATATTTTTGCTTCAGCAGTTTCTTTCAATATGTCCTAAAAGCGCACCTTAATGTAAGGATTTCCCGACCATTTTAATGTAACATCAGCAGATTAAATGTATATTTTCTACTGGCTTGATACGACATAAAACGCAAAGTACATGAGGTAAAATAAATGAAAGGAATTTGAAATGGCATACTGAGGATAACAATTAAACCCCTTAAATCCAAGAAGTATACAGGATGTGTTTGAAATACGTCCATAATATATTCAGATCAATGAATATTCCCATCTTCCTGATTTAAATAAAAATATTTATTTATGTTAATGCCAAAAATAATCGACAAATTGCATATTGCAAACAATTATCGAGTACGCCTGTGGTCCATGTGATGACCCATCTGATAAAATATAAATTAAACATAGCTTTATAAGATTTATTTTTGTATTCTATCATTTTCTCGCGTAATTTGCAGAAAAAGAGTTTTTTCAGTAAAATCTCGAAATTTTATAATTTACAGTATATTTTCTAAAATACTAAAAAAAACCGCTGCCTAAGGAATCACTACTTCCACATCCAGATTTTTCATTCAAGTCACTTTAAAGGAAACGTCTTGATTAGATTTGCACTCTAGTATGTGGAAATTATTGGTCACAGAATTTTAATAATGTTTGGAGCAGATGTCATAGAAAAGTTTGAGGCGTTGGTTTCTACCATATACTTTAGAAATGAAGTTTTTAGTTTACCCTACTTATTTTCCCCTATTCACATCCTACCACGTTCCGCTCCTTCAATGGAATCATCTCAATCAGATGTCATTAAAATATATACGTGTACTAACTTTCAAGTAAATATCTCAATTTTATGTTATCAAATCCATTAATAATGGAGCGGAGTTGCTGGTGTTTGAAAAATAGAAAAAATCTGAGGCCTTGGTTTCTAGTATACACACCAAATCCCACATTTCTGTAATTTTACCAGCTTGATTTACTTATTTTCCCCCATTTACTCCTATTTAACCCTCAACCTTTCAACGGAATCATCTCAAAATATAATCTAGTTACAGATGTCGTTATAATACATACGTGTCCGAAATTTCAAGTGGATATCTCAATTTCATTTTATCAACCCCTTTAATAATGGGTTAAGGGTGGTGGGGGATTGAAGAATATTACTAGAAAATCTGAGTCCTTGGCTTCTAGGACGTACACCGAATTTCAAGTTTCTGTACTCTTACCCCAGCTTGCCTTACTTAGTTTTCCCAATTTACCACCAATTACCCCCACTCCTTCAACGCAATCATGTCAAAATATATTCTAGTTTAAGATATCGTTATACGTGTAACAAATTTCAAGTGAAAATCTAAATTTAATTTTATCACTCTTTTAATAAGGGGAGTGGTGGGGGGATTGTATTGTATTGTATTGTATTGTATTGTATTTATTTATTTAGATATTTAGCTATTTTAGTACACGAAATGTAAAAAGACAAAAAATATTTATATAAATGTGAATAAAAAGATAAAAGATAAAAGTAAAAACATAGTTAATATATTAGGTAGCCGAATAATTACATGTTAAATATTCACATATATTTTTAACAAAAACATTCACATTAGGAGCCTCTTTTATATCATTGGGCAGAGCATTGAAAAGACGAAGTCCTTCCTAATATATAGAACCTTGCAAAAATGATTTTTTAACTAATTCAATGTCATAATTATTTTTTGACCTTATATTATAACCATGTACATCTAGGCGTTTCTTTAATATTTGCGAATAAGTGGGAACTTTGCCATCAATTATTTTATATATTAGAACTAAATTCGCCTTTTTCATACTCTGCTCCACAGACAACCAATTAAGAACGCTTAACACAAGCTTTACGGAAGTACAATTACTACAGTTTAGTACAATTTTCATTGCTTTATTTTGCAATAGTTGCAACCTGCCGATTTCTTGTTTGTTGCATGCTATTAAAAGGGACGCGCAATATGTAAAATGGGGATATATTATGGTGTTGTATATAAGTAATTTGCTCCACTGCGACAAGTTAGTAGCAATTCTTCAAAAAAAGACTATTTTTGTCTCAATTTTCTTACACATATAATTAACTTGATTGCAGAATATAAGTTGAGGGTCCAACATAACACCTAAATACTTAATTTGGTCCACTATTTCTATAACATTCATTTATTTTAATTATATAATTACTACCCAGGAATTTATTACATAGAGATTTTGAGCCTATAACCATAAGTTTGGTTGTATCAGAATTTAGTTTTAACTTATTACCACAGAGCCTGTCGTACAAAATGTCAAGTTCGTTATTAAGAGTGTTTGTTATATTATCGAAATCTTTACCGGTCACAGTGATTACAGCATCATCAGCAAACAAATTTATGCATGAATTTTTCAAGACACAATGTATATCATTTACATAGATAATAAACAGAAGAGGCCCCAGGACACTTCCTTGAGGAACACCGTACGGACTGTCAATCGTACTTGACATTTTGTTTCTAATTTTCGTCATGTGATACCTATCACGCAAATAGTCTTCTAACCATTTTAAAACAGTACTTTGAATGCCATATCTATATAATTTTTTCACTAACAACCGTCTATCTATAGTCTCAAACGCTCGCTTTAAATCCACAAACACACTGAGAACTACATATTCCTCAATTATTTCCTTTCTCTATTTGGCGCAAATAAGATGGAGAGCTGTTTCACACGAATGGTTTTCTCGAAAACCAGATTGACCTAGGAATAGAATGTTATTTTTTTCAACATGTTCACGCAACTGATCACTCACTATAATTTCCAATATCTTATCTACAACTGGCAATAAATTAATTGGTCGGCGTTGCTAAGGTTTCATGGGGATGCTACTTTTGGAATCGGTATTATTGTACTGATATTTAACAATGACGGCATACGCCCTGCCTCCAAGGATATATTAATGATATTTAACAAAGGGTAACCTATTACACAGAATAAGTATTTCAACAATTTAACACTGATGGAAAATATTATAAAAACCTGAGGCCATAATTTCTAGTATATACAGCAAATCCCAAATTTCTATACTCTTACCAACTTGCTTTAATTATTTTCCCCTATCTACCACTATTTAACCCCCAACCCTTCAAAAGAATCATCTCAAAATATAATCTAGCTCCAGATGTCGTTATAATACATACGTGTACCAAAGTGAATATTTCAATTTTATTTTATCAACCCATTTAATAGTGGAGTAGTGGTGGTGGAGGGTTGAAAAATATTATAAAAAAATCTGAGGCCTTGGCTTCTAGTACATGCACCGAATTTCAAGTTTCTGTACTCATAACAGCTTGCTTTACTTATTTTCCCCTATTTAACCATAATCAATCCTTCAACGGGAGCTTCTCAAAATATAATCTAGTTTCAGATGTCGTTTTAATACATACGTGTACCAAATTTTAAATGAATATCTCAATTTAATTTTTTCAACCCCTTCAATAATGGAGGTGGTGGTGATTTGTTTAGAAGTAAATATCTAACGACTGGACTATAATAAGTATATACAATTTTATATTTGAAAAAAATCTACCCTGTTCAAGCAAATTGACAATTACATCATTGAATTTTATAAAACAAATTAAATATTTTAACGATGTGCCGGCAAATACGATCTATAAGAGAATTTGTTTCTTCCCGGGGCTACGCTTACTCAATAAATGCGTTTACGTAGCGATGTTCACTCGATTGTCAGGGTATTCTTCAGCTAAAATAAGAGCAAGACGCAAGACGAGTTTTTAAAGTTTACAACCTACTCTGCACAAAACTCAAATTATTTGTCGTACCATTTACCTCTTAACGGTTTTTAACGTCATTTGTCTTCAAAGAAAATACCGAAATCAAACTTAAGAGTCTCGCTCGGAATATTGCAGACAAGAAGGCCTCTTTTATTTCAAATTTCCATCAGACTCTGTTGAATTGCTTATTGCAAAAACAGCAATGAAATCAGGCCTTTGAGGCGAACGGTAAATTGATTGAAAATTACACACGCTTGCACACTCAGGCCTTCTTTACATATGTGATTAGGTACAGAGGCCTAGCCACTTTTCTGTTCAAATTATTCAGATACTCAGTGAGGGCATAGAAATTTATAAACACTGAGAGTTGCTTGCATGCATTATATTTGGAGCAAATGTAGGTTTTTTCCTGCAATTAGGTCATACAAATTCAAATTCTTTATTCAACTTCACAATCCGCTACCAAAAAACAGGCGAAAAACGAGCGTTTTTGTCATCACTCTTTAAAATCTGGAATTTTCATATCGTTCTATACTAAGCCTATTTCAATAAGAAAACATTTTAGATTTTGTTTACGATTACTATACAGGGTGTAATTAGTTTCATGTCATTAAAAAAAAGTGATGGTAGGGAACGAAAAGACAAACAAAAAAACCTTATATAACATGGGGTCTAAAGTTCATAGTTTTGGAGAAAAAAAAATATACAAAAATTTCGCAAATTTTCAATAAAAATTTTTGAAGAAAACTATAACTCTAACTCTCCCTTATGCAATATTTTAGTTACTGTCGATGTTTCGTTATGTACACACGTCCAACCCGCCGTTCGCTGTTTTTGTTATTTTTGAATTTCGCGTCATTGTGTATTTATAGTTAAGATTTATTTTATTGACTTACCGTTCAAGTTGTCAAACTCTTAATTACATACAGACACAACTTACTTGTTCTTTCTTTTTGTATTCCTTTTTGGCTTTTGTACCAAGTTTTTATTCTATTTTTTTTATTGACAACGTTAGTTGATAGTTTAGTGTTTATTGTTGAACGAAGTGCGTATGTACTTAATTCGACGTACCGAACTGTGTATTGATACAGATGCAGAGATTTTGAATCATTTAGGTAGGTAGTAAGCTTTTAACCCAGGACACTCGATACACGAAGAGAGAACGAATTATTTACCTCCTTATACTTGCCTCAGTTCACTTGAGGCGGTACATCAAAGGCGGTCGATGATCCTTTGACACCGCGTGTGCCGGCCAGCACTTTTTTAAAAGTTGTATAATTGGGAAGTACAAGTCCATCGACCAAGAAAAGCAGTGGTTCTCAATAGTTGTCTACCATAATATTAAATATGTTAACCTAGATCAGTGTTTTTCAAAGTGCCCCTAGATGGAAAAGTCATAAAGGTTTTTTGTTTGTCTAGTCGGTCCCCACTACCAGTTTTTTTTTAATGAAATGAAACTGATTACACCCTGTATTTTCACTATAGTACATGAATGTGGAAGTAAAAATCTAACAATCTTTTCTCCGGTTAAGATATATACTATTTGATTAAGTCAAATAGGTATAATAATAATACGGGCTACTAAACAGGCAATTTAGCCAGTAAAGTTAGTAATGCTGTGGAACTCCACCATTTATTCACCACAGCAGTTGAGAATATATTGTGACTACTGTCTGAAAAGGAACGTCTAGCACAATGCGCGTCGTAGCTTAAAATATAAGCCAGCAGCTGGAGCACGAAAGAGATGGATTAAGCCTTTCAAAATTTACTTTTTGTTTAAAATGAATATATTTATATTATTTATATGAAGGGATATCGTTCATCCTGGTAAAAACAGCTCAGAATTATACATAGCGGCAAAAAAATAGATTTATTTTGGGCCGATCTGAAACGACCAGTTTGACCTATATACAAGGCATTACAATCTGGACATGTAAATTTAAAAATATTGAGGACGTATATTGCTATAGGACAATTGCTTTACTCCTTATTTTAGCCAAAAAATTAATTGTCTGGAATCACATAATAATTGTAAATAATTTGGCTTCAAGAAAGGTAAAAATACCTCACAAGCTGTTTGGGAGCTTGTTAATTTTATTAGCAAGGGCTTTAAAAATGTTAACTCAACATTACCAATTTTCCTGGACCTAAGCAAAGCATTCTATTGCGTATCCAAAGAAATTTTATTAAAGAAATTATAGTTTTATGGTTTTAAAAGTGTAGTTCATGAACTGATGTCATCGTATCAATCTGTGTTACAATGATAAACTTAGCAACATGCTAGCAGTGGAATACAGTGTACCGCAGGGTAGTGTATTAGGACCACTGCTATTTTTAATTTATATTAATGCTTTACCTAATACTAATTCAGCATTAACAGTACTTCTTTCAGACGACACGTCTACTTTCGCGGAATATTTGAGCGATACTGGTACTAACCAACATATTAACCAAGTCTTCTGACTGGTTTAATGCTAACAAGTTATGTTTAAATACCAACAGAATGCATACATTACTTTTCTCCACCAAGAGAAATAACCCCAGACTATGAAATTTTTAGGATTAACATTAGATGATAAATTAAGTTGGCATCCACATATTATTGACCTAACAACTAAATTATCGAAATATGTGTATGCTATCAGACAAATAAAAAGTAAAGTTAATCTAGACGCAGCACTTACTGCATATCATACTTTGTTCTATAGGGCCATGGTATATGGTTTGACAAACTGGGATATATCCAACCGAGTACATAGCATAGCAAGTAGGGCTCTGGCTGGTTTGAGTCAATTTGTAAGTTGCAAATCTTGGTTCACAAAAATATGTTAATTTTGCCTTCCGAAATAATTTGCTGTAATTTATTTCACATAAAGGAGAATTTGAGAATATGCAAGAAATGGCTAAAGTCATGAATATAATACTCGAAATCGCAATGATATACAAACACCATATCAAAAATTGGAGTCAACAAAAAGAAACAATTTTAGTATTGCTCTATTGCCCCAAGAATTGAAATATTTTACCAAACAGACAATTTAAAGCAAAGTTAGGGAAGCATCTCTTGGCCAATGCTTACTATACAGGGTGTCTCACCGGAAACTGAATCGATCGATATAGAGAAAAGAACGCATCAAAATTTTTTTAAAATTTAGACTGTTACTAATATCGGTGTGGCCAATACAACTAAAATAATTAGAGGTATGGGGTACTTCCGGTTATACCGGAACTCGATACCAACTTGCTTATTTCAAATGGAACACCCTATATATTTTCGACTTTTGGAGATGATAATAATATTTTCAGTTCAGGCATATGTAGCACATTATATCTAAACCCAGTAGTTTCGAAGATACTTGACATTTTATAAAAAATTTGACAGGTGCAACGGTTTGCAAGAACCGTTATAACTTTTTCTGTGTAGGACATCCTCATTTGCTCTTTGGCACGGAGAAAGAACACAAGAAGAACTACGTTCTACAACTGAAATAAATTCAATAATATCATACCAAGTGTTCCGTTTTTCGCGTTACATTTTGTCAACTTCAAACCGCGAAAACTTGTTTATAAATTTAGGTGAAATGGAACACCCTGTAGTTTTTTACTTCAAGTTGTGTAAAATTGAATTCTCTTTTTTCTGATATTAGCATTGAGGGGTTAAAGTTTTCAAGTTTTCGAAATATTTGCGATTTTATTAGAAATTCATGAATTGTTGTAACCATTTCATCAAAATAGCTATGATTAGAAACAATCAGTATCATCATCTTATGTCAAAAAAGGCCAGCACGTTTAAATTACACCCACAAAGACTTTTTAAATTTGTTTTTCTACTTCCATCTTTAAAATGGCGTTTATCGTATACGTTTCCATGACGCTAAATAATCCTTTAAACGCGCTTTCGACAAACCGTGACTTCGTGCATTTTAGTCACAGGCTGAACTTAGCAACGAGATATTAGTCACGGCTGAGGTTAATTCTAGATATTTTAGTGGCAAAAATCAAGTTAGTTTTCCGTAATTCTTGTCATCAATCTGTCAAAATAAATCGACGCGTTGTGACAAGAGACAAGTAATTTTGTATTTTTTGGAAAAAAATGAGCCTAAACGACAGTGAAAGTGAAGCACAATAAGTAGAACAATAGTTTAGTAATTTTTTACTATTACCATGTTATTAATACGTTAATAAATGAAATATTAAAATAACTTCCAAATTTTTTATTTAGACATTTGCTGTCGTAGAAAAAGTATAGTATGCAACACGTTTTATAAACTTGTTAGTCACTCATTTTATTAAACACTCGCTCCGCTACGCGTCGTTCGCGATTAATAAAAGTCGTGACTAAAATGACGTTTATAAAACTTGTTACATAATATACTATTATTATTTATGGAGAATGTGATAAGGTAATATCAAGAACTTGCAGCACTAAAATAGCAGAGATAAGATCAAATTAAAACATGATTCCATTTTAATTCAATAATTGCTCAAAATTCCGAGCTCGAACCTCGACACCTTTTTCACACCTTCGAATTAGTTCCTCATGGGTAGCTCTTCTAATTGAATCCTGTGATATGTTTTGAAATGCATTTATTACTCTCTACAGGCAATCCTCAATGGCTGTTAATGGGATCTCATAAACTTTATTTTTAATAGTTCCCCAAATAAAATATTCCAGAACTGATAAGTCGGGCGAGCGAGGAGGCCATAAGAAAGGTCCATTATTGGCAATCCATTAATCATAAAAAGTTTCTTGAATATAATTATTAATTAAATATGCGTTATGTGGGGGAGCACCGTCGTGCTGATAAAAAATGTTTCTATGTTCGGCGAGAGGTAAATTTTCTAAATAGTTATTATTCAAATTTTGTAAGATATTCAGATAACTTTCACATAAAAAAAAACCAAAAATTTACCTATGCATATTAGCAGAAGAGAAAATTTAATTTACCGTTTAAATTTTCCTAATAAAATTGTAAGGCCACCACTCTATCGTCTCTTATGGCACAGTAACCATTGAACTGCCAGCTTTTCTGAAAGTTTCGCTCTCTGAACATATGAGGATTTGAGTCACTCCAATAATGCGAATTGTGTCTATTAAAAAGTCCATTTTTAGTAAATTTTGCTTCATCTGTCCATATAATATTTCCCAAATAAGAATCGTCACCCTCAGACCTTATTAGAATAAACTCACAAACTGTCTTCTTAGGAAATCTGTTTCTTATAATCCTTGAACCATATGGAATGAAAACGAGTGAAACTTATGTTTTAATAAGATTTTGTGAATTGAATCCTTGCATACCCGATTCCAGAGCAGCTTGTCTTAATGATATCCTTGGAAAGGCATGAAAATATCCCAAAATGACTATTTCAATGTTTTCGTCATCAACAAAATAGGCCGCCTTCTTTGCATTTTTGCCTTGACAGAGCCATAAGTTTTAAAATTTTCCATGCGTTTTACAGTTTTTGGTGACGGTTCCCGTATTTCTGGATAACGAGTAGCAAATGTGCTGCAAGTTCTTGATATTACCTTATCACATTCTCCATAAATAATAAACAAATTTAAAAAGTCTTCGTGGGTGTAATTTAAACGTGCTGGGATTTTTTGAAACAAGATAATGGACTGATTTTTCTAATCATGGCTATTTTGATGAAATGATTACAACAATTCATGAATTTCTAATAAAATCGCAAATATTTCAAAAAGTTGAAAACTTTAACCCCTTAATGCTAATATCAGAAAAAAGGGAATTCAATTTTATACAACTTGACGTAAAAAAATATAGGGTGTTCCATTTAACCTAAACAATTTTCGCGGTTTGAAGTTGACAAAATGTAACGCGAAAAACGGAACACTTGGTATGATATTATTGAATTTATTTCAGTTGTAGAACGTAGTTCTCCTTGTGTTCTTTCTCCGTGCCAAAGAGCAAATGAGGATGTCATCACAGAAAAAGTTATAACGGTTCTTGCAAACCGTTGCACCTGTGAAATTTTTTATAAAATGTCAAGTATCTTCGAAACTACTGGGTTTAGATATAATGTGCTACATGCCTGAACTCAGTATTTTATTATCAAGTTGCTATCCACTTCCGGTATAAGCGGCAGTACCCCATGCTTCTAATTATTTTATTTGGATTGGCCACACCGACATTGGTAACTATCTAAATTTTCCCGGTGAGACACCCTGTATAGTGTCAGATTTTAAATATGTATAAATTTAGATTAATGTTTGTTCTTTGTTAGTTTACTTGAATTGTTCTTTACTATATTACACAAACTATATTAGGATTATGTCATATATATATATATAATTATATTTACATTAACTATACTAGGATTATGTTCTAGTGTTTTATACAATCGTATTTTGTTTGTTTGTTTCGTTATTTATATTTACATTCATATGTTTTGTTTTTATTAGTTTTTTACATATTTATGCTGACGTGTCAAAACACTACGGTGTATTTTTGAATGAGAAATAAATATTTATTATTATTATTATTAGAATATTAGTGATGGTTTCAACTTCCACTCCACCATCCGACAATAGGATCATTCCTTAACCTCATTGTAGTAGATTAGACGTCGGCTTCCTGTTATCAAGTTTACCATCCATAGGTTCATTTTCCTCTATCGAGCCCAAGAAACCAATTTACGGTTGGGTCAGTTGCAGGTCTCTTTACATGAAGCCTTGACTGTTGTTATAAAACTGTGCTATAATAGCCCAGTCTCGTAGCTTTTATTGAATTAGACTTCTTAGCAAACCGAAAGCTGACTCACGACCAGGAAAGTTTCTGGCTCCTTTTCTCTCCAAACGATCTGCTTCTTCATTGTTTAAAGTATTCCGATAGTTCAGAACCAGCTTAGAGTTTGCTTATAGTAAGATGGTACACCTCTACTTGGAATACACTAGAATACTTACCAAATGGTTCCGATCTACGAACCTTTCGCTTGCATGAGTGTACACCAGCACCGGTTCCCTCTTGCGTCTTTAATCCGTCTGTATACCATTCCAGACCACCAGGACGCAGAAGATGCCATTTCCCAGTGATCTAGACTAGGAATTACGAGTGTATATTTAATGGGAGAACTATAAACAGGGAGGTATCTGACTGAGTGATGACCTGGTCCCTCACTAGTAAAATTAGAGCACTAGTGTGTCCCAGCTTTTGTCCCGTCGTATTTCACATTCCTTTCCTAGCTTCCACTTCTACTTTAACATGCAAGGAGGGCGAGTCCTTACTCATCCCCTGCTAACAGGATTATGTTACGTTATGTTAGCACTTTCAAGTCGTGATGTTCTTTGCTGTTATCATTAGGTGGTGGTAGATTACTATTTTTTGTTTTCTCCACGATTTCCTTTACGGTGTTCAGTAAATTATACACATTATTAAACATAAATAAAATAAATGTACAAGAAGAGGTTGCAACCCTTAATAGATTCTACTAAAACAAAAATAATGCATAGTATACTTTTGCCCATCAAGTTAGAATCTTCAGTAGGTGTCTATTAACTAAAATCTTAAATGTTCAATTATGTTCAAAAAAACTACGAAGATTATCCACCGGATGTTCAGGAAACTGACAAAGAATGTAATGGTATATTTACTTTTCTAATATAACTTGCACTAGATTTGATTTCTAAACAAGCTTCGCGAGCATTGGAAATACCCTCCTGGAAATAATAGAATTATTAAATTGTAGCGAGTAATTATATTGAATGCAATTTAAATGAAGCCAGCTCGTCGCATACTGTAGCTTCCAAGTGCACTAGTGGTTCCATTATTAGTACAAGCAATATGCCACGCCAACGTGGCGTCCGCCGCACTCGCTTCACCATTAGTGCCTCCTTGACACCAATATTGGTGGCTGTATCAATTGACATAATGCAATTGGCGCGTTTCACGCTTCGAATGCTCTAGCCGATAATTGATCCTTTTATCTACTGATTCAATTCAATCCGGCGAATTGCATGCGGACTAATGAGAAGTAGATTGGTAGTATTTCGTTCCGTTTCCAATTAATAATGCTGATTTATGGAGTGATTCTGGATAGTTAATTAAATAATTTGAAATAAATTGTCCTATCTCTGTTAATGATTATTTAAATTTTCTGCGACCTATTTACAGGGTATTTACTAAACGAAATATTTCTGTCAAGCTTCTCTATGAATCCCTATTTTGATAAGGATAATAACCGGATTGCAAGCAACAACTATTCTCCGGAAAATATGTTCCGCCCAGCGCTGGATTACGAAGTGGAAGCCTGGCGCGTTAGGTTTAAAAATTACATTTTGTTATAAAATGCTCAGTTTCGATTGCAAATATCAACCGTACTATTAAGAGGAATGCCCTTAGTAGTTCCCCTGCGAAGTTTCAAGGATTACGGTTTAGTATACCCCCGCCAACACCAATTGTAGGAGAAATAACTTTACATTTTATTTGCTAGTGAAGAGAGAGTCTTCTCTTTCAACCACAGTGAGAAGTGGGAATAGTCTAGATTTATTTCATAGCATTATTACCTGAGATAACCTATGATTTATATGATACGGATCACATTTGAAGTGTAAACAGATAATTACGCGACACGAACAGGTGGTGGGTCTGATGCAGCATCAGACTTTCAATCACCCCACCAACCACCCCTGCCCCCTACCCGTCGATACCCTCTAATTTGTATTTATATATATAAATAAAAATAATTACATATAACCTTTAGTTTTATACTTTGACAATATTTTTTAAAGCAGGTTTTTAGTTTATTCATTTTTTCCTTCATTAGTAAATTGAATTGTTTTCGTTCCAGCAAGAGACTCCTGAACTAAAGAGCTTTAAGCTCGATTTAAGCCAAGGCAATGCGATACCTATAAATGATATAAATTTAATAAGAAATATCACGTTAAATCTACAACAAAAAAGAGTAACTTTTTTCTAAGGTCTTCAGTCATACCACCGACTGGGTCACGTTTTATATTATGTGTTTTGTATATATTTAGAACATGACTGATGTAAATGTACTATGTACTCACTCGATATGTTTGTTAGCATACACCTTAGAATTTAAGCTCTATAAAATGCAATGTTTCAATTAATAAATGATATTTAAATGGAAAAAATAGACTTTCAATCGCGTGGTTTTGGGTTCAAAACCTGGTGCCTTCTGCTTTTTTTTCTTATTTGTTCATAGAAAAGTTATAGGCATTTATATATAAAAAACATTATGGGTGTTTATGTTAGATATAAAATACCATAAAGATTTTTTTTAGGAAATTTGACGAAAGTTTACCGTATTGCCAGATACTATTATATTTTATTCAGTATCCTGAAATACATCATTCTATAAATATTTGTTTGTTTTATATTATTGAACAAAAACCAGAATTAAGTGGCATTCCCCCATTTAAATATTTTATTGAACATCAAAATTTTTACAAATTACCCGGAAATTTGCTTTTATAATTATGAAAAAGAATGTTAACATTTTCCTACCAACATATTATACAGTTATGCACCTACCAGGACAGGTGGCAGCAAAAACAGGGACGTCCTCACTTATGCATTTATTTTTTAAGAAATTACGTACAGGACGTATTTGATTTAAATATTCATTTTTTCGTAATTTTATTAAAAAAAGTGTAATATGTACTTAGCAAATGTCCAGTATTTTTATCCCAAATGTATTTTCAAATTCTTTTTACCAAAAACAAATGTCAGTTTTCGCAATTTAATTAATTTATTACCGTTTTCTTAAATGTTTTTTATATTTAAAATAAGCCGCCGGACATTACTTAAATTACCAAAGCTCACATTTGCATTTAGTGAATAATATTAAAAAATATCTCTCAAAAAAAATACTGCCTTAACATATTTTATTCAAAAATTAAAATATACAACATTGCCGGAGCCAACCGCACAACCACGTCGCGCAGCGTCGTGGTGTTAGTGCGGTTGGGCGGTTGACTAATTATATTCCATTGCATTTTTCTAAGGTGATTTCTAGTTTGATTTTCATTAAAATGAAAGCATTGGTAGATCAAACACAAGGTAGTCTTGTTGTCACATGGTATTTAATGTATTCATACCTATTGTTATTAAAATTAGAATATTACAGAAACGACGCTAGACGTCGGTCGTCGTCGAAACGAAAAAATGAAATAATATGATTCTTGGTATTAAAATTTATCAAATTCAGAAGTTTCACAATGACGTTAGGCGTCGGTCGGCGTTGAGACGTAAAAATGCAAGAAAATGAATCTAGGAATCGAAATTTGTCAAATACACGAGTTTTATAAAAACGACGCTAGGCGTCGGTCGGTGTCGAGACGTAAAAATGCAAGAACATAGATTTAGATACACAAGTTTTACAAAAACGACTTTAGGCATCGGTCAGCGTCGAGACGTAAGAATATGAATCTAGGAATTAAAATTTATTAAATACACGAGTTTTACAAAAATGACGCTAGGCGTCGGTCGGCGTCGAGACGTAAAAATGCGAGAACATAGATTTAGATATCAGATGAAAAATATTATAAAGAAATCTGAGGGCCTGGCTTCCCGTATAGGTGCGCACCAAACCTCAAGTATTTGTACTCTACACAGCTTGCTTTTACACATTTTCCCCTATTTATATACCTATGCTTACATCGCCACCCTTTCAACGGAATCATCTCAAAATATGATTTAGTTCCAATTGTCGTTATAATACAGATGATGTAACAAATTTCAAGCGAATATCTTCAATTTTATTGTATCAACCTCTTTAATAATGGAGTAGGGGCGGTGGGGGGTTAAAAAATATCATAAAAAAATCTCAGGCCTTGGCTCCAAGTACATACACCGTACATCAAGTTTCTGTACTCTTATCAGCTTGCTTTAATTATTTCCCCCTATTTAACCCCCAACCCTTCAACGGAATAAACTAAAAATATAATTTAGTTCCAGATGTCATTATAATATATACGTGTACCAAATTTCAAGTGAATAAGTCAATTTTATTTTATCAACCCCTTTAATAATGGAGTAGGGGTGGTGGGGGGGTTGAAATTTGTTATTAAAAAATCTGAGGCCTCGGCTTCTAAATATAAAAAATTTGAGGCCTTGGCTGCTAGTACATACACCAAATTTCAAGTTTCTGTACTCTTACCAGCTTGCTTTACCTATTTCCCCCCATTTATCCCTATTTACCCCCAACCCTTCGTCGGATATGTTCAAAAAACAATCTAGTCCAGATCTCGTTATAATAGGTGTACAAAATTTCAAGTCAATGTCTTAAACCGTTCAGGAGAAAATGTGCTGAAAAAAAAAAAATTACAGACAGACAGACCGACAAACAGAAATTTTTTTTCGCTTAAATTTAAAATCTCGACGTTTCATGAAGTTCTAAACCTATTTCATTTTTTTTACGATTGCTGTACTTCCAATCCACTACGTGGATGTGGAAGTAATTCCTCTTTTTTTTCTTGTACCATATTGGTACACTTTGCGCCTTTAACTATCGTTTATACCCATTACACGCGATTAAATGTGTTCCGGTAAAAATTGAATTAAACTAGGTACGCAACAAGCTCAGTTTATATATTTCTCTACTGTAGCAAGTCAAAGCCTGGAGAATGAGAAGTCTCAAGTTAGACCAAGAGCCAATGCGTATATGATCCGCCTCTCTGGCTAGGTGGAGATGGAAAACATTCCTAAACATTTTTTAAATTACATGCGTAATTGCCCTGAAGTATAACTCATTAAAAAATTGACATTTTTGAATTATGTTTAAACCAATGTGTAAACAGAAGATGATAGAATTATCTGACCGATGCTTTTTTGAGAATGATATCTAGAAGTATGTGAAAATTAAATAAATATCAGACAATCAAATGATAAAGTTTGTGATTTTTTTTCGTAAGATTGGTACACCGGATTTGAAAAAGCAATGGTCACATTGTAGAACTAGTAGCTAACTTCTTCTAAAAAAAAAAAATGAGTGTGATACTTGTAAAAATAAAGCTGCTAGAGCTAAGCGCGTTTGCTATATTTCACGTATATTTCTCGCATGCGAGGATTCCTCTTAAAGGAACTCTCATGTCAGTCAGACTGCAGTTTTGAGCTGTTGACCACCCCTTTTAACCATTATTCGTAGTAATGTTCGGTAAATAATTTGGAATGTCATTGAGGGAACTCTTACGATAGAGGGAGGGCTTTAACAAGCCTTGGAAGTTGAAACAACTGTCCTACGGTGTAGAGAATTGTCTTTTTTCTATCGGAATATAGGGCGGGAGGCGAGTAGAGCCACAAAGAGAGTGAACCTACCCTTCCAAGGTGCTGAAAACATTATTTTTCTTGACAGCGAGTTATTGGAAAATAATTTGATATTTTCTATTGAAATTTTTTTTCTTCTATTAAATAATGCATTTTTTTAACAATCCAATAAAACAGTTTTCATATTAAACTATAGTGTAAGTTAAATAAATAAATAAATAAATAAATAAATACATGCAAGACGAGATATGCTTAAATTATGATTATTACATTATTCAAGACTTAAAGTCCAGAGAATCAGAGCAATCCATTAAAAGTAAAAATCCCCTTAGTGTGCCACAACAGTGAGAATCCCTAGATATCCGAATCTCGTTAAGAAACTTATCGCAGTTTCCACTACAAAGTTAATTATGTTTGTGTAGGACGGACACCGTATGAATTATGTAAGAAGCTGTAATTCGAATTTTCTAGCCACGATTTCATTTCAAGAGTCGCAGCATACCAAAATATAACTAATAATACACTGTATATACAATTAGTCTCTTCATACATTCACAATACAGAAAAACTCCAAAACTATGTCAGCCATGATATCTGACTAGAGCCAATGAAAATAGGCAAATAATTATACCAGATAATCGAAAGACTATAAACCTAAAATTTATAGATTCCTTGGCCCCTAAGATTTACAACTTATTACCAACGGATATGAAACAAATAAAAAGTAAGAAAAATATCAACAAAAAAGTAAAGTATTCGTTATAAAAAAGTATGAAAAGTTTGTCAGGCTTATGATATAATGTGACATAAATATATACTTTTAAATAGTATATCCTCAATTTCGTAGATCTTTATATTGTTTCTAGCATTTTTAGTATAGATTTAGTATAGACAATGTATTAACTTCCATACAAAATTAATATAAATAGTATACTCACTTGGAAATTTATAAATGTACATACAGATGTTCCAATATCTAGGTGCCCATCAAATCAGTTTTTTTATTGTAAATCATATTATCGAAATCATAACATTTGTAAATTTTTGTAAACTGTGAATAATAGTTATTTATTGTATAAGTATTTTAGATAGCGTTTTATCCACGCAAGAAAGTTTAAACTCGAGAATGAAGTTCGAGAGTTTCATTTTCTTGAGAGGAAAAAACGCGACTAAAATACGAATGCCATACAACGTTTTATCCACAATCACGGTCATCTAAAGGCGCGTTTACACCAAAGTCTTCCACTAAGTTTTCCACAAGTTGCGGCAATTTGTTGTTCTACAAAATACAGCAACTTTTTCTGTCTTCCACTTGTGGAGAGACAAATCTTCCACTAAATTTTGGTTTCCCGCGGAGTGTCGGTAAAGATCAAAGGAAGTTGACAACTAAAAGTGGAAGATGTGTTGCTGCGCGCTTTGCGCAAGCAACTTGTAGGAAACTAGAGGAGAACTGTTCCCCCTCCACGCGCCCCGGACGTCGGGCGCTAGCATCCTCCCTTCAGTGCACGTATGTACTTCAGCTGTAGGTGTTGTCGGTGATTTCGTGTGTGTTTTTGTTGTGTTTGTGTCAAGATGGAAGGCTGTAGTGAGAACGAATGGACCAGGACCATGTCACTGCCACTGTACCTATCCCTAGTCTTCAACGAGGGTCTTACCCAATATCTTTGGGGACATCTTGTACAGTGGCTGGCTATGACGACACAGGCAGCCGCGGCAATAATTGCGTCTTCCTCGTCCGACATCCTTGACACTACTGCCTAACGTTTCGCGACAATTCTTTGGCAACAAGTTTTTCACTTGTTGCTCTAAATTTGAGAAGAGCAACTTTTAGTTTTCTACAAAAAATCTTCCACTTGTTGCACTAATTTGAGAAGAGCAACTTTTAGTTGACAACTTTTAGTTTTCCACAAACAATCTTTTGTCAACTTTTAGTTGTCAACTTTGGTGTAAACGCGCCTTAACAGATTTCATAAAAAAATGATTTGACATTTCGCTCTGTCAGCGGTTGCAACGTCAAAAATTATTGAAATTAATTTTAAAGAACTTGGAAGGTGTTGAATGGTTGCTATTTAGTTTTGATTGTTTATCGATTCCATATACACCAAATTCCAAGTTTCTGTACTTTCACCAGCTTGCTTTACTCATTTTGCTCTATTTACTTCTACTTACTCCCCACCCCTCCACCCCTTCAAAGGAATCAACTCAAAATATGATCTAGTTCCAGATGTCGTTAAAATACAAACGTGTACCAAATTTCTAGTGAATACCTCAATTATAATTTATTAACTTCTTTAACAGCGGTTGGGGGTAATGAAGGGGTTGAAAAATGTTATAAAACAATCTGAAGCCTTCGCCTTTGCTGTATAGAGCAAATCCCAACTTTCTGTACTCTTACCAGCTTGCTTTCCTCATATTTAACCCCCAACGGAATCGTCTCAAAATATGATCTATACGTATACCAAATTTCAAGAGAATATCTCAATTTAATTTTATCAACCCCTTTATTAATGGAGTGGGGGTGGTGAGGAAGTTGAAAAATATTGGAAACGAATCGGAGGCCTTGGCACCTAGTATATACACTAAGTGTCTGTACTCTTATCAGCTTGCTTTACTTATTTTCCTTTATTTACCCCTATTCAACTGAATCGTCTCAAAATATATTCTGGTTCCAAGTGTCGTTATAATATACTCGTGTACCAAATTTCAACTAAATATTAATTATTATTAAAAAAAATTTCAACTTAATATCTTGAACCGTTTCAGAGATATCATGTGCACAAAGAAAGTTACAGACCGACAGACAGAATTTTTTTTTGCTTAAATTTGTAATCTCGACGTTTCGTGACATTCTAAACCTGCCAAAAAAAAAATGTTGACAATTTTTTCACTATTACTATACTTTCACTCCACTATGGGGCCATCCATTAATTACATCACACTTTGAAGGGGGAGGAGGGGGTCCATATAGTGTGACAAGAGGGGAGGAGGGGGTCACACTTTGACATCACATTTACATCTACGTATACCGTTGTTTTAATTGAATGAAATTCCACAAAATACAAAAATCAGAAAATTCTACCTCGCGCCAATATTCTTGACTAAAGATGACGGTCTCGGATGATTAGGGGTCGAACTTGAGCTCTTTTCTTCAATCATCGCTGTAGACCTGGACCAGCCTCGTAAGGGGTGGGCCTGCTTTTTTGCCTACCCCCCCCCCCCCAGCAAATAAGGACGGTATTGGCGATGTTAGCAAACCTCCTCTGGTCCTGGCTGTTGGACCCTGCCAGCTGAGTCGTTTCTCTGGCGCTCTTCTGTCTTGGTCTTCTTTCTTCGCTGGCAAAAATTCTACCTCATAACTTAATGCTGTAAAATATGTGACGTTACAACGGGAGGGGGGGGGGGTTACTCCAATGTGACAACCTGTGACGTAGGGGGAGGAAGGGGTAGAAGAGCCATGGAATTTCCGTGACGTAATTTATGAATGGCCCCTATGTGGATGTGGAAGTAATAATGCCTCCTAATGAATTTTATATCTTCAAAACCATTTGAAGATAAAGTAATGGAATATTACATTACCATTATTATACTCTTCGCAAATACCAAACGAAGAGTATATTGCATTCGATCGGCACATTTCTAAAACTGGTAATATTGCACGTCTGTCTGTCCGTCCGTCATGTCTCTTGTAAGCACTATAAGTTAGGAACGAGAAGTACGATTGTATTGAAATTTGGACAGTAAGTTAGTGTTAACTAGTGGAAGAACCCTATTGGTTTTGAGCTAAATCGATCTTTAAATAAGAAAGTTATACATTTTTTAAATAAAAAAAAAAATGTACATAATTTTTTTTATGTTTTGTACTTAAACTAAAAATATCTAAAACTAACATTATTTATAAAAAAAACTGCGAAGAGTATCCTACAGAATGTGCAACAATTATATAAAAAGTGCTCGGCGACGAGTATAACGGTTAGTTTGTTTATTTAATATGTACTATAGTCTGTTTTTAAACCAGAAGGAGCGTTTTAAATTTAACACGCTAAATCATACATCTGTGATTGGATACGCCCTCGCCAGTTTTACAAAAGGCCATAGTCGTACATTTTGACATTGTAAATGTTTTAATTTCATATCATAAATTGTTTGGTTATAATTTCTATTTTATCGTTTGCACATTATACAGGGTGTAATTAGCTTCATGTCATTAAAAAAACTGGTGATAGGGAACCACAAGACAAACAAGAAAACCTAATATAACATGGGATCTAAAGCTTATAGTTTTGGAGAGAAAAAAAAAACAATAATTTCGCAAATTTTCAATAAAACCTTTTGAGAACTGCTGGAATACTGAGGTAGGTTTAGATCGTCGCGCGTCTTTGCCTTATACTCTAACTCTCCTTTGTGCAATATTTTAGTTACTATGGGTGTTTCGTTATATACACACGTCCAACCCGCCCCGCCGTTCGTTGTTTTTGTTATTTTTGAATTTCGGCTCACTGTGTATTTATAGTTAAGATTTATTTTATTGACTTTACCGTTCAAGTAGTTAAATATTTGATTACGTATAGACACAACTTACTTGTTCGTTCTTTTTGTATTCAGTTTTGGATTTTGGACCAAGTTTTTCTTTTATTTTTCTTTATTGACAACGTTAGTTGATAGTTTATTGTTTAGTGTTGAACGGAGTACGTA
The DNA here is from genome assembly GCA_963583905.1 of Stenurella melanura. NCBI lineage: Eukaryota > Metazoa > Arthropoda > Insecta > Coleoptera > Cerambycidae > Stenurella > Stenurella melanura. The sequence continues at coordinate 116,070,512 of OY757316.1, read as the reverse complement.
TGTCCTTAATTCGACGTACCGAACTGTGTATTGATGCAGATGCAGAGATTTCGAATGATTTACTTAGGTAAGCTTTTAACCCAGGACGCTCATTTATGTTACAAACGTTAATAAATGACATTTAAATATTCTAAATTATAAACATTAATCCAATATTTTGTTCCAAATTAAAAGGCACACATGTAAAGAAATGCTCTGTTTAAACTTCTATGGCCATTATTTGCTTGCAGTTGTGCAGGAAAAGATAACGAATTATTCACCTCTTTAATTGCCCCAGTTCGGTTGAGGCGGTCCATCAAAGGCGGTCGATGATCCAAACAAAGCCTTTGCTTTGACACCGCGCGTGACGCCGAGGACTGCACTTTTTTATGACAATTTAAAAGTTGTATAATTAGGAACTACAAGTCCTTTGTCCAAGAAAAGCAGTGGTTCTCTATTATTTTCTACATTAATATTAAAAAAATATTTAACATAAAATACACTCAAAAACACTGTAGTCATGTATTGTTGGTTGCCCAAAACGCCAAAAACGTTTTAGTGTTTTTAGTGTTACTTTCATGGTGTGAATGGTGTTTACTCCTCCTGGTTTAAAAACGGACTATAGCGTTACCTATTAATTCTTCTTATTCTAGGATCCTGGAGTTGGATTTTGTGTTCTTCAACTTGGCCAGATAATCAACTTCATGTATCACATCAAAAACATAGCGAATATTAGTTGTATTAAGTATATAAGTTTTTACATTGCATATAAGTTTTCATTCTTTGTTGAAAACACTGACCTAAAATTAAATAACCGCAGAGTTAAACATACTATTAATATTAGTGACCTGCTACTAATAAAAAATAATGTTTAATTTCCATCATACCATTTACTACGTTTGAGAGTAAAACATTTTGTAATGATCAGAAATATCCAAAATCAACCTCTATCTCCATTTGTGTTTTTCATTAAAATTTGGAAAGATATTAAATGGAAACTAAGGAAATATGAATAAAACACAAATAAATAGTTATAAACATAAATACCTTAACAAGAATTATTCGACCTATTATATACACGCACTATTTTTTAGCCTTAAAAATCGCTAGTATAATATTACATGCTATTTCCTTTGTATAGATACTGTCCACGTAAGTTAGCCTTTTCTTGGTCGTACGGCTGTGATTCGTTACGTGCAGTAATGGGTGGCCGGCAATTTTCTTGCTGCCGGGTAATGGAGGCTAGGTTTGAAGTGGTCAGAGCCAGGAGTTGCGCTAATTGTTCATAGCTGGGTAGTCCCAAGCTCGGTTGGGGTTGGTCCGTTATGGCGGCAGAGGGGACTGGGATCGTTCCAGTCGTTTGGTTTTGGAGCACTATTTGTCTTTGGGGCGTAGCACTAGGTCTTGCCGTCTGGTACGGCGGGGTGACGTGGTAGGCGCCGGCCGACGAGGTAGGCGTGACGAAGTACTGTGCGTTGGGCGGCGTGCTTGGACTTGGGCTGGTTGCTGTTGGTGGTACCATGCAGTGAGGGGTGGCCAGCTGGCGGCGAGGTGTCAGCGAGGCGTCGCTGAAGAGTTGGGGCCAGTCGGGTGTGGCAGCAATGGTGTACTGACCGCTGGGCAGCCCTGAGCCAGAGTGGGAGGCTTCCCCATGTGTGGAAGCGAATCCAGCGAAGCGGCGATCTCCCAGCGTCGAGGAATCGTCGTTGGCCCGGGATGCTGTTGGGTCCACCATACAGCGAGGGGGCATCACCATATCATCATCACCGCCCAATCTCTGTTCCATCGCCGAGTTTCCATGCCACGATGCTGCGTTGCGCTCCATGCAGTAGGGGGGCATCGCCTGAGAATCGTTGCTACTCCATTCCATATTTGTTGCCTGGGCTTCGTGCCAGGTGGCTGCGCTGCGTGCCATGCAGCGAGGGGGCACCGTCGTGATGACGTCATGCGTGACCCCAGTGTCGTGTCCTATGTTGGTGGCGAGTCCTGCCTCGCTATGCCTAGGCGCGGAGCCCGGCGACGCACAGTAGTGGGGCGCCGTCGTCGCGACGCCATGCGTAGCACTTGTGCCTGTGGAGAAATCAGAGGACATGCTTACCTCGCCGAGCCGGGTTGCTGTGTTGCTTGTCGTGCAGTGTGTGGGGGCCACCGTCGTGGAGACGTCGGGCGTGACCCCCGTACCCCTTGTCAGGGCGTCGTGTTGGCGGAGCACTTCGTGGTCAGATGCTGTGAGGGGCGTCGTGCAGTGAGGGGGGGCCGACGTGGAGACGTCGCTCGCGACCCCGGTGCCTACTGCCTTGCCACTCCGGGTATGCATTGCCACTTGACACTCAACACAATAAAACTCAAGTAAAACGCACTGTCTGGTTACAACACAAGAGGAAGGGATAACCTCATCAGCGTCGGCGTTGGCGTCGGTGCTCAAATGACTTCAGTTTCGGCAGAACACTATTAGTTGCTGAAGGCTGGAACATTACTACTTGAAGGATTGATCACTACTTGCTCGCTGAGAAAAAGTGTCCTCTTATATAGACTTTCTCGTGCTCAAATGACTTCTGCTTCGGCAGAAGACTATTTTCTTGCGCTCAAACGACTTCTGTTTCGGCAGAAGACTAAAACATGAGTCATAATTTGTTCTCGATGCCGACGCCGATGACAATACCTAGTCATAATAAACATATTCGTTCATAAGTGATGCTAACAAGCAAAGACAATAACATGTGTTGATTTAAAGTTGACAAATTTCTAGGTTAACACAATCGAAACAACAATGAAACTAAAGTAATACTTTCAAATATTGTTCTACATATACAGGGTGTCTAAGCGTTGTATCGTCCGAGTATAAGTATCATTATTTTAGAAATTCTCTCACTTAAAAAGGCTGACTTTACCGAGAATTTATAAAACAATTGAAGATTGATTGACTGATCGTAATATATTTTTAATGGTGTCAAATATGGCAGCACCCACGACAGACATACCCATGATACCTTATATCAATGGAAAGCTCTTCCAAAGGGCTATCCTTTAGTGTTATAGTACACTTGATTTCAAAAAAACTGGTACACTTTCTTTTAGCTATGTAAATCATTCATTCTTTGATTGATATTAACAATCTTACAAATGTCATTTTGACGTTAATCAGTGGCGTCACTATTAAAAATGATTCGACATCTAACAGATATTCAAAAATTTCGAATTGTTTCTAAAATTGAAGATGGTTGGTCCATAAGAAGACTTGCTGCTGAATATGATGAGAGTAAAACTACTATAAAGAGTGTTTAAAAAACAATGGGAAACTAACCAAACGGTATCCCGTAAAGTTGATTCCGGTAGGTCCAGAAAGAGGAATAATCAAGAAGGCGAAAATTTTATAAATTACCTAAGAGAAAACCCTTTTCAGACTGCAGTAAATGCAATTTCAGAGACAAATTTCCCTGCTTCGGTACCTACTGTTTGCAGAAGAATAAAACTACAAAGCGACTTGAAGAGTTGTGCAGCGGCTAAAAAATACAAACTTTCAAAGGAAAAGAAGCAGGGTAGGATTATTTTTGCACTCAACTATGTAAGCAACGATGAAAAATTCTGGGGACAAGTTGTCTTTTCTTACGAAAAGGTTTTTAAATCCTGTAACGATGGACTTGTTTGCGTATATAGGCCTCCTTCCACTAGATACGACGAAAAATATACTTTCGATTCACAAATATCAGGAAGGTTTTCAGACAATGTCTGGGCTTGGATTAGCCTAAATGGGTTAGGTGTGTGTTGGCACAGTGGTGGTCATCACAATTCCATTAAATATATTGAAATATTAGACAATATTATGTTGCCGTCAGTAATAGAGAAGTTTCCGGAAAATAATTATTTTTCAACAAGGCAACTGTTCCATACATACGGCCCATCGTGTCAGGCAATGATTTCTTAATAAAAACATAGAGTTGTTGCCGTGGCCATCTAAAATTCCGGATTTAAATCCAATTGAAAATGTTTGGGGACTAATGGTGAAACATATAAGAAAATTAAATAACCATCCAAACTATGCCCAAGAATTGGTAGGGATAATTGAAGACGCTTGGGAGAACTTGTCGCAAGAAGTTGACCTTGCAAAAAATTTGACTTTGTCCATACCTGCAAGACTTCAGGCAGTTTTAGACACTAATGGAGCAATGACAAAATATCAGTTCATTCTGTATTACGTAGTTGAAGTTCATTTATTTACATTTTTTAAACCTCAAGTGGTATTTTTGTGTTCTTATTTTAAAAATAGAATTATCATTATTCAGTTAGTATTTTAATTACAACCATTAGTAAAATTATCCGTAATAAGTATTATTTTTTTAAAACAATAATATGGCAGGCTTGAAAATGTTTTGAAAAAGTTATTTTCTAATTATTTTTTAAAATTCCATTTGAATAAAATAAAAAAGAAAGGTTTAATAAGTTTAAAAACACCAATAAAACCAGTCTCCTCCAAAAAACCCAGGTCCGGGGTAAATCACTTCATCTCCACCCCCCTCTCGACATGCCTGGCCAGCCCTATTTACAGACATATGCACACAACTAAACTATTAAGGTTTTCGATTGCAAGAGTTGTACCAGTTTTTTTTTAATTCAAGTGTACATAGGGCGTTCCATTTGAAAAAATAAGAAATAGTAAATTTAGCGTTTCTTGATTCACCCTATATCTTTAAATCTGATGAAAGTATCGTAAATTATATCTCCAGATGTTGAACAGTTACGTGACAATGAGGTCACAAAATTGACATGTTCTTGATAAAAAATCAGAATATGCACTACTATACGTGTTATATTTAAAAAATATATCACACACATTGTATATTTTTAAAATATTTTTATGCCTTCTACCACTTTGTCTTTGAAAATTTTTAACATCTGTTTTAAAGGAGTCGTATCGAGGACCGTACCTAAAACGTTTTCTGTAATTTTACCACTTTGAAAAGCATTGTCATTAGACTATCAACAGCACAATTTAAATACTTAATACTATCAAAGACTTATTCAATGTTATTACGTACGAAACAGTGGAATAAGTTTAAATGATATAATTAATATTTGGTAGGCTCTATGATCCAATGAGTTTGATGATGAATTCTAATTAATAACAATGGTAATTAAGTCGGCTACTTATAATCCCCCTTCTTGAGGATCTCTGGTTATTATAGATCTCTGAGTATTGTTTTAGCATTCAGTATTTTCTCTCGCGAATTCTCGATCATCGTGATCTGCCACTGGGATTATTTAATTCATAATAAAATTATTCATTAGTTATTAAGAATAATACGTAGTTACTGTATATTAATAGGCGATTATTTCCTCAACAACGTGGTAGTTTCGATTGGACCCAACAATGTAATATACATTTGAAAATTCAAATGTAAGTAATAATTTTTATGTCGTAATAGCTATCCTTTTGACATTCGAAGGAGTTTTACGTAATGAATCATTTCGGAAGTATTAGTGGTATACTAATGAACAAAAAGAATAGATAACTTGTTCTGCAAAGGAATCAAAAACCCAAAAATATGTTTGAAAGCAATTTTACTTCCACACATAGTGGTGTGGAAATTATATTTTATTAACCCCATTAATAATGGTGTGGGGGTAGTGGAGGGGTTGAAAAATCCAGGTTTCTATAGTCTTACCAGCTTATTTTACTTATTTTCCCATATTCACCCCTATTTAACCCCCAACTCTTCAACGGAATCAGAAGGGTTGGTAGCAGAGTGTTCTAAAAGACTGGTTGCCTTCTCGGCGTTGCTTGTTACTTACTGACCTAAATTTCACCAATTACATCACAAATATACATTCCCAAATGCAACTCATCTAAAGTCTTTGTTTGCTGATAGAATCCCGGTCGTATGGTGTAAGGAATGCCCGTCCGAAGCTCTATCCTTCCTTGTCCTCATTGAAATATTATTTGTAACTTATTCTGTAACGTAAGTTTTATTCTTTGTGGTCAAGTTACTATCGACATGCGGCATTTCTACTGTTCGACAGCAAACTAATTTGCGTAACGTGTGTCGTCGTCGAACGCGGCTGGCGATTTCAGAGGCGGAAGTCGGTATAGCAGGTATACAGGGTGATTTACGTAGGCCATTTATTAGAAGTTTTTCAACTTGCAGTTGGATTAGAAACTTGAAATATGGTATGTAGCCATAATCGATCATGCCCGTTCTATCTAAAATATTTTCAGTCTTCCAACTATACAGGGTGTGCCAAAAATTGGTACCAACTTTCTTATTTTAAATGGAAACCTATATTTTTCTTTACATGGTTCGATTGGTCTTCTAATTCTGAGTTTAGAGAACCTGTTATGTTAACTTATCTATTACAATTTTTGACATATGTCCATTTTTTTGAAAAAAATTGTCGCTGTAGTAGTTTACGAACAAATTTGTATCTCGCAAACCTTTCAAAATTATGAAACCAAATTTGTAAAGCAGTTAGCTGGAAGTCCAGGCTAACTTTTGATGTCCCATCGGTGGTCCCATTTTGTACCATATGGGCGCAGTCGATTTTCAACTGTCGCAATAAAAAATTGTCAAAAAGTCAATTTTTTCAAATGGCACCTACTATATTTTTTCACACCATTCGAAAGAAAATTGAATTTTATGGTGAGTTACTTAAGCATTCCCTATACCTAACTTCACCCCATATCGGGTTATTCAATAAAAATCAAGAAATACCTTATCTTGCCGAGAGATTCCTTACTTCATCAAGTATGCCATGGAAACAAAGGACAGTTGTAATAATTTTTAAAGAAAAATATTGATTCTTATTTAATTACACCCAACACCAACAAATTATTATTAACGAACAAGAACAATGTTGACGAAATTCTGTCAGTGAAAACGGTGCACACATTGAGCATTTGTATTGAAATAATTATTTTGTTAATCTGTTTATTTGTTGTTATTATTTATTATTGCAATACGATTTTTGAATAAAAATTAAAATGAAATGATTGTTTCCAAAGCCTACTACCCTTGAGAAAAAAAAAACAATATTTTTTTCAAAAAATGCCAATAACTCAAAAACGACTGTAGATAGACATACACAATGTTAATAAAAGTGGCCCTAAAGTTCAATGTTGCATTGATTTCTGGCGTCAGAAATGGTAGGCGCAAAGATGTGCTACGCAATCTGTTGAAAGTAGAATAATAGAATATTTGAACAAAAATATGGTGGTCACATTGAACATTTACGTCAGAATTTCGTCAACATTGTTCTTGTTCATTAATAATAATCTGTTGGTGTTGTGTGTAATTAAATAAGAATCCATATTTTTCTTTAAAAATTATTACAACTGTCTTTTGTTTCCATGGCATACTTGATGAAGTAAGGAATCTCTCGGCAAGATAAGGTATTTCTTGATTTTTATTGAATAACTCGATATGGGGTGAAGTTAGGTATAGGAAATGCATAAGTAACTCACCCTAAAATTCAATTTTCTTTCGAATGGTGTGAAAAAAAATAGTAGGTGCCATTTGAAAAAATTGACTTTTTGACAATTTTTGATTGCGACATTTGAAAATCGACTGCGCCCATATGGTACAAAATGGGACCACCGATGGGACATCAAAAGTTAGCCTGGACTTCCAGCTAGCTGCTTCACAAATTTGGTTTCATAATTTTGAAAGGTTTTCGAGATACAAATTTATTCGTAAACTACTACAGCGGCAATTTTTTTCAAAAATTGGACATATGTCAAAAATTGTAATAGATAAGTTAACATAACTTAGGTTCCCTAAACTCAGAATTAGAAGACCAATCAAACCATGTAAAGAAAAATATAGGTTTCTATTTAAAATAAGAAAGTTAGTACCAATTTTTGGCACACCCTGTATAGTTGGAGGACTAAAAATATTTTAGATAGAACGGGCATGATCGATTATGGCTGCATACCAAATTTCAAGTTTCTAATCCAACTGCAAGTTGAAAAACTTCTAATGAATGGCCTACGTGAATCACACTGTATAGTGGAGTAAAGAAAGGACATCGATGTGCATAGTTTTGTAACAGCAATTTTATTATTTCATACCTTCTGGGATATCACCAGGTGTATATATCTGAGTTTGGAACTTCCAAGGCCTATTGCGTTTTTTTATAAACAATTTTGTTTTGTGAACGGTGTTTTGTTATGTAAGCATAATAGACCAGAGATAATAACTAAATTTTGACATATAGCTAGGATGGAGATGTAGTTTTCGTCATCGTTTTCGGAAAAACATTAGGAAAAGTCTACATATGGCGAATAAGCCGTTCTAAGAAAATTGCATAGGGGGTGCATAAAATGCATCTAAAGTGCATAATTTTTTGAAAAATTCTAGAAATTAATGGAAAGCCGTGAAAATCTCATGAGAGAGGATTTCGAAGTCGCTGAATCCAAATCTGACATCGAAACTTACCAGGGATGTTTGGCGGTGCAAATAATAAAATAGGTAGCGTTTCTCAATAGAGGACGACTTGTGTTTAGTAAGAGGTTTTAGGTGAAGTACCATTTGAGACGCCATCTAGGTGGAAAAATATCTTCACTTTCACTCTTCACACGACGGGCGTGACTCAACTATAAGGTTATGTCTTGTAGCAAATGCTTGGTAGCCAAAATGTCAAGAAACATGGACAAAACCCTTAGGTCTATTACAATATTGTTACGTGTTTCCGCCCCTTTAGGAAACACCCTGTATGAATCTGTGGGTTCTAAATAATTTTAACAAGGGGTAAACTACTAACACTTTATTTAATAATTTACTGACTACACAATACTTCAAAATAACCTTTACACTTTGTTTGATATTGATATTTAACCTCACTTTTTTTTCGCTACCAAACTTCACTTTCCTAAAACTTCTTCTCCCGCGCCAGTAATCGTGCATTATATACTCTGAAATTGCCTCTAGATCCATCCAGAACACAATCAAGAATCTTCTCCCACCACACTCTAGAAAACTCTATCTCTCTCTACAAGTTTCCAGTCACTATTAGGCATAGGCGTATCAATCTTCAGTTCCAAGGGGGTGTAATACATAACAATATTGCTGAAAATTAACATATAGGGGTTTTCGGAGTCGCTGATTTCGATTTTGATATAAATAAAAACAAAACAAAATGGCGGATGCAATATGGCCGACTTATTTATTAAAAATTTAGTTTCTTTACGTGAAAGTCAGTGCACAGGTGGTTCCGAGGTCGCTGATTTCAAGTTTGATATATTAAAAAATAAACAAAATGGCGGACCCAATACGGATGACCTTTTTATTAAAAAAATTACTTCCTTTAGCTGAAAGTCACTATATAGGGATTTTCGAGATCGCTCATTTCTAATTTGATGTACCTTTATGTTAAAAGCACAGAAATAGTTGATTTTCTGTGAAATATGGTGCAGTGGGAAGACATGGAAAGGCGAATGTATAACAAGAATATTATTTTCGTACAATTTTATTGCAACTGTTACTCGTCGTCGAACGAAGAATCACTTTCATCATCGCTACCTTGCATTGTTGAGTTCTAATGTTCAAATATTGGCTCGAAATAAAAGGAGCTGATGCTACCATGAGCCTAAAATCCACATCTTCCTTGTGTTTAGTTCGACTAGTTTCTTTTTGAGTAATGTCAGTAACACATCGATACTTTCATGAAGGTGATTACTAAGTTAAAAATTTCCTTCCTGACGAAGATAATTGTTTCATAGCCATATATCATATTGTCTGTAAACGAACATAAAAAATAAAATTATTACATTTCGGCATTGAATTTTAACAATAAAAAAGTACCTACTAACTTACTAAATTTTGTCGCTATTTTACTTTAAAAATTTAGACAAAGAAGTTGCAAATATTTATATAAACACATAGTGTTATTATAAATACAATATGTATTGGTAAAATATTTAACATATTTACATATTTAATCTGCATGGCCGTAGGGGACTGTGTGGATGCTAGTGTTAGAATGAGAATTGTCAAATAAGAAATTAGACAAATTCATTTTAGGATTTTAATTTGCTAGCATAACCAGAATTCAGGTTATCGAAAGAATGCAAAGATTTCATTAATATTTCTACACAAAGTTTTTCTTTTATAGATAGTTAATTTTTCTGCTGTTTGCAAAATCCTATAAAGAATGTTTCAATACAATTATAAGCAAACAAATAATAATTCATTTTTAAACATATTTACTGTACAAACATATTTTTTTAAACATTTTTATTCTTGTATTACAATAAATGTAATTGTTTCATCTGTCAAAAACCATAAGAAAATACGGCGTACGGTGATGTGAGCTTTATCGCATTCATGCGTCTCGACTGAAACAATTTATTAAACGAAAATGGCGAAGCTGCGCGAAGCTGATTTTTACAGGCATTATGAAGGAGTATGTAAGGAACACGGGAAGTCTGGTTTCGGGTGGGGGAAACAGTAGGAAAATTAACTTAATGCTTTTTTGTTTTAGATTTTTTAAAGAAATAACGAATAAAATTCATATTTTACATACTAATTTGATTATAAATTAATTAATTTTAATAATTTTGAAGTACACAGTTAAAACATACTTACTCTCAAGAACAGAATCCATTTTACAAAATCAATTTCGGACAACTGTAATACACACAACAAGCATTTGAAGGGGGCGTTATTTTTCACGAAGCGTTAGCTCGACACTCGGACTTACAACGCATTTTTGGATTAGATATACAGATTCGGAAAATGCAGTTTAGGGTATAGGAATAATGATGTAATTGACCACGCCCCGCTAGTCCCATGAATCGTGAAAGCAGAGGCACACAATGAATTGAATTAGTACGGCATGGGTGCGGACGTAGGTAATAATTTCTAATACGCAACGAGACAATATCTCTTCGTCAAAAGCGAAGAAGTTATTTGTCACATTCTTGTCAAATAATTTCTTATATTGAAAGCATTTCTGCAGTATCTTCTTTAGCCGTAAATGCTATGGGAATAAAATAATAATTCTTATGAAAACCGAAATGAAAATAGAACATTAAAATAAAACTAAATAACTCGGAAACTAAAATGAACTAATAATTATCAAACAATAAATTAATGAAGTAAGGATTCAAACAAACCACCTTCTTGTGCCAAACAATAGCCAAACCGATTATACAATGAACCTCTCATATCATTGAGTTGATTTGGAGTAATGCTTGCACAAAGTTGGACAAGCTTTTCTCGTAATTCAACTAAATTATTGGCTCGTTCAAACGCATGTTTGTACGCGGTTTCCTTTAAAAAGCCCCAGAGAAAGAAATCATGGGGTGCTAGATCAGGTGACCTAGGGGGCCATTTTATCATTCACCTCGTAGCTATTAAATGATTGGGAAATGTTATTTCCAGAAAATTAATAACAGTTAAGGTATGTGACTTGGGCAGTCATCTTGTTGAAACCAAATGTCGTCAAAGTTAACAGGAAGATTTTTAACTGCAGGAATTATTTGGTTTTGTAGAAGCTCTAAATATTTATTGTCATTTAAATTAACATCGATTAGCAGTAGGCCTATAATATGATTGTCTAAAATTCCCGGCCAAACGTACAACTTTTGAGGATACTGATTTTGCACAGCAACACTCAAATGTTTATTTTTCCGAGATCAATATCGTACTACGGATGGATCGTTTTTCCTATGTAATGAAAGGATGATTGATCTGTAAACAATAAATTCTTTAAGAAGTTTTCATTCTCATTCACTTTATTCATCATGATTTCACAAAATTCCATCCGTTTGAAATTGTCCTCGGGAAATATTTCTTGCGTTGTTTGAACTTTAAAACAACTGTACCCATTTCTTTCCAAAATATTTCTTACAGTTCTTTCCTTCATGTCAACTTCATCAGCAATTTTCCTGCTAGAACAAGGTTCACTAGTTTCAACAAGTGCACAGACATTAGTTTCGCGAATTTCACGTTCTTCGCTCCTTTGTTGATGACGGGGTTCGGGTTGACAGCATCTTTTACAATAATTCACGACATACCCGAAATTCTTAAATTTTTTAATAATGTATGAAATTATGCTAGCTGAGGGGAGTGGTCTGTCTTGATATGCCACAGTAAATAAATTTATTGCGTCTTCAGTGGAATGGCTCCCGAAGTACCACTTCACAATTTGCACTTTTCCTGCAGTTATGTAAACACACGGCATTTTAATAACGAAATTGAGATTAATTTATTTCCCACACGTCTAAACAGCTACGCTATTGAAAGCAGAATGAGTGCACTGTTCTCAACTCGCGCTATTGTTTTATACCAATGCCCTGCATTGTTCTACGACAAGGCGTGGTTTATCTGCGCAGAAACAAGTTCACGTACCTTAAACTATATTTGCTGAATCTGTATACATGTGGACCTTATAAAAGCCCACGTCATATAGTAGACATATCACACTAAGTATCTAGGGCATAAAGAGTCCCTAAATCGAATTTTCGATTTAGGGGTTTTGGCCACTGTGGAGTTAGAAAATATTAGCGTTTCGTTCCGTGGCTACTCCGTAAACTCGTCAGTAAGGCTGGAGTAGCCACTGCCTTATACGCTTTTCCAACGAACTCAACATGGCCACTCGTATATATACTTAGTGGGCCAAATGATGTGTCGGTGAGATATAAGAGAAACGTCACACGCCACAGATGCGTTTTCGAGCATTTTACCCACTGTGTGCCGGTCTCTTTAACGTGACCTTTAACCGATCGGGTATTTCTACGGGCGAGTGGCAATAACTCCTTAAGAACGTATTCGATTATTTTTTAACCACTGCGCATGCACAGTATAACGGATACCGTATAACATTGATAAATTAAGGAGCCTAAAATCTTTTTGATGGCGTAATGACGTAAATACTTTATCCTATATCTTCCCAGAACGAGTATTATTAACGTCTTCATATGTGGCTTATGTCATTTCTGCATACACATTTATTTTTCTACTTGGTAGGTATTTTTATTTAATTTTAGTTGTCACAGTGACAGCTATTTGTTGATTACGTTCTCAAACCATGCAATTATCTGAAAAAATTTCCTTTCATTAGCTACCATGATAACGAGTGAAATAATCTAAGAAAATCTGGTATATTTATTTTATTTATTCTTGTTAGTCTTCTGTAAACTGCACAAATGAGAAGTAAACCCGATTGTTATGAAAGCAAGACCCATTACTGTTATCATCGTTGTAATGTAGCGTGATTTGTCGGGTAATTTGCTGGAGAACTAATGGCGAAGTAGGTCGAGAGGTTGAATTATTGCTCTCTAAAGACTCGAAATTGCAGCCGTCGCACACATTGAATTTTAACCATTCGAGATAAAAAATGATAAATTAGTAATTAAGTGTGTTGGATTTCGCACTTACAGGGACATGAAAAAGATATTATTGACTTCACGGGCACTTAGAATCTGTTGCTTGAATTAATATTTATGAACATATTATTCAAGTCTGTTTGGAAATAAAAAAGAGTAACAGAAGCCCATTATAAGTGTAAATTGTTGAACGAAGAGGATGTAGAGGGCATGGCTGCAAACAGAATTTCTGACTTCAGGACTGTGTTTGGAATAGTTAGGGGGTAAACATACTAAAAGTCCCCCACACTGGGCTTGAAGGAAAGGATTGTCCCAAAAAAATCTCGACAGAAATTGCGAGCGGGGGGTGATTCATAAAATCACCCCTCACTCGAAATTTTTCGTGATCATTTTCCCGTGGCTCAGAAAATCCCAGTTGTTCCTCTCTTCGAGAAAGTGCAATTTTTGTCAATTTCCGGTTTATATTATAAATATCACGCTAACAGTACAATATCCCGCCGCTTACCTGTGCGATGCGGGGGTCTATCTGGAATATGATGTAGTATGTCTGAAAACAGAAGTTTCTGTTACCGTGTAGGCCTATATAGTAACATATTGACGCGCGACTCTCCGTCCTTTCCTTGATGTAGTCCCACCTTCTGCATACGTTTTTCTCTTCTCCGGTATCCAGTATTCTTCTAAATCATCTTCTACATCCATCTCAACAATATCATCTTATTTTGATGAGTAATTCTCTGGGATACTCATTGAAATTTTGAAGAATTCTTGCCGATGGAGATCGGCCTTCACGTTAACGGTATAATTTCCGGTGGTTTGTTGCCTGGTCAATGCAGCTTCCAAAAGTTACTCAGCATCCGCCCAAATCACAGGTTTCTTGTGTTTGTCATTTACCGTTGCAGTAAGACATTTTGAAACAAATTTCAAGATAATTCCCGCAGATGTCTCGATAAACGGATCATCCTGATCCTCATGTACGTCGACAAACATTTCTGACATCGTGTCTATGATCCATGACCATGAATTCTGGGTTAGAATTGAATAAATTCGTTTCAATTGAAACGGATTTGAAGAAAATTCCGGGGGATGTTCTTGGTGCGTCGTTCGTCCTGATCATCAGATGCATCGAAGAAGTTGTTTGATATCATGTTTGAAATCAGCGACCCCAAAAACCTCCGAGTGACAAAATTCGATGCGTTCCAACAAAAACTCGCGTAAATGTTCAAGGAACGGCCTAGACAACCAGGACGCCCCGACCTCCAAGTATATCGCATAAGGGAAAAGTCTTTCAGGGAAAGAAAGTACAACAATGGGTGTGCCGCAGGGAAGTATCCTGGGGCCTGTCCTCTTTATCATATACGTTAATGACTTACCAACTCTTTTTAATAATGCTTCGTTATCATTAACTACGTATGCGGATGATACAAATGTATTAATCGCAAACAAGAACTATGATGCATTACAGGGGAAGACAAACGAAATCATCACGAAAATGATAAATTGGTACCAGGCAAACTCCCTACTACTAAATACAGAAAAAACAACTTATATTTTATTCAGACATTCCAGAAATGGAAAAAATACCCTGTAGAACTTAATTTAAATGTAGTAAATATTCCCTATACTGAGGCGCCTAACTTTTCAGGTATAACTATAGATTCTCACATGGACTGGGGGAACATGTACAACTTCTATGTCCCAATCTCTATAAAATATGCTATTCCTTGAAAGAAAGCAAGATTATTAATCATAGCATTCTTGTCACTGCATATTATGGGAATTTTTATTCCATAATGTCATATGGTATATTGTTTTGGGGTAACTCCAGTCACAGATTGGATGTCTTCAAAGTACAAAAGCGAGTAGTCAGGATAATGACTAGGTGACTCCTGTAGAGGTTTCTATAAAAAGCTCAACCTCCTCACGATGACTGCTATTTTTGTATACGAAAGAGTTTGCTTTGTTTTCAAAAATAAAAACCGTTTCTTAACCTACTTAAGTGATGACACGTTTAATACTAGGCATAAAGATAAATTTTGTTATCCACGGCACAAAACAAACCTATTGGAGAAAGGCTGCAGCTATAACTGCTTGCAGTTATACAACTTACTCCCAAAAAATCTTACAGAAATAAAATCTTTCAATATCTTTAAGAGTACCGTTAAAAGAAAACTGGCCGAACCATATGATATCGTGGAAGTGACTGAAAATGTTTTTGTTTAATATAACGCATAGAATTAATAATTCTACTTATCCATGATATTTCTATACTGTGAGGTGTTTTTTTTCCCCCTTTTATTATTATTAAGTACTCTATTGGTAAATAGTAAAATTACATAATGTGTTTAATGTCTGTATACGATGTATAAGATTGTGACGTGTACTATACCGGGTGAGTCACTACTTCCGCTCGCCCCGATATTTCCTAAAATATTTGGAATAGAAAATTGAAATTTGGAGGCCTTATTACACGGCTAAAATGCCATCTTTTCAATAAAAAATCAAGTTTGGTGCACATCCAGTTTGACCGGAAATGCCCACAACTTTCGATTTTTAAATGGAACATCCTATATATTTTTACATTTTTGGAATCTAAAGGAAATTTTGAATGCAATACATCCATTTTGGTCACTTTTTGATAAACGTTAAAAATTTTATTAAAAAATCTATTTCTGAGTCCAGAGTGCTGTGGTGCCCAAAATATATTTTAGTTTGTGTGCTACGTTACTATAAAAACAAAAAGAGCAATATGATTGCACTACTTAATTCTCTAGAGGCGTTTAAAATTTTTAAATGTGATTTTTACCCACTGACTCGGTTTTTTTAAATGGGAATTTAATCGTTCACCTACATTTTTAAGTACCTCATTTTCATACGAATCTAATGATACCAACATTTTGAAAATCCGCTCAGAAATATTTGAGATTTCAGCCAAAATACAATGCAACCAAGCTTTTAGAAACATGCGGCTAATAGATAATAGATTAGTGGGCTTTAGAAACTAAAATGGCACATTTCTGTGTAAATCTGGTAACCTAATAATATTGGAAAAATCATAGTAGCCATTGAATGTAATAAAACAATATCAGCTGTCAGACAGATACAAAATAAAGCGTTGCGGAAATCTCTTTGAGTAAAAATTAAAGAAAATGAATAATTTCAGTAGCAATGAAAAGGTCGATATGTTACTGATATATGGAGAGCGTCTTAAAAATTTAACTGCAGCTGCAGAACTGTATCAGCAACGATATCCCAACAGACGTCATCCAAGCAGACACTTGTTTGCCAGAGTGGAACAAGAATTAAGAAACGAACCCAATCAACAAGATGACCATCAAACATTTATTGTAAGTGAGGACAAAGAAATTGATGTATTAGGATTTGTGATGGTACACCCAACAACATCAACAAGGGAATTGTCAATGGAATACGACATTAGTCAGTCTTCGGTTTGCAGAATTTTAAAGAAACATAAGTTTCGGTCTTATAAATACCAAATACACCAACGTCTTTATGGAGATGATAACGACACGAGGCTAGTATATTGCAACTGATTCTTAAATGCAGTACAACAAAACCCAGGTTTTCCTTTTCATATTTTATATTCAGATGAAAGTAGATTTACGAACCAAGGTATGTTTAACAGAAATAATACTAGGTACTGGGCTCAAGAAAATCCGAGGTTGGTAGGGCGGGGGAATATTCAGGAAAGATTTGGGTTTAACTATTGGCTTGGACTACTTGGAGATCGAATAATTGGACCCATATTTTTTTATGGAACACTTACTGGCGAACGATATTTATTCTTTTTACAAAACCAGACAGCAGCATTTCTTGACTTACTTCCTCTTGCCTATTTACAAAATCTGTTTTTCCAACAAGATGGTGCTCCCCCACATAATTCCAGAAGAGTGATGGAATATTTAAACAACTTGCATGGTGAACGCCTTATCGCAAATCAAGGTCATATCAGGTGGCCTCCTAGGTCACCTGACTTAACACCCCTCGACTATTATGTATGGGGTACTCACAAAAATAAAGTTTATAAAACTTCTTCAAATACACGTGAAGAGCTGCAAAATAAAGTTGTACGGGCTCTTAACGAAATAACGCCGGCTGAATTACGTAGAGCCATTCAAGCAACTGTACGCAGAGCCGAATTGCGTATAGAAAAAAATGGTGGACATTTTGAACAATATCTATAAATGTCAATTTATGTTTTAATTATATTAATTATTTTAAAGATGCCTAGTGTCACCTAGTTTAAGTTTAATTGTTCAAACGGAATTGATTTTTATTTATTTATAGGCCCGATATTTATGTTCATTTAAATAAAACTCTGAAAACCGAACTGATGTCGCATTCTATTGCAAATGTCCTTGTGGATGTAATTGTGTTTACCTCCACAGACCTATGCTAAACTTAATTGTAACGTTCTTTGCGCTCACAATTATTAAATGTTTGATAGCTCAAGATTGCCTATAACTACACGAGTCTGTCTGACAGCTGATATTGTTTTATTACATTCAATGGCTACTATGATTTTTCCAATGTTATTAGGTTACCAGATTTACACAGAAATGTGCCATTTTAGTTTCCAAAGCCCACTAATCTATTATCTATTAGCAGCATGTTTCTAAAAGCTTGGTTGCATTGTATTTTGGCTGAAATCTCAAATATTTCTGAGCGGATTTTCAAAATTTTGGTATCATTAGATTCGTATGAAAATGAGGTATTTAAAAATGTTGGTGAACGATTAAATTCCCATTTAAAAAAACCGAGTTAGTGGGTAAAAATCACATTTAAAAATTTTAAACGCCTCTAGAGAATTAAGTAATGCAATCATATTGCTCTTTTTATTTTTATAGTAATGTAGCATAAAAACTAAAATATATTTTGGGCACCACAGCACTCTGGATTCAGAAATAGATTTTTTAATAAAATTTTTAATGTTTATCAAAAAGTGACCAAAATGGATGTATTGTATTCAAAATTTCCTCTAGATTCAAAAAATGTAAAAATATATAGGGTGTTCCATTTAAAAATCGAAAGTTGTGGGCATTTCCGGTCAAACCGGATGTGCACCAAACTTGATTTTTTATTGAAAAGATGGCATTTTAGTCGTGTAATAAGACCTCCAAATTTCAATTTTCTATCCCAAATATTTTAGGAAATATCGGGGCGTGCGCAATTCGTGACTCACCCGGTATAATGTCAATTGTCCCTGGTACTAAATATATTTCTATTTCTATTTCTATTTCTCTTTCTATTTCTATATTGGGGAAGATCTTGAACATCAAAATCGTGATCAGTGACCTCAGACACCCCCGAGTAAAGATTGTGGTTGGATATCAGAGGAAATTTAGAGAAAAACTACGGGGATGAGCCTCCCACCAGGACTTCCTGGTCCCCAGGTACATCGAGGAACTCTTTGAACATATACTCTTGATCGGCGACCCCAGAAACTGCCGAGTAACCAAATTGGGCTAATGTCCACCGTGGATTACCGAATAATGAGTTTTTTTTAAATTACCTCAAAAACTAAACGCGAAGAAATGCATTTTTTCGATGCACAAGTGCAATTTTCCATTTGTATAAGATTAAAAGTGGTAACAAATTGAATGCATCAAAGAATCGAATGCAAGAAACCGCATTTTGATCTGACTTACTGCACATTTTTCGAAAGTCGAATGTTATATTTCCTCGACTATCCTTTTTGAGCGTTCATTGATTGGGTTATCTAAGGAACAGGATTAATAATGTATCTAGCTAATACAAATGTGTCAGGTAATAGTACGCTGGCTCCTAAGTATCCTCTTCGATATATTTACTATAAACTTTTAGAATATATTATTAAGGATGAAATTGTTGATCACTTGGAAATGGATAAAATACCCCCTGTTGAGCAATTAGGGTTTAGAATAGGTCGCAGTTGTGCTGCTGCTGTCTTAAAAGTTAGCCATATATATTAAGGGCTATAAGGCGATGGCATGTGTACAGGGTTGTTGCTTGTTATCAGTAATGATTATACCATAAATGCATATGTTGAACCAAATTATATAATAACAGATCATTCAATAATTCAAATAAAAATAGAGAAGGGCGGGGAAATATGAAAATATCAAACAAGGGAAATTAAGAAATTAGAACTGAAAAAGATTGGAACTATTCATGTACAGATGTGAATGTAGTAGGTCAGATTTTTATAAATAATATAATAAATAGATGCATTGGATGTAGCACCTAAAAAAATTGTAAAATTGAACTCAACTGGAAATACATGGTTAGATAGGAACTGCAGAGAGGCAATTGATAATAGAAATAGGGCATATCAAAGATTTAAATTTACAGGGGAGGAAGAAGATTGGAATAGGTATAAGCACGAAAGAAATAATACGATAAGGGTTATTAATGAAACAAACAAAAATATTATGAAAGAAATATAGACGAAAACAAGTCAAGACCAAAACTAATGTGGAAGAATTTAAAACAAATAATTGGAAATAAAAAAGGTGAACACACTTTTCAAAGTCTGAACTGCTCTGGAATAATACATAATAAAGATATGGCTGATGTATTAAATCAGTATTACGTGGGTAGTATTGAAAATATTGTCATCAGTATAGGAACAGGCGACATAGATATAGATAAAATCAGTGATAGTGTGCCTGTTGTAACTTCCAACATGTCAACATTTTGTGCTATTACTTTGCAAGACCTGAGCAAACTGGTTAATAAACAAATGAAGAAATATAGCACTGATGAAATCGGTTATAATATTACAAAAAATCTTTTTCATGTATTAGGGTACCCTTTTCTAAATATGATTAATTTAAGTTTGGAAAAGGATGTTATACCTAACTGTTATAAAACATCTATAGTTGTACCAATTCCAAAGATACCTAATATTAATTTAGCTGAACAATTGAGGCCAGTAAATATGTTACCATTTTGTGAAAAGATTATAGAACTAGTAGTTTACAACCAAGTAATTGATTACATATACTCATGTAACATTCTGTGTACATATCAATCGGGATTTCGTGGTAAGCATTCATGTGAAACAGCATGACAATTGGTAATTTCAGAATGGAAAAGTTGTTGGATAAACCAGGAGTTGGAATTTGTGCTGTTTTCATTGACCTTAAACGGGCCTTTGAAACAATTGACCGCAACATATTATTATTAAAATTGAAGATATATGGATTCGATCAAACTGTTATAAGATGGATTGGAAGTTATATAAACGATAGGTATCAAACAACAAAAATTAATAGCAAGCTATCTGAACCTAAGATGAATAACTTTGGGGTTCCTCAAGGCAGTGTTCTTGGCCCCTTACTATTCATTCTTTGTATAAATGACCTTGGGAATGTGCTGAGAAAATGTAAAATCCATCTTTTCGCTGATGACATCCTTATTTACTATAAAAATACAAATTTTGAGGAAATGGTAACAACTGTAAATTTAGAGATGGGGCTTCTGACAGAAAAATTTAAAAGTAATAAACTAAAAGTAAATGAATTAAAATCGAAATTCATGTTTGTAGGTAATAATTATTTGTACAAGAAATTTATCAATTTAAATCTTGGTATTGAAATAAATAATGAAAAGGTTGAGCTTGTTCAAGAAATGAAATACTTGGGACTAATAATTGACCGTGAATTGAAATTCAATAAACACATAGACTATATATCGAAAAAGATTGGCAAAAAAATCGGCTTTCTTAATAGAGTGGCTTCTTTTATATCAATGTCCACGCGGTTAACAGTTTACAACTCGCTAATATTGCCCCATTTTCTCTACTGCGGGTCAGTGGTGTATGTAAGTTGTACAAATTTTAGTAGGTTACGGGTTCTCCAGAACAAGATGATGAGAGTAATGTTAAGATGCAATAGGTTTTCAAGTAGTCAACTGATGTTAAATACATTAAACTGGCTTAATATAAAACAGTTTCTTTATTTTCAAACGATGACATTTATTTTTAAAATGACCAGTGACGCTTTTCCAGATTACCTAATGCGACAGTTGTTACCTGTTACTGATGTACATCTACGTAATACGCGATTGGCTACAAACAGCAACTTTTACGTTAGTAGAACATTTAAGAGCAGTTCAATGAGTAGCTTATTTCATAAAGGAGTTGTGCAATTCAACCTTCTACCTCACGAAATTAAAACCAGTAGAACCATTAAACAATTTAAGTATAAACTAATAAATCTTATAAAAGTCCCTACATTCTATCTAAGCTAGGAGTTGTTTTTGTTTTATATAGATCTTAACTATACTTCCTTTTTGTATTATGTTATATTTGTATTTGCATTATCTTTGTATAAATAAACTACTTTTATTATTATTACTATTATTATTATTATTAGACATTTCTCACCTCACACTATTACGCCTTACAAATTTTTTAGATTAGTTGGCTCTAATATTTATAAAATAGAAACCAAATAATAGTGCATAACAATGTTCTTTCTGATTCAGTTAACACTTGTGGAGTACTGTAAAGTTCCTCTACACGTCTATGTTTCCTGTCCTTTAATTGGCGCAAAAGTTTCCTCATAAGGGATTTATCTTTAGAAAATTCTATAAATTATTAAACAAATAAATGAATAAACGTGTTCATTTAAGTACCAATGACAAGAGAGAAATTTAGCATACTCGTATATTTTACCTTAAATATGTTCATCGTGAAAACTGCTAAATGTATCTGACGGTGATTTGCATAATATATAACTTAAATTAGATCTTAAAAGGTTTGGAATATAACACTCATAAATGAAATTATGAGATACGTTAAAATAATAACAGGGTCTTGTAAGTAAAAACAATGAATTTAAAGATTATTCTCATTGGGGGTTAAAAAGATATTTTTAAAATGGAATTTAAAATTAGTGAAGCTAAATATTTAAATCAAGGAAAAAGAGAGTTGTGTGCGTGAACATTGTAGTACGTAATATTTTCACGAAATGTATTAAGCTGGCCACTCCCTAGAAAGTGATATGCGATAGGAAAACATTCATTATTTTTTAACAACAATTTTTTCTTAGTACATATATTAAAAAAATCTATAAGGCTACCTAAGCAGTACCATAACAAAACTATTACTATTAATTTTCACTCAATAATTTCAGTAGTTGGCAAAATAGTTAGATTTAAATTTAAAATTTATGCTAATCTTCCTATTTTATAGTTTTAAATCTATTTTGCAAACCATTGAAATTATTGAGTGAAAATTAAATAGTCTTGTTATGGTTCCACTTAGGTAGCCTCATAGTTTTTCTTAAATATACGTATTAAGTGAAAAAAGTTATGGCCAAAATTAATAAATATTTCCCTATCGGATGTCTCTTTCTAGGACATGGCCACCTTAACTCTACTTTTTATTACTGGTCACCTTCAGTAAATTTTTGAGAAGATATTGTATATTGATATATTGTATATTGATAAGGAAATTTATTGTTAATATTTTGTAAAAAAAATTACTAAACTTCAAATGAAACACTCTTGGTCTTTTACACTATTTTTTGTCCTAATAACACTGGTGTTTTTTTAAAGGTAAATTGACAAGATCTTCATAAATCTTGTAATTATTATATTACATTGTAGGTAAACTAACACTTTCATAATTTTGTAAGCAGGCGATTGTACAGTGGAGTTTTTGTCAAAAAGGCGTTAAA
Source organism: Stenurella melanura (assembly GCA_963583905.1). Lineage (NCBI taxonomy): Eukaryota > Metazoa > Arthropoda > Insecta > Coleoptera > Cerambycidae > Stenurella > Stenurella melanura. The sequence continues at coordinate 116,047,529 of OY757316.1, read as the reverse complement.
AGTTCTAGCTAATTTTCAATAAAAATCCACGAAACTTGGTAGAGTACTTGGATATGCTAAATTCAGTTTTGCTACAGAAATTCTTTTTTCAATATGGCGGCTTTAACATTCCGGTTAGAGGAAGCAAAAAAGATGAAAATTTAATAAAATAACCGAGCCACAAATATAGTGCTGAACCTGGAACTTGACCCGAATAGTCCAATGTATTTTTCGACGTTGTATTCGAATCCGACCTCCGAGAAACCCAAACACTCTCAAAATTTTGAGCTAGTGCGAAAAACCACCCTTAGAATAGGGTAAAATCGCGTACACCTAATGTACAATTTTGAGTTTGCTGATTTCAAATTTTTAAAACGCCGAAAGCCAAAAATTGATTCTTAAATTTTTCGTCATTTACATTTTATTTTTTTTAATTTCCCTCAATTTTGCTAGTTAAAAATTAGCAATGAAATCATTGTTTATAACAATAACAGTGCATTAGCGGCAATTTTTATTTATTTATTATTTTTTTGATTTAGACATCAAAAGGAACAGAATCCATGAAAATCCATTCATTCAGAAACTTTTTCAAGTTTAGGTCGATTTTTGCCTGCATTAATTACCCAAGTAATAAGTAAACTTCAAGTCTAACGACTTCTCTAATAGCGACGGAATCTCTAGTCAAATGAATTTCAATCCACAACTAGGCTAATTACTATATTCTCATTCAATATACCTAATATTGATGTTGAATCAACTCAGAATGTGGAATTTACCGAAACCAAACTAAGGCACTTGAACTATGCATAGTGTAATTAATTTGACTAAAACCGCGTTGAAACATAGATTAACATAATATAAACACACCACTCATATTAGACAGGTGTCCCCAAATCCAAAGCATTGGCATTACATATTTGAAAAAATGTAACACACAACCATTACCCACCAACATTGTCAGTGTCAGAGTTTGGGTTCAAACCGATTTAGCCAGAAAATGAGTCAGCGTAAAACATCTTGTTGCTTTTTTCTGTTGCTTACCGCCTTATCGCTTATAAGACAACAGAAAACGTGTGCATAAATAATAGAATAGAATAGAATAGAATAGAATTTATTGGTGCATTTGAATAAACATAATTCATTTCACAAGTCAAACAAAACAAAACACATACAAGGACTAGTGTTATACAATATAAAAATTTAAAAGTCTAAAAAATAATTTAAATAACATGTAAATAAAATAAATAATCACAAAACTACGTGACCCAGTTTTATTCGATAGAGAAAAATTCTTCAACCTTAATGTCACAGTCCATAAACTCCTTTATGCTATAGAATGCCTTCGATACAAGAAATCTTTTTATTTTATTTTTATATACATTATAAGCTAGGTTTCTTACTGAGAATGGTAGTTTGTTAAAAAACTTTGGTCCATGGAAATCCACTCCATTGTGAGATTTACCTAGCCTACGATACTCAATGTATATATCTTGTCTCTGGCGCGTGTTATATTCATGGATATCTGATGAAATTTGATACTTGTGGTAGTTAGATTTAATGTATAACAAACAGGTGTAGATATACATACTAGGTATAGTGAGTATTTGCAGGGTAATAAATTTGTGTTTAACTTCATCTCTATAACCCAGCCCGAGAATTATTCGGACGGCCTTTCTTTGCATTCCGAAAACTCTTTCACAGTGAGCGGAGTGTCCCCACACTATAATGGCATAATTTGCGGTAGAATTGAAAAGGGCATGGTAGGCCAACATCACAACATTTCTATGGACAGTTTTATGTAGATTTCTTAATAGGTAAAGGACTTTTGCTAGCTTGGCACAAATATAATTAATATGTTGATCCCACTTGAGGGTAGGGTCTACCAAAACGCCTAAGAATTTTATACTATCCGGATTTTCAATGTCTATATGCCGAAGTGTAAAAATCATTTTGTCAGTTTTTGTTTCATTCAATTTTAAGCGATTTGCTACAAACCATTGTGACGCGTCCTGTAATGCTAAATTCATGTCATTCAGTAGAGTATCATAGTCTTTACTGACATTTTTGAGTGTGGCGTCATCAGCATACAGCAGTATATCACTGCCTGGACCTGAGAGTTTAAGATCATTTATATAGATTAGGAATAACACTGGACCAAGCAGCGATCCCTGCGGTACTCCATTGATTACCTCCTTCTCATCTGATAAGACACCATTAAAAGATGTAGAAGAATAAGAAAGAAGACATCATGATCTATTTCATATCTGCCAATATATTAACTGAATTCACTTTGTCTGAGAATGTTTTGAGTTTTTCTGGATACTGTGGAAAAAATTGCCCAAATCAGACATTTCTTTAAATCCTATAGAGAAATAATTGAAGTTTACATACTATCCAAATCAAGTAGTGGCCAGGTGATTCATTCGTTACAATTAACGATTTAATCCCGCGAGGTGGAATTCCGTGCAAATCCAATTAAACCGCTATCATTATTTACATAAATGAATTTGTTACTTTAGCATGAAAATATTTAAATTAAATGTTACATGGTATTTAGATATCGTTTATTCGAGAAAAAATACATCGCATTTGTATGTTTTACGTCTCATGTACCTTTTCTAATTTAATTTTTATACTGTGGTATTATCTGTTAAGAGGAAATATATATCTTAATGTCACGAATGTTCGCGAGCGTTTCTGTACACATTGTTTATTTTAAATAAATTGTGATTCATTTTCGATGTATACCGAAATTGCAAAACCCTTCGGAACATACCATTAGTTTGGTGGCACCCCTCAGGAGCGCACCACAATTAGGGCTCTCTTACGTCAAAAGCGTGTTAGCTTTAACCTTGAAATAATCCATCCGGATCGCTTCAACGGCTGCAATGAAAACCATTCTTAAACTTACTTCCTTGCATGTTGAAGTGAAAATGGAAGCCATAAAGCAGCAAGCAGGTTGTTCAAAAATACGTGGAATATTATGGAGCAGAGCCTAGGCTACACAAAGTCTCTGGCTCTTATTCGAAAGGGGCTAGGTTATTACTCAATTAGACCATGACGAGTGTCTCTCAGTCTATACAGGTGATCATAACTACTGAACCGCTCTGTATAATCGGTTCATACAGAATACATGTTTCACTTATTTTTCTTGATAGAACTTCATAATAAACAAAAAAAGATCCATTTCCGGCTTAATAAAAAATTGACAATATGCTGTATGTCAAAATCAACACCCTGTATGACAAAATTTTGTAGATCTGTTTCGATACTCGAAAAGAGCGGAAAAAAACTGAATAGAGTAGCTCACTTAATTTGTTTGCGCATTTCATTCATCAACCTTGATTACTTGCCGCAAATCCAATTTTATTGAAATGGTCCAGACAATTGGAATTTCAATATTTATTTTAGGGTTAATTAACAAAAAAATTTAACTTGCAGCCGGATCTGGATTTCTTTTTGGTAACAACAAGTAACGTATGTACCTTTCACTTTGAAACACCCTGTAGATTCACTTTTCCATATGCAGTCGTGTTTGCTGGTGCTATGACTAGGAATGCGATAAAGAACATTTTCTGAGTTCTGAATGTTTAGAATGGCACACAGACAGATCGAAGACTCACGAGCGAACTGGTATTGGTGTACATGGATACAAACCAAAGTCTCGCGTCTTGGCCTCGTCACTTGGGAAATATCCTAATGTGTTCCAAAGAGAGATATTATGCCATCTTACTGTGTGCACGCGAATATCTCAGAAAAGGTTTTCTTAACAAACGTATTTATATATGCAGCAACATCCAGACGGCCGAGGCCTTGAGCGTTCTTACATTAATTAAGTAACTTTTAAGCTGGCGTAAAACTGTTGGAATCTCGGTAGGAATATTCCTGCATGCACCTTTAAAGATGCTAGGTTTAAGTTTAATTATCAGTTCATTAAGCTAACATTATTTGTTATAAGTAAATAGTGTATTATAAATAAATAATTTACATCATACCTGTCAATTTATATAAAGTAGTAAAACAATATTTACAACAATTAAAATGTGATTTTAAAATTGTCGGTCGACGCTTATGATATCGCTGGTGTCATTAACTATACCTTTGTCTGAGACTGGATAAACTAATAATAAAAATACCGCAAAGCGGAAAAACATATTTAAATTCATTACCATATTTGAGGAATACACAATAATTATGTGAAGTCTACAGAGACACACGCTTCCCTCTAGAGACCTACATACAAGGCGTTTTTCTTTCAAATTCCTGCAAACTGGGTGAGGCCTTGGTAAATAAGAAAATCAACATAAGGTTAGACAATAGAATTTGTGTATTATAAAATTAAAATTTCTGAATTTTTTAACCCTAGTTTTACTCAAAAAAGCAACTATACACTTTAATAAGTCTGTTTTATTCAACCATAAGGCATGTAATAGACTAAATTGTAGCCGAAACCACGCCTGTAAACGGTTTAATTCAAGTACTTGCTTTTGTCAAATTTATAGTTGTAGTAGACAAAAAAATCTACAAAAACTTATACTTATGGTTATTACTTCCACATCCACGTAGTGGATTGGAAGTCTAGTAATCGTAAAAAAAAATTCAATTTTTTTTTTCTTGAAATAAGTTTAGAATGTAATGAAACGTCGAGATTTTAAATTTGAGCGAAAAAAAATTTCTGTCTGTCTGTCGGTCTGTCGGTCTGTCTGTCTGTAACTTTTTTTGTCCGCACGCTTTCTCCGAAACGGTTTAAGATATTGACTTGAAATTTTGTACACGTATATATTATAACTAGATCTGGAACTGGATTGTTTCTTGAAGATATCCGTTGAAGGGTTGGGGAGTAAATAGGGGTAAATATGGGGAAATATGTAAAGCAAGCTGGTAAGAGTACAGAAACTTGAAATTTGATGTATGTACCACAAGCCAAGGCCTAAAAAATTTCTAAAATATTTTTCATCCCCCCACCACCCACCCCTTCTCCATTATTGAAGGGGTTGGTAAAATGAAATTGAGATATTCACTTGAAATTTGGGACATGTATGTGTTATAACGACATCTGGAACTAGATTATATTTTGAGATGATTCCATTGAGGGGTTGGGGTTAAATAGGGGTAAATAGGGGAAAATAAGTAAAGCAAGTTGGTAAGAGTACAGTAACTTGAAATTCGCTGTATGTACTAGAAGCCAAAGCCTCAGAATTTTCATAATATTTTTCAACCCCCCGCCACCCCTACTCAATTATTAAAGGGGTTGATAAAATAAAATTGAGATATTCATCTGAAATTTGGTACAAGTATGTATTATAACGACATCTGGATCTAGATTTTGAGATGATTCCGTTGAAGGGTTGGGGGTTAAATAGGATTAAATAGGGGAAAATAAGTAAAGCCAGCTGATATAAGTACAGAAACTTGAAATTCTGTCTTTGTACTAAAAGCCAAATCCTAAGATTTTTTATAATACTTTTCAACCCCCCCACCACACCCCTACTCTATTATTAAAGCAGTTGATAAAATCAAATTGAGATATTTACTTGAAATTTGGTACACGTATGTATCACAACGACATCTGGAACTAGATTATATTTTGAGATGATTCCGTCGAAGGGTTGGGGTTAAATAGGGATAAATATGGGAAAATAAGTAAAGCATCTGGTAAGAGTACCGAAACTTGAAATTCGGTGTATGTACTGGGAACCAAGATCTCAGATTTTTTCATATTATTTTTCAACCCCTCAACACCCCTACTCCATTATTAAAGGGGCTGATAAAATAAAATTGAGATATTCACTTGAAATCTGGTACAGGTATGTATTATAACGACATCTGGAACTAGATTATATTTTGAGATGATTTCGGTGAAGGGTTGGGGGTTAAATAGTAGTAAATATGGGAAAATAAGTAAATCAAGCTGGTAAGAGTACAGAAATTTGGGATTTGGTGTATATACTAGAAACCAAGGCCTCAGATTTCTTTCTAATATTTTTCAAACCCCACCGCCGCCGCTTCATTTGATAACATAAAAATGAAATATTTGCTTGAAAGTTAGTACGTATACGTATTATAATGATATCTGATTGAGATGATTCTATTGAAGGGGTGGGAGGTGGTAGGTTGTGAATGGGGGAAAATAATTAGAGTAAACAAGATATTTCATTTTTAACGTATACGGTAGAAAAAAACGCGTCAAACTTTTCGATGACATCTGCCCCAAATTCTATGAACAATAATTTCCACATACATGTTTCCTTTAAAGTGACTTGGATGAATAATCTGGATGTGGAAGTAGTGATTTCTTAGGTGGCGGTTTTTTTTAATCCTACTTGTATTTTAGCCATAAATCGATGCATTTCACTAAACCTGTGTAGAACACTAAACCTGTATAGAACATAAAGTTAGGGAACGTGCGGCTGAAGAAATAAATTTAATGTATACTAAAAAATATTTTAAATAATTTAGATAGTGAAAACAATGTACCTGCTACGAAGCAAAATTATAATAAAATAAAATTACGCATTCTTCTAAAAAGGACGCATACTTGGGAATTGAAATATGAGAGAAAACAAGAGAAATGTGGTGAATAAAGTAGGTAATAACTTTTTTAGTAAACTTGAAAAATTCCCCAATAAATTTTTCTGGAAAAAATTCTTAATAATAAACATTTTCAGCATTGTTTTTATTAATAGGGTATGCGTAGCGGTGTATGATTCTGTTTTTGATAAAAACAAATACATGTGAGATTGATAAGTCAGTGAAAAACATAATAAAACGTTCTCGAAAATGTATTGACGCTGGGGCATTCATTTTGAAAACCTGTTGTAGTTTTAATTATTTGCACCGCTTTTAATTTTTTTTTCAATTATTTAAAGTTCTAAATAAATGTATTGTTGCGTGTTTCCGCCCCTAGGAAGCACCCTGTATGAATCCGTGGGTTGTAAATAATATTTACAAGGGGTAAACCACTAACACTTTATTTAATAATTTACTGATTAAACAAAAGTTCTTATTTAACCAAAATAACCTTTACACTGTTTACTTGATATTTAACCTCACTTTCGCTACCAACTTCACTTTAATAGAACTTCTCCCTCTGCGCCGGTAATCGCGCCGTATATACTCTGAAATTGCCTCTAGATCCATCCAGAACACAATCAAGAATCTTCTCATACCACAGTCTAGAAAACTATATCTCTTTCTGCAAGTTTACAGTCACTATTAGGCATAGGCGTATCAATCTCCAGTTGCAAGGGGGTGTAATACATAACAGTATTTTGTCAAAATAAAATAAAACTTAATGTTTAAAGTTATTCTCAAAACGTGTTAAGTATTTTTTTAAATTGTGCTAGTTAATTCAAGCCTTTTCACTAACATTATTTTTCTTTCATGAAAAAAATGGATTGTGTATTATTTTGGATGAAACTTGAAGTAAAAAAAGCCTAGAAACGCTGAATGTCAAAAGAAAAACAAATACCAACCTCTTCTTCGGGGTATTTAGCTAAAATAAATAAAATAATGATGTTAGCAACTGGATTGTGTTATTTGTAGAATGTCAGATTTGGTCTTTCAATACTTCTGATAATTCATTGAAGAATAACCATAAACATGCCATCAAATATTATGACGTTATTCTATAAACTGCTCCATAGGCTTTTTAATAGTTTACTAACATTTACCCAAAAATATTATACAGTGTAATGTGAACGACCCTAAGAGAGATATTAAAAAGATGGAGGTCGGTCCTGGAATTTTTCCAAAATCACTTAAGCTATTCATTAACCTAAAAGAGTATAATGTGTAACACTTCTTGGCTTGATGGTTTATCTCCACAAGGGGTACAGTCTTCTAAAGTTTCGTTAAAATATATGCATTATTGTTCCATATGTCATCAATTGTTCAAAAATGGCCTCCATTGAATGTTCTCATGATTTGTAACTAGAAAAATTGACGAAAGAGGTTCGGATAAATCTAATCTAATCGCAATTTCGCTGAACAATTTGTTTCTATTCCCTTTTTGCGATACGGATTATACACCAGATAGTTAAAAAAAACTTGTAAAAAATACAATTTTGAACATTTTTTTTTAACAAAAACTTCCCACCACACGAATTTGATCCAAAACTTTTTACTATACTTCTTGAAATGTTATAATAAGTTCCAGTCAAATAATTGCTATAGTAAGACAGTTCCCTACAAATTTTAGTTCTACGCAACTAATAATGTTATTTTAATTTTAAAATAGCCTGCTGAATAACACCAAAAACAATTAAAAACAAAAACACATAAAAAATAACAGCTACATCAAATTTTAAAATATTCGCAGAAACGTGTTTCGACGTTTCCACGTCTCATCAGTGCGGTTACTTTCATTGTTTGGAATCATTTCTCAGGTAAATACTTTCTCGATAATTACTCATGGTTTAACAGAACAGGATACTTAAAATTGGATTTTGAAAAATTACTGATACAGGTATAGTTATAATAGTGATAATTTATATTGTTTCATTTTTTTCTTGTAAATTTGTGTGAGTTTAAATTATTAAGAACATATATCAAAGAGCAGGTTGATATTGAATATAAAAAATATTGTCGCGACATTGAAAGTAATATTGAACACAATCCCAATAAGTTCTGGCAGTTTATCGACAGTAAGAAATCTAGTAATAATTTACCAACAGCTATGAACTATGAAGATAAACATTATGTAGGAAACAAGTAAGTAGTTAATGGTTTCGCTGAATACTTTTGTAGTTCATATATTACCTCTAATCCATCAATCGAGGACCTTCCTGTTGACTCAGAAACAGATTTTTTAACAATCGAACGGTTTACAGAACAAGAAGTTTTAAATTCCTTGAAAAAAATCAAGCGTAAATACACAATGGGCCCTGACAAAATTCCAGCCTTCATACTACATGATTGTGCTAGCGTGCTCACAACTCCTCTTACATTCTTATTTAATTTAGCCATTAAATCTAATATATTTCCTGATGCGCTAAAATGTTCTAAAATAATTCCTGTATATAAAAAAGGCGAAAAAAATAATATTGAGAATTACAGACCTATAACGATTATCAACAATTTCTCAAAAGCGTTCGAAATTCTGTTACATGAACCAACATTTTCTTATGCAAAAAATCGCATTACTGAATACCAGCACGGTTTCTTCAAGGGACGATCTAAATCAACTAATTTCTTTTGTATAACTCAATATATATCTAATGCTATCGACACCGACTCACAGGTTGACGTAATTTACACAGACTTTACTAAAGCATTTGACAGACTAGATCACAGTATTTTATGTCATAAATTTCAAAAATTTGGCTTCTCAAGAAATTTGTTGTTATTTTTCAAATCATATCTTGAAAATAGACATCACCATGTTGAATACCGTGGACAACGATCTGCGGAATTCGTATCTACCTCCGGTGTACCTCAAGGCTCTGTTTTGGGCCCATTATTTTTCAACTTTTTAATCAATGACATTGCAGAAGAATTGGGTGTCAATTGTCTTTTATACGCAGATGATATGAAGTTATACAATAAAATAAATGATGTGAGTGACTGTATGGTATTACAAAGTACCCTTAATAAAATTAATGAATGGTGTGATTTAAACAAATTACAGTTGAGTATAAGAAAGTGTAATGTCCTAACTTTTACTAATAAACACCAATATGTAGAATTTAATTACCGTATAGAAGATTCAGTGCTTACACGTCCATCAACATTCCGCGACCTAGGTGTAACATTTGACACCAAACTATCATTTAATTGCCATATAAATACCATCACTAATGAAAGTTTCAGAACGCTGGGATTCATAATACGATGTTCTCGCGATTTTAATGACATTAACACACTGAAACTACTATATCAATCGTTTGTTCGATCCAAATTGGAATATTCGTCAATTATTCGGTCGCCCCATTATAACACACATATACAGAGCATAGAGAGAATTCAGAGGCGTTTTTTAAAGACTTTGAGTCATAAGGAAGATGGTGTCTATCCTGCTATTGGTTTTCCTCAGACTGAACTGTTAAATAGATTCTCGCTCTCGAGTCTGGAGGCTCGTAGAATTATTTCATAGCAAATTTTTCTTTTTAAATTAATACATAATATAACTGATTGCAGCGCTATCTTAAACTTACTAAATTTTCGAACTCCTAGACCTGGTTCTAGGCATAATTCATTGTTCTATTTACCGACTCCCCGAACCAACGTCCAGAAATTTTCACCGCTGTACAAAATGTGTGAAAATTATAATAACCTACAAGATCAGTTTGATATATTCCACTGCAATGTAGCTGCGATAAAAAGATTAATTGCATAAATTAAAATTTTTCGTTTTGTTTTATCTTTTTTTATTTGTCTACTTTGTATTCTACTCTTATACGTTATATATTTGTAAATACTTACTATTTCCTACCTTGTAATTGGAATTCTCTGTTGGGTAGTGTATTGTTAAATAAATAAATAAATAAATCAAACTTAGTTTAATGTAAAAATGTACATAGTTTTCGAAATTCTTGTAATATTTTTAAAATTTTGTCTAATTCAGAAAGAAGAAAGTATAGGAACTAGACCTTTTTCGTGTTCATCCAAAACATCAAATATTCATTTTCTGTTAACAAGTAGGTAATATTCCTTAATAAAAATAATTCTATTGAGGTGACGTCTTAACACTAATCAATTATCTATGACATGCAATCGATCACATTGTTTATATCGGACGTCTCCCAACCCCTACGAATATAATCATATAAAACATTATTCCAAGCTTTATCTCCTCATCCGCTCATTCCTTGGTTTTGTCGGATACTGCCTAGTTTCCTTCCTATATGGATTCATCACCGCAAATAGTTCAGATGTACTAACCTTCATCTAAGGAAGGCACGTCAGGTATGCTTGGTGGCGTGCAGAGAAACTATAGAGGCCTCCAATTTTATGTTCAAATAACATACAGAAAATACAGGGAGGGAGTGTTATAAAAAATATATTTTATTTTATAATATCAGAGTGAAATATTTTTGAACCAGAACACTATTCGGTACTAATGAACTCCCAAGTCGTTTGACTAATAAATATTTCTAGGAGAAAAAGGCAAGTTGTCAAATAAATTAGAAAAAGGTACTGCGTATTTTAATTGCCAATAACTTATTACTTTTGCAATGAAAATATTATTTTTTCTGGACATCCAAAACAAAAATGTGTACCACCAACTTCTGCCCCCGGCAGGTTAGGAAGTTGAGGTTGCCCGGTTCTCGTTTAGATTGTGGAGACGGGGTCGTGGTTCGGAAATTATTCAAGAAAAAACTTTTTTTAGGTTAGGCGCCAGTAGTCATGTAAAAAAGCATCTACAACGTACTTGTCTAACTGTATGACTGTGACTACTCAGAGATGATTGATTTGTCATAGATACTCATGCAGTTTTCACAGATAAACACTACTTTGAAAAATATATCTGATTTATTGACTCTATTATAATTGAAATGACTTTAATTTTATTTATTGAAATGTTACACCTTATGGTTGGATGTAGCTACTTCCTTACAGAAAGTTTATATATTTAATAAATAATTATGATTAGGTTGAAGACCAAGAAAAATACAAAATGACAAGTTCTCGTTAAGCTGTGATTGAATAATTAAATGTAAAAAATTAATAAATAGCTGAAGGCAATATATAACATAAAACAATGGTAAAAATTTAGAAATGTTTAAAAGTTTATCGAAAGTTGAATAATGTAGTTGAAAGTTGAATGTTGAATGTTGAAAAGAAATTCAGTTGATACGATTACCACCGGCTGGGTTCTGCAGTAACCAACCCTGGTCCTTGTCCCACTGAATCCTCCCTGTGTATCACCACTCGATTGCTGACATCAGCTGAGATCCCTCGACTTTTCAGAATTTAGTCGTCTGAACGGTTACCAAACTCAACAACTTGGAGCTCTCATCCAGCGAGGACCATTCATACCAAGACACTCCAAACTTGGATTCCAAAGACTCCTTGGCAAATAAACTGGTTCTCCTGGATTAGTAGCAGCCCAATTTTTATGGTAAAAATTCCAATTTTCAGGATTAACTTCAAATCTGAAGGGTCAACTTAACATCAATTTGAAGGGTCTACTTAAACATCAATTTGAAGGGTCTACCTTAAACACCTCATTCCTACAAGAGTTATTATCTGTTACTACACTTGAAATTACTTGCTTACTTGTGGGCACTCTTAGTGCGTTTGATAAAATCCCCACGTTAATGCATTACTGGTGTCTCTCTAAATAAATTACATTAACATGCCCTTCTCGCCCCTACTAATATGGAGTTAAATTCCTTTGAGTTTTAATTATTCGATAAGGTTACGAAAACGTAATTAACTAAATTCGAACTGTCTTTAAACCCCTATTAAACCTCAATTATTCATTAATAACATTTACTTCTAAATATATATTAATACCGAGTTAAACACATGTCTCGAAATACCCCGTTCATACATTAACGTGACCACGCGGTCGCCATTTTACAAGCTACCCACCGCGAATCAGGTAATTTGTGATCAACAAACATCGCGTTTAATTATGATAAATTCAACAATTAAATTGCAAATACATGTACAACAAATACTACAGAAGGTAATTATATTCATATTATCAACTATTTTTAACATACCACTCCAGATGAGGTGTTAATCGGTCTACAACACGTCCGCATTGCTACGAGATCGACGGGAAATGACCATGACGGCCTGTTCGGATACCGTGTATAATCTAAAAAAACCTAGTTACACTTCTATACGCGAGATGTCGCTGGTAGTGGTAACATAAATCATTCTTTAAATACAATACAAATCTACACAATTACTCTACTGTATAACTTATGTGAATTCATGAGTTCCAATTTAATCAGAATTATCGATTTATAATTTTGTTTATCGATTTTTAGGATTTTGTTTACTTATTACAGATTTCTTCTTTTAAATATTTGTTGTACCAGATGACTTGTAGGTGTATTTCAAGAGAAGTAACAGATGGCACTTGTATGCCCATTTATAATTTAAAGTTGAAATGATAAACAAGTGAAGATCCAGATTCAGTAAGACAAGGACGGCTACAGGATTGAACTGAAAAATTAATTAATAAGTTTACTGAATTGTGGTTTAAGACTACAAAAATTCATTGCTATTAGAATAAAAATTACCAAGTGGCATTCAGGTAATTTTGAATGTCACAAATGGAAAAAAGCTGTACTACGTCATTTTTGGTAGGTTCCTATTTGATAGTATGGATTTTGAAAAATTCGGAAAAAAATGCACTGGTAATTAATAACTTGGATTTTAATTGCATCCACAAATTTAATTCAAACATCCTATGTAGACTGCGCCACTTTATGAAAAATAATTTTACCCTTTGATACAGTCAAGAGACTCGGTAGTGTCTCGCACCAAGTTCACTCAAACATCCCTCTCACATAAATAATAAGCAAGCATCCGTGTATCTTTACAGGAAAAATACCTGCCTCCACTATCACCTAAATTATAAATTGAAATTTCTCAATAAATTGTTACGATCTAAAAGTGAAGATCGCACACACTTTAAAGAATAAAAGGTCCTAGGTCTTACAAATCCTATTTTGGTGAGTGTGAGAGGATAAATAAGTAGAAAAAGAATGCTGTAAGGTAAAAATATTTATTACAACGATTAATTTTACATGGACAAATTTGAGAAACATTTAAGTATTAACAAAAAAATATGTACAATAGCACACTAGTAAGAAAAATATTTATAATAGAGGAAAAAAATTTAAACTGTACAATAGGTTTTAACGACTGGGATGAACTATGCCCCGGGCGGGTGCATTCACCAGTCCCTACAAATAAATAAAATAATAGCTCTAGGCCACAAATGTAATCTACACCCTACAGTATCTCTCTGAAGGAGTCACTATACCAAAATAAAGGAACGATAAGCAAAATGTTAACTACTAAATGATTAAATATAAAATATAAAAAGATTTCTGAAAACTACAGGATGAGCACACTAATTTAAAATTGTACAAAAATAACTTATCTTTTCTTAACCCACGTGAAGAATCGTAGATATCAGGTGCTCGGGATCTGGGGTCTGGTGTTATGCCAGAACATCCTCCAGGAAAACACAGCTCGGTATACTTCGCTTCAGAAAAACTTGTACCAGAGTTAAAATTATGTGGGGTTGCCCACGTGGCTATCAAACCATACCAAAATCTAGGGAACTACTACTTTCGTTGCCCAAAAATAAATCCTCTCCAAAACCGTCTACGATAAAAAACATGTAAATTAGTGTAAAGCTAACCTCAAAATGTACACATGGTTGTGAACTAAAAAGAAGTGAAAATACAACTTACCCAGATTATCTGGACGTTAAATACTTGTTGAAATATCTCCGATTTAAGAATCGATAAATTGAGAATGTAAAATTATCAAATAAGTGGTGAAATTATAGTCTTAAACTCCGATACCAAGATCGATTTGCCTCAACGTGGCCTTTGACTTAATTACACTGGAAACAAGTGTCTAATGAATTTTCGGAATAGAAAAAGGAAGATTCACTCCGTCCTGTGTTATTTATAACTTCGGTTAATATGAAAAAACTAATTCATGTGCGCACTTTACACTAATTCAACATTTTTTTGTAGGCGGTTTGATTCACGTTGTCAACCCTTAAGTTTTCTTATTGAGATCTTTATTATCGGCATTCGGACTTTGCGAAAATTGACATATGGAGTAAACATTTGTACTTTTCGGATTAATGCTGAAATCAATGCATTTTAATGTGTTTAGCACTATAAAAGAGAATCACTCATTTATTACGATGATTAACATGAAATTCTATTTTATGTTACCAGGATCGCCATCTATTGCCTGATATGTTAACCACAAGCTGATTAGTACCGACTTGTTTAACCCATGGTCGCTCTTGTCGATTTTATCACGAATAATGACGGATGTTTTTTTTTCTTCTTTTTTTAATCACATATACCGGGTGTCCCCGTAAATTAACTCCCTGCTTACCCCATATGTTAATGCCAAATAAGGCGTGACAAAATATAAGAATTTAACTAAAAATTTGTTCAGTTACACTTATAAATTGATAATTCTCTATCGATTGAGATCAGAATGAACGATATTAATTACATGTTAACGAAGATACGTTCATAGCATTGTGTAGCTACACCCCTTGCGCATAAAAACGCGTGATTATATATTTCTAACAATTAAAATATATATATATGTGACTTGTGCCATTAATTTCGGCTTTCGTCAGTGATAATCGGATCCAAAAGATGTACAATAAGTATTGCGGCACTTTAGACGGACCCGTAGGACTCCGTTGTGGTCCTCATAGGGCATCGCTGGGCCCCATTTCGCCCCCATAATGGAGCCCCCGTAAGGCTCCATCATGGCCCTCGTAAGACTTCGCCATGGTCCCCATGGGGCTTTGCTAGACACCATTTCACCCTTCACAATAGGGCCGCTGTAGGACTCGACATCTCCATCTCTGAGGCCCACAAGAATTCCTGTTCGCTCTGTGGCCTCTTTAATAAAACAATAGCACCATATGACTAACTTAACCTCAAATTTTACGCATTAGTAAGTTTATTATCATTTTTAATGTTTTATTCGCCTTTCTAGATTGGAACATGCGTAACTTATATAGAATAACTATAATTTTGTAATATTAAAAATACAGGGCTAATTTATAGATTTGATTTCCAACCTGTAAATATCAGTACCTTTTTTCAAGTTACATTAAAAAATAAGATGAGAAATGTGAATAAAAATATTAAAAATGAATAGACTTAAAAAAACGTAAAGTTTGAAGTAAATCGTATGATACTATTGCTCTTTTCTCGCACAATATAATCTCACTTCTATGAAATTTATTTGTTTTATTTATTTATTTATTTCAATACAAATCCAATAGGCATAGGCCCAATTACAGAATAGACTAAAAACTACAAAAAAAGAGCATGCAACAATATACATCTACAAATATACATATACAACCGTACACACTATATGGTACAGTACAAATTTAAATTTAAAACTGGACAAATTAAAACAGAGTTCAGCTATTTAGGAAAGTTCTCTTAATTTGATATATACTGGAAAAGAATATATCAATCCTATCCTCGAGGCAACTGTAGTTTGTAATCATTTGATAGATTGGCGTATTAGTCCGCGGAGTAGGAATATAGAAACTATTGATACGGCGGGAAGACGCTCTAGGGACACGAAACATGATTAGATTCAATAAAGCCGTACAGTCCAGCTTATTGTTGACTAGTTTATAAAGAAATACAACTGACTGCATACACCTTCTATTCTCAAGACTATTCAGCTTGAAACGACTTAACAACGTTTCCTGAGAAATACCTATGGGTGGATACTCACCATCCAGGGTATATATAGCTGACTTTAAGAAACGTCTCTGAATTTTTTCTAAGGATGCCATCATGTGTATATTATAGATAGGACTCCAGATTATTGATGCATATTCCAAGCGAGATCTTACAAGAGACACATACAGTACGCGAAGTATATCAGTGAAGCCTTTAAGGTTGCGTATAACAAAACCTAATCTTTTAAACGCGGTTGACGCGCTCTGAATAGTCCATTACCAGTCACGTGATTTTAACGCAGCTATCTAAATAGAGGTTAACAGTTCAAAACACACATGAAAAATACCTAGGATTTTTCAGAAATGTTTTGCTTAATTCTCCCCGTTTCAGAAACCTTATCCATCTTCTCGGCGTTATTTTGACAGCTTATTGTTATTTTCTCCACGCTCCTTTAAAATAGCAGGAATTCTAAAGAAACGAACGTTGTCTCTTTCTCATCTATTACCTTATTTCAGTAGTTAGCAAAACAAAGGCAATTTCGTAATTTTTGCAAATGAAAACAGCGGCTATTATAACATTAACACTTCAATAACAAAGGAATCCAAAAATGAAACAATGACCACGCAAAGTGGCACCGACAGCCTGATGTCAACTAAAAATAATCAATTGATCACCAGGCGCCACCTAGTGTTCTCTAGACTATCTCACTCTCGTCACAGCTTCCATCCGTGCATCCAGCCCGGGAATTTTTAATTATTAAGTACCTTTATCCATCTAGTGCCATCAATCTAGACTTCAACATCATATTGTAATCCGAAAGAAACTTTGTTACAGATATTAAGTTTATATTTGTCGAAAATAATCTGAGAACGCTCAGGAATCGAACCGTGGACCTCTTGATTCGTAGGCTGATCTTACACCAGCGCGTCACTTGAAAAGTGGTTAATGAAATCCTGAGTTTTTCTGAACGTGTAACAAAAGCGTGCTCTGCTACACGGTAGTGTCTCACACCAAGTTCACTCCAATGTCCTCCACGCTCACAGAAATAATAAGCAAGCACCCGTGTCTCTTTAGAGAAATAATATCTACAAAAAGTAGTAAAATGCCCACAAAAACAGATTCTCTGTAAAAGAGTAGCGCCAAGTCCAAAAGAATATCTCTCCTCTCTACAAAAACATAAAATAAAAAAATGTGATCTCTCCAGAAATATTTAAAATCAATTAAAATCTCCAAGTCCGATCGATATCTATTAAAAAAAAATATGACAAAATTTTTTTTTCAAGTACAAAAAAATTAGCGCGTTTCACTAAGAGGCAAAACCTGTTTGGATTCACTAGTGCTACTCAGTTAATATTATACAAATTTTCCCGTCAACCTCTGACTGCAGCATTACATATTATTTCCGATTTTCAGCACGTGCAGGATCTGCGGAAACATGGAAAGTGAAACGTGCCAAGTTTTTTTGTATTTTTTTTTTGTTGTAATATGTTTATTTACAATCTACATCTATACAGATTATTAAGCAAATGTGTTGAAGAGAGTTTCATTGTTGAAGTAAATCTAGAGGCCAGGTTTTTTGCAGTCTTCTCGCATTGGGACCATTAGCGTACAGTTGTTCAACTAGCTGGTTCTCGTGGTTCGTTATTCGTTGGCTGTAAGTAGTGGCGAACCGCTGGATTTCATCCGTGATGTATGAGATATTTAGTTAATTATGGAGTGTTTGGTTACTGACATACCAGGGGGCGTCGACTAACGTTGTAAGTATTTTAGACTGAAATCTCTGTATAGTTTTTATCCTAGTGGATTTTGCACAACCCCATAGCTGAGTTCCGTAAGACCATATAGGTTTTAGCATTATTTTGTATAGAAGAACTTTGTTGAATAAAGACAGTTTTGATTTGCGGTCCATGAGCCAGTACATTTGACGGAATTTGGAATCTAGTTGTCTGCGTTTTGCTTGTATGTGTGGATTGAAGGTGAGTCGTTGGTCGAGGTGTAGTCCGAGGTATTTAGTTTCTGTTTTACCTGGTATAGGTACGTTGTTCATTGTTACCGGCGGGCAAGTGCTCCGTTGAGTAGTTAATGTGATTTGAACAGATTTTGTTTGGTTGACCTGTGTTCTCCATTTTCTGTACCATATACTCAGTGAGTTTAGGTGGTGTTGCAGGTTTTCGGATGCTGTTCTTGGGTCTTGGTTGCTATTGTAGTATTTGCTGCTTCAGGTATGTCGGAGGTATAGATTAGAAAGAGCAGGGGTCCAAGGACGCTCCCCTGGGGTACACCTGCTTCGATTGGGTAGAAACTAGATTGACGTTCGTTGTATTTTACTGAGAAATGTCTATCGTTCAGGTAGAACATAACAGTTGCTAGATAGGATGTTTTTTAATTTAAAGAGTAATTCAGAGTGCCACACTTTGTCGAATGCCTGGGAAATGTCGAGGAACACTGCGCTGCACCATTTCTTTTCTTCGAGGCTCATTGCAATTTTGTTGATAATCCTATGGACTTGTTGGGTGGTGGAGTGATGTTCTCGGAAGCCAAACTGATGATTGGGTAGGAGAGTAAGAAATTCGTGGTCCTCGTACATTCTTTCGTGCGGTTATGTTTTTGTAGAAAGGAAAGATATTCTTTTGGACAGAGTATACTTGGCGGTATTTTGTACAGAGAATCTGTTTTTGTGGGCATTGTTACAACATAAAAGAGAATTCGGTGTTTTCACTATGTGCAAATTTGCTTTTTTGATATTATTACTTGTTATTCTAAAGCACTTATTGATATTTAAACAGCATTCTATCGTCCATCAAATTAAAATTTCAACAAATAAATAACATAAAGTTTTAGTAATTGAACTAGTACGCAAAACACGCGGTGACGTCATCTGTTATATTAGTTTCGTAAATTGCGTTTAAAACTTGTTAAACCTAACATGTTACTCACTTTATTTACGTTTTACATGTGATTAAATAAGTAACGCCTACCTAATACGGGATTTGTAAAAGCTACTTTAGGAAATTTATCTGCAAAAAACGTGTTTATAACACAAAGTGACACTGACAATATGACTGATGGCGTCATGAGTGCGTAGTGAATTGAAGTAGTGTTTTTGGCGAAACGGTTTCAACACAAAATTAAAATTGATTATCTTAAGGTATTATTCGACTGTTTCTCAAAATTCAAGCGTTTTCAACTATAATAAAGCATTATCTTCACTGTGAAAGTGAATTTAAAATTTGTGAAAACTCCTAATTGTGCCATATTCAAACAAAAGATATTTTTCAGATTTATACCTCCAAGAAATCTTAGCTCTCTTAAAAACATTTTTAATGTCCATCATTGTAAAAACTAGTCTACTCTTCAGTAAATAATACCCTGAATACAGTTAGCAGATAATGGCCTACTCTTTATACTTGAGCGAAGTAACTAGGTAAGGGATACCCTAATCTATAACTGTATACATACATCCAGCTACTCTGTGAGCCATTTTGTACATAAATTTTGATGTAATCGTGTTAAGTTATGCTTCACTGCAGAAATTTAATAGCGTGTTGGCTGATATGTATACAATATCGATCTGTGTATGGTAACTAATTTACTACAATATCCCCGAAAATGTTAATAAAATGGATTGTGGAAAAATTAAAACATGCTAATTAAAATCTTGTAATAGCTAATTCGTGATTATTATATTATTTCATTCAGGTACAAGAATGTAAAAATAAATTAACGTATAGCTGACTACAGAATTTAATGAAAATTCAAAGCATTGCCGCTTACTTATAGATGGGAGAGCAGTGCATGCTCTTCTTTTGGAGAAAATCTTAAATCATAAAATAATGTATTAATACGTAGAACAACATTGTTCTTGTGTAAGTAAAGTATGTTCTGGAATGATTAAAATGAGAAATTAACGGAACACACTTGCTTGAATTATTATTTCAAATTATTTTGATATAGTTCCCAGACTCCCTCCTAGCGAAGACATTTTAGGATGCAACGGTTTACAGCAGGTATGTCAACCCTACCCATGGCAGAATCGAAATATTGTCAAGGTATCATGGAATATCGAATTCATCAATACTACACAAATATACAGGGTGTAATTAATTTCATGTCATTAAAAGAAACAGTGGTAGGGAACGATAAAACAAACGAAAAACCTTATATAACATGGGGTCTAAAGTTCATAGTTTTGGAAAAAACAAATAGACAAAAATTTCCAAAATACTAAATAACATAGTTTGAGAACTGCTGGCATATTGGGGTAGGATTTATTGCCTCGCGTCTTGTCGCACGTGATACTCTGACATTCGTGCAAATAAGTATGGATAAGATAAGAGATAATTAGGTCGCGACGAGGGTTATCGAAAAGCATGCCGATAAGGCAGTTAAAAGCGATCGACTTGTAATATTCTCAAGTAATAATTTCAGTTTGTGTCCTTACTTGGTAAACAACGTACACACGACGCGACCTACCCGTTCCTTGGTTTTGTCTGCTTTTGTTCTTTTTGAATTTTGCGCCACTTGTGTTAATATTTGTTTTATTGACTTATCGTTCAAGCCATTAGTACTTGGTTACGTAAGACACTACTTCTCGTTCGTGCTTTTTGTGTTACTTTTTGGATTTTGAACCAAGTTTTTCGTTTTGTTTTCTTTATTGATAACGTTAATTCACAGTTTAGTGTGGTGTTTTAAAACGCCGACTTTGGACATTATGGGACATTACACTTATCCAGAGGTCGAGGATATGCACTTGGTGTATGGAGAAAGTGGTGGAAATGCAGCTGGTGCGGAAGAGCTTTATTGTTTAAGGTTCCCTAATCGACGGCATCCTTGTGCCCGTACATTTGTTAGTATTGACCAGCGTCTTCGAGAAACAGGTCGTCTCGATGGACACGGAGGAGAACGAGGTCCACAATGTGAAGAAGGGGTAATTGACGCAGAGATTTAAATTTTGGAACTTGTAGAAAAGGATCCAACTTTAAACACCCGCGATATCGCGATCCGTGTGGAAGTATCCCATTTTGTGGTATGGAGGACATTGAGAGATATGAACTTACATTCCTACCACTAGCAACGTGTCCAAGTACTAGAACCTCAAGATTTTGCAGAGCGAATGAAATTTTGTAGGTGGATTTTAAGAAAACACGCGGCAAATGAGGATTTTTTAAACGTTCCATGTTTCTCCGATGAGTCGTGTTTTACCAGAAATGAAATGTTTAATTTTAAAAATATGCACTATTAGGCAGACGAAAATCCACGTGTACAAAGAAGGGCGCATTTTCAACGACTGTTCAGCGTTAATTTGTGGGCAGGAATTTGCGGTAATGAAATAATTGGATCTATACAATTACCCGCTAGGTTAAATGGTAATGAATAATTAATTTTTTTGCAACAAACATGCCAAACTTGATGTACCCTTGGCTACGCGCAGAAGAATGTGGTATTTGCACGATGGCGCGCCAGTCCACTCTAGCTGTCCGAAATTTTTTGAACAGAAACTTTTTTTGACGATGGATTGGACATGGCGGACCAGTACCATGGCCTGTGCTAGATCGCCCGACTTAAATCCGATGGACTTTTATTTTTGGGGGCATTTTAAATCTCTGGTTTACCATGATGCAACTGACACTTTAGAACAATTGCAACAACGTATTTTAACGTGCATAGAAACCATAAAAAATTATCCTAATTTACCAAATGTGTTGAACGGAGTGCGTATGTCTTTAGTTCGACGTACCGAAATATGTATACGTGGAGATGGAGGTCACATTGTATAATTTTTGTGAAAAATTCAAAAGAATTGTTCGGTTATTGCGTGTTACCTACTGGGCATTAAAGGTATGATCATTATTATTAGTATTCGCTGTCTTGTTTTTATCTGCTTATTTTTGTTTACATTGATTTTTATAGAGACCAAAGACTCGATTTTTAGTTTTCGATACCTGATTGGGAAAAGTTACGTGCTCAATTCATTAAAAAAATCAGATTTTTTCCTAATTTAAAATACACAACTATTTTCTGTTATCGTATCTCGGACGTCTAACTGTTCGTTTTCCAATTTCATAAAATAATTACTAATTTTTTAAGCTTTTAACACAATGTTACAAATGTTAATAAACCACTTTTAAATTTTATAAATTCTTATAAACGACAATAAAAGCTACAATAACTTTGTTCCAAATTAAAAACACATGTAAACGAATCCTATTTAAACCCCTGCGCCTTGCTACGCTTGCGTTGTGCTGAAAGAGAAGGAATTATTTATTTTCATAATTAGTGGTATAAAAACTTCGGTACAGGTAATCCCATGAAAGTGCCGCACTTCTTCCGGCGGGAACACAAGTCGGGTATTACAGTTTTTTATTATTTCTAATATTCGGAACTATAACATCCATTGACCCTGAAAAACAGTGCTTCTCAAATGTCTCCTACCTTAACATTCAAAATCTCGACCTAGGTCAGTTTTTTCAGTGCCCCTAAAGTAAAAAGTCATATAGGTTTTTTGTTTGTCTAGTCGGTCCCTATTACCAGTATTATTTCAATAACATGAAACTAATTACACGCAGTATAAAATGAAGTAGTTTCTTCCGGGTTTTGCCGCGGTCGTCGAACTTGACTTGACGTTTCGCTGATCATGCTGTCAGCTTCTTCAGAAGGGTTCCAAAGACTTTGGAACCCTTTGGAACCCTTCTGAAGAAGCTGACAGCATGATCAGCGAAACGTCAAGTCAAGTTCGACGACCGCGGCAAAACCCAGAAGAAACTACTTCATTGGACAACGGCCGTGAAAATCTGCATTGCACTACCCTGTATAAAAGACTACCATTATTTTTTAATGTAGTATCAGCCACAGAAATGTCGGGAGACAATCTTGGATCACCTATAATAACATGAAATATTTTGTAATTAATGCTTTCAATTCATCTTTAGATATGATAAATAATACTGACGAATTACCTTTTCCATTAGTCTAGATTTGACTAAGAAAAAAGGAACAGAAGAAATCTTTACTGATAATTTGAAAATATGGCGGCTGCGCCGGTACTACAGAAATGGTTGTGTTTTTTTCAAAATAATTTTTCTCTACGTAATTTTTTGCAATTAAATGGTATCGAATGATTAATAAAAAATATATGAAACATGCTCTATTGAACCTAATGATTTGATTTTCTTTTTGCTTTGAGTTTCATGTAACACCTTATTCGTATTCTTGCCAGCAATACGAAGCTTAATACCAAAAGAAATGTTCGGCAGCCTATTTCGGTTCAGCGTTCTTGTTTTTATTAATCTACGTGAAATAACAAAGGCTGCGATTAAATTTTTATGCGACACGAGAGACAGCACTGGTATAAGATACATCCGTGGGAGTCTAGAAATTATCAAAAAGTATTTGCCAAATTCAAATCCTACGCAAGTTGAAGGAATACTTCATGTAACGCGCGTTTCTAACAGCCCTTTATACTATGGATATTGTCTGTCACATTTCGACTTTCAGATTATTTTAACCCTCTACGTTCAAGCTAGGGAATTATAGCTTATTAAACCGTGCTTTTATTACAAAATGAGGCTTATTCGGGCTGATTATCAGACAAACAGACTGTAGCATTGTTTTTACTGTTACAAATGTGGCCCTATTATTCTTATGAAAGTGTTTACTTCAAAAACAGCCTGAAGTAAAGGGTGTGTTTTTCCAAGCCCATTATTACCCATATTGATTTTTCAATTGAGTTATTTAAACGAATTTAAATGAAGTAGTTTTCTTACACACCGATTCACGCAGAAATCGCTCGTTTTGATGTTTTTTTAATTATTTTTCGAAATAAAATCTGTATATTTCCAGTCGTGTAGGTAATAATATAAACTTTATGAATATCGTTGATATCGTCTGTTCACTTGAATCAATGAAGATCCTCAAAATTTTGTAAAAGCTGCAAATTATCATTGTCTCGTCATTAATCACACTAAATCTAATACTATAATTTTTGGTCCTAAGAAGCAGCGAAGTAATATTAAAAACAACAAATATTAAAATTGGTAATAATTCTTTGGTAAAAGTAGACGAGGCAAAAAGTTTAGGAGTCATATTAGATTGTGATTTAAGATTTGAGGCCCATTAAATAAAACGTTACAAAAAGGTTATATGGTAATCGCCATTATCTCCCACATGAAACCAAGCTTCTACTCTGTGAAACTCTTATTTTATCTATTCTTCTTATTCTTGTATTAGACTCATTTATGGAATTTATCGAAATCAGAGAATTTCTAACAAACTCAAGGAGGCAAAAGACTTAACATGTATAACAGAAGATTGTCTGTCTTTGTCATGGAATTATACCGAACCAGACTCCCATATATGTTTACCAATAACTTCAATTTCGAACTGACGTGCGCATATTAAATATTGTAATTGTAATCTTTATTGGTCATAAAAAATGCACCGTAGTGCTTTGACATGTCAAAAAAGCATATTACGAGTAAATTAATAAACACAATACATAATACAATGAGCTTGTTCAGCATTTTTTTTTTATTTCATAAATCGAAAGTGCAAGTATAAATTAATGGATCTGCAAAAATTTAGAATCTTATTCGCACGTTTAGTATCTTAAAAACTATTACAAATCTCCATCTCGCGAAAATGGGGCGTGGCCAGGCGCTACGTCACTATACGCATAGACTCGGCGATCTCAATAGACTTGATGCTCCTTACTTGTTATAATTGTAAGTGTTTTCAAAGTATTGTTTGTTTTGTTTACTGTTTGACAGTAGGGGAGTACAATTTGGTGAAATGTCAAATAATTACAATTTTCTATCGCTCCTGCCGGGACGAATTTTCGATTTTGACCATGCAATTTACGATTAGAATTGATCGCCGACCTTCTCCATTCCTTAGAGACATAGAACGAACTTTCACTCGACATATTTATTTAGTTACCAGCGTTTAAAAATTCCATGTTTTTCGACTTTTCAGGTTAAATTTGAAAGGTCCCAGAAAGCCATTTTTCTTACGTCACTTATGTATAGTGACGTCACATATGAGCGCTCGGTTTTTGCAACTATTACCAATTTCAACTCCTTATATCTCGAGAACGGAAAAAGTTAATAATAAGAAATTTTAAGTGTATAATGAGAATATCGAGTACTATATGAAAAAGTATAAAAACCATATAAAAAGAATATCATGGAACAAGCCCATTATACATAGTAAAAATAGGACTAAGTCCTAAATATTGTCAAATGATATAACAAACAATTAGGAAAATTGGGTCCTAACATAGTCAACCGATTACATGACAATCATTTTGCACAAATAACTAAATAAAACACACTACAATGTGTTCTACCACTATGTATTTATAAAAATTGCGACTGCAGTTTTGACTTACAAAGCCATTGTCAAGCAGTGAATCAAAAATGACTGATTTACAATTATACAGAAATGTTATATATACAGACAATTTTGGTTGGATAGATAGGTACAATAAGGGCTTAGGCAGGTAGATGACAATAATAAACTTAATTATGAATATTCAATTAAGGGTCTGCCGGCCGTAAATAAAGGTGAATATGTCAGATCTAATTGATCATTTAACAAATTATAATCCTTGATATTACTGTGTTTATGAACTTCCAGAGATTCTAAAATGTTTAATTTAAAGCCTTTTGTTGAGAAATGTAAAATTTCAATGTCGTCTAATTCTGGAAAACTATGGTTGTTTTCGAGGCAGTGGTTCACGAAAGATGAATCAGTTTTTTGTAACCTGTATGATCTAAGATGTTTTGATACCGTATTTTGAAATTTCTACCGCTTTGCCCTATATAGATACTATTACACTCTGTACATTTTTACTTATAAACTCCAGATTTGTTAAATTTACGTGTTGGGTCTTTTGCATTGTATAATATGTTTGATAATTTATTCTGTGATTTAAAAGCTATTTTTATATTGTGTTTAGAGAGAACATTAGCTATTTTTTCGGATAAATGACCACAGTAGGTAATTGTTGTGTAAATAAATTTTGTGGTTTCTTTTATTTTTGGATATATTAATTGAAAAGTGATTTTTTTCCGGATTTTGTTAATTAACTTTCTAATGACATCTTTACCAAAATTATTCTTAACTCCAATGTACTCGATTATGTGTAGCTCTTCATTTAGATGACGGATGAATGTCTACACCTCATCAAAAACTTTTAGATACATGCGAAATTAATCATATAGCCTCTTACGAAATCTTATCAGCCTTCGAGATCTGCCTGTCACAAACGTACTTTCGATTCGGGGAAAAATTCTACTTACAAAACTTAGGCTTACCCATGGGCTCTCCACTTAGTCCTCCCTTAGCGGATGTTTTTATGACACACTTAGAAAAAGAAATTCTAAATTCTACGTTAAGCAAGAAACATATTAATTTTTGGTACAGATATGTTGATGATGTTTTAGCCGGTTTCAACGGTACTACCAGACACTTGAACATTTTTTTAAGTTGTATTAATAATATACAGACCTTACAGTGTCACGCATAAATAATCAATATACTTTTCAATTTTCCGAAAACCAACATTTACAGGAACCATAATTCCTTACTACTCATTACACCCACATCAGCAAAAAATGGCAGCATACAATTCGATGATACACAGAGCATTTTCACTACCTCTGTCTGACGCGGATCTAAATGAAGAGCTACACATAATCGAGGACATTGGAGTTAAAAACAATTTTGGTAAAGATGTCATTAGAAAGTTAATTAGCAAAATCCGGAAAAAAATATCTTTTCAATTAATATATCCAAAAATAAAAGAAACCACAAAATTTACTTACACAACAATTACCTGCTGTGGCCATTTATCCGAAAAAATAGCTAATGTTCTCTCTAAACACAATATAAAAATAGCTTTAAAATCACAGAGTAAATTATCAAACATATTATACAATGCAAAAGACCCAACACGTAAATTTAACAAATCTGGAGTATGTATATAAGTTAAAATGTACAGAGTGTAATAGTATCTATATAGGGCAAAGCGGTAGAAATTTCAAAATACGGTATCAAGAGCATTTTAGATCATACAGGTTACAGAAAACTGATTCATCTTTCGTGAACCACTGCCTCGAAAACAACCACAGTTTTCCAGAATTACGCGACATTGAAATTTTACATTTCTCAACAAAAGGTTTTAAATTAAATATATTAAAATCTCTGGAAATTCATAAACACAATAATATCAAGGAATATAATTTGTTAAATGATCAATTAGATCTGATATATTCACCTTTATTTGCAGCCGGCAGACCCATAATTGAATATTCATAATTAAGTTTATTATTAACATCTACCTGCCTAAGCCCTTATTGTACCTATCTATCCAACCAAAATTCTCTATATATATAGCATTTCTGTATAATTGTAAATCAGTCATTTTTGATTCACTGCTTGACAATGGCTTTGTAAGTCGAAACTGCAGTCGCAATTTTTAAAAATACGTAGTGGTAGAAAACGTTGTAGTGTCTTTTATTTAGTTAATTGTGCAAAATAAATGCAATATAAGTATAACACAAAAATCACAATTTAGGACAATATGTCCTAATATAGTCAAACAATTGAATTGGCCGACAGAAAGGGTTATCTGCTATCCTTTCAGGCCCCTTAACACTTCCCATGCCCTGCGGGAATTTTCATATCGACCTTCTATCTTTTTAATGAAAAAAATACCAAATTCTACATTTAAATTCAAATTATAAAAAAAGTATTAGGCGTAGACTGCGAATTTCATTTTTATTTTAATGTGTATTGTTGAAGGGTTCTTCTAAATCCAAAATTACTGGCATTAATCATCTAGTTGTTTTTTTATTCACTCGCAAACTTTCGGAATAGCTAAAATTTAAATTTAAACTTAGACTTTACATGGCTATAACAAAAAACTCAGAGCAACCGGGATCTTCCAACTCCCTCAAAAATTCTCTAGTCTATCCTCTTGCTAATGATGTGCCACATGTCATAAAAATCTTTTAATAACTTCGTGAATTCCCTAAATTAATGAATCAGGTCGCATAAGGCTAATATTCAAAATTTCGAATAAAAAATTATATTTGCTTAAATTATGCATGGGAAACAGGTAAAATCTGTTATCTCACTCTTGCGAAGTAAAATATATTTTCTATCTCTTTCTGTTCATTGGTATTCTTGAAATAAAGAAACAGTTACATTTTTATCATTTATTAAACAAATTTAAAAATCTTGCTAAAAGTATTGGTCTCTGTTGCGAATGCAGGCCCGACATCTGCTTCGTATTTCGTGGAGGCCATCCCGCCCAATCCACGCATTTGGGAACACATTGTCTAGATATTGTCTTACAATCAATCGCCAGTGCGCGGGACAGCCGTCATTTTGAAAAACTCTAGGCGTATGCGTAGATTGGGCGGGATGGCCCTATTCAATGGCCTCCACGTTCCCCAGACCTAACTCCATTGGATTTTATGTCCGAGGTCGTGCCAAAGAGCTCGTGTACGCGACGGAGGTTGCGACTAGGGAGGAACTTGTACTCTTGTCCAACTCATAGAAACGGCTTTCGGTACAATTAGGGAGGAAATACGACTTCATACAACAACTGTCGAAATACGAAGCAGATGTCGGGCCTGCATTCGCAACAGACACCAATACTTTGAGCAAGATTTTTAAATTTTCTTAATAAATGATGAAAATGTAACTGTTTCTTTATTTCAAGAAAACCAATGAACAGAAAGAGATAGAAGATAGATTTTACTTCGCAAGAGTGAGATAACAGATTTTACCTGTTTCCCATGCATAATT
The DNA here is from genome assembly GCA_963583905.1 of Stenurella melanura. Lineage (NCBI taxonomy): Eukaryota > Metazoa > Arthropoda > Insecta > Coleoptera > Cerambycidae > Stenurella > Stenurella melanura. The sequence continues at coordinate 116,018,355 of OY757316.1, read as the reverse complement.
TAAGCAAAAATAATTTTTTATTCGGAATTTTGAATATTAGCCTTATGTGACCCGATTCATTAATTTAGCGAATTCACGAAGTTATTAAAAGATTTTGATGACATGTGGCACATCACTACCAAGAGGATAGACTAGAGAATTTTTGGGGGAGTTGGAAGAACCCGGTTGCTCTGAGTTTTTTTTTATATCCATGTAAAGTCTAAGTTTAAATTTAAATTTTACCTATTCCGAAAGTTTGCGAGTGAATAAAAAAACAACTAGATGACTAATGCCAGTAATTTTGGATTTAAAAGAACCCTTCAACAACGCACATCAATATAAAAATGAAATTCGCAGTCTACGCCTAATACTTTTTTTATAATTTGAATTTAAATGTAGAATTTGTGGTTTTTTTCATAAAAAAGATAAAAGGTCGATATGAAAAATCCCGCAGGGCATGGGAAGTATTAAGGGGCCTGAAAGGATAGCAGATAACCCTTTCTGTCGGCCATTTCCATTTGGCACACGATGCACCAAACACCCTGTATAGTTAATATAATAACTAACGTAATCACAATTGGGAACATGTATATAATATGGACAAGCAATGACAAACAGGATCATATTCACAATACAAATATATAAAAACAATTTGCCTAAGCCCAAACATAAAAAAAATTACAATACACATACACACATACACACATACACATAATTAAAATCCGATATATTGTAGTAGGCATTAGCTAAAAGATGTCTTTTTAATTTAGTCTTAAATCGCGCAATTGGTAAATCTTTTATGCTATTTGGAGTTAAACAAAGCAATTCCAAAGTTTTTTTTCTGCGTAGATGACAGTCTCTGATTAGGAGTTTGTACATCATCACTGTTATGAGTGTTGTATTTATGAGTATCGCCATTTTTTTTATATTTGCTCAAATGCTCTTTTATGTGAATTAAGTTACAGTAAATAATTTCCGATGGTAACGTTAATATATTAAATCTAATAAACCATGATTTACAATTCTCAGACATTAGATTTAAAGGTCTTTTAACTCTACCGCAGTACCGTACTGAACTATTTAAGAAATCATTTAGTTACCAAATTAGTAAAATGTATAATGGTTTGAATAATCAGCTAAAGAGGAACACCATTACTAGGTTCAAAAAGATATGTCATATGTGTTCCAACGTTAATGTACTTGTAGCCCTTCGTAAATCGTATTCAGCAGTCTTTTTTGTATTCATGTTAAAATTATTGTCAATTATTTTCTGTTCTGTTCGAAATTTTCAGATTTCACCTCCCTTATGTATCTCCAAGATACAAAAGTAAGAGACCGATTCTATACAGGGCGAACAGAACTTATGGTTAAGTGTAATAAAAATGATCGTTTTTTAGTAAATATATCTATAAATATTAATTTTTGCAAAAATGTAAAGAATGATTTTTTGCAGCTAATAAAATTACCTCCTTGTTTTACTTCGACATCCACCCACGTAATGGAGGAAGGAGGAAAAAGGAAAGTTTTATTTTCCTAGTACGTGAACACTAAGTACACTATCTTATTAAAATTCGGTTTCAGTGAGTTCTTGATAACAACGAATAAGATTATGAGATACTTTTACAGTTAAATCTTTCCCTAATATCTTTTTTCGGAAAATTAGGTACATTTTTCTTCATAACGACGGACGCCACTTGTGGATTTTAAAATATTCTACCGTGATACAATCTCCTGTATACTGTACACTAAATTATTGATAAAGTTGTTTTGTTGATTGGTTGAGGTATCACTAGTGTTATTTTGATCAAAACTATTCGCTCCGAAACACTGCCCACACTAGACGAACACCCGGTATGGTTTACGAGTACAATTAATACAACTGCCTCTCGCTATCGATGATTATTGCGCCATGGAAATGTTCAGATTTTATTCTGTTTGCGATGAATGCATTTGTCACGTTGCGAAAACAGAACAAACATTTATTACCATTATTTTTAGACAAAAACAATTTTCTTGTTTTCCCTCGCAACCTGTTAGATGCAACATAAATACAGTTCGTAACGTTTCCTGCTAGCATAATTTATGGGTTCTTAAAGAGCACACCAGTGATATATGCGACTTTTATCAAACGCTTTTACTGTTGCTTTTAAAATAACTTTGCAGTAGGGGCAAATTACTTGAAATATAGAATCAAGGAGCCAAAAGATCATTCTAATGATTATATAAGTATATTCAGCAAATTCAATTATAAATGATATCGTTATTTTGCTCAAGAACGTAACTGAAAGAATGTAATGATAAGTAAAATGCTATATTTTAACCTCGCCGGCAGTGTTGCCAACACTACTACTTTTTCAATAGATCTACAGTTTTTTGGTTTCCTTCTATGTTTTTTGTCCGAACTGTTAAATCTACTGTTTTTTGGATACCATATAGATCAATTGTTTTATTAAGGTATTACCTGAATTTTTGACAGTGCACCAAAAAGGAAAAATGTCGCACCCAGTGGAATAATTGGGTCATTTAGTCAAATTTCATATTGCATTTTTTAGTACATTTATACTAGGTTATCGTCCAATAATTACACACTGAAAATTCGAGATCAATTTGATAAGTAGCTTTAGAAGTATATTACTTTAAATATGAATCGATGCGCAGGAAACTTTGACGTCATTTACTCCCAAAGTTAGTCTCATTGATACGTTTAATGTGCGAAGCTGACTATTTAAAAGCAAACTCACCTGGCAATAAAAATATCTTATCAATAATGACAACCAATGTCAAAATTGTATAACGAATAAGATGTAAACAAACATTTATTTTATGTAAAAAATATTAACACATAAGAGAATAGAGAGAAAAGTAAATTTCATCAGAAAAGAACATTCTAACGTTATTAAATCATATGTCTAGCAGTTAATATTATTCATACAGTAGTTAACTGAACTATTTTCCTTTTATTTCATAATTTAATACATAGTAAAAAAAAAACAGTCGATTTACTATTCCACTAAAATAAATTCCCCGTTTTCTACTGTTTTTTTTTTAATTATCTACAGTCTTTTCGTCAACGGAGTTGGCACCACTGCTCGCCGGACCCATAAAAATTGGAAGGTTACTGCAACTAGTTAAAAAAAATCCTGACGTTTTAAGGTCTCAAGAACACGAGAAAGTAATTTTTAAAAATGTTTGTATTGGTTTATTTTCTAAGTGGTTTAGAATGTCATGGAACGTCGATATTTTAATTTAAGAGAAAATATTTTTCTGTCTGTCTGTAACTTATTTTTCCGCACGTTATCTCCGGAACGGTTTAAGATATTGACTTGAAATTTTATACACGTATATAAAATATTTGGAATAGAAAATTGAAATTTGGAGGCCTTATTACACGACTAAAATGCCATCTTTTCAATAAAAAAATCAAGTTTGGTGCACATCCCGTTTGACCGGCAATGCCCACAACTTTCGATTTTTAAATGGAACACCCTATATATTTTTACATTTTTGGTATCTAGAGGAAATTTTGAATACAATACATCCATTTTGGTCACTTTTTGATAAACATTTAAAATTTTATTAAAAAATCTATTTCTGAATCCAAAGTGCTGTGGTGCCCAAAATATATTTTAGTTTGTGTGCTACGTTACTATAAAAATAAAAAAAAGCAATATGATTGCATTACTTAATTCTCTAGAGGCGTTTAAAATTTTTAAATGTGATTATTATACCCACTAACTCGGTTTTTTTTTAAATGGGAATTTAATCGTTCACCAACCTTTTTAAATACCTCATTTTCATACGAATCTAATGATACAAAAATTTTGAAAATCCGCTCAGAAATATTTGAGATTTCAGCCAAAATACAATGCAACCAAGCTTTTAGAAACATGCGGCTAATAGATAATAGATTAGTGGGCTTTGGAAACTAAAATGGCACATTTCTGTGTAAATCTGGTAACCTAATAACATTGGAAAAATCATAGTAGCCATTGAATGTAATAAAAATATATCAGCTGTCAGACGGATACAAAATAAAGCGTTGCGGAAATCTCTTTGAGTAAAAATTGAAGAAAATGAATAATTTTAGTAGAAATGAAAAGGTCGATATGTTACTGATATATGGAGAGCGTCTCAAAAATTCAACTGCAGCTGCAGAACTGTATCAGCAACGATATCCCAACAGACGTCATCCAAGCAGACACGAACCCAATCAACAAGATGACCATCAAACATTTATTGTAAGTGAGGACAAAGAAATTTATGTATTAGGAGTTGTGATGGTACACCCAACAACATCAACAAGGAAATTGTCAATGGAATGCGACATTAGTCAGTCTTCGGTTTGCAGAATTTTAAAGAAACATAAGTTTCGGTCTTATAAATACCAAATACACCAACATCTTTATGGAGATGATAACGACAGGAGGCTAGTATATTGCAACTGGTTCTTAAATGCAGTACAACAAAACCCAGGTTTTCCTTGTCATATTTTATATTCAGATGAAAGTAGATCAAGGTATGTTTAACAGAAATAATACTAGGTACTGGGCTCAAGGAAATCCGAGGTTGGTAGGGCGGGGGAATATTCAGGAAAGATTCGGGTTTAACTGTTGTTTTGGAGTACTTGGAGATCGAATAATTGGACCCATATTTTTTGATGGAACACTTACTGGCGAACGATATTTATTCTTTTTACAAAACCAGACAGCAGAATTTCTTGACTTACTTCCTCTTGCCCATTTACAAAATCTGTTTTTCCAACAAGATGGTGCTCCCCCATATAATTCCAAAAGAGTGATGGAATATTTAAACAACTTGCATGGTGAACGCCTTATCGCAAATCAAGGTCATATCAGGTGGCCTCCTAGATCACCTGACTTAACACCCCTCGACTATTATGTATGGGGCACCCTCAAAAATAAAGTTTATAAAACTTCTTCAAATACCCGTGAAGAGCTGCAAAATAAAGTTGTACGGGCTCTTAATGAAATAACGCCGGCTGAATTGCGTAGAGTCATTCAAGCAACTGTATGCAGAGCCGAATTGTGTATAGAAAAAAATGGTGGACATTTTGAACAACATCTATAAATGTCAATTTATGGGTTAATTATATTAATTATTTTAAAGATACCTACTGTTACCTAGTTTAAGTTTAATTGTTCAAACGGAATTGATTTTTATTTATTTATAGGCCCGATATTTATGTTCATTTAAATAAAACTCTGAAAACCGAACTGATGTCGCATTCTATTGCAAATGTCCTTGTGGATGTAATTGTGTTTACCTCCACATACCTATGCTAAACTTAATTGTAACGTTCTTTGCGCTCACAATTATTAAATGTTTGATAACTCAAGATTGCCTAAAACTACACGAGTCTGTCTGACAGCTGATATTGTTTTATTACATTCAATGGCTACTATGATTTTTCCAATGTTATTAGGTTACCAGATTTACACAGAAATGTGCCATTTTAGTTTCCAAAGCCCAATCTATTATCTATTAGCCGCATGTTTCTAAGAGCTTGGTTGCATTGTATTTTGGCTGAAATCTCAAATATTTCTGAGCGGATTTTCAAAATTTTGGTATCATTAGATTCGTATGAAAATGAGGTATTTAAAAATATTGGTGAACGATTAAATACCCATTTAAAAAACCGAGTTAGTGGGTAAAAATCACATTTAAAAATTTTAAACGCCTCTAGAGAATTAAGTAATGCAATCATATTGCTCTTTTTATTTTTATAGTAACGTAGCACACAAACTAAAATATATTTTAGGCACCACAGCACTCTGGATTCAGAAATAGATTTTTTAATAAAATTTTTAATGCTTATCAAAAAGTAACCAAAATGTATTCAAAATTTTCTCTAGATTCCAAAAATGTAAAAATATATAGGCTGTTCCATTTAAAAATCGAAAGTTGTGGGCATTTCCGGTCAAACCGGATGTTCACCAAACTTGATTTTTTATTGAAAAGATGGCATTTTAGTCGTGTAATAAGGCCTTCAAATTTCAATTTTCTATTCAAAATATTTTAGGATATATCGGGGCGAGCGCAATTCGTGACTCACCCGGTATAGTCAAGATGTTTCCTTTAACTTGACTTGGACGAGAAATCTGGACATGAAAGTAGTGATGAAGAAATTGATGTTGGACGCCAAGTAGTCTAAAATTTACTAAAATTATACACCACAGAACATTATACAGGCGCACAAAAGAAGTTGTCAATTAGACAGACTAAACCAATTACTTCTGGTGCATTTCGGCTTGCTGAATCCGAAGCAGGTGTCAGTTTAGCCTCACCACGTCACAATTTTTTTCTGTCCTCAAAAAACAGTTAGAGACATTGCAAAAATTTCATTTTTCTAACTGTTTCTTGTCGATAGAAAAAAAATGTGAATTCACAACATACGCACGTTAAGTATTTCGGGACCGATTTTCATACCGTTAATCACTCGAAGATGGCCAAGTTTCGACTAAGGTACAACGGCAGGTAGAAGACCTAGGTAGCTGTCCTTTCAGTCTTACACGCAGAGAACTCTGCTTTACATAACGAACTTGGTTTTTCGATTTTTCGCCAGGATTTTGGGATTCTAGCCCACTGCGCATTCTACAGAATTTGATAACTATATGCATATTTTTGTATTTCTTTATTTTTATAATCATTGTCATGGAACCTAAAATTAAATGTGAATCACCTTGTATAGTTATCAAATTTGATACAACGTCATATTTTTTAATTTTAAGCAAGTTCTTCTTATAAAAATTTTCAATATCTAGCACAGAAATGACAGTTTACCGGAAGCGAATTATATTTTTAAGCTGCCACCAGCGCCCTCTACATATTTTTGAAATTCTAACTTACTGGAAACCGGTTTTGGATCAAGCAAGAGCAGAATACAGAAAATTGTATTCATAGTAAGAAGAAATGGTTATTTACATCTATAATAACGCTTTTCCGTGGACACATTGTATATCTCACAAATTGCATCTAGAAATCTTCTATATCCTTCTCACACGGAAATCTAGAATAATGTAGAAAACTCGATCCTCTTCTGTAAAGTTCTAGTAAACGTATTACTACCAGTGTCTCAGAGATGGCGCCCACTACAAGCTTTGATGATGCTGCAGTTATAGTTGCCTACCACGATTGCTACTTAATTTCCGGCTATTTCTCATGAGTTATCAGCCTTCAGCCTCTAGGGGCGAAACGCATAACAATATATTTTCATATCCCTGTAAAGCGTTTGACATAAATCTTCGTTGTTTTGCATAACGCCAATATTATAGAAATGAAAGTGAAATACGCGAAAATTGATATTTAAACTTTGCTCTTAAGAATTGTTTTACTGATCGCATTTCTAACAACAGACGTTGGAACAGAAAAACACTTGGGATTCAGTAGGATAGAAAAACACGTTTTTCGGCAATAATTTCGTATTCTCCTCAGAACTCAATCGTATGTCTAAGACAAGGCATTATATTAACGAATTTAATATATTCTACGCATTTATTCATGAGTCAAAAAATAATTTAGAGGGACTATAAAACTTGAGTTTCTAGTAGTAAAGCTTCGTATATATTCTTCAAGCAATAAAAATTCCAATTTGAACATATTATACATATTATATAGTCCTTCATAGTATGAAGAAAATATATTGTTCTATATTCTGATATCTATTTTATTTTTTTATACGTTCGAAATAACTTTTTGAAAGTAAATTGAAATGATTTTATTGAGCGCCAAACAGTTTCTTAAAAGCTGTTAATATTATAGACTATAGAACACCATTAGCATGACCATCTACAATCTATAGAATGACTCTTACTCAGGGTCCAACGAAGTCGGTTCAATAAATGCTCATCGATCAAGATAACAATCTAAATAAATCAAACTCAGTATTGAACGAACAAAGTATTAATTTATTAACAAATTTGAACTTGGAATGTAATTAACAAATTTAAATAACAAAATCTAACTTAACTAAAATGATAAATATAGCCTTTATTTAAAATAAATATGTACCATGGATTTCTGATATAGTAAAGCTTTACCTTGTCTTTCTTTCGACTCGAGTAATGTTATATTATAACCTCTAACTGGTTATTATGATCCTTGAAATATTATGTCACTTGACTGACTTTTTAACCTCTCAAGGCTTCTTCTTCTTCTTCTTTACTGGATTGACGTTTGTTTCTAACCTCCAATTTATTTTCAAGATTTTCTTGAAGTATTTCTATCACTTGCTTGACGTTTGAAATTTCTTCACCATATAAATTTGCTAACTGGATTAACAAATACTTCCCTCTTCTAAATCTGCTTTCCGGATAATCTACTTCGTAATACTTTCAAAGTATACTCACTTCTTATATTTAATCAACTTTTACAATTTATTCTTGATATCAATATATCTGGATTGTAATATCCTAACCTTCAACTTATTCACCACTTTTATTTTCAATTTATTTATTTATTCTTGTATGAATATTTTTCGCAGCTCGCTGTTCAGCGGTGTATGATCAACTGATTTGTTATTTTTAGTCGTTTCAATGGGTTAATTTCCAATATTTCAATTGTTTTTTTCTATTTTGATCTAATATTTCAAAATTTAATTTTAATTTAAAATTTAAACTATTCAGTTTTGTTTGTTCTTTACCTTAAGTGAATACTGTTTTTAATTCTTTATTTTTCCTGATAAGTTTCTTATTCTACTTTTCAGGATTAAGTGAATAATTATAATTACTCGAAATATATTGACATATTACATACACTTTCTTAAAATCTACTTATAACTACAATTAACAATTCCAATCTCAAATAAATACTAATTCATACATTTAGATGAATAGCAATGATAAACACAAAATGCTAGTAGTTAAAAACGTACTGCAGTTTCCATACTGACAGAATACTTATATTATAAACTAAAACAAGAAATTGATACGCCAACAAACATTTAACATCATACTATTAGTCCTTTCTTTCTGCATGATGTGAAATATCATTTACAAAACACCTTTCTGCAATGATATTTGAAAATATCTGAAAACTTAAAATGTCATGCAGTGTTTTGTAATATATGGACTTACTATTTCTAAAATAATTACGCTGCACTGCAACTACTGTTGATAGTCTTTCATTCAATATTCATTTTGTGTAGATTTACAGTGTTTCTACACAAAATATGATTTTCAGCCCTAAGTTTTGACATGCATGTCAGATTTTATAAAATTTACTTTTTTGTTTTCCAATTTCATTCTAAATCATTTTAAATGAGATTGTGATTCTCTATCAGTTCATGTTTTATTATATACTATTTAGAATAACCTTGTTAAACTAAAATAACTTCATTTTATGTTTATTTAAATATTTTGTTCGTATTCAATATCAAGTTTCATTCTCTGCATCCTACTCGATGAGAATAAGTGAACTTGAATCAATTAAATAAACCACAGATACTCCTGCTTCTGTATGATCCGTTAAAGTAAAACTGTTATGATTAATTCCTAAAATACATACAAATTTGTGAATTTTATTTATGATTTCAAACACGACACTTAGGTAGTGTTCCACAGTGTGGATATACAGCAATATATACCCTGTGTGCATAAAGTAAGGAATACATTTGTTAATTCTGAATACAAAAATATTATGGCAAAGATGTCGATTTTTATTTTTAATTGTGCAACTTTTGCTTTGGGTTTGTTAGCTACGACCTCATCTTTGCTTCGATTATGACGTCATTTCCTTTTTTCGAATGGAACGCCCTGTATATTCTTTCATTTTCAGACTCTCTGTGGAAGTCTGAATTAAAAACCTATACTACTTAGGATCGAGATTTTATTAGTTCGGAGCTACAGACATTTGAAAATAATTTTTTTAAGTTAAATGATTCTTGTTTTTTTTTGGAATATTTTAAAATAAAATAGAAATGAACAGTAAATAATATTATAAGTAATTATCTAATCAACTGTTCAAATTGAAAACCTTGGCAGACCTCGTCAATAAATTCTTGCCGAACCGTATTCATAATTTCTGGAGAAATATTGTTACATTCTAACCACCATTTTAATTTAATTTTGTTTTTCAGTTCTTAAATATTGTCAGGTTTATATTTGTATACTACGTTTTTCAGGTGTTCCAAAAGGAAGAAATCTAGCGGGTTAAGATTCGACGATCTTAGTGGCCATTCAACAGTACCACGTCCAATCCACCTATTTAGAAATACTTGATCAAGATATTTTCGAACAGCTAATGCATAATACGGAGGTGCGCCGTTCTGCTGATAACAAGTTTTAATCGGGAGTTGTACAATTGTTTCTACTCGAAAATAAGGTCACTAAAGTAGGGATTAGATATTCTTGTAAAAATTGAAGATATCTTGGTCCATTTATAGTGTCATCGGGAAAGTAGGGACCGATTATTCTATTTCTAACTATTCCCGCCCACACAATTACCTTTTGCGGATACTAAGTGTGCTGCTCTCGCATCCATCGAGGGTTTTCCCTTGCCAGGTATCTACTATTTTGGCAATTGACATCACCATTTAATGTAAAAATTGACTCATCCGAAAAAAATACCGTTTTTAATTGAAGGGGATTATCATTGCACATTAATATTTGACAGAATTCCATTCTTTGGTCTGGATCATCATCAGATGTGTCGAGTTGTTTTAACACTTTGTGTACAGAAGTAAAAGGAATATCATAATCTCAGCCAAGCTGGCGAATGCTATTGTATGGATTCTCTTCCATAGCCAGAGAAACATTTAATTTGGTATCCTCGTCAATAACTGGACGGCCTTTCTTTGGTAGATCATCTAGAAAACCAGTTTCTCTATATTTATTCTCAATATTACTCTGGTTTATGGATCTATCTGAATACTTAGTGCTAAATAAAACACATATTTCTTCTTGTGTTCGTGCCCTAGTACCATACCCAATCACCATAAAAACTTATATTCTCTGAGGTACAGACAAATGTATTGTTATAGACGAAAATTACTAAGCAGTTATCAATTTAACACTAACAAGACAGAACTGTAGACAAGATTTTGTTCTTCCCTTGGATATGATGTTGACCGTACCAGCCTACTTAAATAAATATTACAAGAAGTCATACTATACAAGAAATTATATAATTTATACATATATACAGTTGACGGTTGTATTCTATTGGGTGAGAATTTAGACAAAATTCCCACGATCCTGGGTGGTGACTTCAATGTTAACTTTGCTAGGTAAGAAGCACAACCGTTAATCAATTTTCTCAGAGAAAAATTAAGATTATAAATAAATATTAACCCTTACGAAGCCAACAACGAGATCAGGAACTACAATTGATGCAGTATTTTCAAGATACCTCGATCGACTTCAGTTTAGTTTTTATATCATACTTTTTCATAATCCTATCGTGTCATTTTTAAATTCTGAACAAGGAGAGATCAAGTTCTCTCCCTAACAACATATATTGATGCCGGGTTCCAAAGACAATTAAAAACATCTACTATATTCATACACCTAATAGCAGCGTATGATACTGTCTGAAGACAGGGGCTGATCTGCAAGCTTCTTTGCATTATACCCTGACGCAAACTCGCACAACTACTATATGGAAAGCTGACCAACAGAACATTTCATGTTATTATGGGCATCACCAGAAGTAGGCAAATGAAACTCAACAATGGCCTTCCCGAAGGCTCAGTACTGGCCCCCTTGCACTTTAATATGTATATTGCCGATATAACAGGATCCCAATTTGAATATCCCGACGATTGGGCACTGACTACACAACATAAGAGCATGGAAGAAACATAATAGATGCCCAGCTACCAAGGATAACTACTCCCGCAAATGGAGACTCCAACCTAGCCCAACTAAAACAGAGGCGGCATGTTTTCACCAGAATAATAAACTAGCAAACAGACAACTCAAAGTCTATTTCCATAAAAACCACCTGTCACATAGTAAAACTCCGACAGACCTTTGAGCTACAGACAACACTTGACTAAGACAGCCGCGCAACTCCATACTAGAAATAATGATATAATTCAAACTTCTGTAGCACCGTGTGGGGCTCGTCTGCATCCACTTTGCGTATGTCCGCCTTGGGGCTGGTCTATTCAGTAGCTACCCAATAAGGTTTAATAGTGTCCACACTAAGAAGATCCCACACTGAGTCACATTCCTCCTCCACACTTACGTAGGCAATATGCTCTTGTCAGAGAGTATACAAAAATAGAAGACTACCAATCCATCTATTCTCTGACATTTTCAATTCTTTATCATACTACAATTTTCTTTTTTTTCTTCATATATTCTACAATTCATGTGATATGACTGATAGATGGCCTTATTATTGTCTGTGATTTGTGTCTGCCATACGATAAATAAATAAATAAATATTTCATTCATTTTCATAATACTTTACTCTTATTACCTCTTATGTAATTCTCGCATAGAAGTTTCACTTTCAATTGCTAGTTTCTTTCCTAATATTCCATAAATAATTGTAATAGGGTACAACTGAAAATATGTGAACAAATTAATCATGCCAAATTATCATTCCTTGAAGTACTACCCCTGATATGCCTCTCTTCGCACGTGCTGTATATCTTTTATATAATTGTAAAATGATGAAGAATTCTATGAATTGCTGCTTCTACTAAACGAAAAACTTTTATTATTGACTTGCTGCTCCTACTAAATAAAAAACTATTATTACTATTATTTTAAAATTACGCTTCACTCCAACACTGATTGTTTATCCAGTAATTCTACAGATGCATTTAATTTATGATGTATCATAATATTTATTGTCCAATTAAACGATTCATTACAGAATCTAAAAATAAAGTGCCAGAGAAAGCAATTCAGTTCCCACATAAAATTAATATCGATATTTGATGTGCTCTTGACTCGTTTTCAGGTTTATAGCGATAGACTGTGGTGTATCCTGGTGAATTTATTCGTGTTTATAATCGGAAACTTTATTATTGACTATTTACAGATTGAAACTGCAACTCAAAGCAACTGGACTATGCGGTGTATCAAACATTCATCAATGAGAATAGAAAATCGGACTTTTAAATTGTGTAGGACTGGTTTGTCGTTGAGTTATGTAATGATTTTACATAACTCAAAGTGCATTTCTCACAAAAAATATTTTCAATGGCTCTTTCCAATTCTGGGTATTTTCTGTTTCATTTCCTATATTTATTACCTTTTCATTTTTACCCCTAAATTTTTTCTCTGTTGTGTAATAAACTGACCTGTGACAAAGATTAATAAACCAATAAATTTATATACTATCACTATATATTTTTGTGACCCATGTACATCCTTTGTTTTGTGACTCTGTGGCTGAAACACATGTCATGCTTGTTATTGGTTAGGTTCGTATTTTAGTTATTAATTTTTGTTCATTAAATTGTAGCTGGCTGTATGGCTATAAGCATTTATGCCAAGAAAAAAAAATTATAAATGGACTAGAGTCGAATATATTGGTTGATATACGCATTTGCTACTTTCCCGGATTTGAAGGATTAATAATATTTCCTACGTGACAGTATGATGGAAATCTTAAGGGTATAAACTGAAACTGTAACGTTATTCTAGACTATGGTTTATTACTTCCACATTCACGTAGTGGATTGGAAGTATAGTAATCGTAAAAAAAAATTCAAAAATAATTGTTCTTCAAATAGAATGTCACGAGACGTCGAAATTTTAAATTTGAGCGAAAATACATTTTCTGTCTGTCTGTCTGTAACTTTTTTTTTGTCGGCACGCTTTCTCTGGAACGGTTTAAGATATTGACTTGAAATTTTGCACACGTATATATCATAACGAGATCTGGAACTGGATTGTATTTTGAAAATATCCGGTGAAGGGTTGGGGGGTAAATAGGGGTAAATATGTAAAGACAGCTGGTAAGAGTACAGAAACTTGAAAATTGATGTGTGTACTCCAAGGCTTCGAAATTTTTTATATTTTTCATCTCCCCCCCCCCCCCCCCCCATTACATTATTAAAGGGGATGATAAAATTAAATTGAGATATTTAATTGAAATTTGGTACACGCATATATTATAATGAAATCAGGAACTAGATTATATTTTGGCATTATTCTGATGAAGGGTTGGGAGTTAAAAATGGTTAAATAGGAAAAAATAAGTAAAGTAAGTTGGTAAGAGTGCAGTAATTTGAAATTCGGTCTATGTACTAGAAGCCAAAGCCTCAAATTTTTTTATAATATTTTTCAATCTCGCACCACCCCTACTCCATTATTAAAGGGGTTGATAGAATAAAATTGAGATCTTCACTTGAAATTTGGTACACGTATGTATCATAACGACATCTGGCACTAGATTATATTTTGAGATGATTCCGTTGAAGGGTTGGGGGGTATTTAGGGGTAAATAGGGGAATATAAGTAATGCAAGTTGCTAAGAGTACAGACACTTGAAATTCGCTGCATGTACTAGAGGCCAAGGTCTCAGATTATTTATAATATTTTTCAACCCCCCCACCATCCGTACTCCATTATTGAAGGGGGGGTTGATAAAATAAAATTGAGATATTCACTTGAAATATGGTACACGTATGTATTATAAGGACATCTGAAACTTGATTATATTTTGAGATGATTCCATTGAAAGGTTGAAAGTTAAATAGGGTTAAATAGGAGAAAATAAGTAAAGTAAGCTGGTATGAGTACAACAACTTGAAATTCAGTGTATGTACTACATGCCAAGGCCTCAGATTTCTTTCTAGTATTTTTCAAACCCCGCCACCTTCGCTACATTATTAATGGGATTAATAACGTAAAATTGAGATATTCACTTGAAAGTTAGTACACGTATGTATTGTAATGATTCCATTGAAGGGGTGGGAGGTGGTAGTTTGTGAATAGGAGAAACAAGTAGGGTAAACTAGAAACTTTATTTTTGACGTATATGGTAGAAACCAACGCCTAAAACTTTTCTATAACATCTGCCCCAAATATTATTAAAATTCTATGACCAATAACTCCCATATACTAGAGTCCAAATCTAACCAGATATTGCCTTTAAAGTGACTTGGATGAAAAATCTAGATGTGGAAGTAGTGATTCCTTAGGCAGCGTTTTTTTTTTAAATAATTTGCAGAAAATAAAATATAAAAACGAGCTTAAGTATGTCGAATCGTTTAAAAAGGTGAGGTATAAAGTAATGTAGATCTTAGAGGATTGCCAGCGTGCTGAGTTGGATTAGAGCGGTTGAAGGCAAAGTGGATTTGAAGGAACGATAGATATATTTTATACGGATTTCTTCTATGAAAGCGAGAAGTTAAACACGTGGTGTATCAAAAATGGGCAGCGCCTGTTGTAGCAGCCAGTGTAAAGACTGTAGTCCACCGGATGCTGTGATGTGCTGCGCCGTATGAAGCGGAGTCCGCTTGTAATCAAATTTACACGCATTTCAATGACAGACCGTTCACTCGTGCTGTCGTTTTCAACAAGCTGTGGCTTGCTGACACAGTTTCATTTCGCTTCGAGACCGATTAAAACTGTGTTGAATGGTGTTTATGTGATGTGCAGAGTTAAAAAAATGGAAGAATTCATCGATGTAGTGCGTAGTTATTCTTATATTTATTTCTTATTGCCAATGCTTCCCTTGCGGCTCTTGATCCACTGTGTGTTAATGACAATAATTTATCGTTTGTCAGTTTTTTTTTTCAAAATTTCTTTACTTATTCGGGTAATTCCAGATATATAGCACAAATAATTATGAAGAACGCAAGTGGCTTTTACTATATTGTCTACAGTCTACACTCTCTAATTTGCATTCTAGTGGAATACTATCACACAGCACCAGATGGTCAAGCCACCGCTTTTGTTAGCTTAGCATAGCACGGCACAGCTCAACTCAGCACAGCACCGCATCTGGAGGATTACAGGCTTTTTAAGCAACAAAGTTCGATCAAGCGGACCACCACCCTGAAATTTTATTTCAGTATATTGATATTCGAACTATGTTTTGGAAACTGCAACGAGATTTAACTAATTACTAAAGTAATTCGTTAGGGACTCCAATGAAATTAGGCCTTCGAAATAGTTTTTAGAAACTGCCGAGAAAGACTTATAAATTCTATGTTGAAACTAACACGGTTATTTATCTTTAAGAATATCTAAGACTCTTTTTAAGACAAGCATAAAAAAATATTTAAAAATTATCTTTTGTAAAAAAGCGCATTTCTATAAAAATCAAAATTACAAGTGTGTTCCTCTAATTTGAATTCTGGCAAAATAATTCATTAGACTTTTTTATAGCTTCTCAAATAATAAATCATATATTATGTTCCATAAAAATAATTTATAATCTAGCTACGTATTCAAAATTGGTTGGGGAAAATGTGTTTTGTGTAAACAGAACATTATACATTTCTAGTGCGATTGAAGTTCATTCTATTATCATTCAAGTGGAAAAACTTCATCTATAATTAATACATTAAAAAAGTTTTTAGCCGAAACCACTCAATCGATTTCCTAATAACTTACTTTTTCCGTCTAGGTGAACTCCACTATGGCATGAATATATAATATTCTACAAAAAATTTAATTAACAAGAAATGGTTTCATTGTGTTGAGAAATTATAATTGGTGTCAAATATTTAACTTATGAAAGAGAGATATGAAATTAATTTTTACAACAGGAAGAAAAACAAAGGATTGAAAATAACTATCATTATAATCTCGACCCCTTAATCAGTATATCAATATGTATATTTATGTTTACTTTGGTAATTTAATTCCTTTGTAATTAATACATTTTCTGTCTAAACATTTATGATTACCGCTATCTCTAAATTTTACACTAATAAACTAAATAAATATAAAGGTAACTACTAACTTACATTTGATGCCACTCTCCTAATGAAACCTCATCCAATTTCGAACAATCATAGCATAAAGGATTACTCAGGGAATGCGGGCATTGGACGTTTCTTGGGATCTGTCAAGTTTAGAAATTTGAAATTGGTATAAGATTCTTGGATATGGCGAATCTAACGAAAATGTTTTCATGAATGTGTTACTTCTGCTTATACCGGATGTATCTCCTAACTTTGTTATTTTAAATGGAACACCCTATATTTTTTCATATAATTGGATTCCTCGTAAAATGTTAGCTTGGGTTTATGTACCATAATATACTCCTAAACCTATCAGTTTTCCAGATAATTAATATTTTTGGATATTTTTGACGGCTACTACTCTTCGGAAAAATAATGGCATTCTTTGATGATCCTTACCAGTAATTTGGCAAATAGTTTTTGAAACCCTCTGTACGTTATATTTACTTCATTACTATTTATTAGACGGTAGATTAAATTAGATTTAGAAAGGAGTCGCTGGCTTATTGAGCTTGACCACCGCGATCCTCAAGGATCTATTGTGGTGCTCCTTTTCCTTAGAGCCCCTTATCCAGCTTTGTCCTTTGCCTCAGACTCCACAGCCTTGATAAAGGCCCCTTAATATAGCTAGCAGCTCTTTGTTTTTCCTCGCTAGGTAGTTGGAATCTCAGTCTGGCAAGGCTTTCACAATGGGGCAGTACATAGACTGAAGTTTCCTCTGCTTCTTGGCAGAATCTGCATCTGCCAGATAAATTTATTAGACTTGGATATCTAATTAGTCGACAGTGACCGGTTAGAAGTCCCACTATTATTAAAAGTGAATTATTTATTATTCGTTTGCTTATAGCAATGAAACATATTCTTTATAGGAATTTGCAAACAGCGGAAAAAAATTATCAATGAGAACTAAAAGAAAAACTATATGTAAAAATCGGTAAAGGTATTTACACAGAACTTCCCTCGTTATTTGTGCATGGCAGTCACTCTAAAAAATTAATAATTACGAAATGACATTGAGAATAATAATCGGAATAGAGTTATTGCTATTATTACAAACAAAACATGATAAGTTTTGGTCAAAAAAATATACAGATTGCTCATCCAACAGCAAAAGTTCAATACTAAATAGCAGGTGCCACATATGGCAGGCTTGCGCAAATACCTTTACAAATGTCCACCATGACTGAATTATTTCTTGGGATGACCACCCTGTACATTTTTCAATAAAAGTATAATAGGTGCATATGCCAGATATTATTGCCATTTGTCACATTGTGGTGGTTAAAAAACTACATTTTTTATTGAAATTTTTCAAAAATGATGGTAAAAAAATTTTCAAAATTTTTTCTTCTGAAATAGGTTTAAAATTTCAAAGTAGAAATTTTAAATCTGAGCAAAAAGGAAAGTTTCCTTCTATTCTATAATAGTGCTAAAAAAAGATTAAAAATTACATATTTTTAAATTTGAGCAAATAAAAAAAAATTCGGTCTATTTTAGTGGTAAAAACTTTTTGAAAAATGTTGGTGAAGAAAATTTTCAATTTTTTTTTTCTGAAATACCTATGTTTAGAATGTCATGAAACGTGAAACTTTTAAATTTGAGCATTCTAGTGGTAAATTTTTTCCAAACTGGTAACAAACTGTTGCAATTTTTTTTTCCGACATTGGTTTGAAATATCATGAAACGTGGAAATTTTAAATTTGAGCAAAAAAATTTTTTCGTCTGTTCTATAGGTAGTAGTGATACATAAATGGATTAAAAATGTTATCAATTTTTTTTTTATTTTTCAAAAACATTTTTAAATTTGTTTGAATAGTTTTAGAATGCCATGGAAACGTGGATAGTTAAAATCTGAACAAAGAAAAAAAAATTCTGTCAGTGGTAAAATTTTTTAAAAATAGTAAAAAAAAAATCAAATTTTTCTTTTAAATAGATTTAGAACGCTATGAAACGTGAAAATTTGAAATTTGAAGAAATAAAAAAAATCCATCTATTTTAATGGTAAACAAATTTTTTAAAATGGTAAAAAATATTTAATTTTTTTTTTTTAATCAGGCTTAGAATGCCATGAAACGTGGAAATTTAAAATTTGAAGAAAGGAAAAAAAATTATTTCATTTTAGTAGTAAAAAACTTTTCAAAAATATTGGTGAAAAAAATTTTCAATTTTTTTTTCCCTGAAATAGGTTAAGCGTGTCATGAAACGTAGACATTTTAAATTTGAGCAAAAAAAAAATTTTTCATCTTCGTAAAAATTTTTTCAAAAATTTTTTTTTTCTGAAATAGGTTTAGCGCGTCATGAAACGTGGAAATTTTAAATTTGAGCAAAAAAAATTTTTTTCACTATTTATTCCGTTTAGACGGTCCATCCTGTATATTTTCCAGTGAAATTTCTACCATTTCTTCGCTGACAGTAGCGTCAACTACCTACCAAATTTGACTGCTCTCCGTCAAGTAGTTTTTTTAGTAAATGCACCAACAGACAGACAGACAGACTGACGGAATTGAAAAACCTATATTTTCGTAATCTACGTGTTCTGAAACGTCAGAATCCGAAAAAATCTCGGAGGGTGATTTTTTCTCGAATACAATACTTCCCTTCAGTATGCGAGGGAAGTAAAAATATTAATGAAATCTTTGCATTTTTTCGATAACCTAACTTCTGGTTATGCTAACAAGTTAAAATCCTAAAACAGATTTGTCCAATTTCTTATTTGACATTCTCATTATAACACTATCATCGAACATAGTCTCCTACGGCTATGCAGCTTAAACTAGTATCTACACGACCTCCTACGGTATGAATATTCAGTTAAACGTAGGTAAATAAATTCATTTTAGGCCTTTGTTCTCATTTTTAACTGAATCTTCATACAGTAGGTGGTCATGTAGATACTAGTTTATTCTGCATAGCTGTAGGGGCCTATGTTGAATGCTATGTTATAAAGTGACAAATTTAGTTTAGGATTTTAACTTATATAACCAGAAGTCAGGTTATCGAAAGAATGCAAAAGTTTCATTAATATTTTTACAGATAGTTTTTTTCCGCTGTTTGCAAAATCCTATAAAGAATATGTTCCCACTATTGTTCTAATGGCCTTTATGTGTTGGCATGATAGGTCCTCCGTAAATTTGGCCGATCGTTGTTTATTGAACTCTTTGGCGTGTCCCTGTCGTGGATGCCTCCTCCACCATTCCAGAGATTTACTTTGCTGCACCCACTTGCCAATGGATGCTCGTATACATGGCTTGATCACACCGCAAAAGTGATATCGACTTTATTCTGACTTCCTAGGTCCATAAGGGCATTTAGGCAGTCCCATATCTCGATTGGAGTTGCATGGAAGCGATTGCTTTTAGCGCAGCCTGGCTGTCGGAAAAAATTGAAATCTGCTGATTAATAGTTCCTTGCCTTATAATTTCCACTTCAGCCTGGAATACTGTAGCGTGTCTTTCTAGACTTATTGGGATTTTCGTTTTTGACCTTATACCAGACTGTTCATGCCGGTATTAAGGACCGTTTAACTAGTCTTCCCTATCTGGTATTTTAATTTCGAAATTTGTATTGAAGTTATACTTCTATAATTATATAATATAACTATAATATCCGTGGGCATTTCTAAAATGGGATCCGCCTTCAGCTCTAAGTATAACTTATGTACTGCTGCTTTATTGGTGTAGATTGTATTAGCATATGAACCACTTAATCAGCTTCTATTTGGATAGATATGTGTAGTGGCGGTCTAGAAGGACTTCCAATGCAGCTGTTGGAGCAAGACTATGTACGCCTCTTAACAGCCCTATTACTTCCAACTGCACCGTCTTAGTCCACCATGCTACTGATCCGTAGGTTATCATGGATCTTACTACCCTAGCATATAACCGTAAGGTCATTTTGGGATTTAACTCCCAACTTCTTCCACACATCTGCGTGCACCTGCTAAGGGTTATTGTTACCTTCTGTGTGACTTGATCTTTTCGGTGTGGGAATTTCATGTCAGTTTTTTTTAATCAAAAATGCCTCATTAGCAAATAGAATATCTACACCATTGGGCGCTAGGAACTTTAGGCCTTCCAAGACTATTTTTCATGTAAAAGTGATGACTGCGATTTTTGGAAATTTGTGGAAAGTTCTTCATTACACCTTCTATCGACAATACTTACAGCTCTTTATGAACGCTCTGATATTTTGTTAGCAAATCGTCCCCTGACAACTATTACTATATCGTCAGTATATTTTAGGCAGTAAAAGTCCTCCGCAGAAATTTTTCTGATTAATTCGTCAACAAGGGTTGCCCTATTAGAAGGCAGAATATAAAGTATTATATTTTAATGTAAATATTCCACTAACTAGTAGCCAACAATTTTCTCTTTTACAAATTTTAAACAGGAAGGTTCTGCCTTAATGCTCCACCTGATTAAAATGATGATTAATCAGACATGATTGTTTATATAGCATGGGAAAACACGGCTGCCTGGCTTCGACTAGATATATTTAATCTACCATTAATATTTTCACTTTTCAATTATCAAGCCTTATCAGTAAATAGTATCCTTTAGTCCTTCAGTGTGTTATCTTCTAATGTAAATTTACTTAATACGTATTTTTTAAGTAAATAGTCAAAAGCCGCTCTTCTTTGAAATCGCGAAAAAATATGTTTTATTTGCATATTTGTCTTTCGAATAGGTGTATTTATTTATTAAGTTGTTGCATTAGTATGTAAATATCAAGAGTTATTTGGGCTTCTGGCGAATCGAAAACAGAGTAATAAACGTTTAAAGGTAAGACACAAACAAAATAGTACCTGTCGGTGTACTTACATGTTAAATTTATCATATAAACATTATCATTTCTAGATCCAAAGTTGTATAAATACACTAATGAGAAATTAATAAACAGCTTTAAAAATGTTTTAGGGAATGTAACAAGGTTTCCATTTAAATTTAAAACTGACTGAAAAGCAGAGAGCATTATTTCATTAAACTTGTTACTTGCTTAACATGCCGAGATGATTCAAATCTAACTTAACACCAAAATAATTCAATTCCGTTAGTCGCAATGACGTCAATTTTTAGGAGAAATTCAATCCCCTCTAGGCCCAATCCACGTATTCCTCAACTAATTGATATTGCGTCTCTAGGGTTAAAAAACTGCTGCCTAAGGAGTCATTACTTTCACATCCAGATTTCCTATCCACGAAAAACATCTTGACTATATTTAAGGCAAATGTCATAAAAAAAAATTGAGGCTTTGGTTTCTAAGCAGATATGCCAAAAATAAAGGTTCTATGCTCTTATTAGCATGTTTTAGTTATTTTCCCCTATTTACACTTCCCCCTCCCACCCTTTCAACGGGATCATCGCAATCAGATGTCATTACAATACATACGTGTACCAAATTTTAAGTGAATCTCTCAATTTTGTTTTTCAACCCTTTTAATAATGGCGTGGAGGCGGTGGGAGGGAATGAAAATCATTATAACAAAATCTATCGCCTTAGCTTCTAGTATGTACACCAAATCCCAAATTTCTGTACTCTTACCAGCTTGCTTTACTTATTTTCCCCTATTTACCTCTATTTACCCCCCAACCCTGCACCGGATAAGTTCAGTTCCAAATGTAGTTATAATACATACGTGGACAAAATTTTAAGTTAATATCTTAAACCATTCCGGAGAAAACGTGCGCACAAACATGTTTCCCTCCGGGCTCAGACTTTTTCGAGGGGCCGGAGTTTTTGATGGGGCCCGTATTTTAAGAGATGGAGATGCATATGCAAATTTTGCATTAGTTGAAGCAAGAGAGGCATACTTCTTTGTAAATTGTAACTTTTGATGTGAAAAATCGTACTTTGTATTTTCAGGAATGATAATACCTCGCCGTGCTGGTTAAGTGATAGAGTAGCATTAGCTAAATTCGACAGGACGTTAAAATAAATAAGGTAATTAAATAAAAAAAATAAATAAATAATATGTTTAATTGTACAGATTCTTCAAAAAATACAGCTAACCGAGAAAAAATTGCATTGCAAGGATTATCCCCCTCCCACCAGCTCTTCGCAATCCAAACCTAGGTAAAAATTGCATTGAAAAGAATGTCACCCCCCCCACCGGGTTGGGGGCCTGCATGTTACTACCCCCGGGTCCTGATTTTCTCTCGACGGCCCTGGGAAGTAATTATGCCCACCGGCAAAACAACTCGACCTACTCATAATTTTGAAGAAGCTTGATATCTCAAAATGTTTTCACACTGACCAAAAATCTTTTGTTTTTAATTGTAGATAAATTCATAAAGAATAAGCATCACGTATTTCTTAATTTCCGAAGAAAAAATATTATAACATGTTATACCAGGAGAATACATATGGACATATACAATTTATTTATAAATACCTAGGTATGCACAAGGTGGCTTTGCAATACAGAAAGGGATAAATGCTTGGCAGTGTTTCATTGTTTTCAAAACCACCTCACTTACTTCTTACCTTATAATATAATTAGAGCAAAACTGTATTTTCTTCTATTTATTGCATTTTTTAAGCTTTAGTTTCGTTTTAAAAACGTTTTTTAAGTTTTTATAACTATTTATTTATTCATGTTTTTTTCTCAAAGAGTACCTACCTACCTATGCTCTAACATTTCCTATAAATTTCATTGAAAGTACTTGTTAAAAGGTGCATTCGGGCAAACAAATAAGATTTTCAGGACAGGAAATTAAAGGAGGAGAAACGATATGAATGACTGTGTTGAAATTACGTATTGATAGATTATGTTTACAAAAACCATACGATAACTAAGCGTGAAAGTCTACATTATTAGTTTAAATTTATGGTTCTGGGAATAGACACTAGTTAAGAGTAACACACTCAAGTCTGACAACTGCAATATATCAGGGAATTCTAAGGTAAAATATAGTAGAAGCAATCTCAACTGCAGCTGAATGTATATATGGCTATTTTTAGTGTTAGAGAAGCCAAATGGCTAAAATTACTAGTAGGAAGTCTTCAATTCAAGACTTTTACAGCCACTATTATCTATGATGATAATATGAGTTGTATTAGCATAGCCAATAATCCAACTAAGCACAAAAAGTCCAAACATATTATCTAAGATATCATTATACAAGAGGGCAAATATCATTATACAAGAAGACAATAATTTTAAAATACATTTCCATAGATGAACAATTGGCAGACGTATTCACTAAACTATCACCATCCCCAAAATTTCTCGAGATTAAGATGAAGGGCCATTTTTGTCATTAATTTTACGTACAGTTAGTAATATTTTCATTTTGTGTGTCTATATGTAATCCAGCTGAGCTTAATTATGTTATCGTAAAAATTATTTGTTTACAAAGCCCTGGCCAGACCGCATTTAGTTTAGTTTCATTATTTACTGTATACTGCTTCTTATTATGTGTACAATTTTTACTTGGTCTTTTGTTATGTATCAGATGGACTTTTAATGGTTTGTTTACACGATTATTCTGACGAAAGTTTTTGTAAAGTTTTTTTCTGAAACTTCCTTTTGCCTAGGCTATTAACGTTGTGGCTATAAAATATTTTCATGTTTTCACAGAAATATGGAATGACGTATATATTATTATAACAATTACCTGACTCGGTCGACATATTTATTATTTTAAATTGCTAAAATCACCCGCCTATACATATACCTTCAGGAAAATCGCCAAAGAGTATCTTGTTAACGAGTTCTGCTTATTATTCCAGCTGGCATAAAATAATATACAATACTTTATCACTACTGCACACCGCCGCCAAAACATTAAATAAATATACACAAAAATATATGATTTATATTTCTATATTAAAAAGAATTTTTTAATATACACCCAAGTTATTACCTGTATAACTTCTCCGAATTCCTGTTTAGTTTATATTAACAAAATTACTAAACTATTCTTGTGTGCTAATTGTTCCGGTAAACAAAATCACGACGATAATTTTGTTAAATGGAATTAACACGTATTTAGATTAAGTGCTGTTTAATTTTAATGGAATAAATCTAATTTAGCTGCATAATAAATTAGTAGTAATTACCGGAGATTTACAGCCCATCCGTCGGAATAGATACGTGCAAAAGTATCAGGTTTCATTTCACTTGCAAATTAAACCAATCAGTTCGTTCGCCTGAATGTCACCTTTAAAATTTAAATATTTAAAACGCATGATTTGTCATTTCATGAATGAAGCGACATGCGACAGATCTGTCAGCCGACCGGCCATACAGCGGAAATCTCTCGGCCCGTCGCGCACAGTGGGATAAAAATATAAAAATGGACAAAAGTCGTTCTTCGGCTCAATTTTTAAAATATTTAAAACACATTTTTAAATACTCAGGAAACATCAGGGTTTCACGTTAGCCTCCGATCTTTTTCATTATTAATTTTTTGAAGTTAGGAAATCTGTTAAGTATGAAAAATATTTAAGAAATTTAAAGATTTTTGTAACATTGTCAGTTAATTGTCAAATTTCATTGCACAATGCACATCTTCAAACTGAGACAGATTTATATAAAATAGTTATTTTTTATTTTTTTTGCTCACGACAGTATAAGCACTGAAACATATTCTTTATAGGATTTTGCAAACAGCGGAAAGAAAAGCTATCTATGAGAACTAAAGGAAAAAAACTATATATAAAAATATTAATGAAATCTGCATTCTTTCGATAACCTGACTTCTGGTTATGCTAACAAGTAAAAATTTTAATTTGCCATTCTCATTTTAACACTAGCATCCAACCTAGTCCCCTACGGCTAAGCAGGCTAAACTAGTATCTACATGATCCCCTACGAAATGTAAATTCAGTTAAAAATGAGAGCAAAGGCCTGAAATTAATTTATTTACGTACCTTGTCTTTAAAAAAAATTTTTCATTCTAATGAATTACATTTTCATAAAATCTCATACAGTTTCTTGGAAATACTTAGCCTTTGAAACGTTTTTCGTCCTTATTGTGAACTCATCAGAAAAGCCTAAAGCCACTCATAACGATGTTCCATGCAAAACTAAGACAATATCCATGAATAAAATAATTATAATTCATTAGAATGAAAAAAAATTTTTAAAGACAAGGTACGTAAATAAATTAATTTCAGGCCTTTGCTCTCATTTTTAACTGAATTTACATTTCGTAGGGGATCATGTAGATACTAGTTTAGCCTGCTTAGCCGTAGGGGACTAGGTTGGATGCTAGTGTTAAAATGAGAATGGCAAATTAAAATTTTTACTTGTTAGCATAACCAGAAGTCAGGTTATCGAAAGAATGCAAAGATTTCATTAATATTTTTATATATAGTTTTTTTCCTTTAGTTCTCATACATAGCTTTTCTTTCCGCTGTTTGCAAAATCCTGTAAAGAATATGTTTCATTACTATAAGCAAACAAATAATAAATAATTCACTTTTAAAGTATAAGTACTATTTTTTTTTTGAGTTACTACGTACCTAGGTTTCTTGGGTCGCTGATTCCGAAAATCGTGATTGCGAACCCCTAATGGGACAACCCACGAAATAAGGAAACGACACCCCTCTTAGCGGTTTTTTGTAATAATTTGAATGTTGATCTTAAACAATAAAATTTAATTAATTTACTTTAAATTGAGCGAAATTTTATTAGGGGTTAATTAGAGAGATGAAAACTTCCCCTAAAATGATGTAAAATGAAAAGTGCTTTTTTTATTTATTATTTGTTTTCCATTAAGTAACGTTTAAAACCCTTAAATTCAAGTGTAATTAAAAAATTAAGTTACAAATATTAGTTTTTTGCATTTTTATGGCATTTTAAATGTATCAATAATTTGAAAAAATATTCACTAAATACTTTCAGCCTTTTAGGGGGTAAAACCATGTAGCATTTGAAAAATCTACATTAATAATTTCAGTTTCAATACAGTAAATTAACCCATTAGTTCATTTGTTTGATAGGCAACCACTCGTACTTCAAAGGGCATAGCTGGTTGCATATCTGAAATTCTTAACAGGGAAAGAAAGCGTGCTTTCTTTTGTGTATAATATTTTAAGTTAAGGGTGTTACTCACGTATTCTGTTGTTGGGATATTACACAATGGTGTAATTCAGTCTTTAAATTACAAGTCCTTTTTGTTGGCGCATTTTTATTAGCCAGAGAAAGAGTTCTCTAGATGCTCAAGTTGGCAACACTAAGAACATGGTGAATTGTCAAGCGGATTTTCCGTCGGGGATTCATCTTTGAGACAGCCACGAGTGAACAGCGGCGGTTCCGATTTTGTGTGGAATTTTTGGGTTTTACATCGTTTGCACTGAAAAGGGATTTGATTGATGTACCCAATGGTCCTCACCGCCTTGCTGTGAAGATTTTGTGAATTCCCAGGAAGGAGTTTTGTCGGTTGCCATAAATCTGATCGCCACGTGTTTCGTGAAGGTTATACAATACTCTCTATAGGAGGTAGGCTTTTTATTTTACTTAGTTGATGTTTTATTTAGTTCTTATTTATTGTAATTATTACAGAGTGT
This sequence comes from Stenurella melanura, assembly GCA_963583905.1. Classification (NCBI taxonomy): domain Eukaryota; kingdom Metazoa; phylum Arthropoda; class Insecta; order Coleoptera; family Cerambycidae; genus Stenurella; species Stenurella melanura. Next base: position 115,990,967 of record OY757316.1, on the reverse strand, counting down.
TTGGTATAAGCATATGTTTGGTACAAGTGTATGTTTGGAGGGACTGGCCCTTTGAGAATAAGTTATGTTTGGAGAGGCTTACAATGGGGATGAGCACAGGTTTGGTGCTGTAATTTTGGTTGTGTAAGGGGACCCAGTAGTTGGAGGAGTAATAGGAGGAAGTCTATTACTCAGATATTTGGTTTTGGGTTACGCTGACACTTTGAGAAGTTTAGGACTGGCAGAGTCGTTCGCAGCAGTCTCCCGGAGATTCAGGTAGCAAGTTGATGCAACACGGAACTGCAGTTGCAGCCAACGTCGAGAGAAATGGTGACAAGTCACACTGCAGTCGTCACAGGAAATGCCAAGGCCTTAACCAGGTTTTTTTGTTCATTTTAGTTAAATATTCTAAGGAAAATATTATAGTTTAATTCAGTGGTTTTAGTTCATATGTTGAAGTAAGTGATAACACAATCTTGCAACTATAAATCAAGCTCTAAGTTACGTGTATAGAATGATAATATATTTAAGAGTTTTGCTGTAAAACACCCATGGTACCGTGAGATGTTAATTCACCTACTATTGTGTCACGCATATAATATTTAATTCATGGTAAATCTTTAATTCATGGTAAATCTTTAATTCATGGTTGTAAGTTATTACTCATAGTTGTTGTATATTGGCAAACTCGTAGTTGCAAGAAAGTCTCAGTCAAAGAATTGAGTTTGAATTCAAATCAAGTTTTTATCAACGGCACAGAATATTTTTAATACGCATAAGCCACAATTAGGTAAAGTTTTTTATTCTTTTTATTGTTGTATGTCTCACGTGTGTTGTAATAAATGTCTAATGTCTACATGTTCTTATTATTTGCACTGGTACTCCTGATATTTGCTTAAATTTTGAGATTTAATAGAATAAAGTAGAGTTTTGATATCACAGATATATTTTGAGAATTCCATCGCATGGTTGCTAGTGACTTAATTTTGTTCCGAGCTGGCAAAATTATTTAAATCTTATTACGTAACACACAGCCGGTGGCGCCCTCTTGAGTGTCCACACACAATCCTAACCCACGGCCTATGCTCTCCAACAAAAATCGGCTGCCGTCCGCACCGGAATAACATGTTTTAATATTTAGGTATCAAAATATGTTACAACCACTTCTAAATCGACTAGAGAAAAAATATGGTAAATTTTTTAAATTTTTACTATTTGCTTTAATTCGAATCAATGGCATCTTTAAACAACAATGAATTAAACATTTTTCATTTTATGAAGACGATGTTTTTCGTAAAATCGCCCTTTGGTTATATACTTTGATACACTTGCTATAATTTTTATATTCGATTTTCTGTTTCAAATATCAATATTTTCCTTATAAAAAAGTATTTTTTTCTATTTTACTTACTTTACTTATAAAAAATAAAACATTTAGTTTTTTTTATTATTAATACATTTAAAATGTAATAAAAATGCAAAAAACTAATATCTGAAATTTAAGTTTTTTTATCGCACTTGAATTTGTGGGTTTTAAAGGGTAGTTAAAGGTAGTTTTATCCCCAAGAGTGGGTTAAAATAATTCTTGATTGTTTAAAAATGTTCATTGATTCGAATCGAAAGCAAATAATAAACAAAAAATTTAAACCAGCATTTTTCATTTTACATCATCTTAGTGGTAGTTTTCTCCCTATCTAATTAACCCATTTTAATAAAATATCGCTCAATTTAGCGCAAATTAATTAAATTTGATTGTTTAAGATTAATATTTAAATTATTACAAAAAATCCCTAAAGTGCTTCTTCCATATTTCGGGGTTGTACCAAGATTTTCGGAATCAGCGAACCAAGAAACCTAAATGTAATTTAAAAAAATATTTAGGATATGCTTTTGTTATCATTAAATAAAAATCCTCAATTTTTTAAAATATTTTTCATAGTTTTAACAGATTTCCTAACCTCAAAAAATTAACAATGAAAATGATCGGAGGCCTACATGAAACCTTGATGTTTCCTGAATATTAAAAAATATGTATTTAAATATCTTAAAAATTGAGCCGAAAAACTTTTGTCCATTTTTATATGTTTTATCCCACTGTGCTGCACCGCGCCAGTTAGATAAACGAAAGTTTAAAGTCAAGGATAAATATTCAAACAGAAATATGAATGCTGTGAATCACGGTCGTCGGTTATTTATACTTTTGGATTTATACATATTAATTAACGTTGTCCTAGACACCTCCCTAAACTTTTACTTGTGTAACATGTATTCATTTTTATCGTTTTTATATTAATCATAATAGTTTAAACATTTAAACATTATTTCTCACCAATGTTCCTTAATTAACTACTTGTTACCATTATTACTGTACATTTTTCATTAAAAGTACAGTTGTGTTAACCACATGCCAAATATTATTATCTATTTTTTCATATCATATTAACATCAACGTCAAAACTGTCAACTTGGATGTTGTTCTATTATGTTTACGCAATTTAAATTGTGATCAATATTTATATTATTGGTGCAAGTAAAATTATCAATATGTCAACTTTAGAATCATGTTTCACATATATATAAATGATACACTCTATATACAATTTAACATTGTTTTGGGCTCGCATTAAAACAAAATATAAAAACCACATTTATATAATTTTGTGAAAATTTGTTTAATGAATTTCTTGTATTTTTAGCACAAGCTCAGCTTTTAGTAATGTTTATTTTCTTTAAATGCTGTAATAAAGTTTATTTTGGGGTAAGGAACGCACGAACGTAAGTGGTAATTTATGATAAGGAACCAAACAATACGATTAAATAAACATAATAAGAAGAAAAAGTCAAGTCAATAAAGTCATGAAAAATATACTAAAATCACATAAAACTACATAAAATGCGTGTATTAATGACTGTTTTTACTTCCCACCTCTATACCATGGGAACGAGTCTAGACATTTTTTTGTGAAAATTTGAATAGATTTCACGTTTTCCTTATAGTCCAATGGGATTAGTTTTTATTTCAAAAATGCTCTAAATGCTCTCAAGAATGGTAGAAATGACAATTTGAAAAATTTACCAACTTAACCCTTGTGCAATTTTTTTATTCGCCAAATGTATTGTAAATAACTTTGTTAAATTACTTCTTTTTTTTTTTTTTGGAAAATAATAAAAGCACAAAAAGAAACAAGAGGAAGTTTTACGACAAAAATATATTAAACAACGGTATCGGGATCGCCACCGAGAAGGGTAGAAGATTTCTAAATGGCTCTAGAGACATTTTTGGAGTATATAGAAAGAGGAAGTTTTATTGAGTGAAGCTTGAAAGCGAAAAGTGGGGTTAGAAATCCGAAAGTAAATACAAAGTGTATTTTAGTCTAAAAAAGTATTGTTATTTATTTATTTATTTCATCATCACATACCTATTTGATATACATTGCATATATATGAACGTCACAACATACAAAAATTTAAAAAAGTAGTTAAAACATACAAAATTTGGATAAAATAGTTAAAAATTACAACTAATTAAAATCCTAACCTAACCCTAATGTCACTGATTGTGCTGTGAGGCAATTTAGCGTCACCGCGGCTCGTGATTCATGTACTCTTCAACTGAGTAGAAACAATTTACAGCTAGAAAATTTTTCAAACAAGAAGTAAATTTATTTATAGAATTTATAGTTTTGATATGTGGTGGCAATTTGTTGTACATTTTAATACCAGCATGATATGGAGATCTTTTATATAAAGTAGTGTTGTAATTGGTTATTTTTAATAAATGCCCTTGTCTTGTGTTATATGGATGAGTATCTGAGTTTGTTTCAAAGTTTCTTAAGTTCTTCTTTACAAATTTAATAGTGCTTAAGATATATATACTATGGATGGTCAAAATGTTATTTTTTTTAAAATAAGGTTTACACGATTCTCTGGGCGCTATGTCAAATAATAATCTGATGAGTCTCTTCTGCAGGGTGAACACACGGTTTATGTTTGAGGCAGCACCCCACGACGATATTGTATGACAAATGTGAGTATGCAAGTGCATAATAAACATTTGTCAGCGATTTAATGTTAAGAACACTCTTCAACTGCCTTAGCGCATAGTACGCATAATTTATTTTTTTACAAATGTGTTTAATTTGGTGATCCCAACATAGCTTACTGTCTATCATTGTCCCCAGAAATGCTGATTCTGAGAAGTTCTCAGTAGGTAGGATTTTAATTAAGTCCTCCGAAGGCAATCTTCGTTGTGAAAAATATATACATTCGGTTTTACCAATATTCAAGATAAGCGTATTGTCATGACACCATTTTTGATAAACTTGTAATATTCTGTTTGTCTTATTTTGGAATTCTATAGGATCACGTGCTGAAAGCAGCATGGAAGTATCGTCTGCAAACATTACAACTAATCCTTCTTGCAGAATTGCAGGAAGATTGTTGACAAATAATAGGAATATTAATGGTCCTAGCACCGAGCTCTGGGGAACCCCTTGGTTAATATCGTAACTTTCAGACGTATAGCCATATATTTTTACATGTAATTTTCGACCTGTTATAAAGGATTTAATAAGATCCAATGCCAACCCTCTAATTCCTAATCTTTGCAACTTGTACATGATGAAGTCAATATTCAATATATCAAAAGCTTTGCTTAGATCAAAGAATAATCCCATGACATGATTTCTCTTGTCCATCTCACCATATACAAACTGCAAGAGTTGGATGGTGGCTGTTTCAATTGATTTACCTTGTTGAAACCCATGTTGATATTTTGTTATTAAGTTATGCTTGTTTAAAAATGACATAATTCTATTGAAAACAATCCTTTCTATAACTTTTGAAATTACACATAATATAGAGATCGGTCTATAATTCTCATGGTCGAGTTCATCACCCTTCTTGAACACTGGCAGAACCAATGCAATTTTGAAGATTTCGGGGAAAGTACCTTGCTCAAAACATTTGTTGATTAGATATGTTAGTTTCCAGCAAGTTGTCGAATAAAGTGTTAGTGTTTATCCCTTGTTAATATTATTTGAAACTTACGGATTTATACAGGGTGTTTCCTAGGGGCGGAAACACGCGATATTATTATGAATTATTACGTTTCATTATGTCGTACATGCTTTTCGTTAAAATTAGAAGAATATTTTGGAGAATGTAATAACATAAAACCATTTTTTATGAATGAAATATGTCTAAAACTTCTACCAAAATGAACGTATTTTATCATAGAGTACAAATGTAATAGATACCTAAATCAGGAATTATGGCAGGTGCGTTTGTAGCTTCCACGAAATCTTGAATAAACTCGGTTAAAACTGTGAGAAATCGTACAAAATAATGTTGTATTAAAGCGTGGACAATTCTACATTAATTGACATAAATTAGCATGAGTCTGGCTATTTCATATAGTTGATATTTGATTAAGATATATTGGTTGAATAAAGCATCACCTACTTAAACAACTTGAAAAAGGGACACAAATATCTGGCAATATAACATAAACTGTGTACCATAAACGTATCTTCAGTGAATAACAACAAGCTGATTTCTAAGAAACAACGAGTACAAGTAATGTGGGAATCCTACAGAACAGTGAGGGAAGCTACCAACATATACACACGGACGAAAAAGATAAGTTCCTATTGGCAGTATTAGTTTATTAAGCCTTATTAATTATTAAATCAAATTATTCTTAATATTAAAAATGTATCAGGAATAAGGCAAGTCCCACAATAGAAAGATTTCGACTGGCAACTATCACATGATCCATGTCTTGGGCTTATTTACGAATACAGAAATATTTCTCAGGTCAAAGTAGTTGGGGTCTGCTTGATATATAGAGCGTCCCGAATGTTCCCTATATCCTCTCTTTTTTGCAGATTTTACTTTTTATTTTGCTTTATCTTTGCAGATCGGTGTATAGGGTATCTCAAATGTTCTCTCGGTGCTTTTTCTTGCACTTCCACTGTAAATAGCTATTTACCTGTGGAACGGTTAATAAATAAAAGCTTCTTACAGCGAGCTAATGTATGTTTTAGCAAACAAAAAAATGGACGCACTGATACAGGACGTTGAAACAAAAACCAAGATTGCTGGAAAACATGAAACTATATCTGGACGCAAGCGGACAGGAGGAGGTGCACACTGCTAGATTCAAAAGTAAAAGAGACAGAAGACAAAAGAAGAATAAACAGAGTTGATGATATATGGAAACTTAAAAGAAGCATCTCACAAACCCTTACATTCCTTATCCTATGTTCCTACCCCTTGCCTCATGTGGCTCTCGCTGATGTTAACAAGCATGTCCCATATCCAATCCGGCGTATGTAGCCGGTCTGGCGGTACATAAAAATATCCAGATTTGATATCCGGAAGTGGCAGTAATGCCTACCATACGCTGGCTAATCAATCAATCAATCAATCATAGAGTGCAAATGTAACATGAAATCTTAATAGATGGCGACGTTAATAAACATTTGTAAAACCCAAAGTATAAGCAACCGACGACTATGGTTTATAACATTTATGCTTATTATTAGTTGAATGTTTATTCTTGACTTTGATCTATCGTTTTATCTAATGTCTAATGCGGCAGGCCGTGAGATCTATCTCATGTCGCTTCATTTACTTAAGCGATCCCCATTATACACGCGCACATAAGTATTTTTAATACTGTAACAAACTTAAAATTATTCCAATACCGGGATATTGTAGCTGCGGGTCTTCTCTTTCGAAGCCTATATTCATCATTCTGAGATATAACTCGATATTACGTAAAAGTGCCGACATTTGCTATTTCTTGAGAGGCGGACATTGCCCGAAGTTATATCCTCGACATCAAATGTGCCACGACGTATCTGTCAGTCTGAAAGATATTGTAACAAACACTACATTTATAAGACAATTAAATTCAAGAATAAAATTGTTAGTAAAACTAAAAGTACACACCTCGCAAGTTATTTTATTTAATACAGGCTATGCTACAACGTTAGTTCATAGGTTAAAATGGTGAAACGTTTGAAATAAAAAAGTTGACGCTACTCTTTGACTTCATTTATTCCCATATACTTGGTATCTCCGACTATAGATCAGTTATACACAGGGTACCCCAAGATTCAGTTTTCGGACCCCTGCTATTTATTATATATGTCAATAACTTATTTCATAACATGTTCCCTAACACCTGTGTTGCATTTGCTGATGATGCAACCATAATTAATTCAAGTCCATACATGAGTGAACTCGTGCTAAAAAATGCCGACACTGTTTCATAATCCAAATAATGGTTTACATCCAACAATTTGGAACATAATGAAGAAAAGACTCCGACTACAAGAATGAGCTGTCAGAATAGCAGCCGGTGCTGGTTTCAGAGATCACTGCAAGCCTATTTTAAAAAATCTCAAAATAGTGCCTCTTCCGTCTTTACATATTTGTCACATTATTAGATATTTATAAAAATAAGATTCAGTTTACAACAAATGCTGAAACTCATAACTATGGTACTAAAAATAGAGATGTTCTTCGAACACCACGCTTCGACTTTCGAAAACAACAAAAAAATCTTCGGATTTTTTATTGTTTAATTATCTACCTAACTATTTAAAATCCTAATAAATTTAAGGGTATAAATCAAAAACCATTTGCTTATGCATTGTTTTTACAAATTGTTTGTAAATTGCTCGTGTAGCTAGCTATTTTTTGCATGAGTTTTTTTTTAATTTTAATGTCTTTGCATACCATCTATCTATCTACTTCGAAAGATACAAAAGTTTCTCCTTATTATATTTGCATTCTTACATTCTATCGACATAACTTCAGCAAAAACTTCATATTTTCTTTACTTATTATAACGTGACCCTCATATTGACATATTTTTTAACAAATATGTAGTAACAAGGCGGTAAAACTCTGTTATTGTCCCATTTTCAAGTTAAAGCGAATTAAACGAGATAATAATTCTTTTCTTATTTAATTTTTAATTATTTATCTAACAGACTCTGAGAACGAGAAAAAAGGTCTGCGAAAACGGTATTAAAGAAGTATTTATAATAATTAAACTAATAGACGGATCATTATGAAATTGAATTGAGTTGTATTCTGAGAGTAGATAAAGCGAGTGGAACCTGTAGAAGGTTTCCAGAAGATACGTACCAGCGGGGTGGGGTGTATGTATGTTTGCTTGATTTTCAAGTTTAGATCATCCATTCGAATCCGCGATTCAAGATTTTGAAATTCTAACATCAATACCGTAATGAGTAATTTCGAAAAGTCCTGTTCGAATTTTCTTTTCAATTTTGATTTCCTCGTAGACATGCCGTATGACGCTCCCTAAGAAAATGCAAAAAAAATCGGTTAAAACTCCGTGAAACCCGATAAAATTTAAGTCGTCGGTAGGTAAAAAAATTCTGCGTAAAGTAAAGTGTCATAATAGAAGAGTGCATACCGAATTAATAAATGAAAATTGCTGGTAACGTGCTCTTTAATAGTACTAAAGATAAAGTAAATAAGTCCCGTGTCTTAGTTTGGCCGTCGGAGGAAACGGACCGATCTATACCCAAGACTCTTTCAGGTGTTTGTTGGTAAAGAAAAAAGAACAGTGTTCTTCAGTGTTTAGTGAGCGGCATGTGTTTATAAGGCAATATAGACATTTGCTATGTTGTGACCTAAGAAAAATAAAACTCCAAATAGAACTGTTCTTGGAAAGTGTAAATAAATAATAAACTTTTGTGTGCAGTGGACAAATCTAAGCGTAAGAAACCAGGCTAAGAAAATAAAATAAGCCAGCAATCACAAGACTAGACACTATAGAAAGCTAAGCTATACTATTTTATTTTATTTTATTAAGATAATTAATTTTCTTAATTTTTATTAACTTAATTTAATAATTTAAAATCTAATAAAAGAAAATCTTAATAACCTCAAAAATAAACCTGTGCTAAATAGAAGGCAGGCAATAAACTACAAAAATACAGGGCATAGAAAACATTCTCTCAGTTCTCTTTCTCATTTGCAACTCGCTGTAATAAGCTCTTTTACTGCGATACAGATTACAATAATTTAAGAAAGTTGATATAACTTCGACACACTAATGCAGGACGTTCAAACGAGAACACACCAATTACTGGTGCAAAAAATCGACGGCGACGGGAACTGCCTATGTGGAGCGAGAAAATATAACATCCTATGCACATATCAACACAACGGAAATTCTGGAAACCCAAAAGAAGCATCTCACAAACACCTACACTGGTGGTCCGGCGGTATATAAAAATATTCAAATTGGATATCCGAAAGTGGCAGCAATGCCTACCTTACGCTGGCCAATCAATCAATCAATAAATACCGATTTTTTTAGTTTTTTGATAGAAATTTGCACTCTCTTTTGATGAGTCAACTTTTAAATTTGTCATTTTCAGAGCACGTTGCAAAAAGTGTTGTTTAAATCCACAATAACCTTCTTGATCAAAATGCGCTGGGCTATTATTCTAGCATAGGAATTATTTGAGTCCATTTTCTGGTTGACAACTGTGTTTGTTATGGCATTCAATTACCGACATATTTATTTATTGATGGCTAATTTAGTCAACAATACGTATAATGAATATAATTTATTAATGTGTATGATTAATTATTCACAGCAAGCAATTAAATTATCATTCCTTATTGACTTTCTATCACCTCGATGTTTAAGACTCCTAACTAAAAGTTATAACCATTTTTCATTAAATCTAATTGAAAAGACGAAATAAATCGTCTGGTTAACTGTCGACTTATTTTCTCGAGAAATCTCATCTCTAATTAGCTGTCCTTTCAAGGGTTACGGTTTTACCAAGGATTAAAATTGATTATCATTCCCCTAATGACAAAAAAGTCGCCTTGCCCTTCACGTCCTTATCCACATTAATATATAGACGGTTGCCATCAAAAATTGGTTCAGAACACAATTCAATTGTATATGTGTTTGTAATTATGTTAATAGCAAATAATGTGTAGTTTAAATAAATTATACTTACATAAAAAATCGTCGGAGAAGTTTTCAGCCCTGAAAAAATAAATACATTTTAAGATGTATTAAGTAAAATCACTAAAATCTAATAATAAATTTAATCACAACCTTTATGTAGCCCAAGTGGGTAAATTACAGTAAACACAAGGTTCTGGAGTTTACGAAAGTTGTAGTAAAAATTGTATTTTGGCATACGTTGGACAAACGAGATATTAAATTACAACTAGATTTAAGTAGCACAACGATCATATCACATATGGAAGAACTAAGAAGTCTACTGTTGCCCCACCATAACATTGAGAACGGCCACAAAATGTATAGTATCTAGATGTCCTTATGTCCTTGATTTTCTTATTACATTTAATATAATTATTAGTAAATATCACTATAATCTAATCAGGAGTTAAATCGGAAAACTTAGGTAATCCAAAGGGTAACATTAAATTAAACGGGAGATCCGGAACTTACGATATCAGTTGTAAGGGTTGTAACTTGAAATATGTTGGACAAACGCAACCAAATTTAAGGACCATAAGGTTCGTCTCATTGACAGACTGAATGAAAAGTGTTTTGTTACCCATTATATCCTCGAAGGCACTCATAGAATATATATTATAACAAAGTAAACATTATGGTTTGTTTACTGCAATATTGATGATAGTTGCACATTTTATAGAATAATCTTGCAGCTTCCTTCAATTAAGTTATTTTATTTATTTATTTATTTTATAAAGTGCTGTCAAGGGTGCAACCCAGATGCATTTTTGAGTGAGATGTTCAGTGAATTTTGTATTTACTGATCAATCCCTTCCTAAGCGATAGAGCTTCGTCTCTTGAGATTAATTTCCAAATCCCAATACGATTGGACAATCCGTTTTTTTACAAAAAACGTGATGGTCGGACGGACGAACATATTGCAAGTACGTTTGATTTGGCTGAATAACCCAAAGGAAATTCCGATTAGATTAAAATTTGGGCAGATTTTGATGTTGCTTAATCTGTGCTACAGCATTTAAAGCGGCAGATGTCATAAAAAAATTGATGCCTTGACTTCTAGTATAAATACCAAATTTCAAGTTTCTGAACTCTTGCTAGCTTGCTTTACTTATTATAATAGAATAGAATAGAATAGGATGGGATGGGATAGGATGGGACGGGATGGGATGGGATGGGATGGGATGGGATGGGATGGGATGGGATGGGATGGGATGGGATGGGATGGGATGGGATGGGATGGGATGGGATGGGATGGGATGGGATGGGATGGGATGGGATGGGATGGGATGGGATGGGATGGGATGGGATGGGATGGGATGGGATGAGATGGGATGGGATGGAATGGGATGGGATGGAATGGAATGGAACGGAATGGAACGGAATGGAACGGAATGGAACGGAATGGAATGGAATAGAATAGAATAGAATATTTATCACCTGAGACATACAAGTATGTGTGTGAGTGTCATAGTATAAGATACACATAATTCTAAAATGCATAATATCTAATAAAATTCCTAATCTATACACACTATACTAGGTATGAAAATTACACAGTAAAAAATGAAGAATAAAAGCAAAAGAGATCATGTATTCTTCTAATGAGTAAAAACTGTTTTAATTAAGTATTATTTAACTTGTAAAATAAATTTATTTTGATTACTGATATTTTTTTATTGTAGCGGGTAGCTTATTAGATAATTTAGTGCCTGCAAAGATTGGAGATTTCTCGAACAAACCTGTTTTGTGCATTGCAGTACTTAATAGATCACCATGTCTAGTGTAATATAAATGAATTACAGAGTTACTTTCAAAACTATCCAAGTTAATTCTAACACATTTAATACAATTTAGAATGTATACACAATGAATGGTAGGATTATTTTGTTACTAAAATAAGGTCTGCACGACTATCAGAGCCTAATGTTAAACATCAGACTCATGAGTCTCTACTGAAGGACGAAGACATGATTAACACTTGGTGAAGACCCCCAGCCTATCACATTATAAGTTAGGTGTGAGAATGCTAGCGCAAATAGAGATTTTTTATTGTTCTAGTTCTGAATTTCGTTACACTACATACGTGTACCAAGCCAATGTGTTAAATCTTTCAAGAGAAAACGTGCACACAAAGAGAAGTTTCAAATAGGCACACCGACCGACAGACGTTTTTTTCCGCTCAAATTTATTGTCTCTATACTTCATGACGTTCTAAATTGAACAAACAAGAAATCGGATTTTTTACTATTAATTATATTTCCACCCCACTACGTGGATCTGGATGTAATTAAGTTATTGTCAAAAAATTGCTAACAATATTCTAGAGAATACGCAACAATTATATTAGAACTTCAATAAACCTGCAAATATTACAATATTAACATGTAGTTAGATATTATACTCAAACGAAAAATGTACATGAATGATATCATATATGCAATTTGAAATGACCAACAGTTAAGAATGCGTAAATACCATAACATTTACCCACTTAATTGAACAAATACATTAATAGTAGATCACAATAAAAATGTATTAAAATGGAAAATATTTAGAGCAAACAAAATTCGAGCTTAGTCATAAACGAGAAATTTGTAGTGAGTAGGTACTGCAACAAACTGACAAATGAAGGAAGAATTTTCAAAAAGAGAAACGTATTACAATTGTGTAGTGTATTTATTTACTTTTTTATCTAGATTTTATAAATTTTTTATTATTATTTAAATATTTACTAATCAGTTTTTTTCTACCCGTCTATACTCGTAATATACAGGGTGTCCCAGAATTGAGTTCTCGGATGGAGACCTGTGATTCCTGGGTTCATATTGGGCCCATATAGCCCAAGGTACGCCCTCTTAAAATGAGACACGGAAAAATATTTTTTTCCAATAATTTCCATTATATTGAAGATAACATTTTCAAATTTTGATAGGAGCTGTATCTCTACAAGTACTCTATGCAATCTTGATAAAAGCCAAATATCTTTTGTTTCTCAATTTTTTTCATAGTAATTAATATTTGACTGGCTATATATTTTTAATCACCCTGTAAAATTACGGAATACTTGAATATTCTTGCAGAGCACTGAAGGAACTGCAAAAAAGGTACTTTTAAAATTTCTTGTAATCAAAATACAAAAAATTGTCGTTTATTCCTCTACCTGTATTTAACATTTATACAGGGTGTAATTAGTTTCATGTCATTAAAAAAAAAAGTGGTAGGGAACGACAAGACAAACAAAAAAAACCTTATATAACATGGGGTCTAAAGCTCATAGCTTTGGAGAAAAAAAAATGTAAAAAAATTTCGCAAATTTTCAATAAAATTTTTTGAGAACTGCTGGAATATTGAGGTAGGTTTAGATCTAGATTTGATCTGAAAAAACTATACTCTAACTCGTCCTTGTGCAATATTTTAGTTACTGTCCGTTTTTCGTTATGTACACGCCTCCAACGTTCGTTGTTTTTGTTGTTTTTGAATTTCGCGTCATTGTGTATTTACAGTTAAGATTTATTTTATTGACTTACCGTTCAAGTTGTCAAATTCTTGATTACGTACAGACACAACTTACTTGTTCGTTCTTTTTGTATTAATTTTTGGCTTTTGTACCAAGTTTTTATTTTATTTTTCTTTATTGACAACGTTAGTTGATAGTTTAGTATTTAGTGTTGAACGAAGTGCGTATGTACTTAATTCGATGTACCGAACTGTGTATTGATACAGATGCAGAGATTTTGAATCATTTAGGTAGGTAGTAAGCTTTTAACTCAGGACACTCATTTATGTTACAATTAAAAAACACACATGTAAAGAAATGCTCTGTTTAAACCTCTATGGCCATTATTTGCTTGCAATTGTGCACGAAGAGAGAACGAATTAGTTACCTCTTTACACTTGCCTCAGTTCAGTTGAGGCGGTACATCAAAGGCGGTCGATGATCCTTTGACACCGCGTGTGCCGGCCAGCACTTTTTTTATGACAATTTAAAAGTTGTGTAATTGGGAAGTACAAGTCCATCGACCAAGAAAAGCAGTGGTTCTCAATAGTTGTCTACCATAATATTAAATATGTTAACTTAGATCAATGTTTTTCAAAGTGCCCCTAGAGGGAAAAGTCATAAAGGTTTCTTGTTTGTCTAGTCGGCCCCCATTACCAGTTTTTTTAATGACATGAAACTGATTACACCCTGTATACAATTCCAAAACAAAACTTAAGAAAAAGAGTAATAAGAGAATAGTAGGTTATTTAAAAAAAATTACATCCATAACAAATGCTCCACATAATGTCCACCTGTTTTAGTTCACAAATTAACACTTTTAAAATTCTGTGAAATATCAACCAAAAATAAAGAATTATAGTTTTTTCATGTAGGTCATTGGTGCTTGTGAAACAGGAAAACTGTCGCGTTTTCATGAAAATACAGAAATTAATCTGAAGTAACGTCAAAAAATAACAAGTATATCTTTAATTTCGGTAATCTACCAGCAGCGACTTGGGTTGTAATTTTGTATTATGAATCAATTTAGTAATGAGAAATATAACAGAAATTAGTAGAAAAAAATGTTTTTTTCTGTCTCACTTTAAGAGGATGTACTTTCTCAGGGATGCATTTTTTGGTGTAAGGGAAGTTGGGTTATATAAGCCCAATATGAACACAGGAACCACAGGTTTCCGACCGGGAACTCAATTCATGGACACCCTGTATATGGCTCTTGCTGTTTAAATAAATTCCAAATTGATCGACTTTTACTACTTAACTTATCGTGCTTCCAAGCAATGTAACAGACAGACGGATGGGTGAATAGACAGACATTTTGAAAGTTTTCAATATTCGATTAAAATAATAATTTTTCCTATGAGCGATATTTATGGTTTTAAAAATGTGTATGGCTAATACAATATACTCATCGTTCTGCAGAAACAGCTTTTTAAAAACTTAAAAATTGCAAATGTAAAAACTGTAAAGAATTTGTTCAAAATAATTCGCATTGTTGGTTAGATTATATTTAAGTGTAAATTATATATTACTTCCACATCCATGTAGTGGACTGGAAGAATAGTAAAGGTAAAAAATGTCAGTTTTTTTTTTTTTGTTCAGGTGGGTTTAGAATATCATGAAACGCAGAGATATCAAATTTGAGCGAAATATAATTTCTGTCCGTAGGTCGGTCGTATGGTACATGTACGTATTATTACAAGATCTGGAACAAGAATGCATTTTGAGCTTACTGCGTTGAAAGATTGGGACTAAATAAGAATAAAGCAAGCAAGCATGCATCCAGAAAGTTGAGATTTGGCGTATAACAATAATAATAGTAACAATATTGATAATAATAATAAAAATAATTTATTAGTCAAGCAGATCTTATACAGATATAAGACAAGTCAACAAAATTGCTCTTTACACGTTAAAATAGCTTTATAATCTGAGATATAAAAAATCAAACTTCATTACATACTGATAAAAAAATGAGCAATTACAACACATACATAAAAAAAGTAAAAGTTAATATCATACTAGATAAAAAAATATACGAGACTAGTTGGAATTTAAAAAATCTTCAACTGAATAAACACATTTTCCATAAAGTATTTTTTCACTGTTGTTTTGAATGTATTTACGGACAGTTCGTTACATTCATTTGGTAAATGATTATAAATTTTAACACAATTGTATTTTAGACATTTTTATAGAAGGCTGTTTTGTGGTTGGGTATCTTTAAGGTTTGTACATTTCAAATTTTATGTACATGAGTATGACTTACGAAGCTGTTTATATTTTTATGGGTGTATATTAAAACCTTATAAACATACAGACATGGTGGCGTCATTAATTTTTCTATTTTAAATATTTCTTTACAGAATACTCGTGCACCTATTGTAAACATAATTCGTATTGTCCTCTTTTGTAAAATAAACACTTTTGTCCACGACTATTAAATAATGTACTCATTATGTACGTGTTTCCTCAATGATAATGCTATCCATTATTCCCTACAGTGAATAATGATTTCATTATTCACTGATTGCAGTGAATAATGAGGACAGTCAGTTGTTTATAAGAAATGACATTTATGACTTTTTACTAAAAATTGAAAATGTCAAAATTGCAGCAACCAAAAGACAAGTGTTGTCTGTTTAAGGTTTCTAAGAAGCACTCAAATGGTACATGCCGAAAAGGTACTTTAATGAACACTCAAAAACTATATGAGTAATTTGTTTTCAAAGCATCATCTATTAGCAACACGCGGCAATCCCCAACATTGTTTTTGAAACGATTTAGCTGTGCCTACAAACTGTATTATTTTATTAGTAAGCCATGACAATGTGTCAAAGCGTAATTCTGATTTGAAACGTCAAAATTTATGCCATTTCAACGCCAACGTTATTTACAATAATTTTACACATTAGGTATTCAAAAAGAGTAATAAAATTAAATAAATGGATACTGACAGTGAAAACGAGATTTCTTTGACACCGCCAGAGATAAAGGAAACTGCAGAAATCGCCTCATTAAACTTGTTGCCCGAAATATTGAGAAAATGATATATTATGACATATGAATCTTTCTTAAATAGGAGAAATGACGATGAATTAAATAAATATTAAATATTTAATAGTCGTGGACAAAGCATAGTATTCTACTCGCATATAATGGCTATTATATGCTCGTTGAATAATATACTATTGTCCACGACTATTAAATAATGTACTCATTATGTATGTGTCTCTTCAAGGATAATGCTATCAATTATTCCCTAAGTGAATAATGATTTCATTATTCACTGATTGCAGTGAATAATGAGGACAGTCAGTTGTTTATAAGAAATGACATTTTACTAAAAATTTAAAATGTCAAAATTGCAGCAACCAAAAGACAAGTGTTGTCTCTTTAAGTTTTCCAGGAAGCACTCAAATGGTACATGCCGAAGAGATACTTTAATGAACACTCAAAAACTACATTAGTAAGTTTTTTTCAAAGCATCATCTACTAGCAACACGCGACAATCCCCAACATTGTTTTTGAAGCCATTTATCTACGTACCTACAAACTGTATTATTTTATTAGTAAGCCATGACAATGTGTCAAAGCGAAATTCTGTAATTGATTTGAAACGTCAAAATGTGTACGATTTCAACGCCAACATTATTTACAACAATTTTACATATTAGGTATTCAAGAAGAGTATTATAATTAGATAAATGGATACTGAAGTGAAGACGAGATTTCTTTGGCACCGCCAGAGATAAAAAAAGCTGCAAAAATCGCATCATTAAACTTGTTGCCCGAAAAATAGAAAATTATATATGATGACATGAATCTTTCTTAAATAGGAGAAATGAAATGAAGATGAATTAAGTAAATATTAATTATTTATTATTCGTGGACAAAGTATAGTATTCTACTCGCATATAATGGCTATTATTCACTCCGGTGATTTAAAACACTCTCCTGCGGCTCGTGTTTTAAACTTCACCCTCGTAAATAATAGCCATCATTATATGCTAGTTGAATAATATACTGTAGTCATGTCAGTTTATGCTCCTCGACAGACCAATCCATACCTATGACATGATCTACTGAATTTGAGCATAATGCAAGAAATTTATTAACAAATTTTCTTAGATGTCTTAATATATAGCATAATCTAGAAATTTTGGCACATACGTTATTAATGTGATTAATCCACGTCAATGAACTATCTATTTCCAGACGAAGGAATAAATGGGACGACTTTACTGAATGCTTGCTAATATAGTTTAATAATCTATATTAGCAAACTCTCATTACTTAACTGAGGGGTTAAAGAAATGTTATAAAAACAGTATTTTCTCGATTTATTTTTAATTCGTTTCCATTAAACCATTCCAATATGTTGGAATTAGTTTGTTCGACTTCTTTTTGCTATATTTCTGCATTAGACGCAAATCCCGAAATACTGGTATCATCTGCTAACATAACTATTTTATCGAAGTGTAAGAATGCATTTAAATCATTGATATATAAGAAAAAAGTAACAGGCCTAGAATAGACCCTTGTGGTACACCCGTTGATGTTTTTCTTTAGGGCCTATAAACTAGATACCGAGGTCTTAATTTTCTTTTTGACATCTGCCACTCCCACTACCACCACTTCCAACACCCCCACTTCATTGCTAGTGGAGTTATCAAAATACAATTGTGTTTTAGTGTATATGACAACAAGAGCTCTGAAAATTTTTTTGGATACTATTAGAGTTCTGTGAGAAATTGTTTCCACTCTCTAGAGTGCAAATATAATATTTTGACATTTTCATTTAAAGAGACTTGGATGGGAAATCTGGATGAAGGACTGGTAATTCCTTAGGCAGCGGTTTTTTGTAGTATATTTAGTTTTAACATCCCCTAATTATGGCAACTTGCTGATGAAACACGTATGGCATGTAGTGTTCTGTGTTTTAGTATTTGGCAGAACTATTGATTGATTGATTGATTAGCCAGCATATGGTAGGTATTGCTGCCACTTCCAGGTATCCAGTCTGGATATTTTTATATACCGCTGGACCGGCTGGCATACGCCGGATTGTACATGTGACATGTTTGTTGCCAGCAGCGAGAGCAACAGGACACATGGGGTAGGAATATAGGCTGGGAATTGTAGGTGTTTGTGAGACGCTCCTTTTAAATTTCCATGCTTCTTTTAAGTTTCCATGCTTCTTTTAAATTCTTCTGTTTCTGATTGTAGCAGCGTACATCTCCTCTTGCTCGCTTGCGTCCAAATATGGTACTATGTTTTCCAAAAATTTGTGTTTTCGTTTCAACGTCCTTTATAAGTACGTCAATTTTGTTTGTTTGCCAAGACATAAATCAGCTCACTATAAGAAACTTTTATTTATTAACCGTTCCACGGGTAAATAGCCCTTTACAGTGGAAGCGCAAGGAAGAGTCGAGAGAGAATCTTTGAGGCACCCTGTACACTGATCTGCCAGAGCAAAGCAAAGTAAAAAGTAAAATAGAAAAACATTTGGGACGTTCTGTATATCAAGCAGACCCCCAACTACTTTGACCTCAGAAATATTCTTGTATTCGTAAATAAGCCCAATATATGAACCATGTGACAGCTGATGGTCGAAACCTTCCTGTTGTGAGACATGCCTTATGTTTAATACCTTTTTAATTTCAAGAAATTCAATTAGGTTTAATAAAATTAATAAGGGTTAATAAACTAATACTACTAATAGATCTTATCTCCTTCTTGTAACGAAAAAATAATTTTTTCGTTTAAGCACCCGTGCTAAATAAATTTGAATTACCCGCCGAAATAACGACCGGAAGTCAACAAGTGCGCAAACGCGGTAGAACCATCATTTGAAATATCCCTGCTAGTTCACTTTTGATTTCGACCTAGGTGAGTAAAGACTGGTACTTGTTCTTTAACGAATTTTCACGTTTATTTCTTTAATCCTTTGATATTTTGAATATATTTGATTATTAAATGATGTCATATTATTGAGTTAACGTTGCTGTATAGTTATTTTTGGGAATTAAAGGATATTCCGTATAATAATTAATTTTTATTAACACACATGTTTGTGTGATGTCGGCGTCCATTTGGACACATGCTAATTGATTAATTATAGCGGCAATTTTGTATTTTGTGGTCGCTTGAGACACAATACCGTGGTGTTTTGTCATTATTTAGATTATTTGTACGAGGATTAAACTCGGAAATTAATCAAAGGATAAATTAGAATCTTTGTTTCTTAATCGTGTGTAGACAATCTTATCTCATTAAAAGTCGAAACCTAAAGTCATTTTGTCGCATTTAGTTAACCTCGTGTTAGTACAAGAGGTTAAGATATCATTTTTTATTAGTTAATTTTTTTTGGGAGATTAAACCCATAATTTTGTTTGCTATATTTGTTACAGTATTAGTTTTTTTCAGATAGTTATTCAGATATTTTCTCTCTAATTCTAACTAAATTTTGTTACCTTCATTCAAGTTTTTGGTCATAACCAGTCAGCCATTTTGTAAACGGCTAAAATTTCATGAGAGTAGAGTTTTCTTATTTATTAATTTCATATATTATATTAATCAGTAGTTATTCATACATTTTCAGTAGTAGAGTAAAGTAAAATTTTATCAAGACTCAGGTTTTTTATTAAATTGCTGATAGTTTGGTTTTGCAGTGACCTTCGTCACCATAGTTTTTTGTAGTTTTCTTGTATCTCTTTTTCCCCCCATTTTAAAGTTTTTATATTATCAACTGGTTCTTTACATTCCCCTTTTTCATGTAAAATCCTGGACTAAACCACCATTGAAGCAAGGCACAAGGCATAACTTGAATATTTGGAGTTATCCTAAAAGTATTGGATACTATTCCGACGCAGCGTCTCCTGGAAATCAGCGTTGTCAGGACCTGAATATTACGTCCTTCCCGGGTACCCGTGGCCATCTTCAGGAACAGACCTCGTCGGGATTCCACGTCTCCGCTAAGCTAAGTAGCCAAATTTATGTGCAAAATTCAACTTTTGGTCAGAAGATAATTTGTAAACCAGTTGATCGTTTCATTGTAATTTTTTTGTTAATATTCAAATTTAATTTTTTTTCTAAACTAAATTTTTGTTGTTTAACTAATTAAATCAAATTTCACCATTAATATTTCTACTAAATTGTAAAGTGTTGTAAAATTTTCACTCTTTTATACTTATGTTAATATATTATTTGTTTTATATTTGATTTTGATTGTTTTCTCCCCCTGATAAAGTTTGCAAGAGTGTTATTTACTGAATACGCTGGCGTCCAAATTTGTATAGTTTATTAAAGTTTTGTTTGGTAAATTTGACAAGCAAATAATCGTTAAGAAACAAAAATATATAACTCTTCTCGCCACCTAGTGACCCTCGACCAGCCCTGAGCTAACTGGTTGCTACGCTTTCATAGCTTCCTCGGCAGCCAGCTGAGAAGTTGTGGTTGCATTCTGTGTGTATGTTGACAGCTTCCCTCTGTTCCGTTGGATTCTCACACTCCAATTTCCACAAACAATTCCAGTTCCAGTTTTATTATTTTAAGTCCCAACACAGCTGGTATGTCTATATTGCTTTATAAACACATGTCGCCCACTTACCCCTAACAACATTTACCAATAACCAAACACTTGAAAGGGTGCCAGGTATAAATCGGTCTGTTTCCAATGACGGCTAAACTAAGTACTGCACGTGCTTACTTTATTCTTGGTACTATTGACAAACACTTTCAATTATTAATTCGGTATGTACCCTGTTCATCTATTATGACACTTTACGTAGAATTTTTTTGTCCTACCAAGCACTTAAATTTTGTTAATAAATTAAACACTGCTTTTAGATGAATCAATCAATATATTATAAATACTCTACATATGTTTCGGCTTATTAGGCCTTTATCAAGAGTATTACATAGTGAATACTAAAGTTTCCGACGTGCTTATTCAATTTATACCTAAAAGTATTTATGTCTTAATCTATTTATGACTTAAGCTATTTAAGATTTAATTTAACATCTTTAATTATTTGAATGTTTGGAGTGGACCTAAGCTGATTATATAAATCAAAGGATATTTCTTAACAATTGGTTTATTATAGGGGTGTTTAGGAAATTCTGTTGGTCATTTGTGGTACAAGGGTTGTACTTGAAAGATTTTTTGATTTCTAGTTGTTCTAGCAGATCTAATAATATAATATATTGATTGATTCATCTAAAAGCAGTGTTTAATTTATTAACAATTATTTTCAAGATGTTTCACAAGGTACCTACCACAAGTTCAGTTCAGTGTACTTAAATTTTATCAAGTTTAATGGAGTGTTCACCGACACTTTTTGCATTTTCTTCTGAAACGTCCCAGGGCGCATCACCCTCAGCGCCAATCTTCTAGTATTTGACAAAACTATTCGAAAAAAAAATTAATTTAATGGAGAAGGTCTTACATAAAACATTCTGAAACGGGCTGTAACTAAGACCATACAGAAAAAATAATTAGAAATTTACCAATAGCACTCTCTGGTCAGATTATCCTAAATAAAAGGAATCGCAAACTATTACAATACCTAACTGATATTAACTATTCAAGAATTTTGAATACTTCTGCAACTTTCTCATCGACTGAGGATTATCTGATATCAAATGTAGTAAAGTTTATTCGTGTTTGCTTACGCGAAAAGTTGCCTCATCAGTCAAAGTTATTTTGTTTACTCGGCAGGATTTTATTATTTTCAGTTTCATTCGCAATATTCGCATATACACTTTATAAACTTGGAGCGTTGGCTGGACCAAAATATATTAGATATTGCTTGGGGAAAAGAACTGCAAATGATATTTGTAACTTTTATTTGTAGATATGATCAGATCAATATCAAGAAGTTTACTGAATATAAGTTTTTTTTACCAATTACAGCGCAAGCACAGAATGGTAAAACAATCCAATTCGCAGAGATCTAGTAATAAACAACATATAATCGTGTGTCGGTGGGACATACAGGGTTGCCAGATGTACAATAATTTGATTAACTAAGAAAACATAATTCTATAAATTGTTTTATCATAGCACAATATTGATGTGGTATATTTTGTAGGAAACAAATGTGTTTAGGAATTAGTTTTTTTGAGAAATGAGAAGGTTATTTCAACTACCTTGGGGTAATTTCCAAAAACCCATCTGGCAACATTAAATGATAATAATATTTATTAGTTCTTAAAACAAGAAATATTATACACAAGTCAAATACATTCATAAAAAACTGCTGCCTAAGGAGTCACTACTTCCACATTCAGATTTTCCTTCCAAGTCTCTTTAAAGGTAAACTTCTTTGCACTTTAGTATGCGTAAATAATTGGTCATAGAATTTTAATAATATTTGGGACAGACATCGTTAAAAAATTTTGCAATGTATAGCAAACTTCATTAAGATATTGAAAATGAACTTGGTTAACTTTCAAGTCGGACATGATATTTGCAAAATCTGGAAAATTTACAGGGTAGAAATAAAGGAAAGTTTTAGAAATTTTCAAACTTTTATTAAGCTGTGGATAAAAAAATTAAAAAGATACACAACTCGGAGTAGTTGTAATAGGATTTACATTAATATTAAAGAATGGGTTTCGTAAAAATGCGAGAACCTGAATCTAGGTTGTTTTCCTTCTTCAATTCTTTGGGACTTCCTGCCACATGTATGTTTTCTTTTTAAGCGGTGTTCGGGGAATCTACAAAATATCACAATTAACCAGTAGGTATGTTACTGGTAAATAACCTCTACGCCTGTGACTTTTACGTCAAAGGATCAGTTAAAGGTTGCCTTTTTTTTAATTAAACAACACAAATAAGTATAAAAACTTGAAATTAAATATTTCGCCGACGTTTCGGAAATCTGTTCTGTTTCCTTTTTCAAGGATTTTTTGAAAAATCTTTTTTGCCGTGTATGATAAATACACAGCTCTAAGAATGTTTGTTATATTCAATATCCATAGATACTTACTATTTACATAGGACTGTTGATATAGTTAACAGTTTCTTAAGTTTTTATACAATGTTAAGTTTGTGAAGTTCTTCTTTTAACATTGGCAACCAAGTTGTACAGACATCTACGGAACAATTCGACACGCATCTATCTTCATTCGATAATATTATCGCGGATTCTTTAATTTTTCTTTTTTTACTATCTGCCTCTTTTGTTAAAATTTTTGCCGAGTCCCAGTTTATTCTGTGTCCATTCTCCCAAGCGTGTTCGCAGATCTTGGACCTCTGAATTTCATTTTTTTCTTATATAATTTTGATGTTCGCCCAATCTTGCACTAAAAGGTCTGGATGAGTCACCCACGTATTGTTTGTTGCACTCACACGGAATACTATAAATGCAATTTTTTGAATTTTGCTCGTGGTTCTTCGGTTTCGTCTTTGTCAGAATAGATCTTAAAGTGTTGTTTGTTTGAAATACCGTCCTAATATCAAATCTATCACCGATGCGGCGCAACTTTTCGGATAATCCGCATACACAAGGAATTAACGCTGTGTAACGTTTTTCAGGTTTTTGTCGTATCTGATTGTTATTTTCAATATTTATGAAGGTTTTATCGACAAAACCCCCAGGGTATTTGTTATTTATAAGAACTTCCTTTATAAACCGCTGCTCATTGTTTAGTATTTCATCATTAGAAGAAATGATTTTGGCCCGATCATACAAACATTTTACAACACCCCTCTTAATGTGCATCGACTGATTTGAGTTAAAATTTAAATATCTGTTGGTATGTGTTGGTTTTCTATAAAAACTTGTTTCAATTGTACTATTTACTCTTTTAATTAAAACATCTAAAAATGGTAATTCATTTCTAGTTTCCTTTTCTAAAGTGAATTTAATAGAAGGTTCTTTATTATTTAAATGTTCCAAAAAACTGTCTAGTAACTCAATACCATGAGGCCAGATTGCAAAGATATCATCTACGTATCTCCACCAGATAACCGGTTTGTATGCACAATTTTGAACATGTCCAGTCTCAAAATCCTCCATAAATATATTGCTTAAAATCGGTGACAATGGAGAACCCATTGCCATACCGAAATCCTGCTGATAGAAATCATTTTCCAATTGAAAATAAGTTGTTTTTATACACAGAGTTAAAAGTTTCATTGTGGTATTTACACTCAGTTTAGTTCTAGCTTCCAAATGATTTTCATTTAACAATTTGTCTTTGATTATTTTTAAAGTTTTGTCTACTGGGACGTTAGTGAACGGACTAACTACGTCAAAACTGACCATCAGATGTGTATTCTGAATATTGTTTTCATAAACTTATTCGATAAAATGTTTATTATTTTTTATATACGAGTCAGTATTACCAGATAATGGATTAACAATTTTAAGCAAGAATTTTGCCTAATTGTGGTATGGCGAATTAATGGAACTAACAATTGGTTTTAATGGGACATTCTGTTTATGTATTTTTGGTAATCCATAAAAATGAGGAGGCTTGCTATAATGAGGTGTAAGCTTCCGTCGTTCAAAGTCACTAAATTCATTTTTGTATTTAAATAAAGTTCTATAAATTTTCTGTTGGGTTTTTACTTAATTTTGAGTATGGTCCTTTATTGATAAGTGTCATGATTTTCTCATCACATGTATTTTTATTTATAATGACTGTGGCGTTACCTTTGTCCGCTGGCAAAATTTTAATGGATTCATCTCTCTTCAAAGAGGATATTGACCGTTTTTCTTCTGTGCTTAAATTTTTCTTCAATTTTATATTGCCTCTCTAAAGCAATTTTTGCCCGCAAAAATTTTAACAAAAGAAGCAGATAGCAAAAAAAGAAAAATTAAAGAATCCGCGATAATATTATTGAATGAAGATAGATGCGTGTCGAATTGTTCCGTAGATGTCTGTACAACTTGGTTGCCAATGTTAAAAGAAGAACTTCACAAACTTAACATTGTATGAAAACTAAAAAAACTGTTAACTTTATCAACAGTCCTATGTAAATAGTGAGTATTTATGGATATTGAATATAACAAACATTCTTAGAGCTGTGTATTTATCATACACAGCAAAAAAGATTTTTCAAAAAAGCCTTGAAAAAGGAAACAGAATAGATTTCCGAAACGGCGGCGAAATATTT
This sequence comes from Stenurella melanura, assembly GCA_963583905.1. Classification (NCBI taxonomy): domain Eukaryota; kingdom Metazoa; phylum Arthropoda; class Insecta; order Coleoptera; family Cerambycidae; genus Stenurella; species Stenurella melanura. The sequence goes on along the minus strand of OY757316.1, from coordinate 115,965,347 downwards.
AATTTCAAGTTTTTATACTTATTTGTGTTGTTTAATTAAAAAAAAAAGCGACCTTTAACTGATCCTTTGACGTAAAAGTCACAGGCGTTGAGGTTATTTACCAGTAACATACTGATTAATTGTGATATTTTGTAGATTCCTCGAGCACCGCTTAAAAAGAAAACATACATGTGGCAGGAAGTCCCAAAGAATTGAAGAAGGAAAAATATTAAGAAAGTACAAATAACATTTAGACAATATCTGAATCTAAGTATTAAAATTTATCAAATACACAAGATTTACAAAAACGATACTAGGCGTCGGTCGGCGTCGAGGCGTAAAAATGCAAGAATAAGAATCCAGATTTTTTTAAGATCACCTTCATTTTTGTATCAGGTGCAGGTTATTGTTTTTTTAGTTATATGTAAAAGAATATACATGCAAGTCTGTAAGTTTTGTATGTAACTCTTTATAGCAAGATAAAAACAATGGAATTAAGGAAGGGGAATAATGGATAATCCTGTAGGTACAATGATGTTACACGCTACAAATTAATTCGGCTCCTCAAGATATCGCGAGAATAGTCACAGAAACATTGACCATCCATTTTATAATTGATATCAAATACTGTTTTCCTTCATAAAGACGATTCAGTTCTTTTGACAATTTTAGTATTAAGATGTTGGTTATATTTCATTCTATTGTAAAATTTAAAATACGATTTTTCTTTTATTCTCCAAAGATGAGCTGAATTATCTTCTTAAAACCACTTAGTCATGGCCTTTGGATGTTCAGATTTCATTACTTCATCCTTTCTTTCTAGATTGAAAACATTTGAAAAAAGAACGATAAATATATCTTTTACGAAGTTAATTCTCTCAGTTGGGAACGTCTAAAGGGACTCAAATTAAATATATATCTCTTTATTACACTCTAGTCCTCTGTATGAAGATTATAATAAGCTGTACTAAGTCAGCATCGATTTTGAATTCCAATTAATACAAAAGTTTTGAAACCCTTATATACGCGTTGATAACTTTTTAATAAAAATCCATTGCATGACAGGCAGCGACCCAAAATGTAGTTGACATGTCACTTAATATACTTAAATTACAAAAGTTGGTTGATAAAGGACGCCATATATAGAACAAACAGATTTTAAATCTTTTACATCGCTAAATGTTGTGCGCTTAACTATATACCGGGTGTCCAAAAAGTCTGGACACGGTCTAATATTTTCAGGAAAGTTTTCGTGAAAAAAGTTTAAGACGAAAGTCGTTTGGTTTTGAGAATAACACCCCCTCGCGAGGAGTGGGGGTGACAACCCCCATTCTTTGCAGGGATTGAGATTCTTTGAGAAGAGATATCAAACTTTTGTATGAAACGTTTTTTTATTCGAAGCCATCCCGACCCTCCAATCGTATGTTGTCCAGAAGTCTGGATACGGTCTAATATTTCCAGGAAAGTAAATTTTCATGAAAAACGTTTCAGACAAAAGTTGTTTGGATTTGAGAATGACATCTTTTGAACACAAAATCACTTCTCACCATATCACCTCCTAACGGGGGTTGGGGGTGAATTAAAAATTTTAAATGGTAACCCCCACTTTTTGCGCAGATTAGGATTCTCTGAGAAAGAATATCAAATTTCATCTAAAAAATGGGGGTTGCCATCTAAAACCTTAAACCTTAAACCCCCTGCGAGAGGATGAGAAGTGGTTTGGTATTCAAAAGATGTTATTCTCAGAACCAAGCAAGTCTTGCAATTTTGTCCTTAAGACCATCGTTGAGACATTGAGAAGTGATTGAAATGAGCAAAATGCATAATTTTTTTAAACATCACAGATGAATAGATCACTAAAAAACATTATTTTTCCAGTATTTTATTTTTGTGTTATATTCTAATTAAAGGTTAAAAAAATTATTTACTGCAGCTGTCAATTTAACTGCGTTTAAATGGAGAAGTTTCCGCGCTACTTGTGTGTGACGTCATCGGGCACATCGCACCGACGGAAAACGTATTGTGATTGCGAATGTGTATACATTATTTATGTTGTGTTATGGAAAATACAAAGAAAAGTAGCTATAAATATTGTATTGTGCCCAAATGTACAAATACTACAATAAAAACTCCAGAAAAGTTATTTTTTAAAGTGCCTAGACGCGATAAAGTTAGGAAGAAATGCTATGAGACGAGACGACCGAAATGCAGAATTATCGTCATCCTCAAGATTATATTGCTGCCAGGATCATTTTGATGTAAATTTACCCATTAAAACTAATTATTTTATAATAATATTATGAAAATAATTTGTTTACATATCATGGTGAATTTGGTCACTTTCCTATTTATAGGAATACATAAGTTTACTAACTTCTGTTAATAGGAACCTTGAATTAAAATGTATAAATGTATAAGAACGGTGGGAATAATGTAACTTCTCGACGTTCTACATATTATCTAGTTATATATTTATATATACCTATGTATGTCAACAGTTATTTTTACTATTAATGTACCTACCTACCTAAAAGTACGTACTTAGAGTAAGTGACGGGAGGTATTTATTATATAAAAAAGTAAAGCATTCTAAGATGAAAAATATTAATTAATATAACATTAAAACATTGCCTTGTTTACCTATTTTGAGGTTAGGTACATAAATAATTTGTCATATTTAACTACAGTAAAAGGATAAAAATGGGCACAATTGAATTAATGTTTAGAATAGTGAATGACACATACCTTGTTACTTTAGTACCTCCAATTTCTGCACTAATAAAATCAGTATTAGTACCAAAAAAGTTTGTCATCATAAACACATCAACAACGGGCAAATTGTCACTCTGGCCCCGTAAACGCTCACTGTCCGTCATTTTTACCACTTAATAATTAAAATAAATAAATAAATGAATGACTTCTTTTATGAAAATATCAATACACATTTACAAAACACAAAACAATTTACGATTTAACCCCTTGGCAGATAGACGACCATTAGACATTATGCCGAATGACGTCAGACCAATAGCGTGGTGTTTTCACTCACGTGGATATGTTCCCATAATATTTTGAAGTCGTTTATTTAGGCTACACATTTTTTTCATACCTTTTCTTCATTACTTTCTCAACTTATATAACATATATAACGAAAAAATAATAAATTATTGCATTTCTAAAATTCATACATGTTGCTCATTGCAAGAAAGAGGATTTTTGACAACAGGCGTTTGGAGGGTAAATGGCTTCGGATAGAAAAGTATTTTAGAGAAAAGTTTGATATTTTTTCTTGGAGAATCAAAATCCGCGCAAAAATCGGGGTTGCCATTAAAATTTTCAAGTCACCCCCGCGAGGGGGTGAAGGGGTGTGAAGTGGTTTGGTGTTCAAATTATGTCATTCTCAAAACCAAACAACTTTTGTTTGAGACTTTTTTCGCGAAAGCTTAGGTTCCTAGAAATATTAGACCGTGTCCAGGCTTTTGGACACCCGGTATGTCAAAACTTATAGAACTTTCGTAAGATTTTTAATAAACTTATTCTTATAAGGATATAGGATGTTGTAATTTTGCTATACCGGGTGCCCACGAGAACAGGTACTTTTTTCTTTATTTTTTAAAATATAAATTTAAAATTAGAGTACAGGATATTGGGTATAAAAATGCATCCTTTGACGTAACCAAACCCAAGAAACACTTCCGGTTTAACCGGAGTACTATTAGGTAACTTTTTTATTTTAAATAGCACCCACTATATTTCTTAATTTTAACTAATAGAGGTTTGAATTATCATTACAATAGATCTTGAACTGGTAAAAATATATTTTCCATCGTTAGGCATGAACCCCAAGCCCTCAGATTTCTTTATAATATTTTTCAACCCCCCAACACCGCCACTCCATTAATAAAGGGGTTGATGAAATAAACTTGAGATATTCACTTGAAATTTGGTACACGTATGTATTTTTTGTTGAAGGGGTGGAGAGGGTGTGTAATTGAACAAAATCAGTAGAGCAAGCAAATAAGATTTCAGAAACGTCATTTTCGGCCCATGTGCTAGAAACCAATACCTTGATTTTTAACATTGAGAATATTTAACAAATCGAAGAAGTAACGGTAATACGTGGATCCAGTAGCGATTTGTGTAACGCTTGGAAATTCGGCTGCTTTTTTTCTGAAGACGAAAGCGTTCGGTGTTGTTACATTGCATACGTTTTGAAAGATTCAAATTTGATTTTGAATTTGATAAATTTTAATACCTAGAATCATATTCTTTCATTTTTACGTCTCGACGCTGACGCACGCGTAGCGTCGTTATTATAAAACTTGTGTTTTTGATAAATTATGATATCTAAATGTATGTTCTTACATTTTTACGTCTCGACGCCGATCAACGCCTAGCGTCGTTTTTGTAAAACCCGTGTATTTGATAAATTTTGATTTCTAGATTCATATTCTTGCATCTTTACATCTCGACGCCGACCGATGCTCAGCGTCATTTTTGTATAACTTACGTATTTGATAAACTTTGATATATAAATATATGTTCTTGTATTTTTACGTCTCGACGCCGACCGACGCCTAGCGTTGTTGTTGTAAAACTCATGTATTTAATAAATTTTGATACCCAGATTCTTATTCTTGCATTTTTACGTCTCGACGCTGACGGATGTCTAGCGTTGTTTTTGTAAAACTTCTGGATTTGATAAATTTTCATATTCAGACTCATATTTTTGCATCTTCATGTCTCGACACCGCCGACGCCTTGCGTCGTTTCTGTAAAACTTGTATTTGATTAATTTTCATATCTAAATTCATGTTCTTGCATTTTTACGTCTCGACGCCAACCGACGCCTAGCGTCGTTCTTGTAAAACTTGTGTTTGATAAATTTTGATACCTAGATTAATGTTCTCGCATTTTTACGAAAACCGTTTTTTTGTGGAATATTAATGTTAATGTAATATTAAACTTTTCTTTATTTCCATCCCCTGTACATTTTGTAGACTTTGTAAATATCATGTCAGGCTTGAAAGTTAACCAAGTTCATTTGCAATGTATTAACAAAGCTTGCTAATTTGCAACTCCTGTAAAATTTTTTATGACATCTGCTCCTAATATTATTGAAATGGCCAATTATTTTCGCATACTAAAGTGCAAATATAGTCATGAAGTTTATCTTGTTGCAGGGCTCCCAGATAAAAGGGGAATATGTAAAAAGAATTTAACTTTAGAGGCTGAGGTATCAGCTATACTGCAGGGTAGGGTGGTCACCCTGTGCTCTGAACAAAATTGTTATGTTTTACGTGCAGTCCCCTCTGTGCATTTAATTGGTGGCGAGAGAGGCTCACACGGGCGACTAGACAAGTCCTTGAGGAGTGAATTCGACAAATTGGAGCGTTGGATGTATGCTGGTGAAAACAAATACGCGTCTTACTATAACAGATTTAATTATTATATTTAGGTACGCTTACAGCCAAATCCCACAGAAATAACATTACACACAATTAATATATCTAGATGTGTGGCCCACACTTAACCTAACAAAAAACATACGACAACTTAAAACTAATAAAATCTTAACTAATAATATGCAAAATATGACCCCCAAAATATACTGGCTTAGGCGATTGCATTAAAATACTGAATAATAACGTAAAATGAACAAAATAATGTAAACTGGGTAAGTGACGATAGGCTAAATTGACTAACATGAAAAAATTGCAAGCGTAGTGTTCAAAACTACTAAAAATTTAATCGGTTATGTGCAAAATATTTACTGACAATTTAAATTTAATGTGTAAAATATTAGGTGCAATATGTGGAAAAACCTGTAGTTAGGTGGGTCGAATGACAGTAATTTAGTACCGCGAAAAACTTGATGGTCTCTCTATGCCTCACGTAGAAGGTGGGATGTGATATCAGGTCCCTCGTTATGCAATTTAAAGACGCTTACTTCCAGCAGGTTTCGCAATGTATACACTAGGCCTACCAGGGGAGCGTAGCTTCCAATGGAACCAGGCAGGAGAGTCTCACCGGTACAACTCAGGATTCCAAATTCAACGAACAGCTTGCCAACCAAGTTTCAGTAAAACCAAAGTTCACATACAGATGTACAAATAACCAAAAAGGTAAAACGAAGGGTCAAACATACATGAAACGATACCAGTAAAAGTGCAAAATAAAATTAACGTAAGGTAGAAGTGAAAATGAAACTAAAAAGAACAAAAAGCCCTGCAATAAAGAAATAACGAACATTACAAATCTATTTTCTAAAGAGATTTCAGAGGTATACCTTAGATGTTGAGTGGGCTTAAAGAATTCCTTTGCCATGTGCTTCCAGCAAGTTGATTTATTCGGAAAATTTCGTAGCAGTACTTCCCAACAGAAAATAATACGCAAATACCAAAATAAAATACTGCTAAATTTGTCACTACAGCAGCATATCCCATTAAAGGAGCAAATTCACAAAATTGCTATCCACGTGCTCAGTGACACAACTTATCTTCGGCAGGCAAACGGAAAAAATCACCAAAAGTGGCCAAGACGGAAACCTCTGTCAAAATCCGAGAATGACAAAAACTCTTCCTGGGTACGTTCCAAATGACCACTATACAACGTAACCCACAAATCTGATAAATCTCCCTAACGACGTATATATTCCACATATAATATTGTATTCCGTAATTCCATTAACAAAACAATAAGTTTAGTTCACAATAACGGTCTTGAAAAGGTTATAATCGAGACGTTCGGAACTCGCTTCCTAAGAAATTAGGTACGTTTCTGTGTGTTGCTAGCAACGCGTTGCCAGCAACACCATACGTTGCTCACATGGTGCACAAACGGTAGGCAACCAGTTATACTATATAGACTCGACCAAAACGATAATATTGGAACAAAAACGATATTGAAATGTAATTGTACAGATACGAAAATAGACTGTAACAACCTTTAAAGAGACTTGAAAGGAAAGTCTGGATGTGGAAGTAGTGATTCCTTAGGCAGTGGTTTTAATTCAACAAAAAAAAATATGTATTTCTTTTTACAATTACTATGCTTTCACTCCAATACGTGGAAATAATTAATGGAGACCATAATCTGTAAATTTACTGTGATTCACTTGTGTTTTACTAAACGAAATTCTTCTTCGGTTGTAAGATACGATTGTAATACCCATTGTAATATCTGCCAATCACAATGAAAATATAGGTCATATTTTAAATCAAGGAATATTAGAAACTAGTCTTGCAGATAATTAGCAATTTCTGGATCCGTAATTAGCTATTTTAAGTAAAATATACTTCGCGACCAGCATAGTAATCCGTAATACAGTGGCTGATGGTTGAGAAAGATTATTGAAAAATATTTCTTTGGGGGTACTTAGCTTAGCAGATAATTTTCCATATTCAATATCTAATATTTAATAGAAAAAGACAATAAGTTATCTGCTCTTTATAGTAATATATGTTTTTTTTTCTCAGGGCTCGTCGGAAAACTCCAAGGGCACTTCAGCCTACTGGGCTTATTGTCATGCTTGACTTCGCCCACTCCAGTACCCCTGTACCCATATCAGGTGATACAGGTCTATGGACGGGGCGCATATTTGCAGACACTAACGTATGTTAACACCAGGGTGTTAAAATCACTAAGCTTTAGCACAAACGGTACATATACGCATGCTAATTGATGTTGACACTCGTAGATTACATTACTAGGTATCTATGGGAAAAGGATTAATTTATTTAAGTTTTATTAGTATGACAATAAACAATAAAACGCTGCTGAAATATCGGAAATATTTTTTTTAATACCAATGATAAAATATTTGACATATATTTTAAAGATATTGTCTGTAATTGTTTATTTGTGGCATATTCAGATTTTCTTACTTTTTATTGGGTATTTTGCCACTGAAAAATATTTAAAAATTTTAATGAAAAAACCTCTGCGCCAAACGGATCAGACAGAGGTTGGAAATAGTCAAGTACTCAAGAACCAACCTCTGTCTGATCCGTTTGGCGCAGAGGTTTTTTCATTAAAATTTTTAAATATTTTTCAGTGGCAAAATACCCAATAAAAAGTAAGAAAATATTTTAAAGCAGTCATTTAATGAGCGGACCCATGCCTTTAGGGTTAGGTTGGTTTTGTGCACATAACCCCCTACGGGGGTTCTTTTTGTTCTTATTGCTACCTTTGTTTAGACCGCCGTCCATGCTGAATCTTCCGCAACCCGCAAAGTAGCCCTTCACGATGTTTCCTTTTGCTGAAGGTAGATGGTTGGACTTTAATTTCTCTACCTATAAATAGGGGCTGTTTATACACTAACATGCAAAAATTAAAAAAATATGATGGAGTTTCGATTTGGTTTAGTTTATTGTTAACAAGTCCTGGCATTTTCTTCATATGACTGTTTTGATTGAAAGTAATTTAATAAATGAAAACCAACGGTACACTAGCGCACATACAACTAACTGCATCACCACGTGAAATAAAGGCCCAAGGGTCAAAATTTGCGCATCAAGCGTTTGCATATTTTAATACTAGTGTCCACATCCATTAGGGTACGTAAATGTACTGTTAGCGCAAATCCCTAGTGATTTTAACACTCTGGTGTCAACATCCATTAGCATACGTAAATGTACCACTTATGCAAAAACCTAGTGATTATAACACCCTGGTGTTAACATACGTTAGTATCTGTAAATATGGGGACCGGGCGAACGCGTTGAAGCAATACTCATGGCCATGGTAACTGCGCTGACTTCCACCATAAATGGAATAGAACCCCGTCTGCCGAATGTGACTGCGGAGCGATTAAACAAACCATCCAACACATTATCACCGAGTGCCCACTTAGGAAGTACAAAGGAAGCATGAGCGACTTCACCTGTGTGACGCCAGCGTCAATCGATTACATAAATAAACTGGACATTAAACTTTAAATAACTATGTTGTGTATACATATGCCATACACTAAATAATAATAAATACTCATGGTAGTTCCATCGCGTTCCGCTGAAGAGAGGAGGGACTTTAGTGGGTAGAAATCTCACACTACCCTGCTGACAAACACCAGGCAGGTTGTCTTATTGAAAATTTCCCCTCCTCGCAATGAAAAAGGTCTAAAATTTATTAAACACGAGCTTTACAAAAACGACGCTAGGTGTCGAGACGTAAAAATGCAAAAACATGAATTTAGAAATCAGTATTAATCAAATACAAGTTTTACAGAAACGACGCAAGGCGTCGGTCACAAAAAAATGGAAGAATATGAATCTATGTATCAAAATTGATCAAATTCAGAAGTTTTACAACAACGACGCTAGGCGTCGGTCGGCGTCGAGAGGTAAAAATGCAAGAATATAAATTTAGATATCAAAATTAATCAAATACAAGTTTTACGAAACGACGCAAGGCATCGGTCGGCGTCGAGACATGAAGATACAAAAATATGAATCTAGGTATCAAAATTCATCAAATTCAGAAGTTTTACAAAAACGACGCTGGGCATCGGTTGGCGTCGAGACGAAAAAATGGAAGAATATGAATCTAGGTTTCAAAATTTATTAAGTTCAAAAGTTTTACAACAACGACGCTAGGCATCGGTCGGCGGTAAAACGCAAAAATACAAGAACGTATATTTAGATATTAAACTTTATCAAAGACACAAGTTATACAAAAATGAGAGAATGTGAATCTAGGAATCAAAATTTATCAAATACACGTGTTTTACAAAAACGGCGCTAGGCGTCGGTCGGCATCGAGACGTAAAGATGCAAGAACATAGATTTAGATATCAATATTTATCAAATACACAAGTTTTACGAAACAACGCTAGGCGTCGCTCGGCGTCGAGACGTAAAAGGTTTATCAAATACATAAGTTATACAAAAACGACGCTGGGCATCGGTCGGCGTCGAGATGTAAAAACGCATGAATATGAATCTAGGAATCGAAATTTATCAAACACACGACTTTTACAAAAACGACGCTAGGCGTCGGTCGGCGTCGAAACCTAAAAGTGCAAGAACATAGATTTAGATATCAAAATGTATCAAATACACAAGTTTTATAAACATGGCTCTACGAGTCCGTCAGCGTCGAGACGTAAAAATGCAAGAATATGATTCTAGGTATTAAAATTTATCAAATTCAAAACCAAATTTGGATCTTTCAATAAGTATGCAATGTAACAGAACCACACGCTTTCGTGTCCAAGAAAACAGCCGAATTTCCAAGCGTTGCACAAATCGCTACTGGACCCCGTATTACCGTTACATCTTCCATTTGTTAAACATTCTCAATGTTAAAAATGAAGGCATCGGTTTCTAGCACATGTATCAAAAATGAAGTTTCTGCACTCTTACCAGTTTGCTTTACTTATTTTTCTCTATTTACCCCTATTTAACCCCCAATCCTTCAACGGAATAATCAAAAATATAAATTAGTTACAGATGCCATTATAATATATACGTATACCAAATTTTTATTTTATCAAATCAACCAGTTTAATAATGATTGGGGGGGGGGGGTGATGGAAAATATCATAAAAAAATTGGGGCCTTCTAGTATATATACATCTAATTTCAAGTTTCTGTACTCCTACCAGTTTGTTTTACCTATTTACCCCATTTATCCCCCAACTCTTCATCTGATATGTTCAAAAAACAATCCAGTTCCAGATCTCGTTATAATATATACGTGTACAAAATTTCGAGTCAATATCTTAAACCGTTCCGGAGAAAAACGTGCGGACAAAAAAAGTTACAGAACGATAGACAGACAAGACCGACAGATGAAAGAGAATTATGAAAAAATCTTCAAAAAAATCTAATAAGACATACTTCTGAAGTAATAAATAAAATTATATTAGACAGACCTACAAACAGACAGACAGAAAAACTTGTTTTCGCTCAAATTTAAAATCTCGACGTTTTATGACATTCTAAGCCTATTCAAGAAAAAAATATTTTTGAAATTTTTTTTACGATTATTATACTTCCAATCCAGTACGTGGATGTGGAAGTAATACCGATTTAAAAGACACCTTGCGCCTTGTAGCAAAAAAATTAAGCCGTTGCGGACGTATGTTCATAAGATAATCTTTCTTCATAAAATAACCTAACGAATTAGCACCTCATTAAGGAACACCCTGTATATAGGACGTAAGATTTCTATACTCATAGTATACTTTAGTATATCTTTCCATGTATTTCAATGCCGCGGATTTTGAAGAACATTGTTTTTTTTTTCATCGGATTTTTTGCTCTCATTTTTACCAGACCTGTCCCTACTTGAAATTAAAAAAAAATTATTTGCCGTCAACATGGTTACTACCAAAGTGACAATGCTCTAGTACAAGTGTATCACACTGTATGCAGTATGCAGCAGTTCTTCAATTCAAATTCGGTTAATAAAATATTATTGTTCTCGAGTGATATCAACTTGGGTATTTATCTGGGACACCGTATCCCTACATCTATTTCAAATATATTTCACGATGCTAATGTATATTATTTTAAATCGAGAAAAATAGACAATGCATCAAGCATTTCGTTTTGTTTACGTTAAAGCCTAAATTATTGGTTTCTCTGTAAATGTGATATAATTATAAATTTTTTTAACACGAAGCCATTAAATCAACCCGTAACATTTAGACACAAAAATTCGTTTATTCAGAGACATTTCTCCTCACCTAATTTTTATAAATTTATTTATTATATGTGAACGTTACTTTATCTAAAATTTAGAGGTATCCAGAATTGTGGGTAGTAGGAAGACGCTTTGGTTGCAAATATACTGCAAATGAATTATACCGGGTGTCCAGTTAGTGCTCCCTCGGAAGATTGTGCAAAACGGCTGACTTTACAAAAAAACTTTACGTAACAAAACTTTCAATGTTTTATCTCCACTGCAACGTAAAATTATTTTCAATTTTACAAGATGTCCTAAAAGCGAGTTACACAAGAAAGTATGGTTTGTTTAAATGGAACACCCTGTGTTTTTAGGCGCCAGTTAGGCCTCCAAAAGTTCTGTATTACACTCCAAAATTTTTTGCCAATCGAATGCAGCGTTGCCAAGTTATGATTTTTTTCCCTGTCTTTTGTGGCAATTTACAAACATTTTTTTGACTGCTATATATCTGCGATTCATTAATCGTTTTTTTTTTAATGTAGGATGATTTTTAATAATGATGTATTTACTGAAAAAAAAAATTAAAATAAGTTGTTATTGTACCGGATGCCCAAGATATTTCTTTATATTTCTTGATATTTAATTATTATTTTTCTCAATTTGTTTTTAATGAAAGGCCTATAATGTTCTTACATGGATAAATAAAACATACAATTCCTCACATTCTAATATCATCACTTTGTTTTTGAGGTATGATTATTTCAAATGATTTTTGCTTAAATTGAGGTGAACTTTATTTTAACATCTAGCATGGCTTTGGTATTTTGTTTTGCGTTTGGTTTTCACTTTATGACATTTTTGTATGGTGTTTAAGATTATTGTGATTGAGTGGAGTCGATACCGTTAAGTAATATTTAAAAATATGAATTATAAGTATGGTTAGCAAGATTTGATTTCTATGGTGTACGTTATTGGTGAATCTGATGGAAATTGCTTATTGGCATCAAGAATGTATGGTATAAAATATCCCGATGGAAGGTGGTGATGTAAGGTCTCTAGAAAATTTGAAAGAAAGTTTTGAACGTACTGGAAGTGTTGCATATGAAAAGAAGGCGAGACGACGAAATGTATTAATTGAAGAAAATGAGCTGGCTATAACTATAGCGGTAATCGAAAATCCTACGGCAAGTGTTCGGATGTTAAGTAGGTGTAGAGGTCATTAATGATTAAATCTAGTATTTCCCTATGTCTCCGTAAAAATAAGTTTCACCCCTATCGAGTACAGGTACATTAAGAACTTTTGGATGTGGATGTAAATCGTAGATTAAATTTTTGCCTGTGGGCTTAAAACCAAACGGAAAAAAGGGGGATTTTTCAAATGTGTGTTGTTCGCGGATGAATCAACGTTTCATCGCAACGGTTTTGTGAATAGGCACAATTTCCATTACTATGACAGAGAATGCCCTCATGTTGTACAGAAATCAGAAATCATTACCAGCACAACTGGAGTTTAAATATTTGGGGAGGAATTGGGAATTGTACATTATTACGTTATTGGTCCTCACTTTTTTGAGAGAAATGTGAATGAAAATGCAAAATACATTTCCACAAATGATCGAGCATATTCCTGATTATATTACAAATAAAATGCGGTTGCAACTTGATGGTGCACCACCACATTTTAATAAAAACGTTCGTCAGGCCATTAGTAACCAGTTTCCTGAAAGGTGGAGAGGAAGACCTCCTCTAATATTTTAATAAACTGTTAAATTATATCTAATTTATTATTTTATTAAATTATGTAGGTCCCATTGCATGGCCTCCTAGATTACCCTACCTGACATCAACGGATTTTTTCTTTGGGGGATTTGTGAAGTCAGACGTTTATAAAGTAGAACCAACGCCTCGAGGAGATATGATGGATAGTATTTGTCAGTATTTCAATCGTATATAAATGTTGATGTGCTATACAATGAAAGACGTTCATTTACCAATAGGCTTCAGTGGTGCGTGGATCAAAATGGTGGACTTTTGAACAATTGTTAGGTTAGTTTCAATATCGTGAAGAGAATTTTTCTCAAAAGCCGTTCATAATGATTAAAAGAAACTGTATGATATCCACATTTGAAAAATTATTCGAGTTATTAATCCATGTAAAAGAATTATAAGCATTCCATAAAGTAAAATTTAAATAAATATAAAACAAAAGACCAAAGCCGTACTAGATTTCAATGCTAAAATAAAGAGAACCTCAATTAACGTAAAAAATATTTGAAATAATTTTATCTCAAAAAGTCACTTTAAAGGAAATATGTTGACTCTATTTGCACTCTAGTATTTGAAAATTATTGGTCATAGAATTTTAATAATATTTGGGGGGATATACATTAAAAATGAAGTATTTAGCATGGTCTACTTATTTTGCGCTATACACAACCTAGCACCTCCCACCCCTTCAACGTAATCATCTCAATCAGATGTCAAGACTATACATATGTGTACTAACTTTCAAGTGAATATCTCAATTTCATGTTATCAATCCCTTTAATAATGAAGTAGAGGTGGTGGGGATGAGGGGTTGAAAAATATTAGAAATAAATCTGATGCCTTGATTTCTAGTATATACATGAAATCTCAAGTTTCTCTACTCTTACCAGCTTGCTCTACTTATTTTTCCATATTTACATCTACTTTTCAACCACTCTTTCAACGGAATCATGTCAAAATATAATCGAGTTTCAAATGTCGTTATAATACATAATGTGTACCAAATCTCAAGTGAAAATCTCAATTTAATTTTATCAACTCTTTTAATAAGGGAGTGGGAGTGGTGGGGGATACAAAATATTACTTAAAAAAAACCTGAGGCCTTCGCTTCTAGTATATACACCAAGTCCCAGATTTCTGTACTCTTACCAGCTTGCTTTACTTGTTATCCCCTATTTACCCCTATTTGACCCCCAATCCTTCAACGGAACCATTTCAAAATATAATCTAGTTCCAGATGTCGTTATAATACATACGTGTATCAAATTTTTGTGAGTGAATATCTCAATTTTATTTTATCAATCCCTTTAATAATGTAGTAGGTGTGGTGGGGGGTTGAAAAATATGATAAAAAATCTGATGCCTTTTCTTCTAGTATATTCACCGAATTTCAAGTTTTTGTGCTCTTACCAGCATGCTTTATTTATTTTCCCCTATTGACCCCTAATTTAACTCCCATCCCTTCAACGGAATAATCCCAAAATATAATCTAGTTCCTGGTGTCAATATAATATATACGTGTACCTAATTTCAAGTGAATATCTCATTTGTTTTGTATCAACCCCTTTAATAATATAGTGCTGGGGTGATGGAAAATATTATAAAAAATTTTGAGGCATTGGCTTCTGGTACATACACCAAATTTCAAGTTTCTGTACCCTTACCAGGTTGCTTTACTTATTTCCCCTTATTCACCCCTATTTACCCCCCCATCCCTTCACCGGATATGTTCAAAAAACAATCCACTTCCAGATCTCGTTATATTATATAAATGTACAAAATTTCAAGTCAATATCTTAAACCGTTCAGGAGAAAACGTGCGGATAAAAAAGTTTCAGACAGACCGACAGGCAGACGGAAATCTTTTTCCGCTCAAATTTAAAATCTCGACGTTCCATGGCATTCTAAACCTATTTCAAGAAAAAAAAATTTGGAAATTCTTTTACGATTACTATACCTCCAATCCACTACGTGGATGTGGAAGTAATAAAGTGTATGATATTAAAATGTGAGGAATTGTATACTTTATTTATCCAAGGCAAAAAAATTATAAGGCATTCTATTTAAAAAAAAATTGAGAAAAATAATAATTAAATACCGAGAAATATAAACAAATATTTTGGACATCCGGTAAAATAATAATTTATTTGAAAAATATTTTTCATTAGATACATCATTATTAAATATTATCAGTTTGAGAAAAAACAATTAATAAATCGCGGAGATATGGCAGTAAAAAAATGTTTGTACATTGCCAAGAAGGACAGGTAAAAATCATAACTTGGCAACACTACATACGATTGGCAAAATATTTTAGAGTGTAATACAGGACCCTTGGGGGCTTACCTGGCGCTGAAAAAACATAGGGTGTTCTATTTTAAAAAATCCTACTTTCTTATGGAACTCGTTTTTGTGACACCTTGTATAATTGAAAAATAATTTTACATTGTGGTAGAGATGAAACGTTGAAAGTTTTGTTAAGAAAGTTATTTTGTAAAGTTATCCGTTTTTGCACAATATTCCCATGGAGCACTAAGTGGACACCCGGTATACATATGATAATATTATTATACTCTTCACAAATACAAAACGCATTTTCTAATTGTGTATTTATTTATTTATTTATTGACACAATAGAACAAAGGTCCAATTACAGATCCTAAATACTCACAGTAAGAGACTCTGCAATAACAATGGTATTATCCATATATTATGCTGGTATTAATAGGTATATTAATAAATTGGTACACGAGGCTTTGATATGAAATGATTAGTGGATTCGAGTTGATTTGGAAGGTAAATGCAATTCAATGAATTCTAGTAGATTATATCAGTTGAATTTATTGTTTAGTATTTTATATAAAATCACAATTTCGTGAAATTTACGACGAGTTTGATGTGAGATAAATGAAAATCTACTCTTATTAGATTATATATTAATTAATCAACTGCTTTTGAATATGTAATTGTATCCATGAACAAATAGCGTGATTTATTATAACTCCCTAGTAATTTATTTTTACACCCAGGTGATTTGATACGTTTGAATAGTTTAGACGTTGTCAAACTATTATATTAATGTTTATTGTTATAATCATAAAGTGTAGTATTCAACTTGCGATAATGGTATTAACACATTGATGATTTACAACGCGTAGGCGAGAACTTTAACATAATAGACGGGGAGCCAGCGACAGATTTTCATGACCAAGTCCCTCTCAAGCGGTAATCAGTGGAATGCATCAGAGAGTTGTATTATGAAGCCTCGTGAACGTCAGCTGCGGTTCCGTGGGTGGGATGAGCGGCGGTAGCCTCCCACGCACGGAGAAAAAAATATATTCATTTCCTCCTGACTAAGTGTTTGTGCAACTCTAGCTAATCCAATATCTTGAAGAAAAAAAAATTCAGCTGGCTATAATATGGTGTATTATACGTCAGCTGGTCGCTTGAACATGAAAAAAATATACGTTCAATAATTTCCTCTCAACTAAAAATTTACCTGATGATAGCTTATATGCTACTGTGAATGAATATAAATGTCAGCTGGCTGTACCTCGGTGGAAAGGTCGTCAGCTGATACCTTGAAAGTTGTAACGCAGAAGTTAAGCGGGAGCATAATTAAGCAGGGAGTTCGTTTCTAAAGAAATATTGATGAATTCTTCTCCTGATTGCATTTCGATCGAAGTCCAACAGTTTTTTTATGGTTTTGGTTAGTTTTTGGCACTGCAAATTTATGGTTAGTGGTATACTCTCTGACAATTCTGTAAACACTGAGGCCACACACTCCTGTCATATTTGCCACTTTTTTTACAATTTCATCTTTGAGTAATATAGGATTTTCTTGAATCTCATACTTATACATGCTTAAAATTTTCTTGGTCTTTACGTTGAAATGAGACTTTTTCGACCTTTTTTTAAGAGGAGACAAACAAATTTCTGTGGGCTCAACAGCTGTATCCGTGCTACTAGACATTTTTAGGTGTCCTTGATATATTTGATACACCGATGCCCGAGAGGCAAACACACTTATTTAATATACTCTGAAAGCATATAAATAAAAAACAATAATCATATCACAAGAGGCGATATTTACAAAGATGCAATTTAAACAATGAAATGAAAAGTAAACAGATACAACAACGATGTACTTCCAACTGAGTCTGAGTACGCACCTGTGCCGAAACCGCGATGAGTTATCACCAGTTTATGGCCATTTGACCAATAGCATTACAGAATCCAGCACGCGAGTAGGCGATCACAATAGAATACGTAGTCAGTCGTAGAGAATGTTCAAGAAGAATTAGTATACATTTTTTTTAATGTTCAAGCGACCAGCTGACGTTTAATACACCATGTTATAGTCAGCTGACTTTATTTTTTCTTCAAGATATTGAACAAGCTATAGTTTCACAAATTTTTAATTAAGAGGAAATTACTAAAAAAGTTTTTTTTCGCCGTGCGTCGGAGGCTACCGCCGCTTATCCCACCCACGAAACCGCAGCTGACGTTCATGAGGCATTATGATACAACTCCCTGATGCGTCTCACTAATTATCGTCCGAGAAGAAATAATTGACCAAATTTTCACCTGGCTCCCGGACTATAATGACCACGGGCATAATGAGCGGGCGTTACAGTCATAACGCCCTGTTATATGAGAAACAAAGAAATAATAAATGTTTCATATTCCTTATCGTATAATGGTTTGGATTTGACCGGCAATACATTTTCTGTGGCTTTTCCCGCATTGTTTCGGATATTTTGTGGTATTTCCATATCAATTTTCATTTTATTTTGTTATGCGTATTATCTACGTACAAAGCGTACAAATGTCAAAATATCAACAACTGTCATAGACTACTTGGTAAATAGAGTAGAAGGAAAAAGCTAGCAGCAGTTTAATGCTGCTAGCTTTTTCCTTCTACCTAAATTTGAAAGAACACAACATACTGACAGATACAATAAAGGTCAAATTATTAACAAATACCATAGACTACTAAAAAAATGTATTGAAAAAAAATTGAAAAATCAATTTTTCATTAAAAAAATTATTTTTTGTTTGTAAAATATAAAATATTGTATGCACCACGAGCGTTATTAGATTATAACTCCCATCAGGCACAGTGCATCCCTCGGGCCAAAGGTACTCGGGCTGCATCATGTTACCCTCCGGGCGTTGTAATGTATATTACCCACTTGGTGCATAAATAACTATAATAAAGCACCATTGTTAATCACATGGTCTTTCAATGGTTTTCTTTAGTTCGAAATGTTGTATATGTATGTATGTTCAAATCTGGTGATCGAATTTTTGATCACTTCCCGTTATTCAATCATGCTCAAATATTGCATACACTTTGATTCTGAAGACAATACAATATGGTATATTTAATATTATGGTAGATCCAATATGGCGGCAACCACAAAATGGCGGATTACCATTTTCTTGACAACCCCTTCGACATGGGTATCATATGAAAGGGTATATTAAGTAGAATACAATAAACTGTGTTACGTCATTCTATATCCAATATGGCGGCCGACACAAAATGAGGAATTACCTATTTCTTTATAACCCCTTTGATATGGGTATCAAATGAAAGAGTTTGTCGAGAGTAAACGAAATGATGGCATTTGAATAAAAAAAATATGGCAGACGGGAAAATAAAAACCGCTGCCTAAGGAATCACTACTTCCACATCCAGATTTTTCAGCCAAGTCACTTGACTAAATTTGCACTCTAGTATGTGTAAATTATTGATCATAGAATTTTAATAATATTTGGGGCAGATGTCATAGAAAAGTTGAGATGTTGGTGTCTACCATATACGTTAAAAATGAAGTTTCTAGTTTACACTACTTATTTTCCCCTATTCATAACCTACCACCTCCCACCCCTTCAATGGACTCATCTCAATCAGATGTGGTACTAACTTTAAAGTAAATATCTCAATTTTATGTTAACAATCTCATTAATAATGGAGTGAAGGTGTTGGGGTTTGAAAAATATTAAAAAGAAATTTAAGCCGTCGGTATCTAGTATATACACCAAATCCCTAATTTCTGTACTCTTACCAGCTTGCTTTACCTATTTTCCCCTATTTAACCCTATTTAACCCCCAACCCTTCAATGGAATCATCTCAAAATATAATCTAGTTCCAGATGCCGTTGTATTACATACGTGTACCAAATTTTCAGTGAATATCTCAATTTTATTTTATCAACCCCTTTAATAATGGAGTAAGGGTGATGGGGGTGGTTGAAAAATATTATTAAGAAAACTGAGGCCTCGGCCTCTAGGACATACACCGAATTTCAAGTTTCTGTACGTACCAGCATGCCTTACTTATTTTCCCCTATCTATCCCTATTTAACCCACAACCCTTCAACGGAATCATCTCAAAATATAATCTAGTTCCAGATGTCGTTATAATACATACGTGTACCAAATTTCAAGTGAATATCTCAATTTTATTTTATCAACGCCTTTAATAATGGAGTAGGGGTATTGGGGGTTGTGAAATATTATAAAAAATCTGAGGCTTTGGTTTCTAGTACATGCGCCGAATTTCAAGTTTCTGTACTCATACCAGCTTGCTTTACCTCTTTTCCCCTATTTAACCCTATTTAACACGATTTAACCCCAACCCTTCAATGGAATCATTTCAAAATATAATCTAGTTCCAGATGTTATATTACATACATGCACCAAATTTTAAGTGAATATCTCAATTATATTTTATCAACCCCTTTAATAATGGAGTAAGGGTGGTGTGAGGGTTGAAAAATATTACTAAGAAAACTGAGGCCTTGGCCTCTATGACATACACCGAATTTCAAGTTTCTGTACTCTTACCAGCATGCCGTACTTACTTTCCCCTATCTACCCTTATTTAAGCCATAACCCTTCAACGGAATAATCTCAAAATATAATCTAGTTCCAGATGTCGTTATAATACATACGTGTACCAAATTTCAAGTGAATACCTCAATTTTGTTTTATCAACCCCTTTAATAATGGACTAGGTGGTGGGAGGTTGAAAAATATTATAACAAATTTTGAGGCCTTATCTTGTAGTACATACATCAAATTTCTGTACTCTTACCAGCTTGCTTTATATATTTCTCCCTATTTACCCCTATTTAACCCCCAACCCTTCACCGGATATCTTCATAAAACAATCCAGTTCCAGATCTTGTTATAATATACACGTGTACAAAATTTCAAGTCAATATCTTAAACCGTTCCGAAGAAATCGTGCGGACAAAAAAAGTTACACACAGACCGACAGATAGACAGGCAGACAGAATTTTTTTTTCGCTCAAATTTAAAATCTCGACGTTTCATGACATTCTAAACCCATTTCAAGAAAAAAAAAATTAAATTTTTTTGCGATTACTATACTTCCAATCCACTACGTGGATGTGGAAGTAAAAGTAAAACATAATTCTTGTTCAGTGATTACATTACAAATGATGATGAAAAAGAAACCATTAGGCGCTCATAAAGTATTGCTGGTATGTTTAAAAGTGAATTATTTTTTGTTTGCTTATACTTAGATATAATATTCCACATTTGAATAGTGCATATTTAAGTCACGATTTGATAATTCAGATAAGTGTCACAGTCTGTACAATGAATGCTATAAAAGAACAATGATTGATTGATTCATTGATTATTTATTATAATTTTATTGTTTATTTGTTTTCCATAATTATCTCGCTCTTTGCATCGCTCCAGCAATAATCGGAGGACCATATTTTTAATAATTTAAGTACTTATATAAATCATCCATCAGGATTTGGTAGTTTAAACTTATGCTTGAAGCTTTGTACTTTTCCAACAATCTGCAAATGTTCTCGCATCTATCCTGTATACAAACAAGTTGAAATAAACAAAACTGAAAACTATCGTGCAATAACTGTCATTTATAGAAGTGTTAAAGCATTTGAGACACATGTACAACTTTACAAGACCAGTTTACACCAAGATAACAAAGTTTTGTGCATGGAAGATCAACAGTGACAAACCTCTGCTATATAACACTATACCTCTCCCACATAAATCAGGGTGGATATTGTTTGCCAACTTTTAAAATTTGATCATCCCACCCTCTTGAATAATTATGATTTAAAAGTAAAAAAAAATTCAAAAAGCCTTGAAAAAGGAAACAGATATGATTTCCGAAACGTTGACGAAATATTTAATTTGAATTTCTTATACTTATTTGTGTTATCTGGCAAAAAAGTAACCTCTAACTGATCCTTAAACGTTAAAAAGTCACAGGCGTAGAGGTTACTTCCCAGTAACATATTGGTTAATTGTGATATTTTGTAGATACCCCGAGCACCGGTTAAAAAGAAAAAATACATGTGGCAGGAAGTCCCAAATAATTAGAAGGAAAAAAAAATTGATTGACTGAAAGAATGTAATAATTCATATTCTTCTAAACAAAATTATTTTAAACAATATCAGGTCAGGCTACCGTCTGGTAACATGAATTTGAACTGATTCCAGCAAAAAACTGTGTCGCATATGTATTCAAAATCCATGCCACCATACCACCTGCTCTAATTAGGCAATTTTCCACGTATGTTTGGTGGCTTTCCTTTAAGGTTTCAAAAAATTAACTGACCCATCACTTATGTCTTTGATTTTGAATAACTGAATATAACAAACATTTTTGTTTAAATTCATCAAAATCGGATCTGTTTTTGAGGGTATAGAAGATTAGTATCGCCAGCACCTCGTTATTTAAAGCGCTTAGTACTCGGTAATTACAAGCACTTTGTTTCAATTCTCAGTGCTTAGCGTGCAAAAGGTTCGAAGCACTTTTTATCTGTACTCGACACAACGCTAACTATTGAGTGGTGTACCCTAATTGAATAAATAAAAAACTCTTACCAAAGTAATAAAAAGCTTAATCGATTACCCGCTTTTAACCACAATAATCACACACTGATTGATCCAGAGGAGCCTTTTCAGCACACGAAAATTGATAGTCCTCTCCCGGCGCGGCGCGTTAAACGAATATGCACCTTTATCAACACTTTCCAATTTGATAATAACGACTACAGAGGCATTCTGCTCCCAACTATGGTCAATATTTAGGATCACAATTAACAAATACACCGGTATTAAGTCAACATAGTAAAATTAGTGGGTACATACTAACGAAATTATCTCAATTTGCTCAGCCTTCTTTTTCTATCTCTCAAGGCGCCCATAGTGTATGTATATGTGCAGTTTAAAAATAGGACTGCGTAATTTAAACTTGGATCGGATTAATTAGACGATATATAAACAATTTCGCCCTCATCGCCTACCGTAATTGCTTCCGCTCCGATAATCGTGGCAAAATTAAGTTGTTACATGTGTACCGCAGAGGTATTACTTTTTTTGTGTTTTTAAATAATTTGCTTCTGAGATCTAGATTCTAATTTTTTTTTTTTTTTTGTGAGCGGACAAAAAATGGGACGTGTACGATAATCGAAATTTTGCTTCAAAACAATAATATAAATCTAAAACCGCTACCCAAGGAATCACTACTTTCACATCCAGCTTTTTCATTCAAGTCGCCATAGAGGAAACATCTTGACTAGATTTGCACTCTAGTATGTGGAAATTATTGGTTATAGAATTTTAATAATATTTAGAGCAATGTCGTAAAAAAGTTTGAGGCGTTGATTTCTAGCATATACATACGTTAAAAGTGAAGTTCTTAGTTTACCCTACTTATTTTCCCCTACTCACAACCTACCACGTCCCACCCCTTCAATTGAATCATTTCAATCAGATGTCATTACAAAATATACGTGTACTAACTTTCAAATAAATATCTCCATTTTATGCTATTAAACCCATTAATAATGGAACGGTGGTGAAATAAATCTGAGGCCTTGGTTTCTAGTATACAGAGTGTCCCAATAAAAACTCCCAGGCCGGATATATTCTAAACGAATAGAGATATTTTAATTCTGGAAAAGCCAATTTGTAGAGTATAAAGAAAGCTTAATTTTTGAATATAATTGTTTTTTTAATATATCAGTATATAGATAGTGCTGTGCTCTAAAGAAATATTCGATGGGAGAAACTTGAAATGAGGGTTATGTGAAAGAAAATGCATTTCTAAGCAGATTATGTTCTTTAAAAAAAATACCATAAAACTAACCGTTTTTGAGATATTTGAGTCCAAATGTTGGCATTTGCCAATTAATATTGAATAATTGTAATCCCTTCAACATTTCAGTCCTTTAAGTGGGACAATCTGTATTTAATTTACAAATTTTGGAAGAAAATATTTAAAGAATTTTTCATATAATTGCTTTGTTATTAGGTTAGATTATAATTAAAAATATTTGATATCTATTGAGTATAATAACCAGTGGCGGCTCGTCAGGGGAGGCAGGGGAGGCTGAGCCTCCCCTTGGAAGAACCACCATATCTTCAAAAGTAATATCTTAAGAAATTTCTATTAGGTATATCTCAATTTTCAATATTTTTTATTGTTTATTATTCATTAATTAATTCAGTTTATATATAACATTTTTGCATTTCCTTTCCACAAACATACCTATAACGTTACAGTCCGGATAGTCTTTGTATGCATATTTCCCGGTCGGCCGGTCTTTTACTGAATGAACACTGCGGTTCGCTGGAGGCTAATACGAAATAGCTTCCAACTTTACCGCATTTACTTATAACATGAATGACCTTGAATTTCTTTGCGCTGTGTAATATAGCAACACTTGGAATAGCAAAGTATGAGGCTAGCCTCAGATCTCAGTTTTTATAGCGCATGTGCACAGGTCATTCGAGAGTCAGGTGATTCACAAAGAAAACGAACTGACGTCTGACAGTCTGACAATTGCGTTTAACCGGTTAAGAACAACTTGACGTATAAATACATAAAACATTTGATAGGCGGGCTAGAAATAAGTGCTCTAGGTGAAAATATTCCCAACAACATGTCTTGTTGTCCAGACGTGGTGGATTATTTGTTATTAAATGGATTTACTACTCTTATTTATGACGAAAAGGTAAGAATTAAAAGAAATGCCAGGCCTACACCAGCAATGCTTTCGTTAGTTTTTAAAAGTGGTAAACAAAACAGAGGGTTTTGTGATAACAATTATAAAAAAGTCGAGTGGTTAACGGCATCAACAGTTAGAAACAAATTATATTGTTGGAGATGTTTATTATTTACTAATGATCAATCCTCAATTTGGGGCAGGGCCGGGTTTAATAATTTGCAAAATTTGTCGCGAGGTTTAGAAAGGCACGAAAAATCCCAGGAGCACATTTCATCTTGCATTAAATTCGAAATGTTGGTAAACAAAATATTGTAAATTTCTTGGATTCTGCACATAAGAGAGAAATAGAAAATGTTAACGAAAAGGTCCGTGAGAATAGGGAAATATTAAAGAGGTTAATAGATGCCGTTATATAGTTATCTTCACAAGAAAATTCTTTCCGAGGACATAACGAAAAACGAGAATCGTGCAATAAAGGAAATTTCAAAGAACTGGTAGATTTTTTACAAACTTATGACCCAAAATTAGAGAACTTTTTGAATAACGCCACTATTTTTTGAGACAATTCCGGTAAGCTTCTGTAGAATGATCATTTTCAACACTTAAACGCATAAAAACATTTTTACTAGAAACAAAATGAGTCAAGACCGCCTTTCAAATGTATCGCTTATTTCAATAGAAAAACGTTTTTTGTCAGAATTGAGTAAACGCGATTCATTTTATGAAATAATCAACCATTTTGCTAGTTCCAAAAATCGCAGGTTACCACTCATTTATAAAAATATTCAGGCTTTAAAGCAGAGATTAATATAGGTAGTTGTTATTTTAGAAAAAATATTTATTTGTGTTATTTATTTTTTAGGGAATATTTTTTATAATTCTCCATAATATAGAGTTCCGCGGTTATATTTTTTTTATATAACTTCTTTCTCAAAACTATTTTAATTTCTATTAAAACTTATAATTTTACACGCCTGGCAGTGATAATGAATACAATTTTTTGTTTGTAGAAAAACACTTTAATTTTTTTACCAAAACTATTTTTATTTTTATTAAAAGTTATATAATTTAATTACAAGTGGGATAGTAGGACTCCTTTGGATACCGATACTCGAGTCGTAGGAACGAAAATTTCATGAGAATGATTTTTTCATCTCATCATATTTTCTATTTCCTTTTCATTCTATTCTTTTATTAGTTCTATTCTCTCAAGTCGTGAATCGGTATCCTGGCGAACAACCCACGGCAAAAAAATGTAACGCGCCGTTGTAATACCTCAGGGGTGGTGGGGAAATGTACAAATTGTAGTCATATTGCATATCAGTTGTCTTTCAGAATATCAAGCCTCCTCTGCAGACAATATCACGAGCCGCCACTGATAATAACCCTTATACCTTATAAATTAAATCCAATTAAACTTACTTAATAGTTTTGACATTTCTCAATTTCAATCATTTCATTCATATTGGTGCGTCAATAGAACTGTATTATTGTACCTAATTATTATTTTCTTTGTGAATATTTGTTATTAAATATGGTTTCTCATACAAATGAAGATAAATTAAACACGATTTTAATTTATGGAGAATGTCGTAAAAATGCTTCAAGAGCTGTAAGTTTATATGAAATACGTTTTCCTGGCAGACCTTTACAAAATTGAATAACGTTTGTGATCTAATTTGAAAAATTATGGAGGTTTTAAGGAACCAAAAACAACAAGAAGAAAAAGAAATGCAACTGATGAAAATATTGCATTGGTATTATATCAAGTAGAAAACAACCCAAACATGTCAGTAGGCAAGTTGACGGGAAAAACAGATATTGCACGTTCCATCTGCCACAGAATTCTTAAGACAAACAAATTTTTTCCATATAAAGTTCATTTAATTCATCATTTGATTCCAGGGAATATTGGTTGAAGATTAGATTTTTTGGCGCAATTTTCAATTCTCTTAGAAGAAAATCCAAATAATTTAGATACAATTATGTGGAGTGATGAAAGTCGATTCCACAAACGTGGAGTAATCACAACACATAATTGTCGTTACTGGTCTCAAGAGAATCCTAGGTGGATGAGACACACCAGAACCCAGAATCGTTTTGGAGTAAATGTTTGGTGTGGTATCGTTAATGGTTACATTGTTGGCCCATACCTCTACCATGAGAATTTAACAGTTGAAAGATATTTACAATTTTTGCAAAATGATTTACAAGTACTATTATGGAATTTGCCAGCTCAGTTGGATAATATGTGGTTTCATCAGGATGGAGCAGGCCCACATAATCATCACAACGTTGTTAATTATCTAAATGAAACATACCCAGGAAGATGGATTGGTACCAATGGAGTACTTAGATGGCCCGCTCGATCTCCTGACATTACTCCATTAGACTTTTATTTATGGGGATTTTTAAAAAGTGAAGTGTACAAAGAACCAATAGAAGACATGGCAGATCTTTATAATAAAATGTATGCTAGTGTTGCCGCCATTAATCGGCATACATTTAAAATTTTGTAGATCTGAACTAATTAATAGGTTTACGATGTGTGTTAATGAAAATGGCAATAATTTTGAACACGTATTAAAACAGTTATTTTAATTTCATTAGTTCGTACAAATTGTTTTATGCTCGTAATTGTTTCTTTATTGCTTAAATGTTTGAATTATATGATAAATAATATTTTTAGTTTTTTTTTTTTCAGGTGTTACTTCAAATATATTTAATTCATAAGATAAGAAAAATTCTTTAAACATTTTCTTCTAAAATTTGTAAATTAAATACAGATTGTCCCACTTAAAGGACTGAAATGTTGAAGAGATTACAATTGTTCAATATTGGCAAATGGACTCAAATATCTCGAAAACGGTTAGTTTTATGGTATTTTTTTTAGAACATGATCTGCTTAGAAATGCATTTTCTTTCATATAAACCCCATTTCAAAGTGTCTCTCATCGAAATATTTCTTTAGAGCACAGCGCCATCTATATACTGATATATTAAAAAAACAATTATATTTAAAAATAAAGCTCTCTTTATGCTCTACAAACTGGCTTTTACAGAATTAAAATATCTCTATTCGTTTAGAATATATCCGGCCTGGGAGTTTTTATTGGGACACCCTGTATACACCAAATCCCACATTTCTGTACTCATACCAGCTTGATTTACTTATTTTCCCCTATTTACTCCTATTTAACCCTCAACCCTCCAACGGAAGCATCTCAAAATATAATCTAGTTCCAGATGTAGCTATAATACATACGTGTTCCAAATTTATTTTTTTTATTTTTTTTATTTATTTTAATGCCTTATTTATATTAACGTCCTGGCGGAGTTCAGCTATTGCTGCTCTACCACTCAACCAGGACACGTACACATAGACATCAACACAACAACCATTCCCTGCGATATTGCCATCTACCGCAGCTGAGACTCGAACCCAGGAGAGATAACAGCGACTAGACATGTTGTGCCACCCAACAGTGGTCTAGGTCACTGCTACCGTCTCGGTAACACATGAAAAAACGCCACTAACATCCATACCCCTAGCCAGGATTCGAACCCGGGACTCCGTGGTCGCAAGCCAAACACCTTCAGCATTGCGCCACCGAGCTCAAGTGAATATCTCAATTTATTTTATCAACCCCTTTAAAAATGGATTCAGGATGGTGGGGGGTTGAAAAATATTACGAAAAAATCTGAGGCCTTGGCTTCTAGGACATACACCGAATTTCAAGTTTCTGTACTCTTACCAGCAAGCTGGTTACTTATTTTTCTCTATTTACCACCAATTTCCTCCACTCCTTCAACGCAATCATGCCAAAATATAATCTAGTTTAAAACATCGTTATACGTGTAACAAATTTCAAGTGAAAATCTAAATTTAATTTTATCAACTCTTTTCATAAGGGTTGGTTTCTAGTACATACACCTAATTTCAAGTTTCTTACTCTTACCAGCTTGCTTTATTTATTTTCCCTTATTTACCCCTATTTAACCCCCAACCCTTCACGGAATTAGCTCAAAATATAATATAGTTCTAGGTCTAGTCACAATACATACGTATACGAAATTTCAAGTGAATATCGTCTTAAACCGTTCCTGAGAAAACGTGCTCATAAAAAGAATACACAGACCGACAGAATTTTTTTTTTGCTTTAATTTAAAATTTCTCCGTTTTATGACATTTTAACCTATTTCAATAACAGAAATTTTTTACGATTACTGTACGATTTGTTTCGAATTTAATAGACCCTGTACCACTTAACATTTTGAAAATACCACAGATGTCAATTCCAAAATGAAAGTATCCTATGTCTTGCTTTAGGTGGACAGAATCAACAGATTTGGAAGATGTCCACGAGGCAAGTGGAAGTTAAACCTATTTCAATTTTTCATCAAGAAATTATTTCTTTCTTTGTAACTATAAGCGATTAAATATACTAGTCAAAAGCTCTCCTTGTTAATTTCGCAGATATCCTACAAACTTAAGCTTAATTATAAATTTCATTCATAACTAATCAGAAGAAGCTAACCTTTATTAATGCTGAATAAAGTTCTCTTACGCTCCAGAATTAATTAAACCAAGATAAAACTACAAAGAAGCACCCAGTAATACTAGTAATAATGATTCCTTAAGTCGGACACCTAATTAAAGTTTTAAAAGAGGCATTTCATAATTCTTCTTTTTTTAATCGAAAATTCAACTTGGTGTAAATAGAAAACTGATGAATGACAGCCATTTAAAATAGTATATTTCTCAAGAAGCACAAAATGATGCTACAATTCGAAAGAGTGCAAAATAAGCAACTTTATGCAAGTTACTTATTAATTAACATAGATTTATAGGAAACAACTACGAAATTATCGTCAATGTGAGGTAATTTTATATTCAGAAATATCTATCAAGCAGTCCAAAACAATTTTTTTTAAAAGTACTCCAGTAGGAGAATCGCAGAGAGAAGTTCGTTTGGAATCTGAAATTTAAGCTCACCCTTAACAGGGTAGGATACCGCGGATTATCGATTTAAATTTCTAATATTTCAAAGGCTTCTGAAAGGCTACATAATGCCTTTGCTGAAAAACGGAAATTGGCATTTTGTCGGCATCACGTATTGCTCTGACGAAATCGAAAATTCAGCTCGGCAAGAGTGAACCGAAAATGACATTTTTTGACAATTCACGAAATTGAATTTGCAACACTTTCGGCATTCTGCTATAATTGCGTTGATATAAATAAGACCACAAAAAAATACTTCGACGAAATATAATATCTAGTGACGAAATATTTCATATTTGCATTTGTTGCCTAGCAACTGATGCGAAATGAAACTCTATACAAAATGTAGTTGTTTATAATTGACTTTACGCTCCTTAAATGAACAGATTGTCACAGAAAATGTAATTAATGTAATCATTTTACTCGCATGCGACACAACTCTTTTACTTCCACATCCACGATGTGGATTGGAAGTATAGTAATCCGGAACGGTCTAAGATATTGACTTGAAATTTTGTACACGTATATATTATAACGAGATCTGGAACTGGATTGTTTTTTGCAGATATCCAGTAAAGGGTTTGGGGTAAATAACGGTAAATATGGGGAAATATGTAAAGCAAGCTGATAAGAGTACACAAACTTGAAATTTCATGTATGTACTAGAAGCCAAGGCCTCAGATTTTTTTATAAAATTTTTAACTTCCCACCACTCTATTATTAAAGGGTTTGATAAAATAAAATTGAAATATTCATTTGAAATTTGGTACACATATGTATTATAACGACATCTGGAACTAGATTATATTTTGAGATGATTCCGTTGAAGGGTTGGGGGTTAAGTAGAGGTAGATAGGGGAAAATAAGTAAAGCAAGCTGGTAAGAGTATATAAATTTGGGATTTGGTGTATATACTAGAAGCGATGGCCTCAGGTTTTTTTATAATATTTTCCATCCCCCCACCACCCTCACTCCCTTATTAAAAGAGTTGATAAAAGTAAATTTAGATTTTAAGTTGAAATTTGTTACACTCATAACGGTATCTTAAACTAGATTATATTTTGACATGATTGCGTTGAAGGACTGGGGGTAATTGGTGGTAAATAGGGAAAAATAAGTAAAGCAAGCTGGTAAGAGTTCAGAAAATTGAAATTCGGTGTATGTCCTAGAAGCCAAGGTCTCAGATTTTTTAGTAATATTTTTCAATCCCCGCACCATCCTTAATCCATTATTAAAGGGGTTGATAAAATGAAATTGAGATATTCACTCGAAATTTGGGACACGTATGTATTATAACGACATCTGGAACTAGATTACATTTTGTGATGATTTCGTTGGAGGATTGAGGATTAAATAGGAATAAATAGGGGAAAATAAGTAAATGAAGCTGGTAAGAGTACAGAAATGTGGGATTTGGTGTATACACTAGAAACCAAGGTCTCAGATTTCTTTCTAATATTTTTCAAACACAAAACAACGCTCCATTATTACTGGGTTTGATAACATAAAATTGAGATATTTACTTGAAAGTTAGTGCACGCATGTATTGTACTGACATCTGATTGAGATGATTCCATTGAAAGGGTTGTGAATAGGGGAAAATAAGTAGGATAAACTAAAAACTTCATTTTTAACGTATATGGTAGAAACCAACTCCTCAAACTTTTCTGTGACATCTGCTGTTAAGTTATTTATGTTTTATCATAGTTAGCAGCTGTCATTAGTATTAGAGAATGAGAAGTGTCAATGACATTTTAGTAACAACAAACATTGTTCAAGAATATTTATGTATAAAAACCCAATAAAGAAAATACAGTCCACAACTCCCTTCTAAATTACAAAAAGAGAAAATAAGAGGCCATCGCCTCAACATATGGTCCCACGATCCTGGATAGCTTTCAGCATAAAATCGCAGGTATTTTTACAATTCTATGTAACGCACAACGCTAGCAAAGTTGTAACCAATCAGATTTGAAGAAGGCAAAGAACACGGCTTGGTACCACGACGTCTTGGACATCTGAGGCGACGGAGCAGTCAACCAGGTTATAAGCAGTTCGTACGCAAATTCAAATTATTTCACGTTATATTTGTATGAATACAGTACACGGTTTTTATACATATTTAAGTCACATTTTCTAGTATTAATTTATCATTTGCTTAACATTGCAAGTATTTTACTAGGATTTCAAACATAGAAATTCAGTCAATTCCATTTAGATAACGCCTTTATAGGCACGTTATATTCCTTTTAAAGATATATTGCCAAATACTTTTGAAATGGAAGAAAGTAAAATAAACTTAAATAGCCTTGTCAAGAAACGCGGTCAAATTAAAGCACAGCTAACCAGATTTACTACTTTCGTGGATAATTTTGACAATTATGAATGCTTAATCGAGTTAAGAGCCCGTTTAGAAAAAATTGAAATTCTTTGGGGTGAATTTAACACTATTCAATCTGACATTGAAATATTAGATGACAATCAATCTCAAATAATCGAACGTGAATCTTTTGAAAGCAAATATTTTGATATTGTTGCAAAGGCTAAACGCTTCATTATCGAACACAACACGCCAGTAAAATCACTTGAGACTAATAGTTTTCGTAGCAGACAAGTAAAATTACCAACATTAGATTTGCCTACTTTCAGTGGTCAGTATGAGCAATGGCATCAATTTCATGATACATTCGAAGCTTTAGTCAACAAAGACTCGTCTTTAACTATCATGCAGAAATTTTTATATTTAAATTCATGTTTAAAAGGTGAAGCCGCGGTAATCACTCAGTCGGTCGAGGTTTCAGATTTAAACTATACCTTAGCATGGGAGCTTTTACGCAATCGCTTTGATAACAAAAGAGTGATCGTAAACGCACATCTTAACGCTCTAATTGATCTACCAGTTTTAGTGAAGGAGTCGCATAAACATTTGCGTAGTTTAGTTGATGAATTTCATAAACATACCATGGCGCTTAAAAACATGGGATTACCAACTGAACACTGGGACGCCTTATTAATTAATATCATATCGAGAAAATTAGATAACATTTCAAAACGCGAGTGGGAAAAATCAATAATAACAAAAGATTTACCTACAATGAATGCATTTGTCACATTTTTGAATAATCGGTGTCAATTATTAGAAACACTGAGTCCTACCAGTGTTGATCATAAAACATCTCAACCAACCAAACAATATATTAAGAAAGGTACAGATTTCAAATCTTTCTCACATGTTTCAACAGATGAACCCTGGAAACGTTGCAATTTCTGTAAAGGAACACATTTAATTTATAGTTGCCAGAATTTCTTAAAGTTATCTGTAAAATCTAGATTCGCCGAAGCTAAGAAATTAAATCTATGTATAAACTGTTTGCGATGGGGTCATTCGAATTCTAATTGCAAGTCTATGTCTTGCAAAGAGTGCAATGAAAGGCATAATACTCTACTGCACATAAACAGGGATTCACCTACATCAAACGAAACGTCTTCACAATCTCAATCATCGATTGCACAATCAACGGAAGCAAATTCGTCACAACAACAAGGTTCAACCTCTCGTTTGGCACAATCACATTTATCACAATCAAACAATGAAGTACAATTAAATTCAACGGTCACAACACATTGCTCTCTTAAGCAAATACCACATATCTTATTGTCAACCGCTTTAATTTACATTCAAAATAACAAAGGCAATTTAGTAAAATGTAGAGCCTTATTAGATTCAGGGTCTCAATCAAATTTTATCACGAGACAACTTTCAAATCAATTGGGGCTTTCAATTAATAAAATTAATTGGCCAGTAACAGGTATAAATCAAGCACCAATCAAGATTTCTGAAAGGACTGAAACTAACATAAAATCATGTTACAACGCATACTCTATAAACCTCACTTTTCTTGTGCTAGGAGAGATAACCAATAACATTCCTATGATCAGTTTTAATTCATCTAATCTGAAAATTCCAGACAATATAACTTTAGCCGATCCTACTTTCAACAATTCTGGACCAATTGATGTTTTACTCGGGGCAGAAGTATTTTTCAGCTTACTTTGTGTCGGTCAGATACGACTTGGTAAAGGTAACCCTATCTTACAAAAATCTCATTTGGGTTGGGTTATATCTGGACCTATTATTTCTCAACAAAATCAAGTCTTAAAAAATATTTCTTGTAACTTGTCAGTTGAAGAAAATATTCAAAATCAGTTAGAGAAATTCTGGAAAATAGAAGAATGTTCTACTAGTAGCAAATTTACAATGGAAGAACTTGAATGTGAGAAATGTTTCGTTAAAACCACAACACGTTTAGAATCTGGGCGATTCAAGGTTACATTGCCGATTCGAAAAAATGCTCCAGAACTTGGAAATTCTCAAGAATCAGCTACAAAACGATTTTTATCACTTGAAAGAAAGCTTATGTGTAACCCGCAATTAAGACATAGATATATCGAATTCATGAACGAATATACACAGTTAGGGCACATGTCTAAAATCAATAACGAGAATATTAACACTCCTGATGATGCTACATATTATTTACTGCATCATGGTGTTATACGAGAAAACAGTACTACTACCAAACTTAGAGTTGTATTTGATGCGTCCGCCAAGAGCAACTCAGGTATATCTCTAAATGATATTTTGATGGTAGGTCCTACAATACAGGATGATCTCTTTTCTATAACACTGCGTTTCAGAAAACATACTTATGTAGTTACGGCGGACATAGAGAAGATGTACCGGCAGGTAGAAGTCGCAGATTTTCAACGCAATTTACAAAGAATCGTTTGGCGCACACATCCTGATTTACCTTTAGACCATTACACATTAAATACAGTCAGTTACGGTACAGCATCAGCTGCATTTCTAGCCATCAGAAGTTTACAACAGACGGCTTTTGAAAATCGCGACAAATTTCCAAATGCGTGTCAAATTATCTTAAAAGACTTTTACGTGGACGACTTGATCACGGGTTCCGATACAATAGAAGAAGTAATTCAGTTTAAACATGAAATCAGTAATATACTTCGATGTGGGGGTTTTCCATTACGCAAATGGCTTTCTAATGACAAAAGTGTGGTAAATAAGTCTGAAGACAATCCAGAAAATCTTTCCGAATATTACATTACGGATGACTCGTGTACAAAAATGCTAGGACTTTTATGGAACTCTTCACTCGATAGTTTGAAATTCGCCATTAATATCCAATATTCAAATCAACGGGTAACCAAAAGAATAATTTTGTCAGCAATGTCGCAAATTTTCGATCCTCTCGGATTATTGGGCCCTGTCATAATTAAGACTAAAATCATTTTACAGCTATTATGGCGACTCAAACTCGATTGGGATGAATCGGTACCGAGCAATGTATTCACGGAGTGGACCCAATTTTGTAAACAAATACCCTCCCTATCTTGTATAACAATACCAAGACATGTGGTGATACAGAATTGGACAGTAGTCGAGCTACATGGTTTTTGCGATTCCTCAACTATAGCTTATGGCACGGCCATATATGTTAAAAGTACCAATTCATTTGGTGAATGTCAAATTCATTTATTATGCGCAAAATCTAGGGTAGCACCACTCAAAAGCGTCACTCTTCCCAGACTGGAACTGTGTGGAGCACTACTGTTAGCACAATTATCATGTAAAGTAGTCGAAGCACTAAACATGAATTTCGACAGAATAGTTCATTGGACAGACTCTACAATAGTTCTTTCTTGGTTAAATTCTCAACCTACAAATTGGAAAACCTTTGTAGCAAACAGAGTAGCCGAAATTCAACGACTTAGTTGTAATGTTGAATGGCGCCATGTTACCTCAAGTGACAACCCGGCGGATATAATTTCGCGTGGAGTTAATCCGGAGAAAATTCTAAATCTACCGCAGTGGTGGTCAGGTCCAACATGGTTGCTGCAAGATTCAGAGCATTGGCCTGAGACATATCAATTACCCGAAAAAGAACAATCATTAGAACTTAAAATAACTACTTTATCTTGCGTAAATATCTTTAACGAAACCCTTTTTTCTAAATATTCGTCTTTAACAAAGCTACATCGTGTAGTAACTTATTGCGCTAGATTCAAGAAAAACCTTACCACACATAAGCTTTGCAAGCTTACGGGTAATTTAACAATAGATGAGCTAAACGAATCTATGGCTATCCTCATCAAATTAGTTCAATCAGAAGAATTTGAAAATGACATACAATCTTTGAAAAAATCTAATGCCGTCACGCGAAGTAGTAAATTGATGTCATTAAATCCTTTCCTAGATGAGAAGGGTATTATTCGGGTAGGCGGAAGATTGTTAAAATCAAACATTGCCAATGATCAAAAGCATCCTATGTTGCTACCTAACAAGCATCCATTCACAAAATTGATAATAAACTATGAGCATTGTAGAAATTTACATGCTGGGACACAAGCCACTTTAGCTTCGATACGACACAAATTTTGGCCATTAAAGGGTCGTTCTACAGTAAAGCAAGTGTTGCGCAAATGCATTACTTGTTTCAAGGTCAAACCTTTAAACGTAAATCAGATAATGGGAAACTTGCCTGAATGTCGTCTCCAACCTGAAAGACCATTTTCTAACTGCGGTGTAGACTATGCTGGGCCATTCTATGTTAAAGACGGTAAGGCAAGGAATCGTACAATTGTAAAGTGTTATCTATGTATTTTTATTTGTTTTGCTACTAAAGCTGTACATCTCGAATTAGTAGGAGATATGACATCGGATTCCTTTTTAAATGCTTTAAAGAGATTCACATCTAGACGAGGCATATGCAAAAACATATGGTCTGACAACGGCACGAACTTTCATGGCGCAAACAATGATTTAAAGGAAATTAACAAAATATTGTCAAATATTAAAGATGAAAGTAGCATTTCAAATTTTTTAAATCAAAATTGTATTCGATGGCATTTTATACCGGCAAGATCACCTCATTTTGGTGGTCTCTGGGAGGCAGCGGTTAAATCTGCCAAATACCATTTTAAAAGAATTGTTGGTAATATTCATTTCACATTCGAAGATCTATATACTGTATTCGTTCAAATAGAGGCAGTTCTGAATTCAAGACCTTTAACCCCGTTATCGGAAGATCCCAACGACCTCAGTTTCCTTACTCCCAGTCATTTCCTAATAGGAGATGTATTAACTGCTATTCCACAAATCAATGTGCAAGAAATTGCTCCCAACAGGTTGACCCTGTATAAAAGATTACAGCAAATATTACAACATTTTTGGAATCGTTGGAAAAACGAATATCTCTCATCCCTTCAACAAAGAAACAAGTGGAGACAAAACCAATCCAATGATATAATACAGATTGGAGCAATGGTTTTGCTGAAGGAAGAAAATGTACCGCCATTATGTTGGCCCGTAGGAAGAATCATAAAATTACATCCAGGGGTTGATAACAAAGTGCGTGTGGTGAGTGTAAAAACTGCGAATAACACAGTGCAGCGTGCAATAACAAAAATATGCATTCTTCCAATAGAGACAAGTTTATCCATCAAGGACATTTAATAATGAATAATTCTTTTCCTATTTAATACTTTAAAGTTGTATTATTTCTTTCATGTTTTATGTTCATTTTATTTTGAAAGTCCAGCCTTTCAAGGGCGGCGGTATGTTAAGTTATTTATGTTTTATCATAGTTAGCAGCTGTCATTAGTATTAGAGAATGAGAAGTGTCAATGACATTTTAGTAACAACAAACATTGTTCAAGAATATTTATGTATAAAAACCCAATAAAGAAAATACAGTCCACAACTCCCTTCTAAATTACAAAAAGAGAAAATAAGAGGCCATCGCCTCAACATCTGCTCCAAATATTATTATAATTCTATGACCAATAATTTCCACATACTAGAGTGCAAATCGCGGTTTTTCCATGATGACATTGATATTAAGTCCAAAGATGTCTACATCTTTTACAGAACCACGCCTGGCAAGTGAAAGAGAAAGGGGTTAAAGAATTGGTCAATTTGGCGATCGCGCAGCTGAAGACGATTTTTTTCAGATTCACTTTCGCGCCAGTTGCTTTGGATGCTTGACGTACTATCTTGTCATGGCGTCTTCACAAAGCGAAATAAACTTTGTAGTTCGCCTGTCCGTCTGCCCGTCCGTCCGTAACGTTTCCTATAAGTACAAAAACTTAAGAAAGAACGTTTGATTATATTGAAATTTGGACAGCTAATTTTAGTTACAAAGACAACCATATTGTTCTTGAACAAAATTGATCAGTAAATAAAAAGCTATTAATAATTGAAGTTGAAAACATTTTCTTTTTAACTTTTAAGTTTTATAATTGAATAGAAATATTGTGGAATATTGTTTCTTATCATTCATTATTTATATATTTTACTAATATACTAAACAAGATAATATTAAATCGTCGAAATTATGAACAAAACGAAGATATCATATATTATTCTTGAATTGTTATAACAGTTTGGATATTTTCAATATATCAGTGATACAAAACACTACCCTATCTTTTAACACTCCTTTTAACTTTCTTTTGCGAGTACTTTATATATTAATGTATCAAGTTTTGACGGTAACAAATTGCAGAGCCTAGAAACTCCTTTTAAAGACACGAAAAATCCATTTCACTTGGAAAATATTTAAAAAATAAAAAGTTTTTGTTTCGACTTAGCATTTTATAGATGAAATTTTCTTATTCGTTGGCTATTAAAGTAATTCAAAGAAAGCCAAACACTACTTCCACATCCAGATTTCCCATCCAAGTCTCTTGAAAGGAAAACATCTTGACTATAATTGCACTCTAGTATGTGGAAATGATCGGTCACAGAATTTTAATATTATCTATTTGACGCAGATGTCATAAAAAAATTTGAGGCGTTGGTTGGTTTCTAGCATATAAGCCAAAAGTGATGTTTTTGGACTCGTATTAGCTTGCTATACTTATTTTCCCCAATTTAACCAACGGAATCAATGATGTAGAAAAATCTGAAGCCTTCGTTTCTAGTATAGTATCTGAAATATTAGAATGAAATCTGAGACCTTGGTTTCTAGTATGTTCACTAAATTTCAAGTTTTTGTACTCTTACCACCTCGCTTTATTTATTTCTCCCTATTTACTCCCAAGCCTGCACCGATTATGTTAAAAAAACAATCCAGTTCCAGATCTCGTTACGTGTACAAAAATTCAAGTCAATATTTAAACAGTTCCGGAGAAAACGTAAGAACAAAAAAGTTACAAACTGAAACTTTTTTTCGTTCAAATTTAAAATCTCGACGTTTCATGACATTCTAAATCTATTTCAAGAGAAAAAAAAAATTATTTATTTTTTTAAGATTACTTACTCTACTTCCAACCCACTACGTGGATGTGGAAGTAATTAAACTTTCTCGATAGAGTGATAGAATCATAGTAATATTAAAACACTATTAATTCATGATCTAATATTCAGTAATTGAAAATAAATCATTGAAATAAGCCATAAGACATAATGGCTTTCAGATACTTCTAATATTAATGTTATTTCGAATGGTCTATACTGTCGTTGACAATTAAAGATCGATTTCTAGACAGTTAGAGTCCAATTCGAAGGAGTATTTTACTTGTTAAGATTTAGGGTGAGTTAAGTTTTATATTTGCATTTTTATTTTTTAATAATTCCTAACTTTCAAATGAAGCATGTGGTTTGCCACGCAATCAAGTGTTCTCTAGGTAGGACTAGAGACGCTGATACCATTCTAGGGCTCACAGAAAAACACTCGTAGGGGAGAAGTCTTTCAGTCTTACCTTTCAGATTAAAATATCTTATTATAATTTAAGGATGATGTAATTTATTGGCTTTTTGGTAATCCTAAAAAATACTATCTACGTTTATGTACGTTTGACGCATACTACAAATTTACTTCTGGAACAAAATTTTGATGCCGACCTAAACAACTATGTGGGGATATTTTTTTGTACACTGTGTAATAACGGTAAAAGTAACTCCACAATTTGTGAATTTATAAATACGTAGATTTATATAAGCATACTTCAATGACAGAAAATTTATAGTCTAAACCATTTACAATGAAAACATAAGTTTCATAACATTTATTTCTGAATTCGAAGAGAAGACAGACAGAAAGGAGACTAAAGTTGACAGGGTTATTAAATGTGCTGTCAGAATAAGACCTGTGTTGTTTTTTAAATTAGATATTGCTGTGATGTCGGATACACTTGTTTTGAAAGTGTTAAAAATAAAATGAGAACCTATTTACTTGCACGTTTAAAAGACAGCGAGAGGAGCCTGCAGTTAATAAAATGAACAGAACAGTTGGAGAGAGTATCACGGTGTGTCTACGAGTTGAGTCCGAAACACGGAAGACTTTTTTATTTGTACAGGGTAAAGTTATTATTAATAAAAACGCTTACTTTTTATGAAAAGTCCGCAAATGTTGCTATCTTTCAAAATGTATGTGCATGGCGCCAAATATTTGAAAAATGTGAGACTGCAAAGAGTGAAACTTATAGTCAATTATAAAATCTTGACGTTCTAAGTTTTTCTTCTCCATCATCAGCCCATACGCGTCCACTGCTGGATATAGGCCTCCCGTAACTGTTTCCACGAATACCTGCCCTGTGATATATACATCCACTTTGGATGAACTCGTTTCAGGTCATCTGTCCATCTATTGGTCGTCCCCTGTTCCGAAGAGCTTCTTGTCTCGGTCTTCACTCTAATATGCGCTTCGTTTACCTGTAATCCTTTACTCTTGCGACGTATCCCGCCCAGTTCCACTTCAGATTTGCTATTCTGTCTAACACGTAGTTCTGTATTTGGTATCAGCTAGGTCTTTCAAAGACAATCCCAGCAAGGAGCGTTCCATTGACCGTTGCTTTACCCAGATCTTATTCAGCCCCTTTAAATCACAACTGGCAAAACACATTGGTCGAAGACCTATCGATTAAGGCAAATGGGAGTGTTTGATTTGAGAACATCTCTTAGTTTTCCTAATGCGGCCTAAGTCAGCCCTATTCTACGCCCAAGTTCACAGATCTGATTTTTTCTGCTTAGGCGGATTTCATGGCACAAGTACTTGTATGATGTGTGTTCGATATTCCTTCTAAGTACAACAAAATTCACGAATCCTTTCTATTAAACTATCTAAGTTGTTATTAAATATTGTTGAGTAGATCTTTTGATGTCCGACAGTAATCAGATCAGGGTTTCCTAGTGGCCAAGAAAATGGGCCATGAAACTTTCCTGTGGTTCTACTATTATAGAAAATATTCTCCCTCAAGCCGTACCATTTAAAAATTTAACATTTTTTGTTTCTGTCTTAGCATTTCTAGGAAAATATTTTAACACTTCAAATAAGACATTAACAGTAGTAAATATCGCTGATATTTACTAGATTAGATTTTAATGTTACTGTTAAAAGCTGTTTGCAAAATAAAAATTGAAAAAGGACAGCAAAAGACCACTGCCTAAGGAATCATAACTTCCACATCCAGATTTTTCATCCAAGTCACTTTAAAGGAAACATCATGACCAGATTTTCAGTCTAGTATGTGGAAATTATTGGTCATAGAATTTTAATAATATTTGGAGCAGATGTCATAGAAAAGTTTGAGGCGTTGGTTTCTACCATATACGTTAAAAATGAAGTTTTTAGTTTACCCTACTTATTTTCCCCTATTCACAACCTACCACGTCCCACCCCTTCAATGGAATCATCTCAATCAGATGTCATTACAATACATACGTGTACTAACTTTCAAGTAAATATCTCAATGTTATGTTATCAAACCCATTAATAATGGAGCGGAGATGGTGATGTTTGAAAAATATTAGAAAGAAATCTAAGGCCTTGGATTCTAGTGTATACACCAAATTCCACATTTATGTACTCTTACCAACTTGATTTACTTATTTTCCCCTATTTACTTATATTTAACCCTCAAACCTTCAACAGAATCATCTCAAAATATAATCTAGTTCCAGATATCGTTATAATACAGACGTGTCCCAAATTTCAAGTGAATATCTCAATTTCATTTTATCAACCCCTTTAATAATGGATTAAGGTTGGTGGGGGGTTGAAAAAATATGTACTAAAAAATCTGAGGCCTTCGCTTCTAGGACATACACCGAATTTCAAATTTCTGTACTCTTACCAGCTTACTTTAATTATTTTTCCCTATTTACCACCAATTACCCCCACTCCCTCAACGCAATCATATCAAAATATAATCTAGTTTAAGATATCGTTATACGCGTAAAAAACATCAAGTGAAAATCTAAGTTTAATTTTATCAACTCTTTTAATAAGGGAGGGAGTGGGGGGATGGAAAATATTATAAATAAAACTGAGGCCATCTCTTCTAGTATATACACCAAATCCCAAATTTCAATACTCTTACCAGCTGGCTCTATTTATTTCCCCCTATTTACCACTATTTAACACCCAACGGAATCTTCTCAAAATATAATCTAATTCCAGATGTCATTATAATACATACGTGTACCAAATTTCAAAGGAATATCTCAATTTTATTTTATCAACCCCTTTAATAATGGAGTATGGGTACTGGGGGGGTTGAAAAATATTATAAAAAATCTTTTGGCTTTGGATTCTAGTATATACACCGAATTTCAAGTTTCTGAATTCGTACCAGCTTGCTTTACTTATTTTCCCCTATTTACCCCTATTTAACCGCAACCCTTCAACAGAATCGTCTCAAAATACAATGTTTTCATTAAAATTTTTAAATATTTTTCAATTGCAGAATACTCAATAAAAAGTAAGAAAAAAATATAATCCAGTTCCAGATGCCGTTATAATACATACGTGTACCAAATTTCAAATGAGTATCTCAATTTTATTTTATCAACCCCTTTATTAATGGACTAGTGGGGGGTTGAAAAATATTATAAAAAAAATCTGAGGCCTTGGCTTGTAGTACATACATCAAACTTCAAGTTTCTGTACTCTTACCAGCTTTCTTTACATAGTTCCCCATATTTACCCCCCAACCACCGCATATCATCAAAAAAACAATCCAGTTCCAGATCTCATAATATAAACGTATACAAAATTTCAAGTCAATATCTTAAACCGTTCCGTAGAAAGCGTGCGAACAAAAAAAAGTTACAGATAGACCACTGACACAGATTTTTATTTTTTTTCGCTCAAATTTAAAATCTCGACGTTTCATAACTTTCTAAACCTATTTCAAGAAAAAAAAAATGAATTTTTTTTTACGATTACTATACTTCCAATCCACTGCATGGATGTGAAAGTAATTAATTTGCAGTAGATCAAGACTTGACTATAACTTTTAATCCACTACATGTTTTGAATACCATTTCCCAATATTTGTATAAATAAAGGTACTTTACGCTTTGTAGTTTTACACATATTTAACACCCTACATACACATTTTGGAAAATACCAACTTTCGGACTTTCCATAAGAAGCAAATGTTTTTATAAGGGATGACTTGACTTACGGGTCGGGGATACTAATCGGAGCGCGGAGTAAGCAATTATAAGATCTAATAAAAGCTAAATAG
Organism: Stenurella melanura; assembly: GCA_963583905.1. Classification (NCBI taxonomy): domain Eukaryota; kingdom Metazoa; phylum Arthropoda; class Insecta; order Coleoptera; family Cerambycidae; genus Stenurella; species Stenurella melanura. The sequence goes on along the minus strand of OY757316.1, from coordinate 115,922,377 downwards.
CCATTCATTCGAATTCACACGTTTTTCCCAAGTATGTTAATGTCAAATAAAACTTTTTTTATTGGTACCTATTTGCTTATTTAAAGCACGCATCAGAATGTTTAAATCCAACTTTTAAAAACTCGCGTGTTTTAAAGTTACCATGGCAACATCAATAACCCGACAAACGTGAAGTCAAAATGTCAACTTTTTAATTATTGATCTGACAGGATTATTGCGGGATTAACCGCAAATCTGCTTTTGTATTGAAGTAATCAATGTTAGAACTCATTTTAAAGCAATATACAATCAGTGACAACTGTAGTGACAATAATTAATCCTATGTGACAGATTGCAAATTAGTTTTTGTATTCCTCATTTGACACTGCGCCGTCGTGCTCGAAAAATCGGGCGTTTTAAAGACCCCTATACTTTAATATACTATTTCAATACTTCAAACTTTATAAACTGCGAATAAATAATATTTTCAATGCAGGTGAATATTTGTTATTAAGTAATGAATCCTGACATGTTTTATCAAAAATTAACAATGTATTTTTAATAAATAAGAAAATAAATTTATTATATGTAAAAAAATATATGAAAGGTAAATAACATTTAAAAACCAGGTTAGCAGACGGCAACATAGACTTGGTTAGTATAAGAATACTTGAAAGAACAGCACACTTTGTGTCCTCTAGACTAAATGACTTCTTATTGTTTATTACTATTATCACATTAAACATATATTGCATCCTGTTTCAACTGCTCTGATGCTTTATTTGCTAAACAATTTATAGATTCTATCGGGCAGATGTGCAATAAAAGTTACGGCTTCTTTTTTATTGGCACAATCCATTCATATATCAGAAGTTTTTATGAAGATTCATTATTTAATCATGAATTTACAACTGAAATCATAGGTTATATTCACTAAAATCAGGCGACAGTTGCATATGTACAAAAAGTATTTGTTATCATACCCACTTACCTATTAAAGTTTGAGCCAAAACATGAACAAACGTATGCACACACATAATTTAACCGTTTTTCAATATTATTAAGGAAAACGCACGTTAAAAGTTGTAAAATATAATACTACCGAGGTACAAAATCACCAAACTAAACAGGGCGGGGGAAACAAAGAACGATCTTCAAACATTATTTGATTGTTGTCAAATCTTTTCTCGTGCTCTCATGGATATCTTTGATAAACAGGGGACAGCGTTGCATTTGTGTTCTATTAGAAGGTAGAGGTGTTTCAGAATCTCATGAGCCGCGAAATGCGCAAAAGGCAAAGTTTAATCTGAGTTATAAGTATGTTTTTGAGGACACTGGAGGCTGTTTTGCTGTATACATAAACAAGAGCTCGGGATAAAATGTAAACAATAAATATAATATTTTTAAGAAGTGTAACTGAGTCAACAGGACGGATTATCTCCCTGCGCATATGAAGGTCACGGTTCATGAGGTTTTAAAACACCTCTAAGCAAAGATTTGTGGAATATTGTATAAAGTGAATATATGCCTGCTTGCTTGATTATCATGTGTAAAAACATGGATACACGAATATGACATAGGTATGTATGATAATGAAACTTGTACTTTTAATGTTTTAGATTTAAATATCTAGGACATAAAATAGATAGGTATTGAACTACCTGATTTGGGTATTTTATATTAGGTATTTATCTGTAAAAGCTGTGAAAGAGTGGTGAATGTGTATGCCTAATGTTTTTAAGGTTATGGCGTAGGTAAATTACACAGCCACACACAAAGAAAAGTTCTGTTCCAGAGACATGATACATAGATTTGATGTATTTTACTTCCACATCCGCTTAGTGGATTGGAAGTATAGCAGGTAATCGTAAAAAAATTTTCAATTTTTTTTTCCTTGAAGTAGATTTAGAAAGTCATGAAACGTCGAGATTTTAAATTTAAGAGAAACAAAAAAATGTTCTGTCTGTAGGTCTGCCTGTCTGTAACTTTTTTATCCGCACATTTTCTCCGGAACGGTTTAAGATATTGACTTGAAATTTTGTACACATTTATTATAACGAGATCTCGAACTTGATTGTTTTTTGAAGATATTCGGTGAAGGGTTGGTGGGTAAATAGGGGGAAATATGTAAAGCAAGCTGGTAAGAGTACAGAAATTTGAAATTTAGTGTATGTACTAGAAGCCAAAGCCTCAGATTTTTTTATAACATTTCTCAACCCCCCACCACCCCTACTCAATTACTGAAGGGGTTGGTAAAATAAATTTGAGATATTCACTTGAAATTTGGTACACGTATGTATTATAACGACATCTGGAACTAGATTATATTTTGAGATGATTCCGTTGAAGGGTTGTGGGGGTTAAATAAGAGTAAATAGGGAAAAATAAGGAAAGCAAATTGGTAAGAGTATATTAACTTGAAATTTGGTGTATGTACTAGAAGCCAAAGCCTCAGATTTTTTATTATATTTTTCAACCCCCCACCAGCCCTACTCCATTATTAAAGGGGTTCATAAAATAAAACTGAGATAATCACTTGAAATTTCGTACACTTATGTATCATAACGACATCTACAACAATATCATATTTTGAGATGATTCCGTTGAAGGGTTGGGGGTTAAATAGGGGTAAATAGGGCAAAATAAGTAAAGCAAGCTGGTAAGAGTACAGAAACTTGAAATTAGGTGTATGTACTAGAAGCCAAGGTCTCAGATTATTTATAATATTTTTCAACCCCTCACCACCCCTACTCCATTATTAAAGGGGTTGATTAAATAAAATTGAGATATTCATTTGAAACTTGGTACACGCATGTATTATAACAACGTCTGCAACTAGATTATATTTTAAGATGGTTCCATAAAAGGATTGGGGGTTAAATAGGGGAAAATAAGTAAAGCAAGCTGGTATGAGTACAGAAACTTACAATTCGGTGTATGTACTAGAAGTCAAGGCCCCAATTTTTTTTTGTAATATTATTAAGTAGAGGTAAATAGGGAAAAATAAGTAAAACAAGTACAGTAACTTTAAATTCGGTGTATGTCCTAGAAGTCAAAGCCTCAGATTTCTTAATAACATTTTTCAACCCTTCACCACCCCTTCTCCATTATTAAAGAAGTTGATAAAATAAAATTGAGATATTCACTTGAAATTTGGTAGACGTATGTATTATAACGACATCTGGAACTAGATTATAGTTTGAGATGATTCCGTTGAAGGGTTGGCGGTTAAATAGGAGTAAATAGGGGAAAATAAGCAAGTCAAGCTGGTAAGAGTACAGAAATCTGGGGTTTGGTGTATATACTAGAGACCGAATCTATTGTTTCGATGTCAGAGCATTAATTGACTAGATTATGCAGATTGTCTCCGGTGCGACAATCTGCATAATCTAGTCAATGAAAGCTATAAAGAATATGTTTCATTACTATAAGCAAACAAATAATAAATAATTCTCTTTTAAACGCATAGAGTATATAGGCTCCAATACTAGTTAGCTAATAGGTAGGTGAAGATCAGTTGTTTTTATCAGTCAATGTCAAATATAACTATTTCATACTAATTCATGGATATTGCCTTGGTTTTGCATGGAACATCGTTATAGTGGCTTTGTGCCTTTTTGATGAGCTCAGAATAAGGGCGAAAAACGTTTCAAAGGCTAAGCATTTCCGAGAAACTGATTGAGAGATTTTATGAAAATGTAATCCATTAGAATGCATTTTTTTTAAGACGAGGTAGGTAAATAAATCAATTTCAGGCCTTCGCTCTCATTTTACTTCCCTCGCATACCGAAGGGAAGTATTGTATTCGAGAAAAAATCACCCTCCGAGATTTTTTCGGATTCTGACGTTTCAGATCACGTAGATTACGAAAATATAGGTTTTTTAATTCCGTCAGTCTGTCTGTCTGTCTGTCTGTCTGTTGGTGCATTAACTTAAAAAAAAGTACTTGACGGAGAGCAGTAAAATTTGGTAGATAGTTGACCCTACTGTCAGCGAAGAAATGGTTAAACTTTCACTGGAAAATATACAGGGTGGACCGTCTAAACGGAATAAATAGAGAAAAAAAATTTTTTTTGCTCAAATTTAAAATGTTTACGTTTCATGATACGCTAAACCTATTTCAGAAAAAAAAATCGAAAATTTTTTTACCAACATTTTTGAAAAAATTTTTACAACTAAAATAGATGAATTTTTTTTTTCTTTGTTCAGATTTATAATTTCCGCGTTTCATGGCATTCTGAACCTATTTCAAAAAAAAAAAAATTTGAAAATGTTTTTTAACATTTTTGAAAGAATTTTTTCCACTAAAATAGATGGAATTTTTTTTGCTTTCTTCAAATTTAAAATTTCCACGTTTCATAATGTTCTAAATCTATTTAAAAAATATATATAATTGTTTTTTTTCCATTTTTTTTTTTAATTTTACCACTAAAATAGATGGAAAATTTGATTCTTTGTTCAAATTTAATTTCCATGACATTCTAAACCTATTCAAACAAATTTCAAAAAAAATATTGAAGTTTTAAAAATTTTTTGAACAAATTTTTAATCTATTTATCACTACTATAGAATAGACGAATTTTTTTTTTGCTCAAATTTAAAATTTCCACGTTTCATGATATTCCAAACTTATTTTATCATTTTGGAAAAAAAATTTGCCACTAGAATAGATGGAAAAAATTTGTTTTGCTCATATTTAAAATTTTCACGTTTCATGACATTTCCTATTCCTATTTCAGAAAAAAAAAATTGAAAATTGTTTTCACCAACATTTTTGAAAATTTTTACCACTAAAATAGATGTGAAATTTTTTTTCTTTGCTCAAATTTAAATTCTCAACCTACTTAAAAAAATTAATTTTTAATCTTTTTTTACCACTACTATAGAATAGAAGAAAACTTTCCTTTTTGCTCAAATTTAAAATTTCCACCTTTCATGACATTCTAAACCCATTTCAGAAGTACATTTTTGAAAAATTTCAAAAAAAAATGAAATTTCTTAACCACCACTATACTTCCACTCCACTAAGTGAATGTGGAATTGAAAATGTGACAGATGGAAATAATATTTGGCATATGCACCTATTATACTTTTATTGAAAAATGTACAGGGTGGCCATCCCAAGATATGATTCAGTCAAGGTGGACATTTGTAAAGGTATTTGCGCAAGCCTCCATTTTTGGCACCTGTCATTTAGTATTGAACTTTTGCTGTTGGATGAGCACTCTGTATATTTTTTTGACCAAAACTTATCAGGTTTTCTTTGTAATAATAGTGATAACTATATTCCGATTATTATTTTCAATGTCATTTCGTAGTTATTAATTTTTTAGAGTGACCACCATGCGCAAATAGAGAGGAAAATTCTGTGTAAATACCTTTACCTATTTTTTAACTGAATTTGCATATCGTAGATGTAATGTAGTTACTGGTTTAATCCGCTTAGTCGTAGGGCACTATGTTGGATTGTTGGATTTGTCCGATTTATTTTAGAATTTAACTTGCTTAGCATAACCAGAAGTCAGGTTATCGATAGAGTGCAAAGATTTCATTAATATTTTTACATACAGTTTTTCTTTTAGTTCTTATAGATAGTTTTTCTTTCCGCTGTTTGCAAAATCCTATGAAGAATATGTTTCACACTATATCGATCGATTCAGTTCCCGGTGAGACACCATGTATAGTTGTCTAGATATTATGTTGAGGATAATAAGAAGTAGAGCATAGCGAGATATTTAGGACTCCTCCTCTAGCCAACACTAATTCACTGTTCAAGTTTCAATACAATCGGAGTTTCTTTTTTTCTTAAGTTGTCGTGCCTGCGAAAAACGTGACGGGCGGACGCACAGACGAACGAAAATTTTGAAAGTTGTTCAGATTTCAATCACCAACTCAGTGATATGAACATTCTCTTCCTCTGCGAGCGATATTAACGGTTTTAGGAATGTGCCGATAAGGCCAATAATCTGAGGGAAAAAAATATATGTTTCACATGTCTTGCGTGAATTTGATCTAGATTTCACTCCGTTAAACTCTTCACCCATCAAAACAGCTGCCGTCATTCCATCAAGCGAAGCCGTGTAATTATTTTTTAACATAGGAATGTCGAGTTTTTACGCGTGTTTGATTGATTCGCGGAGTGACAAGAGCAATTATCCTAGCACGGTGAAAGTGTGCCTTAATCCAACATATTCATGAATAAATTACCTTCAATTATTAGATGTGAATTCACAATATCACGCCAAATTGTTCGTTGTATAGAGTGTGTAATTTGCAAGTCACAGACAAAATATGTCACATGTAGATTAGGCTTGCGTCGTGAACGATGAAATATTTTGCAAACGTGAAGGGGAAAATAATTTACATTTTCAGATAAGTAACTTATGAAATATTTGCGTACACTTATAAATAGCAGGCTTAAAAGACACGCGGTGCTTACAAATGTAGCTGAATTAAATGGTTTGAATCTGCATTTGACGTCTCTACAACAGTGTTTACTGATAACTACGACGGTTGTAAATTATTTCCCTTATCCTACAGAACTATGCTAAATCTCTTGTTATTTTTGTTGATGATGTAACATAACTGTTTAATGTTATAGTACTTACGAACTCAATTGGAACAGCACGGAACTAGAGGATCTTACGGGGTACTGTCAATATATCGATTCATATTAAATGAGAGAGGACAGAATTTACAGATATTCACCACTCCTCGTCTACAGTCCGCGTGGACTTGATCCGCTTGTTACATAGAGATATGGGTGGTTTAGATGCTTAGCGAATTTGATTTGTCAACACCAACCTTGTTCAGAGTTTTTGCATACCATAATATATGAACCGCTGCCTAAGGAATCACTACTTCCACATCCAGATTCTTCATCCAAGTCGTTTTAAAGGAAACATCTTGACTATATTTGCACTCTAGTATGTGGAAATTGTTGGTCATAGAATTTTAATAATATTTGGGGCAGATGTCATAGAAAAGTTTGAGGAGTTGGTTTCTACCATATACGTTAAAAATGAAGTTTTTAGTTCACCCTACTTATTTTCTACTATTCACCTCCCACCCCTTCAATGGAGGCATCTCAATCAGATGTCACTACAATACATACGTGTACTAATCTCAAGTGAATATCTCAATTTGATGTTATCAATCCCATTAATAATGAAGCGGAGGTGGTGGAATTTGAAAAATATTAGAAAGAAATCTGAGGCCTTGGTTTCTAGTATATACACCGAATCCCAAATTTCTGTACTCTTATCACCTTGATTTACTTATTTTCCCCTAGTCACTCATATTAACCCTAACCCTTCTACGGAATCATCCCAAAATATAATCTAGTTCCAGATGTCGTTATAATACATACGTCTACCAAATTACAAGTGAATATCTCAATTTTATTTTATCAACCCCTTTAATAATGTAGTAAGGGTAGTGGAAGGGTTGAAAAATATTGTTAAAAAATTTGAGGTCTTGGCTTCTAGGACATACACCGAATTTCAAGTTGCAATACTCTTACCAGCTTGCTTTACTTATTTTTCCCTATTTACCTCTACTTACCCCCACTCCTTCAACGCAATCATGTCAAAATATAATCTAGTTTCAGATATAATTATAATACATAAATGTACCAAATTTCAAGTGAAAATTTAAATTTAATTTTATCAACTCTTAATAAGGGAGTGGGGATGGTGGGGAGATGGAAAATACTAATAAAAAAACCTGAGACCTTCGCTTCTAGTACATACACCGAATTTCAAGTTTCTGTAGTCTTACCAGCTTGCTTTACTTATTTTCCCCTATTTACCCCTATTTAACCCCCAACCCTTCAACGGAATCATCTCAAAATATAATTTAGTTCCAGATGTCGTTATGCGTACTAAATTTCATGTGAATATCTCAATTTTATTTTATCAACCCCTTGAATAATGGAGTAGGGGTGGTGGAGGGCTGAAATAAATTATCAAAAAATCTGGGGCCTTTGCCTCTTGTACATACACCGAATTTCAAGTTTCTGTACTCATACCTGCTTGCTTCACTTATTTCCCCCTATTTATCCCTAAGTAACCCCGAACCCTTCAAAGGAATCATCTCAAAGAATAATCTAGTTCCAGATGTCGTTATAATTCATACGTGTACCAAATTTCAAATGAATATCTCAATTTTATTTAATCAACCCTTTTCATATTGGAGTAGGGGTGGTGGGGGTTGAAAAATATTATAAAAAAATCTGACGCTTTGGCTTTTAGTACGTATACCGAATTTCAAGTTTCTGTACTCTTACCAACTTGTTTTACTTATATTCCCCTATTTACCCCAAATTAACCCCCAACCCTTCAACGGAATCATCTCAAAATATAATCTAATTTCAGACGTCGTTATAATACAAACGTGTACGAAATTTCAAATGAAAATCTCAACTTTATTTTATCAACCCCATTAATGGGGTAGGGTGGTGGGGGGTTGAAAGATATTATAAAAAAATCTTAGACCTTAACTTCTAGTACATACACCAAATTTCAAGTGTCTTTTCTCTTACAAGCTTGCTTTACTTATTTTTCCCTATTTTCCCCTATTTAACCCCCAACCCTTCACCGGATTTCCTCATAAAACAATCCAGTTCCAGATCTCGTCATAATATATACGTGTACAAAATTTCAAGTCAATATCTCAAACCGTTCCGGAGAAAACGTGCGGACAAAAAAAGTTACAGACAGACAGAACCGACAGACAGACAGAATTTTTTTTCGCTCAAATTTAAAATCTCGACGTTTCATGACATTCTAAACCTATTTCACGAATAAAAATTTTTGAAAATTTTTTTGCGATTACTATACTTCCAATCCACTACGTGGATGTGGAAGTAAAACAAAAAACCGCTGCCTAAGGAATCACTACTTCCACATCCAGATTTTTCATCCAAGTCGCTTTAAAGGAAACATCTTGACTATATTTGCACTCTAGTATGTGGAAATGATCGATCATAGAATTTTAATAATATTTGGGGTAGATGTCACAGAAAAGTTTGAGGAGTTGGTTTCTACCATATACGTTAAAAATGGTCTCTAGTTTATCCTACTTATTTTCCACTATTCACAACCTACCACCTCCCACCCTTTCAATGGACTCATCGCAATCAGATGTCACTACAATACATACGTGTACTAACTTTCAAGTGAATATCTCAATTTTATGTTATCAATCCCATTAATATTGAAGAGGAGGAGGTGGAGTTTGAAAAATATTAGAAAGAAATCTGAAGCCTTGGTTTCTAGTATATACACCGAATCCCAAATTTCTGTACTTTTACCAGCTTGATTTACTTATTTTCCCCTAGTTACTCCTATTAATCCCAACCCTTCTACGGAATCATCCCAAAATATAATCTAGTTCCAGATGTCGTTATAATACATACCTCTACCAAGTTACAAGTGAATGTCTCAATTTTATTTTATCAATCCCTTTAATAATGTAGTAAGGGTAGTGGAAGGGTTGAAAAATATTATTAAAAAATCTGAGGCCCTGGCCTCTAGGACATACACCGAGTTTCAAGTTGCAGTACTCTTACCAGCTTGCTTTACTTATTTTTCCCTATTTACCTCTACTTACCCCCCATTCCTGTCAAATCATGTCAAAATATAATCTAGTTTCAGATATAGTTATAATACATAAATGTACCAAATTTCAAGTGAAAATTTAAATTTAATTTTATGAACTCTTTTAATAAGGGAGTGGGGGTGGTGAGGAGATGGAAAATACTAATAAAAAAACCTGAGACCTCCGCTTCTAGTATATACACCAAATCCCAAATTTCTGTACTTTTATTAGCTTGCTTTACTTATTTTCCCTTATATATCCCTATTTAACCCCCAACCCTTCAACGGAATCATCTCAAAATATAATCTGGTTCTAGATATCGTTATAATACATATGCGTACAAAATTTCATGTGAATATCTCAATTTTATTTTATCAACCCCTTGAATAATGAACTAGGGGTGGTGGGGGGCTCAAATATATTATTAAAAAATCTGAGGCCTTGGCTTCTAGTACCGAATTTCAAGTTTCTGTACTCATACCAGCTTGCTTTACTTATTTCCCCCTATTTACCCCTAAATAACCCCCAACCCTTCAACGGAATCATCTCAAAGTATAATCTAGTTCCAGATATCGTTATAATTCATACGTGTACCAAATTTCAAATGAATATCTCAATTCAATTTTATCAACCCTTTTAATAATGAAGTAGGGGTGGTGGGGGTTGAAAAATATTATAAATAATCTGAGACCTCGGCTTCTAGTACATACACCGAATTTCAAGTTTCTGTAGTCTTACCAGCTTGCTTTACTTATTTTCCCCTATTTACCCCTATTTAACCCCCAACCATTCAACGGAATCATCTCAAAATATAATCTATTTCAAGATGTCGTTATAATACATATGTGTACCAAATTTCAAATGAATACCTCAATTTTATTTTATCAGCCCTTTTCATATTGGAGTAGGGGTGGTGGGGGTTGAAAAATATTATAAAAAAAATCTGACGCCTTGGCTTCTAGTACATACACCGAATTTCAAGTTTCTGTACTCTTACCAACTTGTTTTACTTATATTCCCCTAATTACACCAAATTAACCCCCAACCCTTCAACGAAATCATCTCAAAATATAATCTAATTCCAGGCGTTGTTATAATACATACGTGTACGAAATTTCAAATGAATATCTCAACTTTATTTTATCAACCCCATTAATAATGGGGTAGGGGTGGTAGGGGGTTGAAAAATATTATTGAAAAATCTGAGGCCTTAACTTCTAGTACATACACCGAATTTCAAGTTTCTGTACTCTTGCAAGCTTGCTTTACTTATTTTCCCCTATTTACCCCTATTTAACCCCCAACCCTTCACCGGATATCCTCAAAAAACAATCCAGTTCCAGATCTCGATATAATATACACGTGTACAAAATTTCAAGTTAATATCTTAAACCGTTCCGGAGAAAACGTGCGGACAAAAAAAGTTACAGACAGACAGACAGAAAAATTTTTTCGCTCAAATTTAAAATCTCGACGTTTCATGACATTCTAAACCTATTTCACGAATAAAAATTTTTGAAAATTTTTTTGCGATTACTATACTTCCAATCCACTACGTGGATGTGGAAGTAAAATACGTATGAACTATTTGTATCGTATGATCTGTACGAGGCAGTGCCGTACAATCAAGCAGCGTTATAAATTACTTATTTCTAGTCAAAATTTGAACAAACTATTAGTTTTATTACTGTGTTTGAGCGATTTTTTGCAATTAATTGTTTAAAATGGCATTTTTGAGGCCTTTCGATAGTAGTGACAACGAAACGGACGATTTTGATACAGAGCGGAATTTGAAAATAAAGACTTACACGTTGAAACTCAAAGGGTTATTTTGAATATTTACTCGTGTTTAAAAGGCGAAAATATTGATTTTTCGTATGATCAAATTGTGAAGAGGATTTGTAAATTAACCAAATTTAGCCGTACTACAATGTATACGGTTATTAGAGCCGGGGATGTAGTTGATCTTTCTACTAAACGGAAAAGAGTTGAACAAAAACTTAAAAAACTTGATAACACGCCCAAATATGTCATTCGTCGATTTGCGTATGACTTTTACAATGAACGAAGGTGCCCACATTGGAAATAATTAGGGATAAGTTACGCGACTATCCAGATTATAACTATAAATCATTAGATACTTTGCGAAACGTTTTGCTCTATTGCGGTTTTGGGTACAACAAATTGGACAAATGAATGGTAGTTATGGAATCAGCACGCCTCGTTGGTCATCGACACGAGTACCTGCGTAAAATAAAAAAATACCGAGATGCAAATAGAGACATAATTTATCTTGACGAAACATGATTTGACACCCATGATGTAGCTCAATACGGTTGGATAGATAACAACAAAAAGTGTAATTTAAATGCTCCATCTTCTAGGGGAAAAAGAATTATGATTCTAAATGCTGGAAGTAAAAACGGTTTTATTCCAAATGCATTGTTATTGACTGCTAAAAACATCAAGAAGTCTTCTGCCGATTACCACGAGGATATGACAGCCGAATTATTTCAGAAGTGGGAAAGGGAATAGCTATTACCAAATATCCCACCAAATTCTGTAATTGTTATGCACAATGCGTCGTACCATTTGCGGCAACACACAAAAATTCCGAACACCAACACATTGAATTGATATCATTAAATTTATGAAAGGTAAAGGCTTGGAAATACCAGAAAAAACACAAAATAGACTTTATTAGAACTGATTGGATCGCAAAATTTTAAAAAGGAATGTGCCGTTGAAAAAATATTTGCAGCACTCGATCATACTATTACTATTGTCCGTCTGCCTCTATTATTGCGTTTTCAACCCCACTGAGTATGTGGGCTGATGTAAAAACAAGACTACGTCAATATAATCAATCCCCACAATTAAGTGAGATGTTGTGGAGGAAGGTCAATAATTTTTTTTGATCGCTAACAGTTGACATTTTTCCCTCCTTTACTGGTGATGGAGGTTGTAGCGTGTGACGTTTCCCTTACACGTTTCCACTAAGTATATACATACGAGCGGCCATATTGCGTTCGTTGGAAAAGCGTATAAGGCAGTGGCTACTCCAGCCTTTTCCACAGAAATGCTTAAATTTTTCCAGGGGATGCCGGGCGCTTGGATATACTCTCTAACAAGCTGTTAGTTACCATTAAGCATGGTAAAAAATGTATCGTGTTTTAGAATCTTACAAATTAATTAAAAGTTTCAGTTCAATGTAGTTACTACAAATTAATTATATCTCTCACATGTAGAGAAGAGAAAATTAATGAGCATAGGATGAAAGTAAAATTTACGGTATTTAAATTTGAAATATAAAATTTCATATCCTTATTACAGAACACAAGAGATAAAAACATCATACAGCACCGCCTATATGCTTGCTCAATATTTTAACTGATTTTTAACAATATATTCGCCATTCCTTAAGGCAAACATTGCCTGAGGTTGATTCAAAATAATCTTTTATGATAATTGCTAATAGTACAGGAGTCAATGTGCAACTACCTGACACATTTGTAAAAGCTAGAGACATTATCAGTCCTGTTCCTTGAAGAATGGCAGGTAGCGAAAGTGATATGAGAATTTTTCTTATCAGGGGATAATTGTCTTTTACAATTAATTGTTTTATTTATTAATTAGCACTTGGTGAATACAAAAATGACGTACATTCCAGTTAGCCGAAGACCAGGGGCAAACATTCTAAATCTACATGCTATGTCACTGGGTGTATCAAGGTGATTTCTTTGGTATTAATTAATGTAACACTTACTTTACATTAATAGGAAAAATAAAAGCTGTGTTCTCGCCACGGCTAAGAGATCTCAACTCAAAAAGTGGGAATAATCTGGCAGCTAATAGTCAGATATAAAACATGTACAATTATTTGAAACATGTCATCAAGTGTTTACTTCAGTTTAAACGCCACTAACCAAAAGTTAATACAAACATTGGCAAAAAAATTATGGGCGCCACTATGTTTTTGTAGGAAAATCGGTTGAATATGAACTTATACTGTTTTAGGAAGAAGTGAAACAGAGAAGCCATGTAATAAAACAGTAACAATATATTACGTTTTGTTTCAAAGCGTATACAAAGAAACACTCTTGACAGAAAAATTCAAGTACACTAATCGTTAAAATGCGTAAATATAAAAGACCTCAATTAGTAAGCATAAGTATAACACAGACTAATAAAATGCTTTGCTAGGTATGCTTAAGGATAAGACAAAATAGAGTAGCTTATGTAAAGGTAGTCAAAGGAATTAATTAGATAGGTCTCCTCAAGGATACGAAATAAACAGTTATTTTAATTAAACTTAAATGCTCAATGCTACAGAGAAAACATATCAGATGGTTTAAGTTAAGCAGATAATCGGTAATTAAGGTGTCCATACATATAATGAAAGTAGAGGTGATAATAATAGACGAGGTAGATCTGGTTATAAACAAGGCAATACCAGATATACGATTGATACATATGATTTATTAACACAGCAAGACAAAATTACTTATTCTGTTTGGAAGTTAATAACTATATTATCCAAAGTGTGAAAAGTACGAATTAATTCGTTCAGAGGACAACAATATATTGAAAAAGTTACTAGACATTAGCACTTAAATATTGGTACCTGTTTTGATTAACACACTAGGTTATCGATCGCTGACGGAATGCTGGGTAAAGATGTCTACTCGTTGGCGGGAAAAATGAATTTCCAGAACACAGAAATCTCACATCATCTAAACTAAAGGATATGTTTAACCCCTTCGAAGCACTATTTTCGCTATTACAAATAGTTTAACATCGAGAGAACTACTATTATAGGCAATTTGTCATTTCGATACATTCATAATCACGTGCTTTACTCATAATTAATTTCTTTCGCTCATTACATCTCAGACCAAACTGGTAGCCTAAAAAAAGCAGATTTTTCAATATCGCGCAGCTTTCTCAGATCACTCACAACGCTGACCTTCCATCATTCTTTGTCCAGCTAGACGGCCTTCAAGCTTGTCTCCCACTCCAGCTAGTCGCCTCTCCGCACAGTCATGCCAATCTCGATATCACGAAATTTCATTCAACTTCAATATTTTAGTATGTATAAAAATTACTCGTTACATTAATTACCATTTATTAGTTACGAATATACAATCAGCATACATCCCGGATGGAGGAGACCCAGAGGCAAGCATGCATGCCGGTTATATGGAGTTCATTTTGAACTACTTTTAAGCGATGACTAGTAAATGTCAAGCTAATTTTTTTTAATAATTGTTGTTGTTATCAAGGTGCAGGAGGTACGTGTAAATAATGCTAAACCCTTCGACATTTGTCTTAGACACCGAATACCGTAAATTCTAGAACAGATATCGAAGGGTTTAGCATTATTTACACGTATCTCCTGCACCTTGATAACAACAATCGGTCTCAGACAAATAATGCTAGCTCGGCTGAATTGGTCTAGTGATCCTCCGGTGTAGGCCTCTGGTTGGGGGAGTGTTGGGATGGCTTTGCTTTATACAAGGAGTCCTTCTCCTCTCCTAGCCGTGTGCCTTTCCTGGTCGGCTTTTAGTTACTTTTGTTCGCTGACAGTGGCATTTAATTTGGTGACTTGTTGGTATCTATGGTTCTCTAAGGTTTTTTCATTCAAATCGACCCAAGATGTCCTAGACATGAATTTTTAACTTTACTTTTACTCAATTTTTCACATAGAGCCTGGATATGTTAATTCCACTGCAAATGGCAGTCTATGGTAATACCCAGCATCTGAACATTGTTTGTGGTTTGAAAAGAGAAATTGTTGCTCAGAGCATACACAGATCTTTGCGACTTAAATAGTAAGTACTGTTTTTTATTCTGGTTTATAAGTAAACAGTTTTTCTGAGCCCACATGGTAATCACATCATACACTATATATGCAAGTATTATAAGAACTTCCACACTTTCAGCTGTTAACGAGACATTAGTGTCATCAGCATATTGAATAGTTGTTGGAGATATATTTCTGAGATAGAAATTCAGGTCATTTATGAAAATTACAAAAAGTGTGGGGCCCATGATTATGCCTTGAGGTACTCCGGCTAATGTGTTGCACGCGGAACTACTTTTGCCATTTGGGATTTAAACCTTTTGAGTACGTCCATGTAGATATGATTTAAGTAAGTCTAAGGTTACACCTCTAAGACCATACCTAAGCAATTTTGCAAGTAATAATTCGTGATCGACATTATCAAGTACCTTTATTTATTTTCAATTGCTTATTTACACAATTTGTTTTGTGTGTGTAATTCTGCGTCAAATAATTATTCTTAGTCACACTTTATAATTATTATTTTTGTTTTGTTACTTGAAGGAATGCTATTGGTTTTGTATAAGTTCTTGTTCTCAAGTTTTAAGGGTATAGATGGTGGTAGCTGTTGAGCTAAGCTTCGCCCTTTAGATTAAGAAATTGTATTTCTTTTTTCTAATAAAGACCATTCATCATTATGATTAGCTATAATGTTCAGAAACTTCCACACCATCTAAAATTGACAATCAGCAACGCTTAGTCAGCATCCCAATGACATGTACAATATTATTTTACAAAGTGTAAAATCATATTTTTTATCATCATTAGCACCACATGCAGCGAATTTGTCAAATTACTACTGACATACTCTAGACGGTTAATAATAAAATACGGCCATAGGTTTAACTTCTACATAGACATATACAGTAAATATTTGTTAGCATCATTCAGCACAATATCTAACGATTCATTTTATCACAATAAAAGGCCTGTCCGTGCCAGGCAGGCAAAAAGAAAAATATAACATATTATTTTAATCCCGCTTCATCCAAATGATCCGTATCGTATACATTTTATTTGTATTCCACGCATAATATTTGCATTAAAACCCTGCCACTTTGTTTCGAGAGAGTTTGACCTGAAATAAATTTCGGTTGCTCATAAAATTTTAATGCATTTAGATACATTTCTGGACAGTCCGAGCAGCTCGCCGCTGTTTTCCAAATAGTAGGAGTAAGGTGTTTTAACAATACTAAACGTTTATAGATTGATGATTCAATACTAGTTAATTAAATAAGAAATCAATGACCTGGCGGTTCTACTCTGGTTGTGACATATAAACTCTTAAATTTTTCAAAATTTACAAAAGGCTGTATAGGCCAGGCGTCAGGGAGTTCAGGATGTGTAAATACAGTTTTAAATCGGGCAAGAGATTTTATTGTTGGAGCCAGTTATCTATAGGTCTCTTTCAGACATACTAATTTGGGTATTTTGCCACTGAAAAATATTTAAAAATTTTAATGAAAAAACTTCTGCGCCAAACGGATCAGACAGAGGTTGGTTCTTGAGTACTTGACTGTTTCAAAAAGTCTCACACCTAAAAATATATAAACTAGAACAATGTTATAAACTAAAAACTGAAAATCAAAGCTATAGGTAGTTAACGTTTCGGAAGAGATTCTACTTCCGTTCTCAAAACTTTTTTGGCCGTCAACCATAACAGTTCTTTGTTTATGTATTTCCATAGTCACGTGAGACATTAAATTATGTTTATCTTATTTTTAGTTCCGTTGCTCTCTTTTTCCAAAATCTTCGCCGAGTCCCATTTAATTCTATGATTATTATCCCACGCGTGTTCACAAATTTTGGATTTTTCAAATTCTCCCCTTTTAGCGTAATTTCTATGTTCACCAAGAATTTGAAAAATCCAAAATTTGTGAACACGCGTGGGATAATAATCATAGAATTAAATGGGACTCGGCGAAGATTTTGGAAAAAGAGAGCAACGGAACTAAAAGAAAACTTAAAGAATCCGCGATTATTTTATTAAACGAGGATAGATGCGTTTCTAATTATTCAATAGATTTTAGTACTGGTTGGTTGCCCATCCTTAGAGACGAAGTAAGTAAAAATAAGATAAATATAATTTAATGTCGCACGTGACTATGGAAATACATAAACAATGAACTGTCATGGTTGACGGCCAAAAAAGTTTTGAGAACGGAAGTAGATTCTCTTCCGAAACGTTAACTACCTATAGCTTTGATTTTCAGTTTTTAGTTTATAACATTGTTCTAGTTTATATATTTTTAGGTGTGAGACTTTTTGGAACAGTCAAGTACTCAAGAACCAACCTCTGTCTGATCCGTTTGGCGCAGAGGTTTTTTCATTAAAATTTTTAAATATTTTTCAGTGGCAAAATACCCAATAAAAAATAAGAAAATCTGAATATGCCACAAATAAACAATTACAGGCAATACTAATTTGTCCCCTCGCCTGCCCGCGCCTCCCGGAACACCCCCAACTTTGGGGCAGTATAGCTCAAATATCTTTTTTTGCCAATATCTCGGTTGCGAACAGTTCTACGAAAAAAAGTTGGTTATCTAAGTTAAAGATAAGTAAATTCTCTATTGAAATGGTTTGGACACATTTAAGTAGTATTATATTCTCGGAATTATAGGCAGGGGAAGTCAAGCATTGTATCACACCCGCGCTGTATATCCACACTTTCCTATACTTGCACGTTTTATATAAATATTTAAAACTATTGGTATTTACAACCATTATTTGTTGGTGAATACGTTGACCTTTTAATCCTTATGATGATAGGATTATCCGCACGTTGTTAACATACTATTCCTCCACACTTTCAGTGGATGTGACACAACTCTGCATTTTTTAGACAAGGCAAGACAAAATTCGTTATATTATTACAAAAATCTGCAGGATTACAGAAAAACGTTAAATGTTTCAAAGATCCCAATTCTCCCTCTGATGTTTTAGATATATCAGGCCAAAAAGTTATCTTAGCCTTTTACGGAGCAGAATTCGATCAGCATGCTTTAAATGAATTCAGGTACAAATGTTTTATTAAGGCAGTGGCAAAAAGTACATGTAACCTTGCATCGTTACCTCCTACTGAGTTTACTGCACACCAACACTCATTTAGAACGTACTATCAAATTCAGCAGTGGTACAGCAATACCAAAAGTTCTCAAGATTGGGGTTGGATAAAAAAAATTGGTTACTGCCAAAAACGAACCTACTCCATAAGAACTATTGAAAACAATAAGCTGCGGGTGTATACTTGTGTTCAAAATATAAGGAGCATTTCGGCACCCTTTGCCTTTGTCGGCATCCTTTTTATTCTTTGAAGATAAGAAACCGCCAATGCTTTTTATATTTTGGTGCCGACTTTACAAAATGCTGCAAGCCGCGTGTACTTGTAGAAAAACTGGATGTTTCGTTATTTGTTCTGGATGTCAAGCACAATCGTGTACAAATGTCGAAATATATGTAGATGACCTAGATCAAGCCGAAGGCCCCGAAGATAAGGTATATTTTTTTGGAACGCGATAAACACGAGAAGTCTGAGTCTGACCAAGACGTTGCAGACGATGATGAAAGCGACACTGGATAGGCCTATTGGAGACACCACTTTAAAAAGACGCGCCGAAGGCTCTACCGCGTTGGTATGATAACCAGCGCATAATGGTAGTAACCACCTATAGTTGTAGATATTTGTCACTTTAAAATTGATAATAAATGTATTGTCTGTAATTGTTTGTTTGTGGCATATTCAGATTTTCTTACTTTTTATTGGGTATTTTGCCACTGAAAAATATTTAAAAATTTTAATGAAAAAACCTCTGCGCCAAACGGATCAGACAGAGGTTGGTTCTTGAGTACTTGACTGTTTCAAAAAGTCTCACACCTAAAAATATATACACTAGAACAATGTTATAAACTAAAAACTGAAAATCAAAGCTATAGGTAGTTAACGTTTCGGAAGAGAATCTACTTCCGTTCTCAAAACTTTTTTGGCCGTCAACCATGACTGTTCTTTGTTTATGTATTTCCAAAGTCACGTGAGACATTAAATTACATTTATCTTATTTTTACTTACTTGGTCTCTAAGGATGGGCAACCAACTAGTACAGATCTATTGAATAATTAGAAACGCATCTATCCTCGTTTAATAAAATAATCGCGGATTCTTTAAGTTTTCTTTTACTGCCGTTGCTCTCTTTTTCCAAAATCTTCGCCGAGTCCCATTTAATCCTATGATTATTATCCCACGCGTGTTCACAAATTTTGGATTTTTCAAATTCTCCCCTTCTAGCGTAATTTCTATGTTCACCAAGCCTTACGTTGAAAGGTCTAGATGATTCACCTACGTAATGTTTTCCGCACTCACACGGAACACTATAAATACAATTTTTTGAATTTTGAACAATGTTTGGAGGTTTGGTTTTTGATAAAACCGATCTTAGCGTGGAGCCCGTTTGAAAAACCGTTCGTACGGAAAACCTATTCCCAATTTTTCGTAATTTATCCGATAAACCATGTATATATGTAATTACTGCCATTGACCTAAATACCTCAGGTTGTGATAGTATATTCTCTCTACTACCAATGTTCAATAACTGACTATCAACAAAACTCTCAGGATATTGATTATTTAATAAGACAGTTTTTATAAATTGTTTTTCGTTCCTTAATATTACATCATTTAAAGAAATAATTTTGGCCCTGTCATACAAACACTTAACAACACCTTTCTTAACACTAATATGTTGATTTGAATTGAAATTTAAGTATTTGTTTGTGTGTGTTTGTTTGCTAAACACACTGGTTTGGTACGTATTACCTAATTTTTTAATTAAAATATCTAAGAAAGGTAATTAATTATTATTCTCTATTTCTATTGTAAATTTAATTGAAGGTTCTTTTTCGTTAATCTGATTCAAAAAATTACTTAAACATTCTTTACTATAAGGCCATATAGCAATAATGTCATCTACATATCTCCACCATACAATAGGTTTATAAGCTAGATTATTAATATTACTTTCCTCGAAATTTTCCTTGAAAATGTTACTTAATATTGGAGATAATGAAGAACCCATGGCCATCCCAAAGTCTTGTTGATAGAAGTCATTATTTAATTGAAAGTATGTTGTTTTAATGCAAAGTGTAAGTAATTCCATTATAGTTTCAATGCTTAACTTAGTTCTATTCGCCAAATTCCCATCTTGTTGCAATTTGTTTTTAATTATTATTAATGTTTTATCTACAGGAACATTTGTAAATAGGCTTACTACATCAAAACTGACCATTAGATGATTATTGTTAAAATGATTTTCTGACAGCTTTTCCAAAAAATGTTTGCTGTTTTAATATAAGACTCGGAGGAACCTGATAAGGGATTTAGGATTTGTAATAAATATTTTGAGAGTTTACTACATGGAAAATTAATTGAACTCACAATTGGTCTTAAGGGGATGTCAGGTTTATGAATTTTTGGCAAACCATAGAAATGTATTTAGTTAAACTTCAAAAGTGAAAATTAAACGTAATAGCAAGTAGAAAGCGTGAAAATATAAAAAAGTGTCGATATAGAGAGCCGATGCGATGCTTGACTTCCCCGCCTAAAACTCCAAGAATATTGATACAGCGCAAAAATTTGTCCGAAGGATTTCGATGCAGAGTTTACTTATCTTTAACTTTGATAACTATCTTCTTTTTCGTGGGACCGTTCAGAACCGAGATATTGACAAACAATTATTTTTGAGCGATGTTGGCCCAAAGTTGGGGGGGTTTCGGGGGGCGAGAGAGGGGGGAAATTAGTAAGTCTAAAAAAGGCCTATAATGAACTGGTTCCAACAGTAAAGTCTTTTGCTCGATTTAATACTATATTAATCTACCTGACGCCTGATCTAGTAAAAGGCTTGAAATTTTTCATGGGTTTGATTCAGAAAACTTTATGTTATTAAGTATGTTGTTTATTAGGGCATGCCTGGCAATACCAAAGTTGTTGTGCAATACCCGCCACAGACCAATTTTTGGGTCGCCTGACTCGTACTTAAAATCGATCAAATTACTTGGCAATTATTTTTGCATTTTGGAGTTTTCAAATAGAACCTATAAAAATGTCAAGTTTGCTGCTTTTTAAATTTAAGAGTTGATATGTCACAACTGGGGTAGGTCTCACACGTAGTCTTGTAATGACATCGTAAACCAGATTATATTTTGGAACGATTCCGTTGAAGGATTGGGGTGTGAACAGGGATAAATAGAGGAAAATAAGTAAAGCAAGCTAGTAAGAGTCCAGACACTTGAAATTTGATGTATATGCTACAAGCCAAGGTTCCATATTTTCTTAATAATATTTAACACCCCCACCACCACCCCCACTCCATTATTAATCGGGTTAATAAAATTATTCACTGAAATTTGATACACGTATGTATTATAACGACATCTGGAACTAAATTATATTTAAAGAAGATTCCGTTGGATTGAGGGACGAATAGAGATAATTAAGAGAAAATAAGTAAAACAAGCTGGTAGAGTTCAGAAACTTGGAATTTGATGTATATACTAGAAGCTAAGGTCCCAATTTTATTTTATAACATCTGACATCAATCTGCGTAATTAAGAAGAGATAAAACTAAAGATTCACAAAACATGATCTTGAGAAAAGAAAAAAAAAGTTGATGTCACTTCCGGTTCAACCGAAAGTGATATTTTTATTCCTGTTAGTCTAAAAGTAGCTTATTATTGTCTAATTTATGTGTACCAAAAACCAAATTTTTAAATACTAAAACAAGGAAAATATTGGGGGCGTACATTGACTCGTGGCCACCCGATATACTAGCAGCCAATGCTTCAGACTTTTTTTATAACATTTTCTAATTTCCCTTCACCACCACCACCACCCCCCCCCCACTCCATTACTAAAAGGGCTGATAAAATAAAATTGAGATATTCACTTAAAATTTGGTAGGTACACGTATGTAGTGTAATGATATCTGAATGAGATAATTTCCCTTGAAGGTATGGAGGTGAGGGGTAAATAGAGGAAATAAGTGAAGTAAGGAATTATGAGTCCAGAAATTTCATTTTTGGCGTATATGTTAGACGCCAACGTCAAATTTCTTTGCTTAAATACCATATTATTATAATTTTGAGCAATGGTCGAGATATATTCCTTTAAAGAGACTTGGATGAGAAATAAGGATGTGGAAGTAGTGATTCCTGAAGCAGCGGTTTATTGTTACATTTAAGTGTTGTTTCAACTGCTTAAAGGAAATAATCGACATTCCGTTTTATAAACATTATTCTACATAGTCTATAAAATTAATTTTAGATTTTAGATCAATTAACCCCTGGGCAATAACTTCGAGATATTGTCGTTTTTGCAGCTTCATCGACTATGCTAAACCCTAAATAAAAAATTGTGACATAGAGACCTGCATGCTACAGATCATTTGTTCTCTTAATATAATGAAAAATACATTTCTTTGCAGTTTTAAGTGTATATAAATACCCAAGCACAGTATTATTCTTTATTTATTATTTTTTTACGTCTTCCCATTCTCTCACTATTTTTTGCAACGTATATCTGAAATATGTATCGAGTCGCTCCTTTGTTTGAAGTTGCTCGCATTTTCCTGCTATACATAATATATTGCTAATATTACCTACTTCGGCTTTTTATGAAAAAGTCGAAATGAAAATTCTAAATTTAGTACAAACTTTATTTATTCATTTCTGCGACGTATCTTAACCACATTATTGATACAATCGATTTCAAAAGTTGTTTTTGTTCAGACAGAAAATGAGTATACAATATTGATAAGGGCGCTTTATCTCTTCCGTTTTCTGTGTTTTATTTAATTCCATTCCAACTAAAATATAAACGAATGTCAAGCTCGTAAACAGACCTGTTAGCTAACTTTATTTACTTTAACAATTATTTTGGCAACAAAAAATGCTATTCTTCTTTCAATACCTGCATCAAATGTAATTGCATAAAATTTTTGTATTGTTATATAATTTACAGAAATAAAATAAAATATTTGTCGGATACCACCGGGACACGTTTAGGGTTAGACCGCTTGGACATGTCAACAAGTACGACACTGATATTTCACTTAATACAAAATTTAATAACAAAGTCTAATTGTCCACACGAATAATACAAGTAAGCAAAACAGTCTCAACACCATCGGATAAATCTAGTAAAACAAAGGAACTAACGATCCGCTACCCGCTAACCCGCAATAATCAAACCTTAACTCTTTCACAGGTAATCATAGAATGCCTTTCTGTTCCTGAGCTAGCTGATTTCGTTTCGTACACTTAAGATCCCCTAAGCGTGTTCCTATGTCCATATAAAGAGATGCATCGAATCTTAAACTGTTATTGGTTAGGGTAAGTCAACTTAAATGTTTACATTAACAAAAATAATAAACAGTCATAAGTGCTTGTGCTGGGTTCCTAAGAATCATAAGCGTGCAGAAATTATTTTCGGTGGCGGTGACATATTTATATAATTATAGCTAGGATCCAGGTACCTAGATCTGTATTTAGTAAATCGTTTACGCCTTCATGTGATGAATTGATGATACCTATCCGCCATGTTGACGCCACCATTTTAAATTTTTGAGTTTTGATCACATATTTGTGACGTCGATGTCAAGAATTCCCAGATACAAATTTTTGGTACAGTCGGATACTAAATGACAATAGACTGTCCGCCATCTTTGAAACGCCGTCTTTGATTTTTCTATAAAAAATGTCAAATTGTGTTGTCATGTGAGCCATATACACATATGTCAAATTTTAAGTCAATGTCACATCTAAAAGTGGGTGAACAGTGAAGTGTACAGTTTACAATGTTACAGGTCCAACTAATAGAAACGTGTTAATAATAAGAAGAAATTTAATTTGATTTAATGTGTTCATTTTGCATAAAAGTAAGCGCTTTTGACGAAGAACTATTACAACAGTATCGGGATATCTTGAAAAATATTCTCAGATTCTGCAGTATCCTTTCAAAAAATGGAAAAAAAGCATTAGAACAGAAACAAGGTTTTTAAATAATAACGAAATCTGGTTGAAAGGTGATATTTCGTTGTTTCATGAAGAAGAAATTGCACAACCTTTTACATCATCCGCAGGTCGTCCAACTTTATCTTTTGAGGAGAGTAGCGAAAGAACGAAGAGAAGAAAAATAAAAGAAATAACTAAAAATCGACTTCAACAGAACTGTTGTAGTCTCAGGGAATACACGAAATCGTAAAATTACTTAGTGAACATATGGAAACCACACCTTCAAGAGCCAGTAGGATCCGAAAGACATGGTCAGAATCAAAACCAGTCAACTACACACCTGAAGAAGCTCTGTCCTAAGTAATTGAAGCAAAGCTGACTAAAGCACAGTACTTGAAAATCAGACTGCAAGCGAAACAAAGGAATATAAATATTTATCTAAGCTACACTAAAATACGAGATGCTAAGGATAACTATTACCCTCCTGCTCAATCTAAAACAATTTCCAGCTTGGTAGCAGATGAATTTAAAATTATTATTTGTCAAAATCCACGACCATCATCATTAGACCAATTAACATTCGGTACTAAAAAGAAACCACCAATTTATCTCAAGATACTATTCGTAGAAAAATACCCTTGGTATTTATGTCAGCATGTATGCAAAAAATATTAATTCTGTCATAATTGAGTCGACTGTATTTCCAATTGGACAGCTTTCAGAAGAAATCCAAGAGTGCAGAAAGAACGATTTAAGATGTATCGAAGAGGCCACACAAAAAGGAAAACATGTCGAGGGAGACAACGAGGACTTATTTCGTTGCCTTTTAGTCTCTTCTGATCCATACATAACAGGACTGAGAATTTTATCTGCGACGCGCAGTGTGCCTCTTCCTCAAGAAATTCTGGAGCTCCTTTCTGAGTCCAAAATGGTCATAAAGATGCCTGGTGAGTCTCCAATGGACTTTAAAAAAATGTTTGTCGGTGATAGGTCCGATTCCAATGACGACACGGACTTTGAGTGGTAGAAAGTCAGCGATGACTGATTATTTTATTTTCAGTATATGATAATATACACTGTAAATAAATTACAGATTTTAAAATTTTTCTTTTATTTTCAGTATATGATAATATACACTGTAAATAAATTACAGATTTTAAAATTTTTCTGTTCGAATTTTTATAATTTCACCCTCTGTTGCATCTCGTATTATTAAGTTGTATGTTGTTTCGACTATGTTTCTTGAGAATGCTCCTCACTTATTTTAAACTTTTTCTTTTCACGGTAACACCTACGTAGCTCAGTTATTAATAAATCGATACATTTTAAACTTGGTTAAGTTATACACCTCTTGAAGGTAACTAAAAGCGCATATGCCTATTTAATTTATTCCATAGACGTGCGGACTAAGAGGGTGAAAATGTGGTAAATTTTCAGTTAAATTGCATCAGGGATTTTTTTTCAAAGATTGCCACCATCTCATTGGGCATCCTTTAAAACCCCTTTGTGTCAAATTTTGTTAAAATGTCTCTAGTATTTTTGAGGTATAAACAGGTAAAGTTGTGTCCAAAATATAACATTCAAAGCGGCATCCCTTAAGAATTACATCGCAGAGAGCCGCACGCTTGCAAACGAACACCTGCTTAATGCGTTCAGGACCGGATTCAAGATTTTTATGACTACATTCGTATTTTACTTGTCGTATGACAACTCTCCATTTAAATATTTATTATCACAAAAAACGCTACTGGCAAATTTTCCAACTTAATCTCATTAAAATACTAGCACTACACTACAGTTTTTTTTTTCTTATTATCTGCAGTTTCAACAGAAAGAGCACGCACCACAAAAATAACAGAACATTAGGTTCATATTTATTCAGCGAATAAAAAATTGCCGTCAAAGGAGTCATCGTATGTGCTTTATAAATATGAACTCAGCTTTTTAGCATTTCTTTTATTACTGTCAAATATGTTTGTTTTTAAATGTTTTACTTCCCTCGCATACCAAAGGGAAGTATTGTATTCGAGAAAAAATCACCCTCCGAGGTTTTTTCGGATTTTCACGTTTCAGATCACGTAGATTACGAAAACAGGTTTTTCAATTCCGTCAGTCTGTCTGCCTGGCTGTTGGTGTATTATCTAAAAAAACTACTTGACATAGAGCAGCCAAATTTGGTAGATAGCTGACGCTGCTGTCAGCGATGAAATGGTTACACTTTCACTTGAAAATATACAGGGTGGACCGTCTAAATGGAGTAAATAATGGGAAATTTTTTCCTTACTCAAATTTAAAATTTCCACGTTTCATGGCATTTTAAACCTATTTCAGAAAAAAAAAATTCAAAACTTTTTTTGGTCGGATGACACTTTAAAATGTTCTCCAAATGTACCTTCCTCGAGAGGTAAACGTATAATAATAGTACACACGGGTAATGAAGATGGATTTGTAAAAGGGTGTTTAATGCTTTCCGCAAAAAACATAGCAAAGTCATCGGCCGATTACCACCAAGATATGAACGCCACTTTGAAAAACGGTTTGCAGAAAAACTGTTGCGTAACATAAAGCCAAATTCGGTCATAGTGTTCGACGCGAAAGTTTGAATTAATTGAATTTAAAAAAAAAGCGAAAAATGCAAACATTAAAAAAACATTTGTAATAGACGAATTTGCAGAACAATATGGTCATACAGTTTTAAGACTGCGAGTTAAATCCTATTGAAAAAATTTGGAGTGCATTAAAAAATTACGTTAGAAACACAAGCCCCCGACTTAGTCATAATGTGATACAACTTATTAGACAGTGGGAAGCTCATAGAAAAGCATTGGACGGGATGCGTGAACCATATTAAACAAAATTGAAAATCAATATTTTGCCACAGTTCCTCAACAACAACCAATTATAATAAATCCCAATGATTCCTCATCATCGTCATCTTCCGGGGAAGAAGAATAATTTAATTATTGGCGCATGCATTGCAGTAAGTAGGTTTAATGTAGATACCAATAATAATGTTGTCTTATACAATATACAAAGAGAAAGATTTTTTTGTCACATATACCAAAAAAAGAAACAACAATGTATTTTAGCTACACGTGCTTTGGCAATACACATGTATATATTAGAATTATACAACCATTGTTAGGTAGGTTCAATATAATGCTAGAATTAAATCCTAAATAAAACGAATGTAGGGTTGTTGTATTTTTATTTAATAATAGGTAGAACTGTGAAATCCAACATTTATGAAAGCAGGGAATATTTTACTTTCATTGTTTCATTACTTGCCAAACTCTGAAATTCTAACTCCGGCTCTGCAAGTCAACGTGGACTCTACATACTAGACTAATACGCATAATAAAATTCGACCAATCAGTAGATCTGTAGCAGAATTTGCCATCAATCAGATTTAGTGGGCGTAACTTATTTACTTCCCTCAGCGGCAGTTTATACAAAAAACTACTTAATTTAATTTGTGGTCATTTTTTGTCACACCTCCAGACAATAGTAAAAAAAGAATAAAGGAAGCCGCAAATGCTGCTTATATTTTGGATTTGAGTTTACATATGAATGGCCTTTAGGTTATGCAACGGATTACGCTAATTCCAACGAAGTGGGGCAGCGCATTAAGAAATTGATCAGAATATTAAAACGTTTTTAAATTAACATAGAATAAAACTTCTTAAAGGTCCATTAAAAATCCATCAAGATAATTATTTAAAAGGTTGAGGAAAGTTTCGACATTTAAATTTTCCAAAAAACGAGACCCAAATTTTTATTATTCAATATGCCACACCACACATTGACTTTGGCTACGTATTCGTCCTTACAATTAATTACCCAATGCGGGTTTTCAGCTGCCCAATAACGAGTGTTCTGTGACGACACAACCCCATTACTTGAAAATGTGGCTTCGTCAGTGAAGATGATGTTTTTAATAAAATTCTGATCATTCAAATATGTCCCTTGTAACCACATAAATATTCTAGCCTTCTCTCCTCATCACCATCTTTTAGAGTGTGTAAAAATTTCGGCTTGAAAGCTTTTAGTCTGTTTCTTATTAAACAATACCAAACTTTATTACTTCCACATCCACGTAGTGGATTGGAAGTAATAGTAATCGCAAAAAAATTTTCAAAAATTTTTATTCGTGAAATAGGTTTAGAATGTCATGAAACGTCGAGATTTTAAATTTGAGCGAAAAAAATTTGTCTGTCTGTCGGTCTGTCTGTCGGTCTGTCTGTCTGTAACTTTTTTTGTCCGCACGCTTTTTCCAGAACGGTTTAAGATATTGACCTGAAATTTTGTACACGTATATATTATAACGAGATCTGGAACTGGATTGTTTTTTGAGGAAATCCGGTGAAGGGTTGGGGGTTAAATAGGGGTAAATAGGGGGAAATAAGTAAAGCAAGCTTGTAAGAGTACAGAAACTTGAAATTCGGTGTATGTACTAGAAGCCAAAGCGTCAGATTTTTTAATAATATTTTACAACCCCCACCACCCCTACTCCAACTTGAAAAGGGTTGATAAAATAAAATTGAGATATTCATTTGAAATTTTCTACACGTATGTATTATAACGACATCTGGAACTAGATTATATTTTGAGATAATTCCGTTGAAGGGTTGGGGGTTAAACAGGGGTAAATAGGGGAAAATAAATAAAGCAAGCTGGTAAGACTACAGAAACTTGAAATTCGGTGTATGTACTAGAAGCCAAGGTCTCAGATTATTTATAATATTTTTCAACCCCCACCACCCCTACTTCATTATTAAAAGGGTTGATAAAATAAAATCGAGATTTCATTTGAAATTTGGTACACGTATGAATTATAACGACATCTGGAACTAGATTATACTTTGAGATGATTCCGTTGAAGGGTTGGGGGTTATTTAAGGGTCAACAGGGGGAAATAAGTAAAGCAAGCTGGTATGAGTACAGAAACTTGAAATTCGGTGTATGTACAACAAGTTAAGGCCTCAGATTTTTTTATAATATTTTTCAACCCCCCCCACCACCCCTACCCCATTAATGGGGTTGGCAAAATAAAGTTGAGATATTCATTTGAAATTTCGTACACGTATGTATTATAACGACGTCTGGAATTAGTTTATATTTTGAGATGATTCCGTTGAAGGGTTGGGGGTTAATTTGGGGTAAATAGAGGAATATAAGTAAAACGTTGGTAAGACTACAGAAACTTGAAATTCGGTGTATGTACTAGAAGCCACAGCGTCAGATTTTCTTATAATATTTTTCAACCCAACCACCCCTACTCCAATATGAAAAAGGTTGATAAAATAAAATTGAGATATTCATTTGAAATTTGGTACACGTATCTATTATAACGACGTCTGAAACTAGATCATAATTTGAGATGATGCCGTTGAAGGGTTGGGGGTTAAATAGGGGTAAATAGGGGAAAATAAGTAAAGCAAGCTGGTAAGACTACAGAAATTTGGGATTCGGTGTATATACTAGAAACTAAGGCCTCAGATTTCTTTCTAATATTTTTCAAACTCTACCACCTCCGCTTCATTATTAATGGGATTAATAACATCAAATTGAGATATTCACTTGAAAGTTAGTCCACGTATGTATTGTAGTGACATCTGATTGAGATGACTCCATTGAGGTGGTAGGTTGTAAATAGTGGAAAATAAGTACGGTAAACTAGAAACTTCATTTTTAACGTATATGGTAGAAACCAACTCCTCAAACTTTTCTATGACATCTACCCCAAATATTATTAAAATTCTATGACCAATAATTTCCACATACTAGAGTGCAAATATAGTCAAGATGTTTCCTTTAAAGTGACTTGGACGGATAATCTGGATGTGGAAGTAGTGATTCCTTAGGCAGCGGTTTTTTTACTAACGTTTAAAATGCGAGCAACTGAGCGAATAACTAGATGTTGGGTCATTTATGAAGGCCGCTATAATTCGTGGATCGTCAGCATATCTGTTAATTAATATTTGATAGTATTTTTTTTTGTCTATGCTTCTTAATACAACCAGTCTCATTAAAAAGTCTATTTACATACAGTTTTTTCTGCTACAGGATTTCTTCGATCTGGATGTCTTGCATTGAAAATTCTGACCTCTCTCCTATATGAAATTATATTTTCACCCACTATCTGAATTAATTCGACATTATCAGTTACAGAAAGAAATTCCACTTTAATAAGAAACCGAATAATAATTTAAACAACATATAATGACACAAGTAAACTACAAAGGCTGCCATTACTGTCAAGTTAATAATTTTGTTTACGATTTCAAAGGTGACTAGATTTAAAACAAGTAAACTGTATAGAGCAAGTATAAATGGGCAGAATTTTCGTAGCGTTTTTAGCGACTACGAAGATATTTTTGATTATTACTTCAAATTTGTAGCAAACAATGTGTAATAACGAAATTCACCTAGTTCAGAGTTAGAGGCCATTAATTCTTGACAAAACGTCATGTGTACTTGTTTATAGCTCTGAAACTGCTGGAGATATTTTAACAAAATTTGGTACAAGGGGGTTTTAAAAGATGGCCTATGAGATGGTGGTAATCTTTAAAAAAAAATCCCTAATATGTACCTGAAGATTTACCCCATTTTCACCCCCCTTGGTCCGCACGTCTATGGAATAAATTAAATAGGTATATGCGCTTTCAGTTACCTTCAAGAGATGTATTCTGAGCTACGTAGGTGTTACCGTGAAAAGTGGGACATACTGTATATTCTCTCAGTTTCAAAACTTTTCGTCAAGTTCTTATAATTTCACCCCCTTACAACCCCTGTTTTGAAGAATTGTTTCAGAATTTTTCTGTAAATAGTGAACACATTTTCCACTTACTCTGAGAGTTTCAGAATTTTGGCCAGTTTCACGGAATTTCGTCCCACTGTGCTATGGGACAAAAATTTATTTTTTAGCATTTTTTGCTCCCTGCCGTCTAGCCTATATTTAGAGAGGTATTGAACACCAATAATAGACCTATTTATTTGTCTTTCCCCTGCCAAATGCCTGTGGCTACGGAATTGTTCACTTTAACTTAAAACTAATATTGTAAACAGGAATGGAAGGTTCTTAATGGAATGATTTCCATTAAATCTTCGTTAAATGTCAAGTTTATTATAGTAAACAAGCAGTATAAATTAATTGAAACACATTAGCAATTACGCATTTTAATACTTAAGCCAGCTAAGAAAAATAAATCGCATTTAGGATAACAGCAACGTAATTTGTTTTTCGTATTATTCAAGATCCATTTTAAATGTAATTAATATGATGCAGCCATGTTGCAGCTGTTTGGGTGTGGGTGGAAAATATATATAATTTGATACATTTTTGTCCTACTCGCCGTCAGATATTTGAACTAACTATAACATGAAAGAGAATGAATAATATTTGCTCAATTTGACAGCTGCCGAGCTTGAAGGCCAGGCCACACAACCTCAATCTTCCAAAGTAATTAACGTGAAATTCGTAGTTTTCGTTTGCTTTTTTAACTTTCCTATGCTATCAGCTATTGAAATAAACATTTTTAAATGTAATTTTCATTATATATATAGACAATTACGTGTTTTTTACAATAATATTTTTCTTCATTTGGCGAGATGTGCATTGTTTACCTATGTGTTTTTAGTTATTTTCTTCGTATTTAAACAATGTATAGGATGATATTATTATACACAGGGTGATTCAGAACTTATCCGGAAAAATTTAAGGGAATAATATAACGGGTCCATATAAATATAATAGCGCAAAGAAAAAATGAAAAAAAAGCACTTTAAAAAAATTTAAAAATTTGACGTGTACGTTACTGCCATTCTGGTCGACTGCAATAAAAATTGGAAACAGCAGCTAATAACGAATGAATCTTGAAAACAGCAGATATTGAATGAATAGTTGTGAAATGCGAAAACTTCACATAAAAGAAATCAATAACGACAAGAATCTGACCTAACATAATTTATCTTTGAAGTTAGAAGTTTACTTTCAATTTTTACTTCCCTCGCATACCGAAGGGAAGTATTGTATTCGAGAAAAAATCACCCTCCGAGATTTTTACGGATTCTGACGTTTCAGAACACGTAGATTACGAAAATATAGGTTTTTCAATTCCGTCAGTCTGTCTGTCTGTCTGTCTGTCTGTCTGTCTGTCTGTTGGTGCATTTACTAAGAAACTACTTGACGGAGAGCAGTGAAATTTGGAGGTAGTTGACGCTACTGTCAGCGCAGACATGGTAGAAATTTCACTGGAAAATATTCAGGGTGGACCGTCTAAACGGAATAAATAGTGAAACAAATTTTTTTTCGCTCAAATTTAAAATTTCCACGTTTCATGACGCGCTAATCCTATTTCGGGAAAAAAAAATTTCGAAAGTTTTTTTCACCATTTTTTTTTAAATTTACCAGACAAAAAAAAAATTTTTTGTTCAAATTTAAAATTTCCACGTTTCATGACACGCTAAACCTATTTCTAAAAAAGAAAATTTTTGAAAATTTTTTTCACCAACATTTTTGAAAAATTTTTTACCATGAAAAATTTCTTTTTCTTCTAATTTAAAATTTCCACGTTTCATGGCATTCTAAGCCTGATTCAGAAAAAAAAAATTTGAAAATTTTTTGTAAATTTTTTTACTTCCCTCGCATACCGAAGGGAAGTATTGTATTCGAGAAAAAATCACCCTCCGAGATTTTTTCGGATTCTGACGTTTCAGAACACGTAGATTTCGAAAATATAGGTTTTTCAATTCCGTCTGTCTGTCTGTCTGTCTGTCTGTCCGTCCGTCCGTCCGTCCGTCCGTCCGTCTGTCTGTCTGTCGGTGCATTAACTAAAAAACTACTTGACGGAGAGCAGTCAAATTTGGTAGGTAGTTGACGCTACTGTCAGCGAAGAAATGGTAGAAATTTCACTGGAAAATATACAGGGTGGACCGAATAAAGGAAATAAATAGTGAAAAAAATTTTTTTTTTGCTCAAATTTAAAATTTCCACGTTTCATGACTCGCTAAACCTATTTCGGAAAAAAAAAATTTTGAAAACTTTTTTCACCAATATTTTTGAAAACATTTTTTACCAAGATGAAAAAAAAATTTCTTTCTTCAAATTTAAAATTTCCACGTTTCATGGCATTCTAAGCCTAATAAAAAAATTAAAAAATAATTTTTGAAAAATTTTTTACTACTAAAATAGATCAAAAAATTGTTTTTCTTTCGTCAGATTTAAAATTTCCACGTTTCATGGCATTCTAAGCTTGATTAAAAAAAAAATTGAAATTTTTTTTATCAACATTTTTGAAATTTTTTTTACCACCAAAATAGATGGAAATTTTTTTATTTCTTCAAATTTAAAATTTCCACGTTTCATAGCGTTCTAAATCTATTTAGAAGAAAAATTAGAATTTGTTTTACTATTTTTAAAAAATAACTATATTCCGATTATTATTCTCAATGTCATTTAAATGATTAGAAATTTTGTACATACCTGATGTTACAATAACTGTTCGAACTTCTGTCCGCCGACCTCTGTGCACTTTTGACAACATCGTATCCAATTTTGCCGTACTAATGCAAATGTCCCCCCTCTTACTGTTCCTGGAGACGTAAATTATTGGCAACAACTGTGATGCGCTCACGCAATTCTTAAGCGGTTTCCACCTCTGTGCGGTAAACTTAATTTTTTAAATGCCCCCCCACAAGAAAACATCAAGCGGATTTAAATTAAGGAATCGCGGAGGTCATGCTACCGGTTCACCTCGTCCTATCCATTGTACTGCTTGGATTTCATTAAGATAATCTCGAACTACTAGACGAAAATGAGGGGACGCACTATCATGCAAAAACCTAAACAACAAAAGGTACATTTTCAAGAAGTTAAGGTAGATTGTTGCGAAGAAATTCCAGATATTGCAAACAGTCCATCCGATTTGTTAATATTATCGGTTCAATTAAGCGATCATCGACAATCCCTGCCTAAACATTCAAGGTAAAGCGTTGCTGGAAATGATCTCGTTTTATCACATCTGGATTCTCAACTGCCCAGACGTGTGTATTGTGGATATTATGTATGCCATTCCTCGTGAATATAGCTTCGTCCGTGGTTAATATATCTTCGGTAAATCGGGGATTTTGAGCATTTCGCTGCAGCAATCAAAATGTAACCCGTAACGAATAATCTGCTACAAGCAGTGCTTGAACACGATGGACATGATAGGGGTACAATTAAGAATCATGCAATATGCGCGTTACTATGCACATATGGCATTTTGAAAGAAACTCACAGCAGTAAAATAAAAAAAACACCCATTAACAACGCAACTATATCACAAACTGATGAGGCGCGACACCCGAACTAGTTGCTACTTGCTTGGTACGTATTAGCAAAGATTAGAGAACTAACAGGATAGGACAGCCAGACGGAGAAGACGAAATAGACGAAGACAGTAGTGAACTCCAATTTAAAGGGACACGATATCCAGCGGATACGATTTCGGGATTTGTCGTGTACTCATTAAATTATATGACCAAGCTTACTAAAAGATAGGTTGTCTCATTTGAATCGACAAGTGCAACGTCACGTATAGACCTCGATAACAGCTGCTTTATGCTGTTTTTTCCTCATTTTACAGAAAAAAGTTTCAAATTTATTCTTACAATATACAATTCTATCCTTACCAAATAGATACCGTACATATAAACATAGAAATACTTCATGTGACATAGGTATATTACAAACCAACCGGGTTTTTTAGTGACCATGGGTACTGAGTTCGGTCGTCCTATCACGACAGTGTTATCCAGTTTTCACTATTGGCCTCTCTTTCTAATATTGCCTTCTCCATCTAATTCTCACATTGTGGCAACTGCGCGAGAACTCCAATTTAAATGTCGAGGTCAATAAAAATAAAAGGTTTTCCGTCGCCTGTCCTATCTTGTTAATTCTCTAATCTTTAGTATTCAGGAGGTCTGCGCATACAGTAAGAGGTAGTCAGTATTTCATCCAGTCAATCAGCTAAGTAGCGTTTAATAATACCATAACTTCAATGTTTTTTACCTCAGTTCTGTTAGGATTTTATTTTATTAAACTAAGTGATGTAAACTCATCTAGATTGGCTACCAAACAAATATATGGGTTATGCAGCTTTAAAGCATTTATCGATTTTCTCTTTGATTTTTTGAGCACAAACTTGTCTTCTTTGATGTAAATCGATGGCAATCTGAAATAACTATAAATTTATTTTCGTGCATGCATGTTTATAGGATTTTGCAAACAGCAGAAAAACTATCTATGAGAACTAAAAGAAAAAACATTTTGTCTAAATGTTATTTGTGGCAGTATCTTAAATTTTTTTTCCTTCTTCAATTCTTTGGGACTTCCTGCCACATGTATCTGTTCTTTTTAAGCGGTGCTCGGGGAATCTACAAAATATCACAATTAACCAGTATGTTACTGGTAAATAACCTCTACGCCTGTGACTTTTACGTCAAAGGATCAGTTAAAGGTTGCTTTTTTTAAATAAACAACACAGATAAGTATAAAAACTTGAAATTAAATATTTCGCCGACGTATCGGAAATCTATTCTGTTTCCTTTTTCAGGCTTTTTTTGAAAAATCTTTTTTGCTGTGTATGATAAATACACAGCTCTAAGAATGTTTGTTATATTCAATATCCATAGATACTTACTATTTACATAGAACTGTTGATATAGTAAACAGTTTTTCTAGTTTTTATACAATGTTAAGTTTGTGAAGTTCTTCTTTTAACATTGGCAACCACGTTGTACAGACATCTACGGAACAATTCGACACGCATGTATCCTCATTCAATAATATTATCGCGGATTTTTACTATTCTAAGTCCCAGTTTATCATATAAAAAAAATAAAATTCAGAGGTCCAAGATCTGCGAACACGCTTGGGAGAATGCACACAGAATAAACTGGGACTCGGCAAAAATTAACACAAAAGAGGCAGATAGTAAAAAAAGAAATATTAAAGAATCCGCGATAATATTATTGAATGAGGATACATGCGTGTCGAATTGTTCCGTAGATGTCTGTACAACGTGGATACCAATGTTAAAAGAAGAACTTCACAAACTTAACATTGTATTAAAAACTAAAAAAACTGTTAACTATATGAACAGTTCAATGTAAATGGTAAGTATCTATGGATATTGAATAAAACAAACATTCTTAGAGCTGTGTATTTATTATACACAGCAGAAAAGATTTTTCGAAAAAGAGCCTTGAAAAAGGAAACAGAATAGATTTCCGAAACGTCGACGAAATATCTAATTTCAAGTTTTTATACTTATTTGTGTTGTTTATTTAAAAAAAGCAACCTTCAACTGATCCTTTGACGTAAAAGTCGCAAGCGTAGAGGTTTTTACCAGTAACATACTGGTTAATTGTGATATTTTGTAGATTCCCCGAGCACCGCTTAAAAAGAAAACATGCAAGTGGCAGGAAGTCCCAAAGAATTGAAGAAGGAAGAAAAAAAAGAAAAAATATTTGCAAAATTATTGATTTACAATCTTTGCATTTCAATAATCTGAATTCTGGTTATGCTAGCAATTAAAATCCTAAAACGTATTTGTCTTTTAAAGTTGGCCGTTTCCGTCTTATAAACAATTGAAAGAGCCCGCGCCCGGCTAAAAACGTCTATTTAACAATTAAAAATTTAAGCTTTAGAATGAATAAATAGCCACTTACTCTTCAGGATTTTATTATAAGTTAGGTTAGATTTTATTATAGGTTGTTCAAAGATTGTAAAAGAATTTTGATAATCTCAAAAAATTTATTTTTTAATATTGTATTTTAACCTTGAAAATGACCGTTCTTGCGTTTTTTCAAACACTAAATTATTTATAAGTTGGAAACGGTCGACTTTACGAAAAAATGACAAGAGACCATTTTTGTTTACAAAAAAGCGATGTCTGCCATTTGTTAAAAAAAATGGTTTAAACAAATTGGGACCAGATTTTCGTCTGGCAAAATCTTGATCCTTATTCAGGGGCTTGTCCCGAACGTCAGTATGCAAAAAAATCGCTTGAGACCTTTTTTCATACGAACGCGAGGTTTTTGCCTTGTCTTTATAGCGTGGACATGCATCCACATAAGATCAATTATATTGTTAGGGAACTGAGAGTAATCCGCTAACGGGCGGTGAATAAAAATAATTTTAATGTATTAAAAAAAAGAAAGAGATAGTGGACTGTTGCGGAAAAAGAGATTTATATGGATCCTACCTTTACTCCTTCCAGAATTCAGTGGTCCAGCTTCAGGAGGCCTCCAGATAGGGAATCCCAAGATGTTGTTAATCTTCAAAGATCAAAATGACCCTTGTACACACACAAGCGGAAATATAAACACAAAAGCGAAGTTGATTAGTAATAATCTTTCCGGTATACGATACTCGTCTACAGTGGTCCGAGGTTAGACAGCGAATGTTTTGTTAGGCATCACAAAAAATCTCTTTTTGCTAGCGCGCAAAGATACAGGGTGAGCCGAAATGAACGACGCACGAGTGCATTTTATTCCTACTTAAAGCTAGCGTTAAATAAAGTAAATGAAAGATAAAATTAAAGTAATATAACACCTAAAATAATTAAAAATAAAACTAGTAAATAACTGAGGACGGAACATACCGCCCACCTAAAATACAACGTATTTTACGATTTAGAATAGGGCAATAAGCATAATTTAACAACAGGGCGCTTTAGGAGCCCATTAGTTGTACGCACAGTGGCAACGCGAACAACGCCGTCTGCACCAGGATGTACAGATTCAATGCGACCCAGTTGCCATTGTAAAGGACGAGCCAGTGAATTTTTTATCAAAGCCATGGATCCCGGTATAACAGAATCAGAGGATGAAGTCCACTTACTTTTTTGCAGCAGAGTATGTAGATACTCAGAATGCCACCGCGACCAGAAATCCTGGTGCAAACGTTGTAGCATTTGCCAGCGAGTTAGACGTCCCACGGGCACCGTAGTCAGGTCAGTTTCCGGGAGGGCAGTTAGAGGCTCAAGCGTTAAAAAATGTCCGGGCGTTAAAACGGAGAGATCATTAGGATCAGTGCTTATTGGAGTTAAGGGACGCGAATTTAAAAATGCCTCAATTTGAACTAGTAATGTGTATAATTCTTCGTATGTCAGAATTTGTTGGCCAATAACGCGGTTTAAGTGTGTCTTAACCGACTTAATTCCGGCTTCCCAAAGTCCCCCGAAATGCGGAGCGGAAGGAGGGTTAAAATGCCATTCAATGGCCTCAGATTCAGCAGCGGATTTTAAGAGTGCGGAAAGCTGATTATAAGCGCCGACAAAATTGGTGCCACAATCACTATAAAGATGGTTGCATCGTCCGCGACGAGCAATAAAACGCCGCAATGCGGCAAGAAATGCATCAGCTGTCAGGTCGGACACAAGCTCTAGGTGCAAAGCTTTTGTGGCGCAGCAAACAAATAGACATAAGTATGCCTTCTGGGACTTACTACCTCGTCGTTTACCCAAAGTAATCTGAAACGGACCGCCAAAGTCCAGACCAGTGTGCAAAAATGGTTTGACCTGTGAGATACGTGCGGAAGGCAAATTTCCCATTACAGGTTGACAGGGGAGAGGGTGAAGTCGCCAACAAGTATGACACTTAGATAAGACGCCACGTATTGCTCCTTTTGAGGACATTATCCAAAACTGTTGCATAATCAGAAATTGAACAGATTGTAAGCCAGCGTGTAAGTATTTTTTATGAAAATATTCAATAATTAATTCCGTAAGACGACCAGAACGTGGCAACAAAACAGGATGTTTTTTATCGTAAGACAATGAAGAATGGTGTAATCGACCTCCTACTCTTATGATACCTTGATCATCAAGAAAAACACTGAGTTTTCGAAAAGGTTTAGAAAGCGGTTTCCCAACTTTAAGATGATTTAAAATATCAGAAAATACCAAATGTTGGGTGCGTTTAACTAACATTAATAGAGCTTGATGTAATTCATGAAAGGAAAAAGAAGAATTTTTTTTAATAGCGGAATTTTTTATATTAAATATAAAGCGTTGAACATACGCGACCACGCGTTGTAGTTTGCTAAGGGAAGAGTATTTATTTAAAAGAGGATCAAAAATATTTGAAGAAACTGCAGAATGTAAAGTAATTTTTCTCTCCTCTAGGAGTGCTTCAGAAGATAACGCAACGTCAGAAACATGAGAGGGCCAGGAAGCTTGTGGGTCAGACAAAAAAATAGGTCCCGCCCACCATAAAGCGTTATTAAGTAACTCGGATGGAAATAAACCTCTAGAGGCAAGATCTGCTGGATTATCACCAGAAGAAACGTGAAACCAATTTTCGGATGCAATTTTGTCTTGTATAAAAGTAATACGATTACTGACAAATGTTTTCCATCTGTGTGGAGAGGACTTTATCCATGATAAAGTAATAGTGGAATCAGTCCAGGCACAAATCTTACTGAAATGTATCTTATCATGGTACGTACGTAAAACAAAAGAAAACAAATCGGCAAGAAGTACAGCACCACAAAGTTCCAGGCGCGGTATTGAAATGCGGCGCAGTGGCGCTATCTTAGACTTTGCACAAACTAAAAGGGTAGTAATATCGCCGTTTTCATTAAGCACTTTAAAATATACTACTGCACTGTAGCCTTTCATGGATGCATCACAAAAACCATGTGCTTCACAAGATAAACTGTCAAGTATGCGTAAGTGGCGGGGAATGGCAACACGAGACAACAGAGGAAATTCAGATTTGAATCGTGACCAAAGAGAGAGCACATCATCTGGCGGTGTTTCATCCCAATTTATACCTAAAGACCACAATAATTGAATAATATATTTAGTAAAGAATGTAATGGGAGCTAAAAAACCTAGTGGATCGAAAATTCTGGCTAACTCTGATAAGATATGACGTTTAGTACATGATCTTTCTATAGGTTCTACGTTGTATGAAAATGTATCCAAAGCTGGATGCCAATGTAAACCTAAGATTTTTAAAATACACTCGTCGTCCAAAGAAAGGGGACTGCTAGACAAGTGAGAGGCAGGTAAATCAGTTAATAAATTGGGGTCATTACTAGCCCACTTTCTTAACTCGAAACCACCTCTCTTTAGAAGTTCAACTAGTTCATTTTTTAAATGACAAGCATTTTCCAGCGATGGACTTCCTGTCACTACATCATCGATATAAGTGTCAGAATTAAGAATATTAGCGGCTGAAGGAAAATCAGATTTTCCCTCTTCAGCTAACTGCAATAAAGTACGTATAGCAAGGTAGGGGGCCGAAGAAATACCGTAAGTAACGGTTTTCAAACGAAAATCTTGCACAGGACCATCAGATGTGAAGCGCCACAATATTCTCTGATAATCTGTATGAGCGGAATTTATTAAAATTTGTCTGTACATTTGTTTGATATCTGCGGTAAATGCGATTTTATGAAGTCGAAAATTTAACAAAATGGTGACGATATCTCTTTGTAACTTGGGACCGGTTAAAAGGGTATCATTAAGAGAAGAATAAGGCGGAATTTTAGCGGAAGCATTAAATACTACTCGTAGTTTCGTAGTACTGCTTGAAGGTTTAAGAACACAATGATGCGGGATATAATAAGTTTTTTGAGAATCGGAAGGAGATATGAGAAGCTCCATGTGACCAAGATCTAAATATTCTTGCATGAAATCTGAATACTGTTTATATAAAGCGGGGTCTCTACGTAGTCTACGCTCCAAAGAAAGAAAATATTTTAGAGCTAAATTACGAGAGTAGGGAAAAATGGGTTCATTACTACGAAAAGGAAGTGAGACAATAAATCTACCCGTTTCATTTCGAGAAAAGGTTGTTATAAATTTTTGTTCGCAGAGTGTATCGTCAGGAGACAGAGAGTTGACTTCCGGGACAGTTTCAACTTCCCAAAATTTTTTTTGAACGTCTTCTACGGATGGTGTGGAAAGAGGACAAAAAAAAGATTTAATCACAGTCAAAGCTGTGATAGGCAGTTTTCCCATTAAAACATAACCAAACATTGTATTTAAAGCTATAGGATGATCGTCATTTCCAACAATTCGACCAGTTTCGATGATATTAGGAAAGACGTCAGCTCCAAGTAAAATATCAATCGCCCCTGGTATATTAAAAGTAGGATCAGCTAATTGCAAATGTTTAATATGAGACCAAGTTTCTGAAGAAAAACTAATAGTTGGCAAATTATTACAAATTTTCGGAAGTACTATAGCCATCAAATCTAAATAAGGCGTTGATTTTCCGAGCGGGCGGATT
The DNA here is from genome assembly GCA_963583905.1 of Stenurella melanura. Classification (NCBI taxonomy): domain Eukaryota; kingdom Metazoa; phylum Arthropoda; class Insecta; order Coleoptera; family Cerambycidae; genus Stenurella; species Stenurella melanura. The sequence continues at coordinate 115,880,667 of OY757316.1, read as the reverse complement.
TTAAGAGACACTCCACTAGAACTAGTAAAAGTATGCATGGGACCCAAACCTTGGATTGATAGAGATGTATTAAAATGTGTTAGGCCTAACCTATGAACACACTTTTGCGAAATAAAACTTGTTTGGGAACCTGAATCTATAAGTGCCCTACATTTATGAAAATTACCGTATTTATCGGATATTTCTATTAAAGCGGTTGAAAGTAAAACGGGGGTGGTTTGTGGTGTGAAACCTGAGAAAGAATGTGTCGAAGTAGCGACAACCGTGGTCTCATCATTAGGTGAAATACTAGCTACTTGTTGCGTAGGCGTATCAGCTGAGACAGCCGGTATATGAGTATCGGTTTTTTCGAAATGCAACAGAGTATGATGTCTTGTAATGAAGCATCCTAAAGTCATACCTCATTACTAAGAAGTTTCAGTGTAGTGCCGTGTGCACATTTGCCACACGACGGCGATTCATACTCGATATACTAAATTTGCACACCGCCCGACTCCGACCGTCTCAAAAAGGAGGGATAGTTTCGTGTATAAAAGCCCAGCCGCGGATCGAGAAGAGCACTGGGTACATCTCTCTGTAGACTGCCGACGGCGCGCTGAGCCGAAGACAATTTACTGATTTATGCACCAAGTGACGTGACTCTCCGGACCGAATATATCTTGACCTAGAGAAGTCTTACGGCGCGCTGAGCCGGGGACAGAACTTGTGCCAAGTGTTATTTAGTCCAGTGATGTCCCGACGAAACCGACACGGAGCAAATATAAATTAACAGAGGAGTGACCCGGCGAGTTGAGCCGATAGCTTGCTCGAGTTGATAGTTATTAGCCCGCCGCCGTTTCCGCCGTCAAAACCCCTACTCGCCGCATCACTGCATTACACTCTCGTCGTCTCTCTCATTCGTACGATTTAAATGTCACCTGATTACCAATAACCGTAAAAGATACGGACCTGAAAACCGATAACCTGTAACTATTGTATATTATGTAAACCTGCATATTTTACCTGTTGAAGATAATAAAATTGTTAATTTTGATTGGGTTGTCTTATTAAACTAATCTGGATCCTGAACTAATCTCCGACTCCAGCTACCCAGAGCAAAACACCGTTACATAATTTGGCGCCCGAGCAGATATTAAGACATTAGTTCATTCCGGATAACCCAAAAAGTGTCATTTACAAACGAGAGGTAGACAAATAGAAAGAGTGTAACATAATTTAACACCCGAAACAGATTTTAAAAGGTAGATTTACTCCAGACAACCCAAAAGGATTCATTTATACTAAGAGAGAGATAGTAAAATTTTTAGAGGGAGACACAAAATATTCCAAGCCGTAGAAATGAGTTTGTCAGACACAGATGGTGCTTATGGACTAGAAGTCGCAGATACCACAGTAGGATGGATATATAAATTAAAGAAAGATGAACTACTAGTAGAATTATCCAAGTAAATATCAAAATAAATTTCACTACAGAACAGAAGTTATACCGAATATACTCAAATTTAAAACCAGGATACCAGAATACCAGAATACCAGAATACCAGAATACCTGAATACCAGAATACCAGAATACCAGAATACCAGAATACCAGAACACCAGAATACCAGAATACCAGAATACCAGAACACCAGAATACCAGAATACCAGAATACCAGAATTCCAGAATACCAGAATACCAGAATACCATCGTCGCCGCCGAGGTTAGACATGCCTTCCCTGCTGCCGTCCCCGAGGTGTCCCTCAACCTCCAGAGCTGAGCCGTCCCCTCACCGCCAGTCAAATATGTGCCGTCCCCGATACCGTCCCCTGGGCTACAAACGATATCTCCACTGTCCAGGTCAATGGAAAGGAAATTCAGGGAGTTATTTGGCGAAAGTCCCAGTCCCCCAAAGCCGCCGACCCCAGGTAGGTCAATTCCCTGCCTTCGGGCCTTGTTTCAGATAGACGACACAAAGCCGCCTCCTGCAGTACCAAATCGGAGACGAAAGTTCAGGCACCGCAGCAGCGACGGAACGACCACCCGAATCCCAGGAATCACCGCCCTGTCCAGCATCAAGCCCTGTGCGTCAATACCCTTGCCGCAGACGTCCACTAACGCAACCCCAGGAGTGCGCGGGAACGTCTAAGTGCGCGGCAAACGAGTGCGCGGGAAACTTTATCAGGCCGAATTTGTTATTACATTTTCCGACATGTAAATTTTGTTAATTTTGCTTTAGAATCCATTTGTTTTATCTTTTATACCAATGTTTTCTTACGATTTATTTCGATTTATGCCATACCTAGTTTAGTTAATTTTTTGCATAGTACATTTTATTTTCCCTGTTATCTCTACCGTTGTTTTACTGATAGATTGCTGTTAACAAAACTTCAAATTTTATATTCACATGTTTATACAGGGTGTCTACGAAATTTTTACCATGTTTTCGTTAGTTGGATAAAAATGTATAATAGGTTAGGATTTGTTTTAAAATGTTTAAAAATTGTATATTCACATGTTTATACAGGGTGTTTACGAAATCTTACCATGTTTTCGTTAATTGGATAAAAATGTTTAATAGGTTAGAGTTGTTTTGAAATGTTTAAAAATTGTTCCTGATGTCAATTTTTTTTTTTTTCACCCGACGAACGAGGGGAGTGTAATGAAGCATCCTAAAGTCATACCTCATTACTAAGAAGTTTCAGTGTAGTGCCGTGTGCACATTTGCCACACGACGGCGATTCATACTCGATATACTAAATTTGCACACCGCCCGACTCCGACCGTCTCAAAAAGGAGGGATAGTTTCGTGTATAAAAGCCCAGCCGCGGATCGAGAAGAGCACTGGGTACATCTCTCTGTAGACTGCCGACGGCGCGCTGAGCCGAAGACAATTTACTGATTTATGCACCAAGTGACGTGACTCTCCGGACCGAATATATCTTGACCTAGAGAAGTCTTACGGCGCGCTGAGCCGGGGACAGAACTTGTGCCAAGTGTTATTTAGTCCAGTGATGTCCCGACGAAACCGACACGGAGCAAATATAAATTAACAGAGGAGTGACCCGGCGAGTTGAGCCGATAGCTTGCTCGAGTTGATAGTTATTAGCCCGCCGCCGTTTCCGCCGTCAAAACCCCTACTCGCCGCATCACTGCATTACACTCTCGTCGTCTCTCTCATTCGTACGATTTAAATGTCACCTGATTACCAATAACCGTAAAAGATACGGACCTGAAAACCGATAACCTGTAACTATTGTATATTATGTAAACCTGCATATTTTACCTGTTGAAGATAATAAAATTGTTAATTTTGATTGGGTTGTCTTATTAAACTAATCTGGATCCTGAACTAATCTCCGACTCCAGCTACCCAGAGCAAAACACCGTTACAGTCTGCTGACATTTGCGACAGGTAGATGTAGAATTGCACGTTTTAAAAGTATGCGACGAACTTAAACAATTTATACACAATCGATTCTGTTTTGAAAAATGATATCGATTCTGAGGGGATTTATTATGAAAATCCTGACATTTATATAGTACGTGACCTTTCTTGCATAGAGGGCAAACTATCGAATTATTAGTATTGGCAAAAAATGACGAACTATATAACCGAGCGGGGGGTGTTAATGATTTTGTTAGTTTATTTTGCGAAGCAGAAAAATTTAAGGTTTCTAAAGCATTGCAATGACTTTCTAAAAAATCCATTAAAATCTTAAAAGTGGGTATTTCATTAGAATTAAAATGTAATTCAAAACGCGATATGGTCGTTGTATCAAGTCGGCTCAAAAGCATATGCATCAAAATAAAATCCCAGTGCTCTACGGGGAGTCCTAAATTTTCCAAAGCGGATAAATTTTCCTGAAAAATGTCTAGCAGATATCTCAAAGCCCGAAAATTTTCCGAATGTAATTTTTTAGCATTTTCAATTTCTACCCAATGGGCAGTAGTGAGTAAACGTTTATTCGAATAGCGTTGCACTAAACGGTCATATGCAATTTTATAATTATTTGCGGTCATAGGAACGCATTTTACGATATTAAGCGGAGGGCCTGTTAAAGAAGTAAGTAAATAGTTGAATTTATCAATGTTATTTAAATTTTGATTATTGTGTACCCTAGAATTATACATATCTATGAATGATGGAAAATTTTTCAAATCCCCCTTAAATTTAGGCAATTCAACTCGAGGTAAATTAATATGCGAAAAATTGTTAATAACGGGCGCTTGAACGTCCGTGTTTACAGAATTGGCCATATTCTCAAATAAATCGGAATAAATTACTTTAATATCAAAGTATTCATTGTCAAATGATTCACGAACTTGAGCCTCAACTTCCAAATCAGATCCATCTATAACAGCTAACAGGGCGAGAATAGATTTATGATTTCTATCAAACTCTTTTTTAATCGGTTCCATAACTGCGTAGCGAACCTTAAAAGATCGACGTGAAGCCTGACTATCAATGGCCATTTGTGCAATATTGTATAATTCGTGCATTTTGGTAATTTCGTTTTGTCGAAAAGTGCGTAATTTCTTTAATTTGTCCTCCATTGCAAGAAACTTAATTCGGTAACAAATGCAAAAGTAAATAGGAAATAAAAGGTATTCAATATTTTTAGCGTCACAAAAACTGTCCTAACTGATAAGAGCTCGTGAACACGTTCGAGCCGCTATCGATATAAATTTTATAATTTATGCGATGCCTTGATAATTCTAAATCGTACTTATATCGAATATAAAAATGGCGAGATTTGATGTTAAGGAAATTATGCTAATTTAATAAAGTAACTTTAAGCCGAAACAAAATACACTTATGGTCGAAAAGATATAGTAAATAACGTGAAACTGATAATGATAATGAATTTAAATGATTTAAATGAAATGTAATTTAAAATAAAATGAAAAAAACTAAATTTGAAAGCGAAAAAACAATATATGAATGAAATATGCTAGAAGAGCAAAAAAAAAACGTAATCCTTGGCTCGATGGACCAAAAAAAAATGTTAGGGAACTGAGAGTAATCCGCTAACGGGCGGTGAATAAAAATAATTTTAATGTATTAAAAAAAAGAAAGAGATAGTGGACTGTTGCGGAAAAAGAGATTTATATGGATCCTACCTTTACTCCTTCCAGAATTCAGTGGTCCAGCTTCAGGAGGCCTCCAGATAGGGAATCCCAAGATGTTGTTAATCTTCAAAGATCAAAATGACCCTTGTACACACACAAGCGGAAATATAAACACAAAAGCGAAGTTGATTAGTAATAATCTTTCCGGTATACGATACTCGTCTACAGTGGTCCGAGGTTAGACAGCGAATGTTTTGTTAGGCATCACAAAAAATCTCTTTTTGCTAGCGCGCAAAGATACAGGGTGAGCCGAAATGAACGACGCACGAGTGCATTTTATTCCTACTTAAAGCTAGCGTTAAATAAAGTAAATGAAAGATAAAATTAAAGTAATATAACACCTAAAATAATTAAAAATAAAACTAGTAAATAACTGAGGGCGGAACATATATCAATCTTCATTTCCGACAGACCAACGCAAACGTCTTGCATACAGTAATGGTAAAAGCTTTAAAACTAAAATGTTTTACTTAAATTTTCGTTTTTTTATTTGTTTCTACAAATCTTGATTGGTAGCACCTAACTCTGGACTGCCATGACAAAATTGTTACGACGTTGAAAGATAGTTAAAATTTTATTTTAGGTTAAAAAGTTTTGCAATCTCAACTGTAATTTATAGCCAAATGAAATAAAATTGCTAAAGTTTGATTGCACGAAACTATGTTAAATGGAAGAACAGATTTTATTGGTTTACGGTAAAACTGATGCAAATTTAAATTGCTTGGAGATTATCTTATCCATGGTTTTAAATTATCTCTTTATTTATATGTTTCATATTCTACCCCAAAAAGTCGCCCTAGTTTCATTTACAGATAAATCATTGATATCCCGAATTTTATTTTTGTGCACTTACTACTAATTTTACTGTACTGAAAAATAAATAATTTTCAGCACTTGATAACAGTTACTCGTGTAAGAAAATATTTAAATCGATTGACTTTCAGTATTTTATACTTAAGTACCTTTCTGGAGTTAGCGTAGAGACGCCTGCCAATACTCATATTTCGATACGGAAAGGCAGCAACGTCTAACGCGGTTAGTACTTGAATGGGTGACCCTCGGAACTTTAGGCGGGGTAAAGTAAAAGTAAAACTTGAAGTGGGAGAAATGTAAAATTTTTTCGCTTCCCGACAAATGAAGAATGCTTGAGGAATTGGTTATAGAAATTCGCCCAATAAAACCTTACCAAAAGTAGCAATTTGAGCAACAGTGATTATGGCTGGAATACATGGGACTTATTTATTATTTACAACAAAGGCAGTCAGAAATAAAATAAGTTTTTCTTATTGTAGCTCGTATGTTTTCTCCAATTCATTTTAAGAAATTAGATGTCAAAACAACGCCAGAGTGTCTGCAAAATGTTGAAAACTATTCTGTCAAGAATATTCGTGTCCTTCTGCCTATAATAAACATATTTATGCACATTGTTTAATTTTAAAGAAAAGTTATGCAGAATGAATAAATATTTGTTTTACTTGTTGCAGCACATCTAAAGAGACAAGGATTACAAAAGATAGTGCCAACAAGTCGATACAAATAATTTACATCTTTACCGACACGCTTCCTCAGACTGTCTATTGTTAGACCGGGAGCCAGCGACAGATTTTCATGACCAAGTCCCTCTCAAGCAGTAATTAATGGAATGCATCAGAGAGTTATATTATGAAGCCTCGTGAACGTCAGCTGCGGTTCCGTGGGTGAGATGAGCGGCGGTAGCCTCCCACGCACGGAGAAAAAAATGTATTTTTAGTCATTTCCTCCTGACTAAAAATTTGTGAAACTATAGCTAATCCAATATCTTGAAGAAAAAAAATTCAGCTGACTATAACATGGCGTAATATACGTCAGCTTGTGGCTTGAACATGAAAAAAAAATTACCTGATGATAGCTTATGTGCTACTGTGAATGAATATAAATGTCAGCTGGCTGTACCTCGGTGGAGAGATCGTCAGCTGATACCTTGAAAGTTGTAACGCAGAAGTTAAGCGGGTGCATAATAAGTAGGGAGTTCGTCTCTAAAGAAATATTGATGAACTTTTCTCCTGATTGCATTTCGATCGAAGACCAACAATTTTTTTACGATTTTGGTTGGTTTTTGGTTGGTTATGGTTAGTGGTATAATTTCTGACAATTTTGTAAACACTGCAGCAACACACTCCTGTCATATTTACCACTTTTTTTTACAATTTCATCTTTGAGTAATATAGGATTTTCTTGAATCTCATACTTATACACGCTTAAAATAATTTCCTTGGTCTTTACGTCGAAATGAGACTTTTTCGACCTTTTTTTAAGAGGAGACAAACAAATTTCTGTGGGCTCATCAGCTGTATCCGTGCTACTAGACATTTTTAGGTGTCCTTGATATAATTGATACACCGATGCCCGAGAGGCAAACACACTTATTTAATATATTCTGAAAGCATATAAATAAAAAACAATAATCATATCACAAGAGACGATATTAACAAAGATGCAATTTAAACAATGAAATGAAAAGTAAACAGATACAACAACGATGTACCTCCAACTGAGTCTGAGTACGCACCTGTACCGAAACCGCGATGAGTGTTATCTGTTATCATCAGTTGGCCATAAACTTTGACCAATAGCATTAAAAAATCCTGCACGCGAGTAGGCGATCACAATAGAATACGTAGTCAATCGTAGAGAGTGTTCAAGAAGAATTAGTACAGTGACTGTTAAACACAAAATAAAAATGTCTAACGTAACGCCTTATTGCGTCTTTTGTAAAAAAACAAGTTCTCACTTAAAATCATTTAGTGAAGATCATTGAATGCATAAATTTTTTTTTCGTGTTCAAGCGACCAGCTGACGTATAATACACCATGCTATAGTCAACTGACTTTTTTTTTCAAGATATTGGATAAGCTATAGTTTCACAAATTTTTGTCAGGAGGAAATGACAAAAAAAATTTTTTTTCTCCGTGCGTGGGAGGCTACTGCCGCTCATCCCACCCACGGAACCGCAGCTTGACGTTCACGAGGCATTATGATACAACTGATGCGTCTCACCAGTTATCGCTCGAGAAGAAATAATTGACCAAATTTTCACCTGGCTCCCGGACTATGTGTTCTTGGTTCAACCTCCAGCCTCGACGCTGGCAATGTTGCGTGTCGGTGGATACTGAATGTTGTTTGCGTTTTTTCAAATGTGTAACCCGCTTCCGGATAGCTTAGGCAACGGTCAAACAAAAAAATCCTCAATTTTAAAGGGGTAAAGTTTATAGGTGAACAAATTATATTTATAGTAAAAAGTCTACAAAATTTAGAACTACAAATTTAAATCTAAAATATCTTAAACTTTAGGAGTACTTATGTTTTGTTCCTCTGTAAAATGCCGGTTATGTCTTTTATCGAGACACTTTGATATACTATATAAAGTCTATGTTTAATTTTAATTTTATTATTATTTTGTTTTTTTTATTATTATTTTATTTATGCAGTGTATTCATTTTGTGATAGAATAAGAAAAGGTGTATTTCTGGAATATAACAGATTGTATTTCCTGTGCTGTATGTATTGTTCTGTAATATTGGTTAAAATTTACTCACAATACAGTGTTTAGAACTAGAAAGACTAATTTTATTCTGTGCAAGTAACTTGTAATTTGTAAAAAAAAAATATATTATTTATATTAAAAAATTGATCATAAAAGTATACCAAAATCTCATGCACTATTCATGAAACATTTTGCAAATAATGACTGTGATATAACTATACAGACTGTCTATTTTACGAGGGCCACACCAAATATCTCGCTTAATATGTATTGTAGAAGAATACAGTTTTAGAAACAGTTATCTCATTTTTTGTGAGCTATATTTCAGTAAAAAGAAATTTGAAATCCATAGCCTACTTTATGAGATATATTACAAAAACCTGAAAAATAGGAAAGCCACAAACGGTTATAGCTTCCTTATTTGAGGAGATACGAAAAAAGTTAAAGGAATGAAAGTTGACGGCAAAGACAATAAGAATAATAACGTGTAACAAAAAAATCGAAAAATGCAGTTGGCTTTGACATACGCTATTGTGCAAAAATGAAAAATACATATCTCAAAGTAGGCCATGACGCCATTAATTCCGTTATTTTTTTCTCATTCCAACGATATAAAACATGTCACAGAAATTTTAACCGATAGTGTCAATATTTAATATTTTACCAATACCACAATTCATATAATTGAATCGTAACAATCAGCTGTGCCATAATAGTAAAAATTCACTTTATAATAATTATAATTTCGTAATTATTTATTACAATTTAATACAAACCAATAAATATCTCATAAATAAAAATACAAGTACAAAACGAACATCCAAAGAAAAAAATCGGTAAAGTTATTTACACAGAACTTCCCTCGTTATTTGTGCATGACAGTCACTCAAAAAAATTATTAATTACGAAATGACATTGGGAGTAATAATCGAAATATAATTATTGGTATTATTACAAAGAAAACCTGATAACTTTTGGTCAAAAAAATATACAGAGTGTTCATGAAACAGCAAAAATTCAACATACTAAATAACAGGTGCCAAATATGGAAGGCTTGCGCAAATACCTTTATAACTGTCCACCATGACTCAATTATTTCTTGGGATGCCATTATTCAATAAAAGTATATAATAGGATATGCCAAATATTATTGCCATCTCTCACATTTTCAATCCCACATTCACGTAATGGAGTGGAAGTATAGTGGTGATTAAAATATAGAACAAATTTTCAAAAATGTTTTCAGTCTATTCTAGTGTTAATTTTTTTTCCAAATTGGTGAAAATATGTTGCAATTTTTTTTTTCCCAAATAGGTTTAGAATGTTATGAAACTTGGACATTTTAAATATGAGCAAAAAAATATTTCGTCTATTCTATAATGGTGATAAATAGATTACTAAAACATGTTTTCATTTTTTTTTTTTAATTTTCTAAAACATTTTTAAATTTGTTTTAATAAATTTGGAATGCCATGGAAACGTGGAAATTTTAAATCGGAAGAAAAAATTCCATTTATTTGTGGTAAAATTTTTTCAAAAATTTTTTATTTTTTTTTTTTATTTTTCTTTAAATAGATTTAGAACGCTATGAAACGTGGAAATTTTAAATTTTGAGAAAAAAAATTTCATCTATTTTGGTGGTAAAAATTTTTTCAAAAATGTTGGTAAAAAATTTTCAAATTTTTTTTTTCTTTTAAATAGGTTTAGAATGCCATGAAACGTGGAAATTTTAAATTTGAACAAAGAAAAAAAATTTTTTTTAGTATTAAAAATTTTTTCAAAAATGATTGAAAAAAATTTTCAAAATTTTTTTTTTTCTGAAATAGGTTTAGCGCGTCATGAAACGTGGAAATTTTAAATTTGAGCAAAAAAAAATTTTTTTCACTATTTATTCCGTTTAGACGGTCCACCCTGTATATTTTTCAGTGAAAATTCTACCAGTTCTTCGCTGACAGTAGGGTTAACTACCTACCAAATTTGACTGCTCTCCGTCAAGTAGTTTTTTAGTTAATGCACCAACAGACAGACAGACAGACAGACAGACAGACCGACTGACGGAATTGAAAAACCTATATTTTCGTAATCTACGTGTTCTGAAACGTCAGAATCCGTAAAAATCTCGGAGGGTGATTTTTTCTCGAATACAATACTTCCCTTCGGTATGCGAGGGAACTAAAAACGAAAAACTATGTATAACAGTACTACCTACTACTATATTGAAAAGAAATTGTGTGTATTTATTTTTCTAACTACAAATGCTCAAATTGTGCACCATGCATTCTGACACATAAACGTGCTCTACGAGACACGTCACGCATTACATTTTGGAGCATTTCAGGAGTAATTGCCTCACATGCGTTTCGATTTCTGGTTTTGATGTCCTCAATATTTTCAGGGGCAGTTTGAAATACCTTGTCTTTAATGTAACCCCAGACGGAAAAATCCAAGGGAGTAATATCTGGTGATCGAGCTGGCCATAGAATGGGTCCATAGGTGCCTATCCAGCTATCTGGCATAACTTGATTTAAATAATTTGTACATATTACAGCAGTGTGAGGTGGAGCCCCATCTTGTTGAAAATATGAATAATTTAATCTTTCTGCCACTGTTAATTCATAAAGAAAATCTTGAAATTCGTTTTGCAGGAAATTAAGGTATCTACGAGCGGTTAATTTGCCATCATAAAAATAAGGTCCAATTACTTTAGTCCCTAAAAGGCCCAACCAAACATTCGTAGAAAATCTTTCTTGGAAAGCAGTCTCTCTGCACCAATGTGTATTTTCTCGTGTCCACTTATAATGCATATTTCTATTGAAAAATCCATTATTAGAAAAATTTGATTCGTCCGACCAAAGAATTTTGCTACATATCAGCGCGTCATTCCTTTTCTTATTTAATAACCATCTACAAAATCTTACTCTCCTTGGCTTATCTCCCTCATTTAAATGTTGAACTTTCCTCATTTTGTAGCATAGAAATCCGTTTTTTTTCAATATTTTTCTTGCACTGTCTTTTTTTATGCGACAGTTTCTCTGAATTTGTCTCAAAGAGGTTTCCTCATTCTGGTTAACATAATTCATTACTCTATTCACTTTTCTTACATTATCCGCAACATGCGCTCGCCTTACTACTTTTTTTGAAAATGAACCGTGCGTTTTTAGATTTTGACCTAACTTCCTAAACATAGTTCGATTTGGCTGCGGAGCATCTGGAAATCTATCTCCGTAAAACGTGACTTCCATCTCAGCGTCAAAATTGCACTGACAATAAATGCTAATCATATCGAATTTGTTATTATTGGTGTACACCATAATTACTGATATAAAATTTGTCTTAGAAATCGACAACGCAACATACAACATACAACAGTGACAATCTGTCAAATTTATTAATAACTGTATACATTGTTTTTCACTAATTATGGCACAACTGATTGTTACGATTCAATTATATGAATTGTGGTATTCGTAAAATATTAAATATTGACACTATCGGTAAAAATTTCTGTGACATGTTTTGTATCGTTGGAATGAGAAAAAAATAACGGAATTAATGGCGTCATGGCCTACTTTGAGATATGTATTTTTCATTTTTGCACAATAGCGTATGTCAAAGCCAACTGCATTTTTCGATTTTTTTTGTTACACGTTATTATTCTTATTGTCTTTGCCGTCAACTTTCATTCCTTTAACTTTTTTCGTATCTCCTCAAATAAGGAAGCTATAACCGTTTGTGGTTTTCCTATTTTTCAGGTTTTTGTAATATATCTCATAAAGTAGGCTATGGATTTCAAATTTCTTTTTACAGAAATATAGCTCACAAAAAATGGGATAACTGTTTCTAAAACTTTATTCTTCTACAATAGATATTAAGCGAGATATTTGGTGTGGCCCTCGTAAAATAGACAGTCTGTATACATATATGTTAATTTTTTAGTATTGATAACTTAGCCTATAACCTCTTTAAGCAGGCGAGCTGGATCATAGACAATAAAATATGTACATATTGCATCAAAGAAGTACCTTCATACCATATTTCTTACGAAAAATGTCTTACATATCCATAACTACACCACCGGTAGTAAAGAAACGACTAAAATTACAATGAAAATTTCACACCACCATATTTAGGACTGATATTCAATTTGTTAATTTGCAAAATTAATTTAACCTTTAAACAAACAAAAGCAAAAAGTTGAATTCGTGCAGACTTCTATGGGGGTTATGCCCGACATCAATATTTATCGTTTAGAGTTGGTTTGAAGTCGATCAAAAAAAATTATTTGCTAATTAACAAGTTATGCCAATTGTTCAAACAATCAAAAAGTATTGAAGATATCAGGCCAAAATAAGATATGATACATTCTTTGGTATAATAGGCACGTATCTTGAAAAAAAATAATATAGTGACTTCATCAGTTTCGGAGAAATCAATTTGATAATTAAGAAATTTATTTTGGCTATAACAAATAAACGGGTGGACAAAATGAGTTGTGCCTGGTGCCAAACGATGCGTATTGAAAATACCTTTTGATTCAATCAATATTTTTTCGGATCCGTCAAACCGTTTTCATTTTATTAATAAAAACGAAAAAATTTTGTTTAAATTATTATTTGACCATGAAGCTCGCGGTTTAGGAAAATTTTTCATAAGAAAATCTTTTACAGTACAACGCAAAGCTACTCATAAAACCGACAACAGACAGTGATAATACTGTGGAAAGACATCTCACAACGAACTTAATTAAATAGTTCATAATCCTAGTTTCTCTATAAGCATCAAACGCATAGACCGAGGTTAGTGTGTGTGACGGCATTGTGTAATATATCCAAATTCAATCTCCAATAGTAATTATTTGAAAGTATAATAGCATTGTTGGAACAAGGAGTCTGAAACTGGTGTGTCGCTATCTATTCGTAGCATATCAACGTCATTATTGTAACGTTTGGTCCTTAACAATTCAAGAGCAAGACTTGTTGAAATCTGAATTGAATTTTCGTTGTGTTAATTTCCACAGGGATTCTTAATTCAAAGAGGGCACTTGGATCTTGGAATCATCTGCGTGTAACATGCTCTAGCGCAAATGAAAGCACTGTTGTTGTTGACAATATAGTCTGTAGAGGTGACGTAAGCAATAATTAATATTATTCAATTAGCGAACGTTTTACGGCTTTGATTCGAATCAAATCGTTGAAGAAATAATTTGTATTTCAAATACTCTGGCAAATCTTTATGTAAATAACCACTCATGTGCTGAAATCCTTATTAGTGACATCGTTACTGCATTGAAAACAGTTGCACCCCTGAAAAAGTCAAATTAAATAAAAATGTACTACAGAATAAGTGGTATAATGAAAAAGGGCAAAAATAACGAATTTAGAAGAGGACTGGAACAAATTTAAGATGAAAAGAATGAAGTTACTAAAATGCTAAAGACTGCAAAGAAAAAATATTATGAAAGACAAATAGAGGATCATAAGAAAGATTCTAAAGAAATGTGGAAAACGCTGAAAACAATTTTGAAACCCCCACCAAAAATAAATGCAGAAAGTATATACTTTGAAAATGTGGAAAAAGAAAATGAAGAAGAAATAGCAGAAATGTTTAATGAATATTTTATAGACAGTATAACTGATATAGTAAATAGTATTGATAAACCACTAGAAGTAAATGACATGACTAAAGATTTCAATAACATGGACTTTAAAATTCTTCCAAGAAATAGATTATAATCATTAAAGCAGATTGTTTACAATTTACCAACTAAAGCAGGAACAGATGAAGGTATCGCGTTCAAGTTATAAGAAATGCATTTGAAATAGTTGGGGAAGTATTACTCAGTGTTATAAATTATTCACTTCGTATAGGTAAATTTCCAACACATTGGAAAACGTCCACCAATTTACCAATCCCAAAAGTACATGGTACCAAGAATGCCCACGAATTTAGACCAGTTAATGTTCTACCCGTGTATGAGAAAATTCTAGAAATTGTTGTAAAAGACCAACTTGACAATCATCTTGAAAAATACAACATAGTAGTACAAGAACAATCAGGGTTTCGTAAAAATCATTTTTGTGAAACATCTTTGCAAAATATAATATCAAACTGGAAGGAAAGCTTAGATATAGGATGTGCAGTTGGTATCATCTTCATTGATTTCAAACGGCCATTTGAAACAATAAATCGTGTAAAATTAGTGGAAAAACTAAAAACGTATGGTCTGAATGGAACCGTTATAAAGTGCTTTCAAAGTTATTTAATAGAACGTTTTCAAAAAACTAAGTATGGGTCTTAGGTATCTAGTGAGAAAGAAACTAAATTTGGAGTACCGCAAGGATCCGCATTGGGTCCAACGCTTTTTAGTTTATATATTAATGATATAAAAGATGCAGGAAAAAACTGTTGCATAAATCTGTTTGCTGATGATACGCTTTTATTCGACAGTGGAAAAGAGATTAAAGTTATTGAAGAGAAATTAAACAAAGACCTAAAGAGGATGAACAAGTGGATGTCTTTTAATAGTTTGAAATCAAATTCGAATAAATCTAAGTGTATGTTAATAACTAGTGTTCGTAGTAATATAAACCAAAACTTATGTATTGATTTGAGTGGGGAGATAGGTTAGAACAAGTTGCTGAAATTAAATAATTAGGTGTAACAGTGGATAATAAACTAAAATTTAAAGCGCACATGTGCAATATATCTGCAAAAAGGTTGCAAAGAAAATTAATTTTTTATCTAGAATTAGTAATGATATATCTATGTTTGCCAGGATAACTGTATATAAGAGTATTGTTCCTCCTCATTTGTGGTTCAATCCTATATTTCTTAAATCAAACGGATATACAGATTTTACAAAAACTTCAGAATCGAGCAATGCATCCTTTTTTAAAATATAATAGATATACCGCTATACAAAACATGACAGAAACACTGGAGTTTATGTCAGTAAAACAAAGAATATGCTACAATACATTAATTTTACTTCCACATCCACGTAGTGGATTGGAAGTATAGTAATCGCAAAAAAATTTTCAAAAATTTTTATTCGTGAAATAGGTTTAGAATGTTATGAAACGTCGAGATTTTAAATTTGAGCGAAAAAAAATTTCTGTCTGTCTGTCTGTCTGTCTGTCTGTCTGTCGGTCTGTCTGTCTGTCTGTAACTTTTTTTTTTGTCCGCACGTTTTCTCCGGAACGGTTTAAGATATTGACTTGAAATTTTATACACATATATATTATAACGAGATCTGGAACTGGATTGTTTTTTGAGGATATCCGGTGAAGGGTTGGGGGTTAAATAGGGGTAAATAGGGGAAAATAAGTAAAGCAAGCTTGTAAGAGTACAGAAACTTGAAATTCGGTATATGTACTAGAAGTTAAGGCCTTAGATTTTTTTATAATATTTTTCAACCCCCCACCCCCCCTACCCCATTAATAGGGTTGATAAAATAAAGTTGAGATTTTCATTTCAAATTTCGTACACGTATGTATTATAACGACGTCTGAAATTAGATTATATTTTGAGATGATTCCCTTGAAGGGTTGGGGGTTAATTTGGGGTAAATAGGGGAATATAAGTAAAACAAGTTGGTAAGAGTACAGAAACTTCAAATTCGGTGTATGTACTAGAAGCCAAAGCGTCAGATTTTTTTATAATAGTTTTCAACCCCCACCGCCCCTACTCCAATATGAAAAGGGTTAATAAAATAAAATTGAGATATTCATTTGAAATTTGGTACACGTATGTATTATAACGACATCTGGAACTAGATTATATTTTGAGATGATTCCGTTGAAGGGTTGGGGGTTAAATAGGGGTAAATAGGGGAAAATAAGTAAAGCAAGCTGGTAAGACTACAGAAACTTGAAATTCGGTGTATATACTAGAAGCCAAGGTCTCAGATTATTTATAATATTTTTCAACCCCCACCACCCCTACTTCATTATTAGAAGGGTTGATAAAATATAATAAAATTGAGATATTCATTTGAAATTTGGTACACGTATGACTTATAACATCTGTAACTAGATTATACTTTGAGGTGATTTCGTTGAAGGGTTGGGGGTTATTTAGGGGTAAGTAGGGGGAAATAAGTAAAGCAAGCAGGTTTGAGTACAGAAACTTGAAATTCGGTGTATGTACTAGAAGCCAAGGCATCAGATTTTTTAATACTATATTTCAGCCCCTCACCACCCCTACTCCATTATTCAAGTGGTTGATAAAATAAAATTGAGATATTCACATGAAATTTAGTACGCATATGTATTATAACGACATCTGGAACTAGATTATATTTTGAGATGATTCCGTTGAAGGGTTAGGGGTTAAATAGGGGTATATAAGGGTTCACTTGAAATTTGGTACATTTACATGTATTGCAACTATATCTGAAACTAGATTATATTTTGACATGATTGCGTTGATGGAGTCGGGGTAAGTAGAGGTAAATCGGGAAAAATAAGTAAAGCAAGCTGGTAAGAGTATTGCAACATGAAATTCGGTATATTTCGTAGAAGCCAAGGCCTCAAATTTTTTAATAATATTTTTCAACCCTTCCACTACCCTTACTACATTATTAAACGGGTTGATAAAATAAAATTGAGATATTCACTTGTAATTTGGTAGACGTATGTATTATAACGACATCTGAAACTAGATTATATTTTGGGATGATTCCGTAGAAGGGTTTGGGTTAATAGGAGTGACTAGGGGAAAATAAGTAAATCAAGCTGATAAGAGTACAAAAATTTGGGATTCTTTGTATATATTAGAAACCAAGGCCTCAGATTTCTTTCTAATATTTTTCAAACTCCACCAGCTCCGCTTCATTATTAATGGGATTGATAACATCAAATTGAGATATTCACTTGAAAATTACTACACGTATGTATTGTAGTGACATCTGATTGAAATGACTCCATTGAAGGGGTGGGAGGTGGTAAGTTGTGAATAGTAGAAAATAAGTAGGGTGAACTAGAAACTTCATTTTTAACGTATACGGTAGAAACCAAACTTTTCTATGACATCTGCCCCAAATATTATTAAAATTCTATGACCAATAATTTCCACATACTAGAGTGCAAATATAGTCAAGATGTTTCCTTTAAAGTGACTTGGATGAAGAATCTGGATGTGGAAGTAGTGATTCCTTAGGCAGCAGTTTTTATTTTTAAAATAAGAGAGGGAATGTTGCCTGAATACTTACCAGACCGTATCACTTATATATCCCAAAGACATAATCACAACACAAGACAACAAAATGTACACTTTAGACAAAAAAGTTTTGCACAAAATTATTTGTTTTTTAAAGGATTACTAATGTTCAATGCTCTTCCTAACAAGGTAAAATAAATAAAGAATTTAACTAAATTTAAACAAGAAATCAATAGATATGTCAAGATTGGTTATTAAGTATCATTAATTCAATTGTACCAGAAAGTACTGATAACGTGTTGGTATTCTATTTTTGTTTTTGTTTTATTGTTTCTTTTATACTGTACAAAATGTTACATTGTCATTGAGTTGATTGTAAATAGCAAGTGCTAAATAAATGCTTACTTACGTTTACTACACTTTATATATAATTTCAAGTGAGTATCCTAATTTGATTTTATCAGCACCTTTAATAATGGAGCAGGGGTGGTGGGGGGTTGAAAAATATAATAAAAAAATCTGAGGCCTTAGCTTCTAATACATACACCGAATTTCAAGTTTCTGTACTCTTACCAACTTGCTTTACCTATTTTCCCTTATTTACCCCCCAACCTTTCAACGGAATAATACCAAAATATAATCTAATTCCTGATATCATTATAATATACACGTATACCAAGTTTCAAGTGAATATCTGTATTTCATTTTATCAACCCCTTTAATAATGGAGTGGGGGGTGGTGAGGGGATGGAAAATATTAAGAAAAAATTTGAGGCCTTGACTTCTAGTACATATACCTAAGTTCAAGTTTCTGTACTCTTACCCGCCTGCTTTACTTATTTCCCCCTATTTACCCCTATTTACCCCTCAAGCCTTCACCGGATATGTCCAAAAAACAATACAGTTCCAGATCTCGTTATAATATATAGTACAAAGTTTCAAGTCAATATATTAAACCGTTCCGGAGAAAACGTGCGGACAAAGAAAGTTACAGACAGACATACCGACAGACAGACCGACAGATAGACCGACAGACAGACCGACATACAGACCGACAGACAGACCGATAGACAGACAGAAAAAAATTTTTTCGCTCAAATTTAAAATCTCAGCGTTTCATGACATTCTAAACCCATTTGAAGAAAAGAAACATTTGAAATTTTTTTTACGATTACTATACTTCCAATCCACTACGTGAATGTGGATGTAATTTGTGGGTCTACTCTCATGACCATCGTTAGGAACTATTCCTTTACCTTTTTTTATGAGTTTCAGACTGACTTTGGATGACGTATACATGTACAAGGTTTCTGTCTATTATGAAACCTATCCATTTGAAGAGACATCGATGGGAAATCTGGCTGTGGAAGAAGTGATTCCTTAGTCAGCTGGATTTATTTAAATATCTCTATGTTCCTTGAGCTGAAATTACTAACTGTATCCTCGTTTCTTGTTATAGACTGTTTGTTATTTAATTTTATGCTTCGGTTAGGTGCCAATTAAACTGTAAAGAATACATAATTTCCTTCATTCTATCGCATAATTTTCGACCATCCCGTCAAAGTAATATGCAAATGGCGTATTTAAATTATCTGAGCCCAATTATTTTGAGTGTGTCATCAACACTGTAAAATTTAGCAGGAAGCGCTCCTGCCTGTGTGGTTCTCGACCTCAAAGGATTTAGGATTTGCCCAACCTCAGAACTCTGTAATTTTGAGTGACTTGGGTAATATTAATTTCCTGTATATTATACGAGAAAATTAAGTCATACCAAGTTAATATAATGAAGTACTATGTTCATTTTATGAGACCAAATATTAATTAAAAGCTATCAAATATTATTGCACCACTTGGCTTTCATGTAAACATAGAGAAGATATAAAAATATTCATATTTCTTACTACAATCTAATTAAACAAATATCTTCTGCCTATGGACCTATATTATCTCATTCAGTAAGATACATTTTAGGATACACTCCACTAATCAAGGTTTATACGTTTATTCAAGGTACAACTATTTGTTTTAAAACTGTTGTAAATATTAGTAACATTTTTAATGATACTGGAGGTCGAGCTGGAAGTATTAATACCAATTCATGTAAATAATAATCAGATTGACCTAGTGACTGATGAAATAATTGTGAACACATTGCATGCTAATTTCAAAGTAAATTAGGTTCGTTATTAAATGTTTCCAGAAATAAAGTGTAGAGATGTCTTAAACGTCACAAATCAAAAGCGTGCAAACCGAAGTTTCTGCATGCACTTAAACAAAGAGATAGTGTACGAAGGTTAAAGTCTTGCTTATGGGCACAAGGGATTTATTTAAATGACACAAATTTTCTAAACGAAATAATGTACCATAACCAAGCAACTTTACTGCGAGTGGTATTGTTCTGTCAAAGAATTAAGGATGTTGAGCACAAGATAATTCTAATTTCATACTAAACTGTAACAATACCCTTAGAAAATTAATGTTTGGTGAGGAATATTCAACGACCTATTGGACCTTTTTGGAAAATAATTTTAAATCTGAAATGTTTTTGAATTTTCTAAATGTTGAGTTGCAAGACCTTCTTGTTGAAATTACTGATACTAGGACACTTATATCTACAATTACATGGGCCTCCCATTCATAACTCAAGGGTAGTTCGCTTTCGGTTAAACAAACAACGGCCCGGCCCGTTAATACGCTGACCGCCCCGATCTCCAGACCGAATGCCACTGGATTTCCATTTATAGGAATTACTGAAACCAAAAGTAGTGTACACAAATTCTCATAGCAATAGAGATGAACCATTATACTCCAGTATTCGGCAGCCATTTCAAGAAATTGTTCCCCAATAAATGAAAAAGATATTAAGCATGCGAAAAAGCGGCCAGATAAATATATTATGTTGGATGATGCTTTAGTCGAAGTTAGTTAGGCTGTTTCTGTTAAAACTTCTTAGTTTCTTGATACTAGTAATGTTAGCGTATTTGTACATACGATTAATTGATATTTCAACTTCTTGAATAAAAACTAAAAATGAATATTTTTCCCAAAAGGTATATAGGCTAAATTTGTATTTTTTCTTGATGAAATTTCTCGATGAAAGAGGGCCTATATTTTTATAAATGATTTTTTTGTATTTTATTTATTTATTTATTTACACAACTCAACAGGACAGATGTCCCAATTACAAAGTTGCTATAGTAACAATAAAGGTTTTGAAATAACAGAAGTATTACAGATTATGTTCATATTATTATATACTCTTTAAATCCTTAATTCTACAATAGAAAATATCAAAACTATCCTGTACATTATAATACCTGCATATTATTATGATATTAATAGGTGAATGCATTAATAGATTGGTGCATAAAGCTTTGATATGAAATGGTGGAGTCGGGTTCGTTTGGAAGGAACTCGCAGCTCAATAAGTTTTAATAGATCAGAACAGTCGATTCTTTGATATTTTAAACAGAATTACAATTCCCTGTAATTATCAGCGAATTTGAACTAATCTAAGTGAAAATCTATTTAACAAAATATCATTAATAGTGCCAACAGGTGGAATATTATCCTCGGTGTAGCTTAAGTATTTTTAAAAAATCATTAATTATCAATATTTTAAAAATTTTCTTTCAATATTTTCCATAATATGAACGATCCAGTGGTGACTTCCTACTACGTCAATATACTTCTGACAAATGAGTTCAAAGTTTCAATATTCCTGAAATTTTTGGAGTCTTGTTATGAATCCCAATGATTTAAAAGCTGAAGATGCGATATTATTTATGTGATAAATAAAGTCACCTTGCTCTCAAAAGTGGCATCTAGATCCTTAAAACTATCAACTCTTTGTATGACACTATAATTTATTTTATATTCATTAATGAAAATTGTATGTCCACGTGAGTGACAGCATTATATTTTTCAATATTTAGAACTAATCTATTTTTATTGCACCAGTTATAAATATTTTCCAAATCTGACTTGAGCAATTCTGTATCATCAATGCAGTTAACGCTGTAGTAAATTTTTAGGTCATCGGCATAAAGTAGATACGGGCACTGTAAGTTTATAACTATGTCACAGATAAAGACATTGAATAAAAGTGGACCAAGGACTGACCCTTGAGGGACTTCTAATTCGGCATTAAACTCGACAGACTTGTGTCCATGGTAATAAACATATTGTAGTCTATTGCCTAAATACGAAGTAAACAAGGAAGCAAACTAATATGATAATCTAAAATTTGTCAATTTATTTAATAGGATACCATGGTCAAGCCTGTCAAAACGCTTTAGTGAAATCTGTGTAAATTACGTCGACTGGACCACCTCCATTGCGTTGTGCAAATAAATAAAAAGTGTGATATTTTTTTAACTGTTCTCAGTAGGCCATAATCCCGAAGGTAATATTTGGAAAAAAAAATAATCAGTTTTGCTGATTGCATAAAAGAAAAAAATTTGCCGATGACGTTTTCTGTATTCTGTCTTAGTGAATCTAAGACATTTTGAGACTAAATGTCTCAAAATGTCAACATCTTTTGACTATTACGTCAAGGTTGCGTTATTTTTAGTTCATTGCTCCATCTATCAAGTTGTTTGTTTACCATTCTCAAACGAGTAACCCTGTAGTAGGAAAATATTAATTGACATATAGATCAAATCCTATCTCGATAATTACACATGCATATACGGGGTAGATAACGAGGGTGGCAAAAATGTTTACCAACCCCCTTTTAATTAATACGCGCTGCCTAAAATTGCGTATTAGGGAAACAAGAAGTGGAGTCTATAGCATAGCTGATGAATTTTAATAGGATTTAGGCTACCATTGTTCCGTTCAATCATATGGCGGGATTTTCAGCTTAACTAGCGAGCAAAAAACGACTAGATGTTTGGAACATCCAACTCCTGATATGTTTCGTGTATTGTATCAAAAAACAGCGGCTCATCCACGATTCGCCCAAGCTGATTGAATTGCCAGTTGATTGAATTTTTTTCTGTGTAAAATTGTCAATCTTGAAAAAATTAAGGGTGGAACATAATGGAATGTCATAAATGAAGGAGCGTATTCCTCGTACTAAATTAAGAATATTTTGTCATATAAACAATTGTCATTAGAGCCTTCGTTTACAAGATACAGGGTGTTGTAGTTTTCAAAAATACAATTATTTCCCTATATATCTTTTGAACAAATGTAGGTATATACCTGAAATTTTGGGTGTAGAATACATGATTAGTATTGCATCTAAATTTAAAAAATGAAACCCCAGCTTTAACCAGTGCCAAATGTAAGAAAAACAAACTCATCAGAAATTTTAATTTTTAATTTAAACAAAAATTAGCAAAGATAAACGAAACAAGAAATTAATGCAATAACTTTACAAGGGATGTTCGAAGTGACGTCCATTTGTCTCAATACACTTTTGGGTACGCTGTCTCATAGATGTTCTTACTCTACCAAATATTCCAGAATTCTGGCGAATTTGCTGCCATCCTTCTTCTATCCTATGAAGAAGAGTTTGTTCATCGGGAATAGAAACAGAATAAACATATTCTTTTAAATGACCCCGTAAATAATAATCTAGTGGATTCAGGTCTGGGGAGTGGGCTGGCCATGCTATAGGTCCTCCACGACCTATCCATTTGTTGTGATAAGTTTCATTGAGATATGCTCGTACGCGCAAGGAGAAATGAGCAGGAACACCATCATGCATAAAAAATACGTTGCCTTACGCTAATCATCTAAACACTGTTTGACAGATGCTGACTTGTTTTTGTAAGATACAATTGGCGCATTATTTTATCTATTTTATCTAAACTTTAATAACTTTAAAACTGTAAAATATGCACAAAAATGTCAAGAGAACATTGTTTTTCAAAATTAAATTTGAAATCCAAAAAATCGGTAAAGGTATTTACACAGAACTTCCCTCGTTATTTGTGCATGGCAGTCACTCTAAAAAATTAATAATTACGAAATGACATTGAGAATAATAATCGGAATATAGTTATTGCTATTATTACAAAGAAAACTTGATAAGTTTTGGCCAAAAAAATATACAGATTGCTCATCCAACAGCAAAAGTTCAATACTAAATAGCAGGTGCCACATATGGCAGGCTTGCGCAAATACCTTTACAAATGTCCACCATGACTGAATTATTTCTTGGGATGACCACCCTGTACATTTTTCAATAAAAGTATAATAGGTGCATATGCCATATATTATTGTTATCTGTCACATTTTCAATCCAACATTCACGTAATGGAGTGGAAGTATAGTGGTGGTTAAAAAATTTCATTTTTTTTTATTTTTCAAAAGATGTTGGTAAAATAATTTTCAAAATTTTTTCTTCTGAAATAGGTTTAAAATGTCAAACGTAGAAAATTTAAATTTGAACAAAAAGGAAAGTTTCCTTCTATTCTATAGTAGTGCTAAAAAAAGTTTAAAAATTAAAAATTATATAGTTTTTAAAATAGGTTTAGAATGCTATGAAACGTGAAAATTTTAAATTTGAGCTAATAAAAAAAAATCGATCTATTTTAGTGGTAAAAACTTTTTGAAAAATATTGGTGAAAAAAATTTTCAAAATTTTTTTTTTCTGAAATACCTAGGTTTAGAATATCATGAAACGTGAAAGTTTTAAATTTGAGCATTCTAGTGTTAAATTTTTTTCCAAACTGGTAACAAAATGTTGCAATTTTTTTTCCGAAATTGGTTTGGTATATCATGAAACGTGGAAATTTTAAATTTGAGCAAAAAAAATTTTTTCGTCTGTTCTATAGTAGTGATACATAAATGGATTAAAAATGTTTTCAAATTTTTTAAAAAATTTTTCAAAAACATTTTTAAATTTGTTTGAATAGTTTTAGAATGCCATGGAAACGTGGATAGTTAAAATATGAACAAAGAAAAAAAAATTCTATCTTAGTGGTAAAATTTTTTAAAAATAGTTTAAAAAAATCTAATTTTTCTTTTAAATAGATTTAGAGCGCTATGAAACGTGGAAATTTGAAATTAGAAGAAAAAAAATTCCATCTACTTTAGTGGTAAACAAATTTTCAAAAATGGTAAAAAAAAATAAAAAAAAAATATTTTTTGAATCAGGCTTAGAATGCCATGAAACGTGGAAATTTTAAATTTAAAGAAAGAAAAAAAAATTATTTCATTTTAGTAGTAAAAAATGTTTCAAAAATATTGGTGAAAATTTGTTTTTCCTGAAATAGGTTAAGCGTGTCATGAAACGTAGAAATTTTAAATTTGAGCACAAAAATTTTTTTTTCATGGTAAAAATTTTTTCAAAAATCTTGGTGAAAAAAATTTTCAAAAATTTTTTTTTCTGAAATAGATTTAGCGCGTCATGAAATGTGGAAATTTTAAATTTGAGCAAATAAAAATTTTTTTCACTATTTACTCCGTTTAGACGGTCCACCCTGTATATTTTCCAGTGAAATTTCTACCATTTCTTCGCTGACAGTAGCGTCAACTACCTACCAAATTTGACTGGTCTCCATCAAGTAATTTTTTAGTAAATGCACCGAGAGACAGACAGACAGACAGACTGACGGAATTGAAAAACCTATATTTTCGTAATCTCCGTGATCTGAAACGTAAGAATCCGAAAAAATCTCGGAGGGTGATTTTTTCTTGAATACAATGCTTCCCTTCGGTATGCGAGGGAAGTAAAAAAGCGCAAAAAAACTGGCCCAGTTTCGTGCCATAACTTCATGAAAAAAGGTACCCTACATACTTCAAATCTACGTCACTGGTTAAAGCTGGGGTTTCATTTTTTAAATTTAAATATAATACTAATCATGTATTCTACACACAAAATTTCAGGTAAATATCTACATTTGTTCAAAAGATATATAGGGAAATAATTGTATTTTTGAAAACTACAACGCCCTGTATCTGGTAACCGAAGGCTCTAATGACAATTGTTTATATGACAAAATATTCTTAAATTTGTACGAGGAATACGATCCTTCATTTATGACATTCCGTTATGTTACACCCTGTATGTGAAGTGGCCAGGATATTACTTTTTTATGGAAGACTTTTCATTTTAAGTTTAATAATTTTATTGAAAATTGCAGGTAACAAGAAAATAGATGTGCTAGTCCTACAGGGTGATTTAACTGGAGGAACATACCCAAACTGAAAACTCCAGGTTTAGATGTCCGAAAATTTAGTAAGCCTAAGATAGCGGCACAGTCTGTTTTGTTATTATTGTTATGTATTACACCCCCTTGAAACTGGAGACTGATACGCCTATGCCTAACATAGTGACTGGAAACTTGTAGAAAGAGATAGAGTTTTCTGGAATGTGGTGGAAGAAGATTCTCGATTGTGTTCTAGATAAGTCTGGAGGCAATTTTGGAGTAAATAAGGCGAGGTTCCCGGCGCAGGGAGTAGTTTTAATTATTGGAGAAGTTTATAAAAGGGAAGTTTGGCAGCGATAAGTGAGGTTAAACATCAAGTAAACAAAGTGTTAGTGGTTTACCACTTGTTAAAATTATTTAGAACCCACGGATTCATACAGGGTGTTTCCTAAGAGGTGGAAATACGTAACATTATGTATTATTTTAACAAGAAAAGTTTAATGTGAAACGGTTCTCCAGACTCGAGAGTGAGAATCTATTTAACAGAAGCCTAAGGATAATCAATAGCAGTATAGACGCCATCTTCTTTATGACTCAAAGTCTTTATAAGGCGCCTCTGAATTCTCTCTATGCATGGTCTGTATATCTATGTTATAGTGGGGCGATCAAGTAATTGACGAATATTCCAATTTGGATCGAACAAACGATTGATATAGATTAAATCTCGAGAACAACGTATAACACTTTCATTAGTGATTGTGTTTATGTAGCAATAAATGATATCTTGGTGTCAAATGTAACTCCTTAGCCGCGAAATGTTGATGAATGTGTAAGCACTGAATCATCTATGCGGTAATTAGATTATGCGAATTGGTGTTTATTAGCAAAAGTTAGAATATTACATGTATACCTTATACTCAACCGTAATTTGTTTAAATTACACCATTCATTTATTTTATCAAGGGCACTTTTTAATACCACACAATCACTCACATCATTTACTTTTTTGTATAACTTCATATCATCTACGTATAAAAGACAATTAACACTCAATTTCTCTGTGATGTCATTAATGAAGATATTGAAGAATATTGGGTCTAAAACAGAGCCTTGCGATACACCCGAGGTATATACGAATTCCGAAGAACGTTGTCCACGGTATTCAATATGGCGATATCTATTTTCAAGATATGATTTGAAAATTAACAAATGAAAATTTCTTGAGAAGCCAAATTTTTGAAATTTAGAACTTAAAATATTGTGATCTAGTCTGTGAAATGCTATAATAAAGTCTTTGTAAATTACATCAACTTGTGGGTTAATGTCGATAGCATGAGATATATATTGAGTTATACAAAAGAGATTAGTTGACATAGATCGTCCCTTGAAGAAACAGTGCTGGTATTCACCAATGCGGTACTTTTCATAAGAAAATATTTTGTTTTATATAACAGAATTTCGAAAGCTTTTGAGAAATTATTGATAATCGTTATAAGTCTGTAATTCTCAGTATTATTTTTTTCACCTATTTTTATATACTTACTAGGAATTATTTTAGAACATTCTAGTGCGTCAGAAAATATATTAGATTTAATGGATAAATTAATCATGTAGTATGAAGGCTGGTATTTTGTCAGGGCTCATTGTGTATTTAGGTTTGATTTTTTTTCAAGGAATTTAAAACTTTTGTTCTGTAAACTGTTCGACTATTAAAAAATCTGTTTCTGCGTTTACAGGAACGTCCTCAATTGATAGAATAAAGATAATATATGAACTACAAAAGTATCCAGCGAAACCATTAACCACTCCTTGTTACCTACATAATGTTTATCCTCATAGCTGTTGGTAAATTATTACTAGATTTGTTACTGTCGATAAACTGCTAGTAGTATTGATTTTAATATTACTTTCAGTATCATGATAATATTTTTTATATTCAATATCAGCCAGCTCTTTGATATATATTCTTAAAAATTAAAACTCTTCGAGTACAAGAGAATCTTCGAGGTTCTTGTGGTGTCAACATGGTCGGCGAAATATGCCTCAGCATGCGAATGTAGTGTGTGAGTATTTTGGTGTTGATAAAAACTATTTTTCGCTATGAATTCCTACTTAACAATTGTAAATTGACGTATATCATTGTGAATTCATGCTTAACAATTGTGAATTTTGACTATTATAATAATTATGGATTTCTGACTTAACAGTTGTGAATTCCCAGATACAGTTTTCAATTTCGAGTACGAAAAAAATATTAATACATTGACCTCTCTTCGATTTTTGTCCTTTAAAAATAAAATTTTGTTCGGTAGGTAACAAGTGAGCATATTTCTCTTTAGACGACTTTTCAAATTACATTATATGGTCACCCACCAAACATAATTCACAGGCTTGTAATCATGTTTCCTTTATAAGGTGTATAGATAAATTTTAAATTAAATATATACACTGTTAATTTTTACTCTTTAGTACACCCACAGAAAACAATTAATTTTATATAACGCAATTAACACAACCACACTCAACACAGCGTTCTTTAAAAATAAAATATTGCTCTGACAATAAATTGGTAGGCAAGCGAGGGTATTTTCATTCGCTTTTTTTGTAAATTAATTTATTCCGTTTCAGGTAAACGAACAAACGGTAATGAAAAATATTGTTTTTATGAACACAGAAGAGAATTCGTGGAATATGAAATTATCAAATCTTAATATTGTTTTTAAATCTTGATACGTAGGATAACGTACATTAAAGGTGTTTCAGAATCTCATGAGCCGCGAAATGCGCAAAAGACAAAGTTTATTTTGCGTTATAAGTATTTTTTTGAAGACACTGGAGGCTGCCTTGCTGGATACATAAGCAAGAGCTCGAGATAAATTATAAACAATAAATATAATATTTTTAAGAAGTGTAATTGAGTCGACAGGAGGGATTATGTCTCTGCGCATATGAAGGCCACAGCTCATGAGATTTTAAAACACCTCTACAACATAAACCAAGTGGTATTTAGCTCTACAAAAATAACTTAAAAATGTTCGACGTAATGAAATTGTACTGAAAGTGACGACTAACTTTATTGTGGGTGATCGTGACATAGTCGCGATTAATGAAGTACTTTAGTAATATACATAATAATAATACATTTATTTTCCTTTGAGACAAATTTCTGTAGAAATCGTCACAACTCACCTAAATTTAATTTAACATTAACAAAACCTGCTATAAATAGTCTAGTAGACAATTAGAAACCTTACGCCCAATATAATCTGAACGATCTAAGGATATCTAGTACTTAAGAATGGCACAAAGGTCTTTTTTGGTTCGTACATTAATATAGTGAACCTTTTCAGTTGCGTTACAACAATTTCTGTTAGCAGACATAAGTACGCATAATTCAAATATATACACACCAAAAAGTGGTAATATTTTGTGTTTTTTTTTTCGGCACGAGTGAGTGTTAGGGACTCCCTCTATACACCTTATAATTCTGTTTTAAGCGACCCCAGAGACAAATACCATATCGTAACCTAGATTCAACTTGAGCGTGGTATAGATTTATCAGTTGCTTTTTACACATTTACAACTGTTTTTATACTTTTAAATAAATAAAAAACTGAATTTAATTTGACTATGACGTGATTGCAATGTTCCTTCCAGCTTAGACATTCATCGATGTTAATATTCAAGAAACGTACGCTACGAATTTGTTCGAGATAAGTCTCGTTAATATTCAAATTTAAACTTGTTCATAGTTTCTGTCTATTGTGAAACCTCATAAAATATGTTTTATCGATTTAAATACAGTATATTAGACAAATACCAAGACCTTAATGAATTCAACACATTATGGCTAATAGATACCTACTTTGCGTCAGATTTATCTGAAAAAATAAGTCACTTATCATCTGCGTACGTACTAAAAGATGGCTCTTAGGTTAAAATGTCAAGATCATTGGTGTACTATAAAAATAGCACAGGGCCTAAAACTGAACCCTGTGGAACTCCAAAATAAATATCAGTGCTAGCCTGGTGTAAAGCTTGACTAATTATTACACAAAAGCATAATGTGCCATGCTTTACCCAGCGTAAACTCCTGGTACACCTGCATGAAAGGGTAGTTATTAGGTCATGACTTACGTCATTTGCTGTCCGAATTTTTATATACGCTAAATAGCGTATGTCTGTTCAATTTTTATCGATAATGTTTCCTAATTTCATTTGAAAAACCGCATTTAGAAAGTTCCAGGTTATTTTCTAACCAGTGTTATATTTAAGCAAAGTATAATGTCATCGGTGATACACACTAAAACTTAAATGATGCCTAGGCACTTAATTCAAATGGCGCCACCATACTATTGTTTGTAACATAATCATAAATCTGATATTAAATTGTTTTTTCCTAGAGGTTTAGTATAGCCAGATTTATAGTAATGGGCCAAAGGTACTAAAACTTTTCGGAGATAGCCTTAATGTTTATCAAATGGTACAAAGTAGCATCTCGTTAAAGAAAAAATATTATCCATCGAAACTTTCTTTTTCCAATATGTAATTTTCTTAAACTTAACCATTCAGTATCATTGTAGTTCTTACATTAAGATTTTATTTTATCTTCAATTGCTAGACATTCCATCATCCGTTAATAAATAACTTACTAAATAAAAACTCAATCAAGTGAGATATGTTTATTTACCATCAGCCAAAACCAATTTACGTTCATGACTATTATTTTTAAATCTACAACAAGCGTATTAAATATTCATTTTAATCAATATGTGATGATGGAAAAACACGTAAAATATGTCGTTGTTTAAGTATTTATCAGCGACCTTAGAATAATTTATCGATAGGATTTTTATAGAATTTAAAATAAACTGTTACAATATTTTGCTTATTCGCAAATTAAAATACTCATCTTGAGACTGTGTATCTGTGACCGATGAATTAAGTCAAATATTAGTAGACTACATGACATCTATTAGCAAAAGTTTAAAGCCTTATTTTGTCTCTGATCCAAGTTTTTCTTAGGGCCGGTTTATCACTGCGAGGATACAAGTTATCCTATGGATAAGGCCTATCTATGCCTATTCCTATGCTTTAACCATAGGATAACTTTAACCTCGCATTGTTAAACCGACCCTTAGTAAGTAAATATCGAGCAGAATGTAACGCTCAATTATGTGTGCCAAAGCGATAAAGCGAGCGATTATTTCTTTTACTATTTAAATTTAAATTATAAGATATTGATCTTAGCATTATTCGCGTTTAAATTTTGGTCATGACAAATGCTTGATCAATAGCGTGGTAGCTTGTACGACCAAGTTTAGCCAATAGTAAGCGGGAATATTTCTACGTCAAGTCGGCAACAAGGGCAAGGACGCTAAAAAGATGGCGTAGAGGCGGTTGGCCGGTAGGCCGCAAGAATTAAAAAGCCGCCATATATTTGTAAATATCTGTATATAGTGAATAGTAACTGCGAATAAAATCGGCATAGTAGTTATTTTAGTTTATATGTTCTGTTATAGTGTAACATTGCCCATAGTTACAGCAAGGCTTTATGTTAAATTGTGCATCAGAGTAATGTGTAAACTACAAAGTGCAAATATTTAATAGTCAATTAAATGACAGAATGAATCTGTATTAAATAGCAGCAACTTGCGTGATTAATCTGAATTAATTGCCTTGATGCATCCATGATTATTGATGATTTTATGTATCTGGTTTGTAGTTTGTACGTTCATTTTTGTTGAGTGCCATACGTCCATTAACCTTCATGTGTCCAGGAACGAAACTGTAAGTTTTTTATTTTATGTACTAGTTGTAGTAGTTCAAGGCTACGCGCGTGGAGAAAAAATATTTTTAGTGCCGTTCAGGAACTGATTTCGTCATTTATTTTTCCTTCCCAAGTGAGGTCGGTAGACAATTTGACCGCTTTCATGTTAGTCGTAGACATTGGCCACATTGACGTGATTTGTTGACAATTTCGATGCCCCAAGAGGCACACATAGTGGCTTAATTAACGTGTGCTCGCTAGCAACATTTAAGGTTGTCCAGAAACAATAGAAAAACTGTTACGCGCCGAAGGCTTTCTGTATGTCTCCCCAATTTGGATATTCGTGAGACCTTTTGAGGGCTAACATTTAGAGTGCCATGTCAATTTATGTAATTAGTTTAACAGGTTAATCCTTGTTAAAATGCTATTTGTTGTACAGTTCCTAGTAATTTTAGTGAGTAAGTTATAAGTTTTCTTAGAACGGTCATTGAGCTCAGGCCGGGCGATACAAAATATTGTATCGATTCATCTCTGTAATACTAATTTTGACTAGAGTATTTTGTTCGTTTTTTTGTAACTCCGAATATTAATAGGTTATCTGTTTTAGTAGTTATTTAATTTCATTTAGCTAGCACTCATTTAAACTGGGATAGCTCGGTGTTTCCTTATTTTGCCGGGCCAATTTATAGCTTAAAGTGAGCAGAAATTGTATATTATTTGATTTCCAGTAACCGAAAATAAGGTGGCGCCCAACTATCGTTTTTTTGTTGAGCCTTGTAGAGCTGTGTATTTATTTTTTGGTAGTTTCCTGTTATTAAGTATTTGCCAAGGTAAGTGATAACCAATACTAAGCCAAGCTATCAAGGATAGTCTTCCCCCTGAGGATTTTTACACGTCTTTCAACCCCTATTTTATTAGATTCTCACCCTAAGCATCATTTTTTGGCTTCTTGCGTGTAGAAATTTGAAAACGACAACCTCAAAACCCCTAGAAATAAACTTCTAGAATGAAAATCACGTATTTTATCAAATCTTCATTTTTACATCCCTTTCTACCCCTATTTTATTCCATTTTCATCCTAAGAATATTTCTTGGCTTTTGTCATTTTGAAAATTGAAATCAGCAAACTCAGAAAACCTAGGATTGTATATTAAGAGTAGGCGATTTTATCCTATTCTAAGGGTAGCTTTTTCGCCCTAGCTCAAAATTTTGAGGGTGTTTGAGTTTTTCCGAGGTAGGATTCGAATTGTGGTTGGGTTATTTTATTGAATTTTTCATTTTTTTTTTTGCTTTTTCTAGAGACGAAGTAAGTAAAAATAAGAAAAACCACAATTTAATGTCTCACGTGACTATAGAAATACTTAAACAACGAACTATCATGGTTGACTGCCAGAAAGTTCTTGAGAACGGAAGATTTTCTTCCGAAACGTTAACTGCATATAGCTTTCATATTCATTTTTTAGTATATACCTTTGTTCTAGTTTATATATTTTTAAGTGTGAGACTTTTTGAAACAATCGGGTATTCAAGAGCCCACCTCTGTCTGATCCGAGTGGCGCAGAGGTTTTTTCATTAAATTTTTAAATATATTTCGGTGGCAAAAATACCCAACAAAAAGTAAGAAAATCTGAATATGCCACAGATAAACAATTATAGACAATATTTGTGTAGTAATGATTGGACCAAAAATAAAAAAATCTAGCATCGCTCCTGCTACCAATGAATAATAATTTGACGACGAGCTGTGGTAACCAAATTTAAGAAACAATCAGCGCTGCAAAGGCATAAAGTTTGTAATTTATTTCAAAGCCATATACCTCATATTCCCGACAATAAATCTGAACTTAGTAAACACATTCTCCTCACAATAAAATGAGACGAGCGCGGTTGTAATTTGTCAATCTTTTCTATCCGGAAATTGTGGATGTAAGGCACACGTCGCGACGGCGAACAAGAAAGGAAAAAAACTAAAATAATATACGATCTGCAATGCCGGTGGGTGTAATAGAAGTTCTTTCTGTTTTTTACATAGCATGACTTCGTGCTTTATTACCAGACGTTTGATAAATTTTGTTTCCAATATCTATCGAGATTGCCGTCCCGTCTCGCATAAATAACAGGGAGTGCTGCTGTGAGAGGTTCAAAGCTACACGATGTGTTTATACGGCGAACAATAAACATATTGACAAGGAGTATACTATGTTGAAAAGGGAATTACATTTTTTTAAATCATTCCAATTACTGCTGCTTACCAAGCAGGCTAGTGCCAATACCTTTTTGAAAAAAATAAAATAGCTACAGGCAAAAACCAGTCGGAAAAATTGGTTAAGGTTATAATTAAGAGAAAAAACACGAGATAATGTAAAGTTGTGGAATATGGGTGTTGTTTAGGGGTTGAAAGTGGTTTTTTTGCAATTTTGTTTTCCAGGTTCCAAAAAAATAATGCTTATTCAATGCAAAAAGTATACTTTCACAAAATTTCAGGTACATTGAATTATTTCCACGAGAGAAAAAAATAAGAAACCGGAAAATCGGTTTTCCGCCATTTTCTCGGAAAATCTGAGATTAGGTTGAAAAGTACCTTATATGAAAGTTTTATATTTTACTTCCACGTCCACGTAGTAGATTGGAAGTAAGTATAGTAATCGTAAAAAAATTTTCAAACATTTTTTTTCTTGAAATAGGTTTAGAATGTCATGAAATGTCGAAATTTTAAATTTGAGCGAAAAAAAAATTTCAGTCTATCTGTCTGCCTGTCTGTCGGTCTGTCTGTCTGTCTGTAACTTTTTTTTGTCCCCACGTTTTCTCCGGAACGATTTAAGATATTGACTTGAAATTTTGTACACATATATATTATTTTTTTTTCCTTCTTCAATTCTTTGGGACTTCCTGCCACATGTATGTTTTCTTTCTAAGCGGTGCTATGGGAATCTACAAAATATATCACAATTAACCAGTATGTTACTGGTAAAAAACCTCTACGCCTGTGACGTTTACGTCAAAGGATCAGTTAAAGGTTGGTTTTTTATAAATAAACAACACAAATAAGTATAAAAACTTGAAATTAATTATTTCGCCGACGTTTCGGAAATCAAATCTGTTTCCTTTTTCAAGGCTTTTTTGAAAAATCTTTTTTGCTGTGTATGACAAATACGAAAATCGCAAATAGCCACTGTCAACCTCTAAACAGCACCCCCCCCCCCATTCCACAATTCCGCATTATCACGTGCTTAATTTTTGTTTTTTCTCTTCATTATAACCTTAACTAAATTTTCCGGCTGGTCCTTCCCTGTAGTTATTTTTTTTTTTGCATTCAGAATGCGCTTTGGCACCAGCCTAAAGACTGGATCCCCAGCTAAATCTGAAAGTCTATCTGATGTTCCTTAGGAAATCGTTAGTTATCAACGTTTGTGCTGTTAGCTATTTAAATATCCCTCCTCTGTTGTGCTCAGAACATATGAAAATTTGCGTCTAAATACAGTTATATAATTTGCTTTCCAAGTTACCTAGAATGTAGGTATCGATATTAGAAATATTGCTACGAAGATTTGTTTCGTGATATAAAAAGAGTAAAGTGTATCCCTATAGTTTACAATATTTCTTACAACGAATTCCACTATTTATTCTATTATTTATAGTAAATACATAAATTACACGATCCCTTTTTTCTGTAGATATATAACATATAAACCTTTCATTCTTCATCCATCATCTATACACGCATATACTTCATTTCTAAGTAAAACAGAAATCCTGAAGCTCTTGCTTCGCTAAATTAAACTTGGACAATTATGAGACTAGAACTCCTAACTAGTTTCGTTTTAAAGGAAAACTTTTTTCATTTCGTTTTGCTGGAGGGACGTCCTTTCAGCGCTTTAGTGCAGTTTGATGACAATATATTCCTCTAAGATAGTGCTCGATGTGATTCCGTATAATAAATCAGGCCTTACGTGATAACGCTTTTCCATTTAATGGCCTTTTATATTTTGATGTTAAACTTTAAAGTGGGTATAAGAGAATTTAAAAGTCTGGTATTTGCTTTTAATTCCGTGAACATACCACTGGTTTGTTGCTTTTATTGTTATTTTAAGTAAAACGTAAGCAGGATTCGTCTCTATTTTACACACTAGAGTTTCAACTTTTAAAATTATCTATACAGTTATCACGATTATTGAAAGCTGTTATACAGGGTGTAATTAATTTCATATCATTAAAAAATACTGGTGGTAGGGATCGACAAGACAAACAAAAAAACCTTATATAACACGGGGTCTAAAGCTCATAGTTTTGGAGAAAGAAAAGTAAATAAAAATTTCCAAAATACTTAATAACATACTTTGAAAACTGCTGGCATATTGGGGTAGGCTGTGATATTTGCACGATGGCGCGCCAGTCCATTTTAGTCTGACTGTTCGAAATTTTTTTAACAGAAAGTTTCCTAGACGCTGCTAGATCGCCCGACTTAAATCCGATGGACTATTTTTTGGGCATTCTAAATCTCTGGTTTACCGTGATCCAATTGACACTTTAGAACAATTGCAACAACGTATTTTATGTGCATAGAAACCCTAAAAAATTATCCTAATTTACCAAATGTGTTGAACGGAGTACGTATGTCCTTAGTTCGACGTGCCCAAAATGTGTATACGTGGAGATGGAGGTCATTTCTAACAATTTTTGTGAAAGATTCAAAAGAATTGTTCAGTTATTGGGTGTTACATATTGGGCATTAAAGGTATGATTATTATTATTAGTATTAATATTATTATTATTAGTATTCGTTGTCTTGTTTTGATCTGTTTATTATTGTTTACATTGATTTTTATAGAGACTAAAGACTCGATTTTTAGTTTTCGATATCTGATTGGGAAAAATTATGCGCTCAATTCGTTAAAAAAATACACCACTATTTTCTGTTATCGTATCCAATTTCATAAAATAATTACTATTTTTTTAAGCTTTTATCACAATGTTACAAATGTTAATAAACCACTTTTAAATTTTATAAATTCTTATAAACGACAATAAAAGCTACAATAACTTTGTTCCAAATTAAAAAACACGTGTAGACAAATCCTATTTAAACCCCTGCGGCCATGCTGTGCTTGCGTTGTGCTGAGAGAGAAGGAATTATTTACATTTTCATAATTAGTGATATAAAAAGTTCGGTACAAGTAATCTCATCAAAGTGCCGCACTTCTTCCGGCGAGAACACAAGTAGAGTATTACAGTTTTTTTATTATTTCCAATATTCGGAACTATAGCATCTATTGACCCTGAAAAACAGTGGCTCTCAAATGTTTCCTACCTTAACATTCAAATTTTAAACCTAGGTCAGTTTTTTTCAAAAAAGAGAAATAAGGAGATGACGATATATGGAAACTTAAAAGAAGCATCTCACAGACACCTACACTTCCCATCCTATATTCCTATCCCATGCGTCATGAGGCTCTCGCTGCTGACAACAAGCATGTCCAATATCCAACCCGGCGTATGCAGCAGGTCCGGCGATATAAAACGTCCGATATTTGGTTCCGGCACGCGGTTTGGTTGTCCGTTGGGCGTGTTCGACGGACGACCAAGCTGCGTGCTGGAACGAACCTCCATGGATACCCGGAATCGGCAGCAATGCCCACCTTACGCTGGCAAATCAATCAATCAAGTATAACCCCCAAGGTCTCGTACTTGATTGGTTTCGTGAAGATCTTGGCAATTAAACTGATATATAACATTAATACCTCTGTTTATTTTCCTTGATAATTCAATAAAATGAAATTTATCAACATGCATTGTCATTTCATTCTCATGACACCAATCAGTGAATCTATCGAGGTCCTCTTGGATACTTTGGCAATCATGTAAATCAGATACCCTTGAATACATTTTTACATCATCAGCGAATAAGAGTATGTGACAGAATTTAAAGCGTTCATAAATATCATTAATGAACATATTAAATAATAATGGTCCCAGGCGAGAGCCTTGAGGTACACCAGAGGTAGGTGTGAAAATGTTTCATAAGTGCCCATTGATTCTCACCTGCTGATACATATTTAATAAGTACGAGGATAACCACTCCAGCAACATACCACCAACCCCCAAGCTAGATAACTTTTAGATTAAGAGTTCTATGTTTAGTTTGTCGAAAGCCTTACTAAAATCCGGGTATATTGCATATGCCTTATCAGCCGCTTTCATGGAATTTTGGCCATAATTTGCAAGTGAGATATAGATAGCTTTAATATCCAATTTAATTTTTAATCTGTCTCGTAAATAAATGAATTTACGAGACTGCATTGATATCTGCAGCTTGTTTATAAATATTCTGATGTTTTTCCTTAACTCTTATGTTGTTAATGTTCAGAATTAAGCCGCAGTGAAAATTATTTTTTCTTTCAGTCCGTATTGAATTAAATGTTCTCGTATCCCCTCAATTTAGCATTTTTCAGTTTTTCCGTGAAGTGAGTTCTTTCAAAGATAACTGATAAAAATAGTCATAATAGAAATTACACGATCCGTTGGAATTTCATATAGAGGTGAGACGCAGGTTGTTGACCGTTCTATACATAAGAATATTCCTTTGCAACTTGAATTGTATATCCACTAAAACATTCATATGTTATTAAATTGATATTTCGATAGATACATGCTCTAAAGTGAAGGTAATCCCATTTTTACATGAATGAAGTATTTGTTAAGCCTCCAGCTATCACTGGCACTGACTCGGAACTTTGTGTTTACAATAAACTTATGCACATAGGGACACGTACTTGCAAAGATGAGTATAATCTCATTTTAAATACCGATTAAATATTTATCTTCCTCGGTGTTATCCTGTATGAAGTTACTGCAGCATAAGCAGCAAAGGCTTGATGTTATATCATATACCACAAATAGGTTAAGTAAGAGTTACATGAAAGTTTGTTTACAGTTTGGCTGTAAAATATTAAAATTAACGAGAGGTAGAAGATTTTAGGAAAATAACTTATTTACCTATGCGCTATGAAACTTTTAGTGCTCTTAATAGTTTCCCAAGCTTTTCTTTGATGGTGTTTTATTTGGTTAATCTAAATATGAGCCCTCATTTTGAAATTATTGATACTTGCATTTGAGTTTATAAATGAAAAAATGTTCATTAAAGAAATGAAGGCGTAATTGATTAATACAAGTATAAGTATATATGCTACAGCTTATTAAGAAGTGATTTGATGAGGTAAATTTGGTAATAAATGTCGATTAAGGTAAATATTTACTTTTCAGTTGCAGTAATAATAGTAGTAAACCCCAATACCACACTATAGAATTCAATACTTCCTTTGATCATTTTATTATTGAGCAAAATCGCTCTGTAGAATTTGATAAGGCCGGTAAGTTTAGCGAGAAAATTACGATTATATACAAGGTGTTCCAGCTCTATTTAGACAAGCATTCTATTTAAGGAGATGCATTTAATCATTTCGTTTTTAAATGTACAAGGCACCTTATAAAGACGGCAGATTATGCAACTTTACTTTTACTTCCACGTTCACGTAGTGGATTGGAAGTAAAAATAGTAATCGTTAAAAAAATTTCAGAATTTTTTTTTTCTTGAAATAGGTAAAATGTCATGAAACTTCGAGATTTTAAATTAGAGCGAAAAAAATTATCTGACTGTCGGTCTGTCTGTCGGTCTATCTGTAACTTTTTTTTTGTCCGCACGTTTTCTCCGGAACAGTTTAAGATATTGACTTGAAGTTTATACACATATACGTTATAACGATATCTGGAACTGGATTGTTTTTTGAACAAATCCGGTGAAGGGTTGGGAGGTAAATTGGGGTAAATAGGAGGAAATAAGTAAAGCATGCTGGTAAGAGTACAGAAACTTGAAACTTGGTGTATGGACTAGAAGCCAAGGCCTCAAAATTTTTTATAATATTTTCCATCCCCCTACCACCCTCCCACTCCATTATTAAAGGGACTGATAAAATAAAATCAAGATATTCACTTGAAATTTGGTATGCGTTTGTATTATAACGACAGCTGGAAGTATTTTGAGATGATTCCTTTGAAGAGTTGTGGGTTAAATAGGGGCAAATAGGAGAAAATAAGTAAAGGAAGCTGATAACCGTACAGAAATTTGGGATTTGTTGAATATACTAGAAGTGGAGGCCTCAGGTTTTCTTTTTCATCATATTTTTCATCCCCTCACCACCCCCTTTCTCTTATTAAAAGGGTTTATAAAATTAAATTGAGATTTTCACTTGAAATTTGGTACACATAATATGTATTATAGCGACATCTGAAACTAGATTATATTTTGACTATGTTGACATGATTCCGTTGAAGAAATGGGGGGTAAGTAGAGGTAAATATGGAAAAATAAGTGAGGCAAGCTGTAAGAGTACACAAACTTCGGATTTCGTGTATATACTAGAAACCAAGGCCTCAAATTTCTTTCTAACATTTTTCAACATATCCACGTAGTGCATTGGAAGTATTGTAATCGTGTGTAATTGTGAAAAATCAGTAGAGCAAGCTAGTAAGAGTCCAGAACTTCATTTTTGGCATATGTGCTAGAAACCAATGCATTAATTTTTAACAAATCTAAGATGTAACGGTAATACGGAAGTCCAGTAGCGATTTGTGTAACGCTTGGAAATTCGTTTGTTTATTTGGACACGACGTGCTCGAGGAGAGCTCGAAGCGAGCTCGGCCCTAGTGTGCTTAAACAGTGAATCGTGAAATATTACTTAAAATGGCACCTGAACTAAGGTCCAAACAGGAAGAAGTTATAATCTCTTTTTTAAAAAGCAGCGATTTCAAGGAAATTGTAAATAACTGCGTAAAAAGTGAAACAGTGAAAATAGAACAGAAACTAACAGCACTGGAAAATGAGGTGATACAACTTCGAGAAAGTAACATCCAATTAGTTCATCTACTAACTTCAAGCGAGTATAAAGAAATAAACAACAAATCAAGAACTTCACGGCCAGAAGACGCCTTGGAAAAAACACAAAGAAATAATATTACAACAGAAAATAAAAAGAAAACCTTCAAAGACGCACTCACAGAGGAAAAAAACAACAGATTACCAGCGCCAAAAATTGCCGAAAAAACGGAAAAAAGAACCATAAGAAATCAAGCAGAAAATAAACACGGACCCAGTCTAGAATCAAAGGAGATTGACAGCGTTGCCGATACTAACCAAAATGAACAAAAGTCAGGAAATGAAGGAGAGTGGAAAATCACCAGACCCAGAGTAATGCGTCGAAAAAATGTCATATACGGACAAGGAAACGATGACAGCACATTTAAAGGCGTTATTAGATACATAGATTATCATGTATTCAGATGTCCTGTTGATATGTCTGTTACTGAAATTACTAGTTATCTTAATTCTAAAGACATACCAGGCGTCAAGTGTCAGACAATGAAGTCTAGATATCCAGAAGTGTACACATCTTTTAAAGTATCTGTACCTGCAAATTGCGTAGAGAAATTTAAAAATCCCAACATCTGGCCAGAGTATGTTGGAATAGACCGATATCAAGAGCGTTTTTTACGACAGAGGACCTTAAATCAAGACCACCCAAAGTGACCAGTAATAAAACCAACGTAGGCAATGCCAATAAAACAGAGCAATTGAAACCCTGTCTTACCGTCCTTCATCAGAATATACAAAGCATAAGAAATAAAACCGGAGAAATTGAAGTATTTATAGAAGAATTTAGCAACGACTACTGCGATGTGGACATACTGTGTTTATCAGAACATTGGTTACAGGATGGTGAACAAAAATCAATAACTATTAGTGGGTATAAGCAGATCTCGTGCTTCTGTAGGAATATAAACAAACACGGTGGTGTATCGATACACGTAAAAAACAATTTGGACTTTCTAGAATTAGATACTTTAAGAACAGAAAAAGTTGAAATAGATTTTGAATATGTGAGTGTCATAAATAAGGGATTAAAAGTCATAATCATCTGCGTGTACAGATCACCTCTTGGTAAGATTGATTCTTTCTTGAACCTATTATTTGATCTACTATCTTCTATAAATAACTCGTTAGTCAATCACAAAATTATAATATGCGGAGATTTTAACATACATCTTGAATATGAGAACCCACAAAGAGAAAATTTTTTAAACGTATTGAAGATGTTTGATTTAAAGTTAATTATTACTTCTCCCACTAGAGTAGATAATAGAGTCTCAGCAACATTAGACAACATTATTTCAAATATTCAAAACATTTCAAA
The DNA here is from genome assembly GCA_963583905.1 of Stenurella melanura. Classification (NCBI taxonomy): domain Eukaryota; kingdom Metazoa; phylum Arthropoda; class Insecta; order Coleoptera; family Cerambycidae; genus Stenurella; species Stenurella melanura. Next base: position 115,838,755 of record OY757316.1, on the reverse strand, counting down.
CATATATAATAAAGATAATGGCCTATCTGACCACTATGCCCAAATTGTTACATTCAACGAATTAAATCTCCCACAGAACTCACACCCAATATTTCAAGAAAAAAGATTATATAACAACAAAAATAAAAAACATTTCAGTCATCTAATTAGTATAGTAGACTGGACCTCGCTGTACAACAATACTGATGTAAATAGAGCGTACGACAGTTTTTATGACCTTCTTAATAACTGCTTCAACCAAGCTTTTCCTAAAAAAACAATTGACGTAAGTTCGAAAGCCAAACGTGCCGGATGGATCACGAAAGCTATTAAGGTATCCTGTCAAAACAAGAAATGCCTATTATATTTAAAAAAATTTACCACAAACACACAATTTATTAACTACTGCAATACGTATTGCGCATTACTTAAGAAGGTCATAAACCGGGCTAAACAAAATCATGTAAATAACATAATACTGAATGCCGACAATAAAATTAAAGCCACTTGGGACGTCATAAATAATACAATAAAGGGAAAGAACAGCACAGGTGCCTCAAATAATATAATAATTAATGTTAATAATAGTGACATAATAGATCCTATTACTGTTGCCTCTGAATTTCAAAAATATTTTGTAAAGGCTGCCGGAGACTTATCTAAACATTTACGTAGCAAGCACTCATCAACACATTACCTGAATACAGTCAATTTTAACTCTTTAAATTCGTTTCAGTTCTTACCAGTTGTAGAATCTGATATTGCGCGAATAATACATGAACTTAAATCGAAAAGATCAACAGGCATTGACGATATCCCCATCACAATTATAAAAGAAAATAGCGACGTCCTAAAAAAACCCCTTGTGTTTCTTATTAACCTCTCATTAACTACGGGAATATTTCCAGACTGCTTCAAAACTACTCTTATAAAACCTTTACATAAGAAAGGCGAAAAAACTGCAATATCAAATTACAGGCCTATTTCACTTATTCCCTCGCCTTCTAAAATACTAGAAACAGTGGTTAAAGAACAGATTTCATATTACCTGGAAAACAAAAAAATTCTTACAGAGTTTCAGTATGGTTTTCGTAACAACCTCAGTACAACAGACGCTACGTTTGAATTGTTAAACAACATCAGTAAAATATTGGAAGACAAACAACTACCGCTTGGAATATTTTGCGACCTATCCAAAGCATTTGACTGCGTTGACCATTCTACACTGTTAAGCAAAATGGAATACTATGGAATAAGAGGAGTAACGAATAACTGGTTTAAATCATACCTCGACAACCGCCAAATCATAGTGGAAATTTGCGCACTTACTGATTCCTCTTACAGAAAATACCACTCAGAGCCTGAAAACATAAAATGCGGAATACCTCAAGGTTCCATTCTGGGACCAGTACTGTTTTTAATTTACATTAATGACCTGGCATATAATTATCCATCGGCACAGTTCTCATTATTTGCGGATGATACAAGCATTTTACTTAAACATCAAAACATAGACAGTTTAATTAGTCTGGCACAGGACGAAATAACTGATATAACCGACTGGTTCACAGCCAACAAATTAGTTCTTAATATGGAGAAAACTGTCAATATGCTACTTCAACCCAACAAAAATATCCCACAAACAACTTTAGTGGCAACCATAGGAAATATCGAACCCGTCTTAAATACCAAATTTTTAGGGGTATATATAGATGAAAAGCTCGATTGGAAATACCACATATATATGCTCAACAAAAAATTATCTAGTGCAGTATTTGCCATTGGCGCTGTAAAAAATAACATTAGCTTTAACGCAGCGAGGACAGTCTACTATGCGTACTTTTATTCTATCTTACAATATGGAATTGAGTTCTGGGGAAATTCCTCAAATGTAAATAGCACTTTCATAATTCAGAAACGTGCCATTCGTGTCCTATGTGGTCTACGCAGATATGACTCATGTCGTAGCACATTTAAGGAATTGGAAATTTTTACCCTAACTAACCTGTATATATATCGCTTATCTTTGGCTATATTTAAAAGGAAAAATAATCTAATAACCCCATCAGACATACATAAATACAATACAAGAAATAAAGATACATATTTACTCCCATACTACAACTATAACGTCAGTCGTAGAGGTCCTCTGTACACGGGGGTGCTGATTTTTAATCACTTACCCCAGCATATCCAAACACTCAACAACCTAAACAAATTTAAACAAAACTTAAAAAACATTTTACTATCACATGTATTTTACAGCATTATTGAATTCTTTGAGACAACACTATAATCATTTAGCTTTTAATGTACTATTCACCTCATAGCAAAGTATGTAGTTTGTATTAAACATGTTATACTAATGATTGATAACTTTGTAGTATCTTAAATTTACTAGCGTTATTATATTACATTACTTTATTGTTTATAATAATCTAAATTTGCTGGTATTGAGCTAACTTAGCTTATGTCTCCCTACTGCTCCATGAGGCGCAACTTACCATGTATACGCATTTTATTTTAGTGTAATGTATATATATGTTTGGGAATAAATTCTATTCTATTCTATTCTATTCTATTCGAAAGCGTTCGGTGCTGTTACATCGCATACTTTTTGAAAGATCCAAATTTGATTTTGTATTTGATAAATTTTGATACCTAAAATCATATTCTTGCATTCTTACGTCTGGACGCTGGCCAATGCCTAGCATCGTTCTTGTGTATTTGATAAATTTTGATATCCAAATCTATATCCTTGCGTTTTTAATTCTCGACGCGGCCAATGCCTAGCGTCGTTTTTGTAAAACTTGTGTGTTTGATAAATTTTGATATCTAGATTAATGTTCTCGCATTTTTACGAAACCCATTTTTTTGTGGAATATTAATGTACAGCGTATTACAAAGATCCTGGATAATGGGTAACTATAACTAACCCTTTATCTGTTTCAGCTCGATCTGCAAGCCACACCACAAGGAGACAATGACCAAAAACATCCAATTACCCGATCCCGGGGGTACCAAGCAAACAACCAGCTCGGTATCCTTACCCTAGCCCGTGCCGGCCTCTGACGCTAAGAAAGCATCTCTGGCCGAACACAATCCTGAGCTACACAGTTCACACTTCCTTCCGATGAAATCGGAGCACATGATGCCAATTGGCACCTTGGGCTTCCGACTAGTCGACACCTCCGAATCCCTTTCAAACTCCGAGAGGGCTCGGTAACAGCCGTTCCCTGTCACGACAGACGAAAGACGCTCCAGAGAGCCATACATGCCAGCGAAGAGAGAAGACCAAGACAGAAGAGCGCCAGAAGAAACGACCCAGCTGGTAAGGTCCAACAGCCAGGACCAGGGGAGGTTTGCTAACATCGCCAATACCGCCCGCATTTGCGGGGGATAGGCGAAAAAGCAGGCCCACCCCTTACGAGGCCGGTCCAGATCTACAGCGATGATTGGGGCAAAGAGCTCAAGCTCGACCCCTAATCATCCGAGAAAGCCATCTTTAGTCAAGAATATTGGTGCCTATTACAAATACTCCGAGTTGTGTAACTTTCAATTTTTTATCCGCGGCCTAATAAAAATTTGAAAATTTCTAAAAGTAAGTTTTCTTCATTTCTATCCCCTGTACATTTTGCAGATTTTGTAAATATCATGTCAGTCTTGAAAGTTAGCCAAGTTCATTTTCAATGTCTTAACAAAGCTTGCTAAATTGCAACTACTGTAATTTTTTTTATGATATCTGCCCCTAATATTATTAGAATTCTAATACCACTTATTTCCGCATTCTAAAGTGCAAATTTAGTCAAGAAGTTTACCTTTAAAGAGACTTGGAAGGAATATCTTGATGTGGAAGTAGTGATTCCTTAGGCAGCGGTTTTTCAAATGGAACACCCTGTGCTCTTTTAAATTTTTTAATTCTCCTTTTATTTCCAAACAAATTTTGTTAACCATGCTTCTCATTAACGGTTTAAGATATTTATAAATGGTTTCATCTTGATTCTGCCACGCTCCATTTTCTTAAACTAATAAGGCTGGCCTTGATTAAACACAAAAGCAGAAATTATTGACTGCCATTGTGTGGCAGTTTCACTGGCAGTAGTTAATTACTTCCACATCCACGTAGTTCCGAAGGCTCTTTCATTTTCAAATCAGAAATATGCCGCCACTGCTTACATCTAATAAATATGTAGGTATGTTACTTATTCATGACGAGAGCCTAGAAATGAACTGGGTTGGCAACTAAGGACCTGTTAAGAGACCTGCACGATCACCTGATATGTCGCCACTCGATTTTTTCTTATGAGGCCATTTGAAGCAATTTGTATACGCTAAGAAACCAATGAATCTTAATGATTTCAAGAATAGGATAACTCATGCTTGACGATTAATAATAGAACATTCTTGTACACGAAAACTTTTAGGAAGGTATGAATACTATCAAATAGAATATGCGCGAGTATTTGAGCATCTTTCATAATAATCATAATAGTTACTGTTTTTTGTATTGTATTATTCCTTACGATTACGTTAATAGAAAAATGTTATCCCAAAAATTTAACGCCTAATAACTCAACAGTAGTTAATGATAAATGTAGGAGAATGGTTAATAAAATTTATTCAGAAATAAAAGGAGTATAAAAGCATACCATGTGAAGAAGTAAAGTGTAGGAATATAGGATGGAAAGTGTAGGTGTTTGTGAGATACTTCTTTTATGTTTTCATCTATCATCATCTCCTTACCTATTCTTCTTCTGAGTTTTCTGTTTCTTTTGTTTCCCTATCTTACCGTATCCTAGATATTTCTTTATTGTATTTCTTCTTTTAAGTTCTTCGTTCTGTAGTAGGGAGATGTTTCAGGTGATTATTTGCTGTTTTGTTGTATCCTTTACATACTTCCTGTTTCTTTATCTGCAGATTTCCATATAGTATTTTATGGTCTGTACCAATTTTTGTTGTTATTTCTGCCTTAGCAATTCTAACTATGTCCCTTGTTTTTTTATCAACTAGAATATGGTCTATTTGAGAGTTGAGATTTTTATTGCTCTACATAACAAGGCATGTTTAGCTCTTGCTCTATGTCTTTCTTATTACCAGATCGAATAAATATACTAAAGTTTTCTGCGAGCTTCCACATTCGTTCGACCATATATGGAGTAAAGTTTTCCCTACGCTGTTCCTATCCTCATGTACTTGGTATTTGTTGTTGTTTTTCTGCGGCCTTCATCTTCTTTAGTTGTTCGTATTTATTGCGTGCTCATAGGTGATTTCTTTAGGTTCGGCGTCTTCTTCGTCGTTTCAAAAATAAATAATTTTTGAACTCATCGTTGACCAGTTAAGTTCTTCCCTTCCATATTAATTGTTGTCCATGTCCTGATGTTTCATATTATTCTTAGGATTGGCTCTCGCGCCATGAGTTTCTTATTGTCTCATCGAAGAGCTGTGTACCAAGTTTTTAGCGGGTTTCCATTTTCGTTTGATTATGTTATGAGAAATGTGTTTAAAGCGGTTTAAGATTGTTCAAAAAATATTTTTTAATGTAATATGTTTTTAATTTTTTTATTAATATCATCATAAATTATCAAAAATTGCTAGCAATTAGGAACAATCCATATATAATCATATGCAATCATAAATAATCGTGAGCAATAATAAATATAGGACTATTACCTTATACCCCATAGTGTCAACTTCTGTCCAATGGTTTTAAAAAAATTGTATCATAAAGAAGTGATCGTTGTTATCGGTGTGTAGGCAATGGGCTTGTTCCATGATATTCTTTTTACATGGTTTTTATACTTTTTCATATAGTACTCGATATTCTCATTATACACTTAAAAGTTCGTATTATTAACTTTTTCCGTTCTCGAGATATATAAATTAGTAATAGTTGCAAAAACCGAGCGCTCATTTGTGACGTCACTATACGCAAGTGACGTAAGAAAAATGGCTTTCTGGGACCTTTCAAATTTAACCTGAAAAGTCGGAAAACATGGAATTTTTAAACGCTGGTAACTAAATAAATACGTCGAGTGGAAGTTCGTTCTATGTGTCTACGGAAAGGAGAAGGTCGGCGATGAATTATAATAGTAAATTGCAGGGTCGAAATCGAAAATTCGTTCTGGCAGAAGCGAGAGAAAATTGTAATTTTTTGACATTTCGCCAAATTGTACTCCCCTACTGTCAAGTAGTAAGCAAAACAAACAATACTTCGAAACCACTTATAATTATAACCAATAAGGAGCATCAAGTCTATTAAGATCGCCGCGCCACGCTCCATTTTCGTGAGATGAAAATTTGTAATAGTTTTTAAGATACTAAACGTGCGAATAAGATTCTGATTTTTTGCAGATCCATTAATTTATACTTGCACTTTCGATTTATGAAATAAAAAAAAAATGCCGAACAAGCCCATTGATTGTTGAAACATTTTAAATAAAAACATACAAAATGTTCCATTTGATAGTTTAGAAATGTAAAAAATTTAATCCTCGTGTACTTTTATACACACACTACATTATTAAAGGGGTGAAAAAAATTAAATTAAGATGTTGATGTGAAATTTGGTACAAGTATGTATTCTAATGAGATCTGGAAAGGGTATTAAAGTAACGTTTTGTGGATTTTTGGGGCAGAGACTTGAATGAGGAATATGGTTGTGGGAGTAGTGATTTTCTTAGGCAGCGATTTTTTTATATGTTTTCAATAATTGCCTGAATGGCAAAAGAAAATTATTTGGTAGTCTGCCTATACTAAAATAGATTTTCTGCTCCAAAGCGGAGACATAAAATATATCGTAATTAACCGCTAGCAGCGTTGGTCGAGAACTTCGCAAAATGTAATTCTACCAGTTGATCTTTATTGCCAATTTACCAAATAGGTTTTATAAGTGTCCTTCGTGTTGTTTTTGCTATTTTGTTCATGTCTCTTTTACTTAACCGTTTTCAGGTATTGAACGGAGAAATAATGACAGGCGCTCTGAACAGAGCGCCTTCTTGAAATATGGAGTTTTTCGTTGAACAAATATGTTAGTCTTTTTGAACAGAGGCGGACTGACCCATGGGGCTTCAGCCTTAACAGGTCCGTTGATAAATAGCTAAGTAAAAATATGAAAAACAGAGATTTATAACATTAAGAATATTAATTGTTATTTAAATACATACCCTCGATGAAGTAATTAACTAAAACTAATTTAATTACTTTCATACATTGATTTATATTTGGTACATATGAAATAAAAAATCAGGTTACAAAATCCTAAATACGAATTATATCTTCATTTTAACAAAAGTATACTAACGGTGGCGACAGAACTGTGTTAATACGCCATGTATTAGCACAGTTCTATCGCCACCGTTAGTGTATTCACCACTTCACATTTTACTCCCAGGCGTGGTCAGGTGCATTAAGACCTTTACAGCATGATTTTGGAATCAATTTTACTTCCACATCCACGTAGTGGATTGGAAGTATAGTAATCGCAAAAAAATTTTCAAAAATTTTTATTCGTGAAATAGGTTTAGAATGTCATGAAACGTCGAGATTTTAAATTTGAGCGAAAAAAAATTTTCTGTCTGTCTGTCGGTCTGTCGGTCTGTCTGTAACTTTTTTTTTGTCCGCACGCTTTCTCCGGAACGGTTTAAGATATTGACCTGAAATTTTGTACACGTATATATTATAACGAGATCTGGAACTGGATTGTTTTTTGAGGAAATCCGGTGAAGGGTTGGGGGTTAAATAGGGGTAAATAGGGGGAAATAAGTAAAGCAAGCTTGTAAGAGTACAGAAACTTGAAATTCGGTGTATGTACTAGAAGTTAAGGCCTCAGATTTTTTTATAATATTTTTCAACCCCCCACCACCCCTTCCCCATTAATGGGGTTGATAAAATAAAGTTGAGATATTCATTTGAAATTTCGTACACGTATGTATTATAACGATGTCTAGAATTAGATTATATTTTGGGATGATTCCGTTGAAGGGTTGGGGGTTAATTTGGGGTAAATAGAGGAATATAAGTAAAACAAGTTGGTAAGAGTACAGAAACTTGAAATTCGGTGTATGTACTAGAAGCCAAAGCGTCAGATTTTTTAATAATATTTTTCAACCCCCACCACCCCTACTCCAATTTGAAAAGGGTTGATAAAATAAAATTGAGATGTTCATTTGAAATTTTCTACACGTATGTATTATAACGACATCTGGAACTAGATTATATTTTGAGATAATTCTGTTGAAGGGTTGGGGGTTAAATAGGGGAAAATAAGTAAAGCAAGCTGGTAAGACTACAGAAACTTGAAATTCGGTGTATGTACCAGAAGCCAAGGTCTCAGATTATTTAGAATATTTTTCAACCCCCACCACCCCTACCTCATTATTAAAAGGGTTAATAAAATAAAATCGAGATATTCATTTGAAATTTGGTACACGTATGAATTATAACGACATCTGGAACTAGATTATACTTAGAGATGATTCCGTTAAAGGGTTGGGGGTTATTTAGGGGTCAATAGGGGGAAATAAGTAAAACAAGCTGGTATGAGTACAGAAACTTGAAATTCGGTGTATGTACAAGAAGTTAAGGCCTCAGATTTTTTTATAACATTTTTCAACCCCCCCCACCACCCCTACCCCATTAATGGGGTTGACAAAATAAAGTTGAGATATTCATTTGAAATTTCGTACACGTATGTATTATAACGACGTCTGGAATTAGTTTATATTTTGAGATGATTCCGTTGAAGGGTTGGGGGTTAATTTGGGGTAAATAGAGGAATATAAGTAAAACGTTGGTAAGACTACAGAAACTTGAAATTCGGTGTATGTACTAGAAGCCACAGCGTCAGATTTTCTTATAATATTTTTCAACCCAACCACCCTTACTCCAATATGAAAAGGGTTGATAAAATAAAATTGAGATATTCATTTGAAATTTGGTACACGTATGTATTATAACGACGTCTGAAACTAGATCATAATTTGAGATGATGCCGTTGAAGGGTTGGGGGTTAAATAGGGGCAAATAGGGGAAAATAAGTAAAGCAAGCTGGTAAGACTACAGAAATTTGGGATTCGGTGTATATACTAGAAACCAAGGCCTCAGATTTCTTTCTAATAATTTTCAAACTCTACCACCACCGCTTCATTATTAATGGGATTGATAACATCAAATTGAGATATTCACTTGAGAGTTAGTACACGTATGTATTGTAGTGACATCTGATTGAGATGACTCCATTGCTAGGTTGTAAATAGTGGAAAATAAGTACGGTAAACTAGAAACTTCATTTTTAACGTATATGGTAGAAACCAACTCCTCAAACTTTTCTATGACATCTACTCCAAATATTATTAAAATTCTATGACCAATAATTTCCACATACTAGAGTGCACATATAGTCAAGATGTTTCCTTTAAAGTGACTTGGACGAATAATCTGGATGTGGAAGTAGTGATTCCTTAGGCAGCGGTTTTTTAAAACGCTTTTATCAGTTTGACCTGTAACTTTGTATATAAGAAAATCTTGCAATTTAATTTTCACCCACTTCTCCAGGCCGCATTGACTTGAAATTTTGCATCTGTATATGTTCAAGTGACAATATTGAGAATACTACATAGAAAAACTCAAGATGGCGTTTCCAAGATGGAGGATAGTTTATTATCATTTAATGTAGGATTCTACAAAAATTTGATATCTGAGAATTTTAGAGGTGGAAGATTATAAATATGTGATCTCAAATATTCAAAACGGCGGCGTTAATATGTCTGTGTTCTATTTATTAACCTAGTTGACGTTATAGATACTCTCTGGCCAATATTTTTCAACCATTTGTATTAAACATCAAATCATATTATCAAAAATCTTATGTGAGATCTAAACTTGAGATCTAAAGCCCATAGCTTTGGCGAAAAAAGTGAAAAGGAACACTTTTTTGCCAAAGCTATGGGCTTTAGATCTCAAGTTAAGATCTCACATGGGACATAATTAAAATTATTTTAAAAATCTAGAATAAATATACAGGGTGTCCCGAAACTTCACTAAGTATTGCTTAAGTCTTTTGTGTTTTTGTGTTCAGTTTTTGAGTAAATCTTATCTGAACTTTATTAATTAGTAACCATTATTACCAGCATTACTGGTATGCAGGAGTGTGCCGTGATTGTAATATTTGTAACAAATGAAAAATAATCTAGCATGCAATGCCAGAATGACAATAATGACATTGTTGTCTTTTGGTTTTCTGTAGTTCATTGTTCTGTAGTTTTATTATTTCCTTTTGGAAAAAGTGTTCTATTGAAAAGTAAAAAATGGTCATGTTTAGTAATGTGGAGTACTCGGATATTCATTTTGTTTATGGATATTGTAATGGAAACGCAAATGCCGCGGTACGCGAATATCGCAGATGAATTTCTAATAGAAGAAAACCGTCTAAAGATGTTTTTATTCGAACCCACCTAGAATTTAGAAATATTGGACTTAAAAAAGGTCCAAGAAATGAAGAACAGCGAAATGGGCGGTTTAAAAATATAATTTTGGCCAAATTTGACAATAATAATAAGTTAAGTATCAACAGAGCGGTCCAACAGCTGCGTGCGCAAGCTGTGCATGTTTCCAAAAATAAAGTTTTTCGGATTCTGAAAAAAGACCACAGAAAAGCTTTTCGAATGCAGCCAGTCCAAAGCCTTCAACCAGGTGATTCCGAAGGCGTATCAGTTTTTGTAATTGGTTTATAAATGCCATGGAACAAGATCCCGATTTCGGAAGTAAAATTATATGGACTGATGAAGCTACCTTTAACCATAATGGATCAGTTAATTTTAATAATCTAAGAATCTAGGCTCATCAGAATCCTCATATAATTCGTCCTAGGCATTTCAACAGGAGTTTAGCGTTAATGTATGGTGTGGTGTTATAAACGGGACTTTTTGTGGGCCACACATCCTTCCTCCCCGTTTAAATGGACCATTATTTAACGATTTTTTAAATAACCCTTTTTTTCAGTATCTCGAGGATATTCCTCTTAATTTAAGAAATGAATGCTGGTTTCAAATGGACGGAGCTCCTAGACATTTTGATGTTGAGAACCGTTTGTGGGTAAACAATAATTATCCTGAACGGTGGATCGGTCGATTAGGTGCAAGAGCGTAGCCACCCCGTTCACCGGATTTAACTCCAGTTGATTTTTTTGTCTGGGCTGTTTAAAGGACAAAGTCTACGCAATCCCTGTGAACACGAGAGAAGAGTTAATAGAAACAATTCTCGAAGAATGTGAAAATTTGCAGATTAGATTATTACATTCAACGCTATATTTTAGAATTTTTGCATCACCTGTTTCTTGTGTCTTTAAACAATTTTATATTTATGTTTTTCCTCTACTTGAAATACTTGCTTTTATGACTACTTATTTTACATTGTGTTTTTGTGACCCTATTACTTCCACCTCCACGTACTGGAGTGGTGGCCTGTAATATTGTTTTTTAGTTTATATTGCACCATTTATAAAAATTAATGATAAAACATATTTATTGATGAAAATAAAAAGTAAATGCCAAATTTTTTAGTGGTAGCATTTTTTGCGCGTATCATTCATCGATATTTTCTAAAGTCCCATATTGCATTATTTATTGAAATTTATTTCGAATACGGCAAAAGTGTGGCAAAGAAATTAATGAACCCTTTTTGTTCCGTTTTTTATGTACTTTTCGAATTTAATATTGAAATATAAAAAAAACATATACAACAGAGTATTGTTTTCTTGAAGAACAACAAAAACATTTATTTTTCGCATCCGGACCTGGATTTTTGTATGTGTTTTACAAGTACTTATTCAAAGTCACTAATGTATTATATGTGCCAATATGAACTTATTATTCTACTTTTTTTACAAAATGACAACCAAAAGAAATTTTGACAAAAATACATCAAACAACCTGTATTTCAGCAACGAGGGCCCAACTATCTTTTTCTACGGGTGATTATGATTACTTTTGGTGTCCTCTATCTGCCATTAAAGTATGGCCGTTTTATCGTGAAACACCCCGCATAGGGGTAAGTAGGGGAAAATAAGTAAAACAATCTTGTAAAACTACAGAAATTTGGGATTAGGTGTATATACTAGAAACCAAGGCCTCAGATTTCTTTACAATATTTTTCAACTCCCCCCACCATCTCCACTTCATTATTAAAGGGGTTGATAAAATAAAATTGAGATATTCACTTGAAATTTGGTACACGTATGATGTGTCATTACACATCATACGTGTACCAAATTTCAAGTGAATATCTGATTAATATGATTCGGTTAACGGGATGGGGTGGGGGGTCAAAAGGGGAAATAAGTAAAGCAAGCTAATAAGAGTCTTCTTTCTTCTTCTTTATGACGTCTGCCTCAAATACTAAGTTATTAAAATTCTATGACCAATTATTTCCACATACTAGAGTGCAAATATAGTCAAGAGACTTGGATGAGAAATCTGGATGTGGAAGTAGTGATTCCTTAGGCAGCGGCTATTTTAATGTTTTTAAATTAAGTAGTTATTTATCACGTATGCAAACATGAATAAATTTCTATTCTATTCTGTAAATTGGTACTACATTTCCAATTTTGAGCAATCTGGGTATGTATCAGCTTTTATACTTTTTTTTAGTACCTGTAATTGCAATACCTTTTATATGATATGATAAACAACGTCACTAATGGCCGTTAACTTTATGACTGTTCCGCAAAGGATATAAAGCTTCGATACGAACTGAATTTTATTTAGTAGATAGATTGGTGATACATCAAGTAAGCGGAGTTAATGGTGTAGATAAACTGAAAGTCCCATCGTTTTCCCATTATTTCAATAATCAGTTCGGAGTGGAACATATGACCTCATATCCATTAGTGGCCGTATACATACAAACGAGCGATTTCCAATATACATTAATATCTGCACGTTACCATCCATCCTGGTATTAAGTAATCGTGTATGTTCTTTAATTTTCTATTCTATTCTATTCTATTTGTTGGAGTCGACACTCACATTTGGAAAAACGTGTTCCAATTTATATGTTACCATAATATCGCTAAATACTAGCAAACGAGTTTTAATAGTTTGTTGTAGGAATAAGCCACTTTGGTTTAATTGAAACATATTGACAAATATGACATTCTCTTTGGTAAAATAAGTTAACCTAATGTACAGGGTGGGGCAATATGCGTCGGACTTCGGTAGCTCCAGTTCTGTAATAGTTACAAATTAAAAAAACAAGCAAGTAAACTTGATAAAAAAATCTGTGACCGGAAATTATCTTCGAATATACAAGACGAGCCAAGACAATATTGCAGGATCAAATGCCTTTTTTTAAACGAGTATAGAAATGCTATTATAAATGTAAACAAAAATAATAGTGAGAAGTTAATAAGAAACTCTTAGAATTCAATACAAACCATGTGGCAAATCATAAATAAAAACCACTGCCTAAGGAATCAGTACTTTCCACATCCAGATTTCTCGTCCAAGTCACTTTAAAGGAAACATCTTGACTATATATACTAAAATTTGGGGCGTTGGTTTCTACCATATACGTTAAGAATGAAGTTTCTAGCTTGGTCTACTTATTTTGTGCTATTCACAACCTACCATCTCCCACCTCTTCAACGGAATCATCAATTCCTTTAATAATGGAGTGGTGGTGATGGGGGTGGAGGGGCTGAAAAATATTAGAAAGAAATCTAAGGCCCTGGTTTCTAGTATATGTGTATTTGTCATACACAGCAAAAAAGATTTTTCAAAAAAGCCTTGAAAAAGAAAACTTATTAGATTTCCGAAACGTCGGCAAAATATTTAATTTCAAGTTTTTATACCTATTTGTGTTGTTTATTTTAAAAAAAAACAGCCTCTAACTGATCCTTTGACGTAAACGTCACAGGCGTAGAGGTTATTTACCAGTATCATACTGGTTAATTGTGATATATTTTATAGATTCCTCTAGCATCGCTTAAAAAGAAAACATACATGTGACAGGAAGTCGCAAAGAATTGAAGAAGGAAAAATAAAACTCACAATACTATTAGAGAAGCCATTGATTTAATAAAAAACAAGAACACGAAAGACATCTATGGTCTAAACATAATTCCAATAAAAATTTGATTACATCATTATTATGCTAACTTATAAACTTGTGCATCACAGAATCGTGTTCTCCAAACTGTCTCAAAAAGGCTATTGTAATTTTTATATTCAAAAAAGGAGATGCAAATGATGCAAATAATTATAGACCTGTGTCACTGCTACCAATATTTTCAAAGGTAGCGAAACATGCTTTTCAGAGCAACTACTTTGAGACCAATACTAAAACGTTTGACTGCGTCTCATACGAAGTACTGCTAGAAAAGCTGAAAGATATAAGTTCTGCCATGACAGTATATAACTATTGACATTATATTTAACAAATAGATATAAAACAATGAAGTTGAATAATGCATATTCCAATGAAACAAAAATAATAAATGGAGTACCCCAAGGCTCAGTACTTGGCCCACTCCTATTTTTAATATATGTAAATGATTTTCCATATTCAAACGAACACTATAGTGACATGCTTTTTGCAGAAGATACAACTATTTCGGTTCAAAACAAAAATATTGAACAACTATCTGCAATGGCGTGTGAAGTGGAGTCAAATGCAGAACAATGACTCAAGTCAAATATACTTGCTTTAAATAGATAAAACAGTGCATATGATCTTCTCACTGCGTAATAAAAGAGGGTTCAATGTTCCCGATCCCTAGGAACCAACATAGTTCTTTGGGAGTTTATCTAAATGAGCAATAGACCCGGCAGGCACATAAAGAAAACTCAAAACGTCAAAAAATGTAGCAAAAATACAATTAACTTTAGAAAATCAAATGAAGTAGGTGAAGAAGCTTTGAAAAACGCATACTTTGCACTATGTGATTCTTTGTTTTTCTATGCTGTTTCTGTTTGGGCACAAGCATCATATTGGCCTACAATATTTACTCTATAACGAAGAGAAATACGTTTAATATCTGGGTTAAATTATAAAGATGACTGTAGAGAACAGTCTCGCAAGCTAAACATACTCATATATCTATGAGTGGCTTTTGTAGGTAGAGAAAACTTGTGTCCTCAAAGTGTAAACAAAGAATGTAACTACCATTACATTACAAGACAGAAAAATATGTTAACAGCACCTTATGTAAAATTAAGAGTCAACCTAACGAATCAACTAAAAAGGATGGAAACAGTAAGGGAAAGAATCAAAACAGCCTACAGAGTCACAAGAGCTCTATTACCCTTCATTGAGGACAATAAACCACTATGGTGCCTAACCAAAAAGATATACACAACCATCATAATGCCTACGATGACATATGAAGTCAAAAACACAGCAACGACAAAGGCCAACAGAAGAAGCCTGAGAAGAGCTGAAAGAGACATTATCCAACTGCAACAGGAAAACCACAAAAATGACAGAAAACGTCAACATTACTAGAGGGAAGAACAATAATCAAAAGAATAGAATCATATGCAATTAAATACTGGGGACTCGTCCAAAGACGAGACACGACACACCTACGAAAGAAAGCGCTACGACTAAACAGCAACAAACTGAAAATAGGGAGGCCATGCTACACATGGATAACAACAATCGAGAGGATTATCAATAAGCTAGGAAAGGATTACACACACTGGGAAAAATTGGCACAACAAAAAACGGAAGACAATAAAGAAATATCAAGGATATATACACTGCCAGACTCAGAAACAGAAGAAACAGAAAACTCAGAAGTAGAATAGGAGAGAAGATGATCACAGACAGAAACTAAAAAGAAGCACGAAAATCTAAAAGAAGCATCTCACAAACGCCTACACTTTCCATTCGATGAAGACAGAAGGAAAACAAGAAGAAACATCTCACAAACACCTACACGCTCCATCCTATACTCCTACCCAATGCGTCATGCGGCTCTCGCTTCTGACAACGAGCATGTCCAATGTCCAATCCAGCGTATGCAGTCGGTTCGGCGGTATATAAAAGCATCGGGGGTTTGTTCCGGCACACCGTGGGATGGTCCGTTGGTCGGTCAGGTGGAACCGCATGAATATATAACAGACGACTGCAGATGGACGTCCGGCGGGCGATCGGGCTGCGTGGTGGAACAAATCTCCATGCCCCGGAATCGGCAGCAATGCCCACGCTGACAAATCAATCAATCAATCAATCAAAGGGGAATCCAATTTTTAGCAACGAAATTTCATATAAATTTCCAATGAATATAATGAGCCTACCAGATCGGGCATTCAGAAAATAAATAAGGGCCATGTTGCTCGGAAAAACTTTTTATTCATATGATGAAGTTATATCGTATAATTTTAACATATAATAAAATGTCCGTTTATTATATTTCTGATGTTTCTCTTAGACTTTATACGTTTACTGGATATGTATATGTGTGTATTTGTGCAAATACTATCTCTGTATATAGCGACTTGTAATCAATGTATACATAGAAACTATACATTATTAGGCAAGCATTGCGTAGTGGTATTTCGGCGTTTCCTTATCTATAAAATGTCAGGCAAGAAAATAACTCCTACTCTTGTTATGAGAAGAGATTCGGTAATATTAGAGGTAGATGATTTGTCTTAATTGTGGAAATGGGTCAATGTTAAATAAATGGTAAAAAGATGAATGTTTCTTAGAACTTCATTATTAACTAACCAAGAACAGTCGTCTCCATAATTTCATTCATTCAGTACGTGTAGCCTTTTCGGGCTATACTGGGTGGCTCAGCGAATAGGGACACTCCTGTAATTTTGAATAGGAGAATGGATTTTTTTCAAATTTGGTGTGGTGATATGGGATGAAATCTCCAATTATGTGACGTAACAAACCAAAATAGCCGACTTTCGGTTTCGATGCAATTCACATGAAAGTTAAATATTTAAATAGGACAACCTATATACAGATTCAGCAAATTTAGTTTAAGGTACGTAAGCTTGTTTCTGCGCAGATAAACCACGCCTTGTCGTAGAATAATGCAGGGCATTGGTATAAAACAATAGCGCCATTGCTTGACCGCATCGAGTTGGAAACAGCGCATTCAGCATTCAGCTTTTAATAGCGTAGCTGTTTAGACGTCTGGGAATAAAATAAATTAATCTCAATTTCGTTATTAAAATGCCGTGTGTTTATACAACTGCAGAAAAAGTGCAAATTGTGAAGTGGTGCTCCGAGGGCCATTCCACTGAAGATACAATAAATGTATTTACTGTGGCATATCAAGTCAGAACAATCCCGTCAGCTAGCGTCATACATTACTAAAAAATTTGAGAATTTCGGGTGTGTCGTGAATTATTGTAAAAAATTCTGTCAACCCGAACCCCGTCATCAACAAATGAGCGAAGAACGTGAAATTCACGAAACTAATGTCTGTGCACTTGTTGAATCTAGTGAACCTTGTTCTAGCAGGCAAATTGCTGGTGAAGTTGACATGAAGGAAAGAACTGTAAGACATATTTTGAAAAGAAATGGGTACAGTTGTTTTAAAGTTCAAACAGCGCAAGAAATATTTCCCGAGGACAATTTCAAACGGATGGGATTTTGTGAAATCATGATAAATAAAGTGAATGAGATGAAAACTTCTTAAAGAATATATTGTTTACAGATGAATCATCCTTTTCATTACATAGAAAACACGATCCATCCGTAGTACGATATTGGTCTCGGAAAAATAAACATTTGTGTGTTGCTGTGAGAACTCAGTATCCTCAAAAGTTGAACGTTTGGACGGGAATTTTAGACTATCATATTATAGACTCACTTCTAATCGATGGCAATTTAAATGACAATAAATATTTAGAGCTTTTACAAAACCAAATAATTATTGCAGTTCAAAATCTTCCTGTCAACTTTGACGACATTTGGTTTCAACAAGACGGCTGCCTAAGTCACAATACCTTGTCTGTTATTAATTTTCTGGAAAGAACATTTCCCATTCGTTTAATAGCTACGAGGGGAATGATAAAATAGCCCCCCAGGTCACCTGATCTAGCACCCCATGATTTCTTTCTGTGGGGATTTTTAAAGGAAACCGCGTACAAACATGCGTTTGAACGAGCCAATAATTTAGTTGAATTGCGGGAAAAACTTATCCAACTTTGTGCAAGCATTACTCCAAATCAACTAAATGATATTAGTTTATTTTAGTTTCCGAGTTATATAATTTTATTTTAATGTTGTGTTTTAATTTCGGTTTTAATAAGTATTATTATTTTATTCCCATAACATTTACGGCTAAAAAAGAAACAATAGAAGAAATTATTTGTCAAAAATGTAACAAATAATTTCTTCGCTTTTAACGAAGAGATATTGTCTCGTTTCGTATTAGAAATTATTACCTACGTCCGCGCCCATCCTTAGTTCATGGCGTACTAAATTGAATTCATTGTATGCCCCTGCTTTCACGGTTTATGAAACTAGCGGGGCGTGGTCAATTACATATTCCTATACCCCAAACTGCATTTTTCGAATCTGTATTTTTGCATATTTAGATCTTGCTAACCAAGCTACATATGATCTGACCATCAAATATTATTTTCATTTTCAAAAAGTACAGATTTTTCAATTTTTATTTTTATTCATAGATGGCCACGGTTTAGCCAAAACGGTTAAAATCTGTCAGCAAGCACCGTTAAAATATTATCTCTGCAGATACTATAGCATTAAACACAATTTACCCTTCATTAAGTTCAACGATATTGGTTTTAGAACGAAAACTATTTTTTTTTAATGGAACTCATATGGGACAACCTGTTATTTAATTCTAAATCTAAATCTAAATTACGAAAAATATGATATTTATATTGTCTACTTTCTCCTTGTACTAAATTTATAATTCAAAAAAAGGAATGTTTTGATTTTTTTTTATTATTTGAATAAATTAACAGAACGAATATATTACAAAAGTGAATAGGATTTCATCATTTAAGATAAACCTGCGGTACTAATAATACACTATTAATGCTCAATTAAGTGGTCACAATGTTGCCCGTTTCGCTGATACACAACTGGGCCCTATTTACAGTACATAGCAATACTTCTCTTAACTCATTTCTATTAATTCTACGCAAGACTTCCACAACTCAGACTTTTAATTTCTACAAAGTTTTAGGAGCTCGCAAGTAAACATGGTTTTTAATGTCGCCCCATATAATGAAATCAATTGGTGTCCATCTAACGGGACCATGCGTACATATCCAATTTTCCTCAAATCTGTTATTTAAATATTGAATTGCTATAATTGAATTGTGAGGTCCTGCACCATCTTACTGAAAATATACATCTCTTGTTATTTCAGCCGGTAAAGTAAGTTGCTGCTCAATTTTATTTTTCAATTCAAGAAGGACAAATAACGTTGACCTGTTATTGTTCTATCAAACAATATTGGTACTATTATTTCTAAACCTAATATCCCAATCCATACATTAAATCCGAAACGTTGAAATGCTCGTTCTCGTCTAAGTCGGGGATTTTCTTTTGCCCAATACCTTATGTTGTTGCGGTTAAACATTCCATTATTAGTGAATCTGAACTCTTTTGACTCAAAATTGTTTATTCATGCTTGTTGAGTAAAAAACCAATTAAGTACAATATTTCACTCTACGCTGATAATTATAATCATTCTCATAGAGATGCCGGTGTAAAATGTATTTGTATAAACGGTATTTGTATTTTTTTAATCTTACAACTTTCCTTATTCACATTTACTTGCTGTTCAAGCTCTCTGATTGAAACACTTGGGTCAAACTCGACATAAGCCAACACATTTATCTCTGCTTCGTCACTTACTATAGACGTATCACCATTTTGTTCGGGTTCTCTTCTAAATTTCGATTCAACCTTCTTGCAGGCTACCTTCTCTCTGGTTATTTTACGGCGTATAGATCAGAAGCTGCTCGTGCATTTTTTTTTCTCCAAAATTTAGCAGCATATCTACTTGTTCACTCCTTGTAAATCTGTATTTTGTTGATTTTCCATTTTTTATATTATGAACACTTATACCTATATATGTATTCTTATTATAAATGTAATGGGTTTGACAAGTAAAGGAACACTTAAAATGTTGAAAATGTACGATAAATTTTACAACTAAATAAATATTTTGTTTTCAACGCCTACTAATTGCACCGAATTTCTTCGTTAGTATTGATTTTAGACTACACATAATCACTCATAAGAAAAACTTAGGTTTTTGGTATCCAGAAATTAATAAGTTAGTATTTTTATGGTTTTACCTATTTCATATCATTTATCAAACCTATTCAGGGCCAACTCTTTCAAAATAATTATTATAAAAAATCGATTTTTAAATCATTTCTTTTTTTTTTTAATTATAAATTTAGTACATAGATATGGTAGACATTACTGTGTCATTTTTCTCGTAATTTAAAGATCTAATTAAATAACAGGTTGTCCCATAGGAGATCAATTAAAAAAAATAGTTTTCGTTCTAAAATCAATATCATTGAACTTAATGAAGGATAAATCGTGTTTAATGTTAGTATCTG
The DNA here is from genome assembly GCA_963583905.1 of Stenurella melanura. Taxonomy (NCBI): domain Eukaryota; kingdom Metazoa; phylum Arthropoda; class Insecta; order Coleoptera; family Cerambycidae; genus Stenurella; species Stenurella melanura. The sequence continues at coordinate 115,818,200 of OY757316.1, read as the reverse complement.
CAGAGACAATATTTTAACGGTGTTTGCAGGCCGATTTTTAACATTTTTTGCTATGATTAATTCTAAAAGTTAAAAAATCTATATTTTTTGAAAATCAAAATAAGATTTGAGGGTCAGATCATATGTATTTTGGCCAGTAGTATCCAAATATGAAAAACCGCTGCCTAAGGAATCACTACTTCCACATTCAGATTATTCGTCCAAGTCACTTTAAAGGAAACATCTTGACTATATTTGCACTCTAGTACGTGGAAATTATTGTTCATAGAATTTTAATAATATTTGGGGCAGATGTCATAGAAAAGTTTGAGGAGTTGGTTTCTACCATATACGTTAAAAATGAAGTTTCTAGTTTATCGTACTTATTTTCCACTATTTACAACCTACCACCTCAATGGAGTCATCTCAATCAGATGTCACTACAATACATACGTGTACTAACTTTCAAGTGAATATCTCAATTTGATGTTATCAATCTCATTAATAATGAAGCGGAGATGGTAGACTTTGAAAAATATTAGAAAGAAATCTGAGGCCTTGGTTTCTAGTATATACACCGAATCCCAAATTTCTGTAGTCTTACCAGCTTGCTTTACTTATTTTCCCCTATTTGCCCCTATTTAACCCCCAACCCTTCAACGGCATCATCTCAAATTATGATCTAGTTTCAGACGTCGTTATAATACATACGTGTACCAAATTTCAAATGAATATCTCCATTTTATTTTATCAACCCTTTTCATATTGGAGTAGGGGTGGTTGGGTTGAAAAATATTATAAGAAAATCTGACGCTGTGGCTTCTAGTACATGCACCGAATTTCAAGTTTCTATAGTCTTACCAACGTTTTACTTATATTCCTCTATTTACCCCAAATTAACCCCCAACCCTTCAACGGAATCATCTCAAAATATAAACTAATTCCAGACGTCGTTATAATACAAACGTGTACGAAATTTCAAATAAATATCTCAACTTTATTTTGTCAACCCCATTAATGGGGTAGGGGTGGTGGGGGGTTGAAAATATTATAAAAAAATCTGAGGCCTTAAATTCTAGTACATACACCGAATTTCAAGTTTCTGTACTCTTACAAGCTTGCTTTACTTATTTTCCCCTATTTACCCCTATTTAACCCCCAACCCTTCACCGGATTTCCTCAAAAAACAATCCAGTTCCAGATCTCGTTATAATATATACGTGTACAAAATTTCAGGTCAATGTCTTAAACCGTTCCGGAGAAAGCGTGCGGACAAAAAAAAGTTACAGACAGACAGACAGACAGACCAGACAGACCGACAGACAGACCGACAGACAGAAACATTTTTTTCGCTCAAATTTAAAATCTCGACGTTTCATGACATTCTAAACCTATTTCACGAATAAAAATTTTAGAAAATTTTTTTGCGATTACTATTCCTCTATTTACCCCAAATTAACCCCCAATCCTTCAACGGAATCATCCCAAAATATAATCTAATTCTAGACATCGTTATAATACATACGTGTACGAAATTTCAAATGAATATCTCAACTTTATTTTATCAACCCCATTAATGGGGTAGGGGTGGTGGGGGGTTGAAAAATATTATAAAAAATCTGAGGCCTTAACTTCTAGTACATACACCGAATTTCAAGTTTCTGTACGCTTACAAGCTTGCTTTACTTATTTACCCCTATTTACCCCTATTTAATCCCCAACCCTTCACCGGATTTCCTCAAAAAACAATCCAGTTCCAGATCTCGTTATAATATATACGTGTACAAAATTTCAGGTCAATATCTTAAACCGTTCCGGAGAAAGCGTGCGGACAAAAAAAGTTACAGACAGACCGACAGACAGACAGAAAATTTTTTTTCGCTCAAATTTAAAATCTCGACGTTTCATGACATTCTAAACCTATTTCACGAATAAAAATTTTTGAAAATTTTTTTGCGATTACTATACTTCCAATCCACTACGTGGATGTGGAAGTAAAATATACAGGTTGTCCAATTTAAAAATTTTATTTTCATGTAAATTGCATCGAAACCGGAAGTTGGCCATTTTGGTTCTTTACATCACATAACTGGAAATTTCATCTCATATCAGCAAACCAAATTTGAAAAAAATACATTTTCCCATTCAAAAGTTACAAGAGTGTACCTATCGGCTGAGCCACCCGGTATACGTAGACAAAAAAAATATTTTAACGAGTTTACATATCCACCATTTGTCCATGCTACATTAATTAACAAAATATAAATAACATGTCTGATATTTACTTATGAAGTTGGAACCACTAATTTTGATTAAAACAGTTTCTGCGTGTTGTTAATTTCGCTCCGATATCGGTGCTGGTAAATGCTAATTAAATAATCGTTGCCGGAATTGATGAATCCACCAGAAAAAATTCATGAGGGTGAATTTGGATACAATTTAAATTTTTTTATTAGCTCTGCACCGAATCCGCTAAAATTGATTGATAACGCAAATTAATTCCTTTGAAATGTGGGCAGGTTAGTTTTACAAATTCGTGTGCAAACCAACCCTCAGTCCACAGTGAAATATTGGAAAGGAAATAAAAGACGACCTCTTTTGTCGAACCTCTATAAAAACGAGTCGTTATAGAGGCATTAAGTGCTGTCATGAAAAAGATAAACAAAAAGAAATACATTTTTAAACAGCACTAGGATGATTACGAGTGAAATACAGGGTGCAGCGATAATTTATAGGTGTTAGTGGTATAATACTGTTACGCACTGGCGTCCCCTAGAGACTGGAGCTGGTAGCTCATGACGAATAGAAGCTGAAAATTAAGTAGAAGTGGTTAAGCAAACAGTAACACACGTCATCTCTTCTGGAAGCCTGTAGATGGCTCTAGAGTTATACATTTTTCTAGATCTATATTCTCGAAAAGGTTAGAGTCTATGCTAGATAAAGCTAGCTTTTCTGGATGTATTCTGTTGAATATATAAGGCGCGATTCACAGCGGAAGAGGAAGAAGTCGTAAAGTGACAAGTGAGAGGTTAGACATCCGAAGTAAATGGGAAATGTAAATATCAAGCAGTAAACATTGTTAATGGTTATTTTAGGCCAGTAAGAGTGTATTTTAGTTAATCACAATATTGTGTAGTAAGTGTTAGTGTTTATCCCTTGTTGTAAATTATTTGAAACCTACGAATTTTTACTTGGTGTTTCCTGGGGGTGGAAATACACTGATATGTATGGAAACGGCCAATTGTCTCTTAAGTAAGATAGCTAACGAAAAGTGTTAAGACACAAAAGTTTCAGGGTGCTTTAAAAATGCATTGCAATATAGAAATTTTTCCCTAAGGAAATGGCTTTGGGAACGTAGCCCGTATAGCCACGACACAATATAGGTATTGCGAAAGTCATCATGTCTATTCTAACCTGATCGAAAAAAAGAAAGAAAAAAGGAAGAAAAGCAACACAAGGAATAAATAAGGACACACTCTTCACGCCTAGGAGTCTTTCAAGGCAACGTTATATAAATACTCAAAATTGGCGGTTGGTAGTTGTTCACAACATAAGGTTAAACAATAAGTTACAACTCTAAACCTACGTCAAACTCTAGCTTAATTTTTATCAAATATAAGAAGTCCAGTATAATTTTACCTAATGGCGAGTTTTCATTAATTTGAGCTACCATGTTTGATATATTTGTTGGGAGGATTAAAGATAGGTCTGCAATGTTCACAAGAAACCGATTAATTTCTATAGTATGATTTCCACACTCAAGGAATATGTGATTTAAATCACATATCGAGTCGTCATCACATGTGCATAAGGGGGAATCAGCTAGATGCATTTTGTAAAAATGTTGTTTAAAATTACTTTGGTTAAATACTATTCTAGCTAAGGAAACATAGGCTGCCCTGGATAGCTTAATTGTTTTCTTACATTAGAATAAATCAAACCATATTTGTATTTTTTTCTTGTAGGAATGTTAGTCCAATGAGTTTGCCATTTTTCATACATCCTCTTCTTTTATACAGCTATCAAGCCATAGTAAAATACTTCACTCCTGTGCACATGTCCATATTTGATGCTTCCTTGGCAAGTAGATCGGCTTTGTCTTTCCCTCACAGTGCGCTATGACCCATATGAAATTGACAGATTTATTTCTGCATGCCAAGAAACACTTGTTTCTTTATAATGTCGCACATAATTTTGTTATTGTAAAGTTTGGGGGAGCCGTTTTCAAGGACCTTCAATACTGACATACAGTCCGTTAACATAAAAAATTTATCATGGCGACTATCTATTATCCAGTCGAATGTAAACAAAATTGCTGGCGCTTCGGTATTGTATATACTAGTATTCATAGGCAGTGTTCTTTTTACAGCTTCGTCAGTTATATACACCGTATCCAACCCCCTCGACCGTTTTGGACCAGTCTGTGTATATAAGGTAATAATTTGCATATTTTCTTATAAATTATACAAAAATATTTTGGTCTATTAAGTTCATAGTTACCTTTGAAAGTTTCTAGTTCCGTATAAGAAAAAGATTTTCAAAGTTCGATATCTTGTAAATGGTTTAGGTATGTTGTAACGCTCACGTTTTGAGACACACTATAATTTAATTTGTTCTCAATTATGTGTGCCAATGCGATAAAGCGCGCGATTATTCCTTTTACTATTTAAATTTAAATTATAAGATATTAATCTTAGCATTATAAGCGTTTAAATTTTATCGGCTAGTCATGACAAATGCTTGACCAATAGCGTGGTAGCTTGTAAGACCAAGTTTAGCCAATAGTAAGCGGGCATATTCCTACGCCAAGTCGGCAATACGAGGCGCTAAAAATATGGCGTAGAGGCGGTTGGCCGGTAGGCCGTAAGAATTACAAAACCGCCATATATTTGTAAATATTTGAATGTAGTGAATAGTAACTGCGAATACAATCAGTAAAGTAGTTATTTTAGTTTGTATGTTCTGTGTTATAGTGTAACATTGCCCATAGTTACAGCAAGGCTTTATGTTAAATTGTGCATCAGAGTAATGTGTAAATCACAAAGTGCAAATATTTAATAGTCAATGAATCGGTATTAAATAGCAGGAAATTGCGTGATTAATCTGAATCAGTTGCTTTGATGCCATCCATGATTATTGGTGATTTTAAGTACCTGGTTTGTAGTTTGTACGTTCGTTTTTGTTGAGTGCCATACGTCCATTGACCTTCATGTGTCCAGGAATGAAACTGTAAGTTTTTTATTTTATGTACTAGTTATGCTAGCTCAAGGCTACGCGCGTGGAGAAACAATATTTTTAGTGCCGTTCAGGAACCGGTTTCGTGATTTATTTTTCCTTTCCGGTAGACAATTTGACTGCTTTCGTGTTAGTCGTAGACATTGGCCACATTGACGTGATTTGTTGACAATCTCGATGCCCCAAGAGGCATAGATAGTGGCTTAGTTAGTGTGTGCTCGCTAGCAACATTTAAGGTTGTTCAGAAACAATAGAAAAATCGTTACGTGCTGAAAGCTTTTTGTATGTCTTCCCAATTTGGGTATTCGGTTGTGAAACCTTTTTATATAACTAAAATGCAATGTTATTATATGATGTGCTATGTGAATTTTGTTTAGAATTTCGGAAAGAATTGAAATAGACATTAAAGAAGAAGAAACGTTGTTTCGTCGTGACTTTTTGATCCATCCTGCATACTTAATTTTATTGTAATAGATTTTAAAAAACCCTAAACTTTTGTGTCTTAACATTTTTGGCTGGCTATGTCACTTTAGAACATAATCGACCGCCCACTGAAGAAGAGGTCATTCGTTTCAAAATAATGCATTAATTTCGTGGGTAACAATTTTTCAAAGGTATTTCCAAGAATTGGTATAATTGATATGGGGCAGTAATTAGACATATCATTTATCTCGCCTTTCTTCAATATTGGAATAACTTTTAAAATTTTTCGTTGTCTTTTTTATTGTGTTTATATATATATTTACAAATTTTTCTTACCGACTTATCATACATCATGATTTATGATCGAATGGACTAATAAAGTATCATTATATTATTAAATTTCTATAAGCCCACTTACTAGAGTGCAAATATAGTAACAAGATATTTTCGTTTAAGGAAACTTGGATGGGAAATCTGGATGTGAAAGTAGTGACTTCTTAGAGAGCGTTTTTTATTATTTAGTCAACTGTTTTAATTAATTTGTATTTCCTACTTTAATTGGGTTTTACCTGTTGAGTATTGTACAGATTAAATAAATTATAAACAACGTTCTTTCCTTGCAAGTTGTTAAATTATCTTCCTCTTCCTCTAATATAGATATGCCAAACGACAGATTAAACATACATATACTTGTATTTCTTCTCTAGTTAACTTCGACAATAAAGTAATAAAACCAATGTGCCCCCGTACAAGACTCAGATCTTACAGATACATCCAAGTAATAACTTTAAAATAAAACGGGTTCTAGAGTTCGCCCTTAGCATCATTCTTTATTGTATACAAAGCAAGCAAACAGCCAGGAGCTCAGAGATTGACAGAATTATACAAATATTTGCAATTATTTTCACAACAGAATTTTTTGTCGATTTTCTGGCTGTTCAGTCCAGAACACAATAAGCTATATTTTTTATTGCTCGAGCAGTAAACCGGAGTAATAGAAGAATTATTCAGTCGTCTTTCAATTTATGATGTAGCGTTTAATGTTGCCTCTAGAGCCCTATCAGCTACAGAATGCGGTGGGCACAAGCCGCCAGCATTATTTTGATGAAAAAAACCCTTGACGGAGAGCGGAACCGTTATTTATTTTTAGAACAGATTGCGTCTTTGTATAATGTTGGATTAAAGTATTTGTGTTTATTTGTTGTTGTTGTTGAGGATCTACAATCTATCTTTGAAATCATAGACAACTACATCAATTACCAAAATTGCTTGCTGAAAAGCTGAGAGCTATGAAAACATTTAATTAAAATTTTAACTTAATGGCAGGTCATAGATAGCAAAAGTATGTTTGATGTTGCTGTGATTTACTTTGATGTGGGCTCTCTCTAATAAATTAATAACATTTGTAGACTTGTATGCAATGGAAGAACTTGTGATTTAACCTAAAAAAAATTAATGAAAAATTTGAGGCTTTAAAAAACAGCCACCATCATGAAATAGAATTTCGCCCCCTTCAGGTTAATTGATAGTACAGGCAAATTAACAATTTGGGGTAACAAAAATTAATAAAAGGATCATCTCTGGGATTTAAGTAGGCAATAACCTGGATAATGAGATGACGCATTCTTTGCACTTCCAAGTTTCGGGAAAATTCAAAAAAATTTGGAAAAACTTTTTGATTTTCGGTTTTTTGCTCTAGCGGCCAAAATAATGAAAACGCTTCGCATCGAAATGCGCGAAAAATGAGAATTCTTCAGGAGTCTCGTACGGGCTCATCGATCGATAATTCTTACTAATCAGAGCCCCTAAAAAAATGAAGAGAACATGAAATGTAGAGAAAAGTCTCAGCTTTAATGTGGAACTAATCACAAAATTCATAAAAATTTTATCAAAGAGTGGAAGTGTCAGAAGATGGCTTGTGAACCTTGTACAGTTGATCCACAGATTTATTCATATCTTTGCCGAGAGTCGTTAGAATGATAATTCATTTTGCTTATATATTCTCATATATAATGATATATTAATCCAATTAACATTTTATTGCAATTACTTTTGTTGGAAAAATATGCCTTGCGATCAAATTAGAGGGTATATTTCTTATCGATCAATCACCTTCAAATTTTGGAGTTCAATTCGCTATATCTTAAGTAATAATAATAGCACAGTCTTAATTTTTGGACTATATGTACAATAAAACATATTATTTCGAATGACTTTAGAGTTTTTTAAATACGCGCAGTACTTTTTGAATTTGTCTACATAATTCATACACGTTCAGAAAATGCACAATTATACAGTAAAACATATACAACTTATTTGTGTCTTAACATTCATCAATCAAATATTCACGAAATATAGATTAAAGTGCGTGGAATCGAATCCATGCAGTGAAAAACACCCATTGTTACGGGAGAATTAGACAGAATGCATAAAACTCAAAGATGTGAATAAATCAACTGTATAAAGTTTACTAAGCCATCTTCTAACACTTTTTTCTCTATAATAAAAATTTGTATGAATTTTGCGATTAGTTCCACATTAAAGCTGAGACTTTTCCCTGCATTTTACGTTGTTTTCATTTTTTTAGCGGCTCTGAATAGTAATAATTATCGATCGATATGTCCGGTCGTACGAAACTCCCAGAGAATTCTCATTTTCCGCGCATTTCGGAGCGGCTCAAAACTATAAGTGAAAAACTGGATTTATCTCCTAAACGGCTTAAGTAAGACAAAAATTTGTAAAGACCTATTTTGTAGAGAAAGAGACGAGCTACAAATTTTGTTGAAAACTTTTTTCCGTATTTTCATTATTTTAGCCGTTAGAGCAAAAAACCGAAAATCAAAAAGTTTTTCCAAATTTTCTAAATATGAATAAAACGGAATCTTGTCGTGAGACGTTTAAAAATAATAAAAATCTATTTATTTGTATAAATTTCTTTGTTACATGCATATTAACAGAAATAAATTAAAAATTAATTCCGATAATAATGTAATAATAAAATATATACAACATAGAGAAGCATAAACTTACGCTGTATAAAAAGTCTCCATTATGTGCTGGAAGTTATTTGTACAATAAATTTTACAAAGAAGTTACCACAATGTATCGATTTAAAACTAAACTTAAAGATTTTTTATGTATGACTAGCTTTTACTTGTTGAAGGAATATTTTAACTTTTCATTATATATATTTTAATTCGTTTAAATGATTTTTGTTTTAATATGTGTCAAGTTGCAATGTCTCTAAATCAAATCAAATCCAAATATACTTTATTGTTCAGAAGAAAGAGTTTCTCATTAACAAAGCAAATAAGCATAGGTTCATAGCATACATAGTTTACACAGTGCACCCACATTATATAAATACAGAACATAGATTACATATAAATTTTATTTAATACAGTAATTATAATAGCTAATATAAAAAGTCTGAAAAGATGATAAGATAGGTAGAAAATGCCTAATTAAAATGTGTCATAGTACTCGTCTAAATTATAATAGGGTTTAACAATTAACAGGCTTTTAACCGCCTTTCTGAAATTTTTATTTGAGCTCATTCTTTAATATTAGTTGGTAAGTGATGGAATATCTTATAGCCATTGTAAATAGTTGAGTCTTTGATAGAGTGGATCTGGGAATTGGCAGAGCAACGTTATTGACTTGCCGAGTTACATGTATGGAGGCAGTATATTACTTCTATGTTTATGAACTAAACAAACGGTTTCTAGAATGTAAATGGATATCACAGTGAGAAATCCATGTGTCAAGAACAGTGGCTGACATGATTCACGAATTCCAGTTTTGTGCAGGTAGCGAATAGCACGTTTTTGAAGCACCAATATTGTTTGTATAAGATATTTACTGCATGCGCCCCAGAAGGCACACCTTAAGTGTGATTCGATTAGTGAAAAATAAGCAGCTTTAGTAGCTGCATAACCCAGTTCATGTGTGACCACTCTGATAGCGTAAGATCCTGATGCTAGTTTGTTACTAAGTATTTTAATGTGTTCGTTGAATTTTAACTTGCAGTCAATGTTAGTCCAAGAAATTTTGAGCAGGGTTCATTTTCAAAAAAATGGTTACCTAGGGAGATGTTCGTTAAATTGCAGTGAAATGTAGTTATGTTTGTTTTGTTAACGTTGAATGAAAGCAAATTGGAGTCACACCACTCTTTGACCTTATTTATATCGGCCGACACCATTTGCTGAAGGACAATAGCATCTTTATTGTGCCACAGTATGGTGGTGTCGTCAGCAAAAAAATTTAAATTTTCCTTCAATATTAATTTTTGTCAGGTCATTGATACATAATAAAAAAGAATTGAGCCAAGAACGGAACCGTGGAGTCCCCATACTTTATATTTAGTTTATTAGAACAATTTAGATTTCTAACTATTTGGCTACGGTTTGATAGGTATGATTGAAACCACTTTAGGGTGGTGCCTCGAAAACCATAATTCTCAAGCTTTCTCAACAATATTTCATGCTGGACACAATCAAAGGTTTTTCGATAAGCCGCAGAAAATTGCCGCCGCTGCCTCATCGTTATTGATTTCGGCATAAATCTGACTTAAAAATGAGAACATTGCATTATTCGTACTTTTTTCCTTTTGAAATCCGAATTGTTGATCACTTAGCAGGTTGCGGGAGAACAAAAATTCTACAACCCTTTTTTTAAACTAATTTTTCGATAATTATTGCTAATGTAGGGATTAGTGAGATGGGTCGGAAGTTAGATGAATTATCTACCTCTTCGCCCTTATAGAGTTAAATAACTACCGAAGTTTTTAAAAAAGGTGGAAATGTTTCAGATTCACACGACTTGTTTATTAGAGATGCTAATATATTAAGAGTCTAGGTAAATATTTTTATAATTGTGATGTCTAACTGGGTACCGGAATATATTAACTTTATAGTAATATTCATCAGCAGCGTATTTTTACTAGAATGTATGTATATATATGTAAAATGTAAAATTGTTTTTGTTGTTTCTGTTGTTCTGTCTACTCGTAAATTTTTCTCTCTCTACATAAAACTGTTTCAAAAGAAGTTGTAGAATTGGTTAGGGGCAGTATGGCGGCATATGTCACTTTGACTTTGGGTGGAAAGGTTAAAGTCATTCAAGGACAAATTAATTTTTTTAAATGGGAATTTTCGTTACATACCGGATAATTTTTTTAACCTGAAACTTTCAAATAATTCGAGTAATAAGCACTCTACGAAGAAATGTTCCAAACAAAAGTTGTAGAATTGAATAAGGGCATGGGGGGTATGGGGGTATATGTCACATTGACTTTGGGTGGAAGGGTTTTTATTGCAAATTCGGATTGTCTGACTAAAAATAAAGTAATTTGTCATTTTTTTTAGTTATCCGATGAAAAAAATTAAAATTTTAGAAATTTGCGATTGTTTTACTCGAAAAAGAAAAAGTTTGGACAGAATTTGCAAGAGGCAAATAGAATTTGAAATCATCCCGGGAATATTTCCAAATTTTTTGGGATTGTCCAACGCCCTTTTTGATACACTTGAAACTCCACATTGCTCTTTTCTGCAAAGAGCATTTCGAAGGAATTTGAAAATATTCCCGGGATGATTCCAAACTCTTTTTGCCTCTTGTACTTTCTATCCAAACTTCTTTTTTTTTCAAGAAAGAAAATCGTAAAATTCGAATATTTTCATTTTTCCTCGCCGAATAACTAAAAAAATGACTATTTCACAAAAAATGTTTCGAAGAAAAGTATTTTTAGCCAGACAATCCGAATTTGCATTAAAAATAGGGGTTTCCATTTCATACACGAATTAGACCTTGAATGGCCCGAACCCTTCCACCCAAAGTCGATGTGACATATACCACCGTACTGCCCTCATTCAATTCTACAATTTTTGTTTGGAACATTTCTTCGTAGAGTGCTTATTACTCAATAGATTCGAAAGGTTCAGGTTAAAAAAATCACCCGGTATGTAACGAAAATTGTACATTTATTCGGTTCATTTTTCTTTAAATTTGACTCCCAGAAGTTGAAAATATTAGAGAATTAAGAAACTTTCCTAAGGCTCAATTTACTAAATCTTTTAAAGTAAAGCTGAACATTTTTATACAAGGCTGAATCATTACATATAGTTGAAAAGTGCGTGGATGTCATAAGTTGGATCATTAAAAATAATTGAGTAAATAATGGTGTAATGACCCCAGCTTCTCAGTCATATATAAGTTATTACCCCTATCTAATTTGTGCAATATTAGCAGTCTCTTTGATTTTCCTATAGTGGTTATATTGTAATCAATAGCAATATACAACTATCACTCGGAAAATTTCGCGTGTAATTCAATAGGAATTTTCTGGATGAACCCAATGATGTCAACATTGCGTGTACTGCATGTTATTCTAAATAAACAATAATTTTTCATGAAAATGTGCCCAAATACATTCCTAAACAACTTAAATATCCACCTTGATACACGAATACAATAGTAAGAAATATAGAGACAAGAGATTCTTTGGAGAAAGTATAAGCAAACAAAAAGTAATAGTATTTATAGGAAGTTTAGTAATATGAAAAAAAAAGGTAAAAGATGAGCTATGACAATTGGATGAAAATTATTTATTGAATATACAAGAAAACATAAAAAATTATCCAAATAAATTCTAGGCTTACGTTTACAGTAAAAGAAAGTGCGGTTCTATTCCCAATAATATTGCATATAGTGATGCCCGGGATATTGTTAATGTCTTTACTACCTTCTTTCAGACTACATATTTCTGAAATTGAGGTACTTAACTCGTAAAAGAAAATCAAACCCCTAAGTGTACCAAAGGACCAGATAATATTCCTGCATTTATCGTAAAAGTTTTCGCAGACATCTTCACTGGCCCACTCACAATAATATTTAATTTATCATTAAAAACGCGTACATATCCTGATGTATGGAAATAGTTTATGTCCTGTTTTTGAAAAAGATAACAAGGTACAAGGTCATAGCTGAAAACTATAGGCCCATAACAATTATCTGCAATTGTGCAAAAGTATTCAAGATCACGTTGCATATATCATTTTCCAATCACGTACAGAGCCAGATTGTAAATAATCAACATGGTTTGTTTCTGATAGATCTACTGAGATTAGCACATAATTCGTTTCTAAAGAATTAAATGCAAACAAGCAAACTGATACCATTTATACAGATTTTCCCAAGGTATTCCATCGCCTGGATCATGGTATTCTAAAACTGAGTAAATTTGATAAATTAGATAACTTCTAATCGTATTTAGAGAATAGGCGTCAATATGTGGAATACGGTGGCTTCAGGTCATTTTATATTCTGGCCACATCGGGCGTTCCTCGAGGATCCATACTAGGACCGCTTGTATTTGTTGTTTTTATAAATGATATTGTAGCTAATCTAAATGTTGAGAGCCTTCTGTATGCAGATGATTTCCAAAAGGTATTTTGTAATAAAATATGAACAAGAGTGTGAAAAACTCCAGAACAACATAAACATAATTAATGGCTAGTGCTTATCAAATCTCTTGCCTCTTAGCATATGTAAACGTAATGCAATTACTTTTTCGAAAATGCATAACCCTATCGGGCACAATTATCACATAAACGGTCAAATGTTGCAAAGGCCTGATATAGTAAAATATCTTGGAGTTACCTTTGGTAAACATCTAAATTTTAAGAAGCAAGCCAAGGTTTTTTACTACGATACTGCGAGGAGTTCAGCAATACTGATATTATGAAGCTGCTATACTACTCATTTGTACGGTCAAAAATGTTGAGAGTGTTCAGCGCCGTTTTGTACTTATCCTTTGTTAAGGATGGTATCTATCCTTTAACTCGATATTCCCAAAATTTTATGTTGGAAAGATTTAACATGCCAACTCTACAAAATACAAGGATAATACACTCAATATTTTTTCTTTACTAAATTATATATAAAATTTTTGATTGCCCTCACATTTTGAAACAACTGAATTTTCACAAATCTCGTTAAAACAAGTCGGAATTGTGAAACATTTCGTCTTCCTTCTCCTCGAACTAATTTATTAAATTTTTCTCCTGTATATTTTATGTAAAAAATATAATCTACTGCAAGACAGGCTTGATATGTTCAACTAAATGTAATATGTGCTAATATAAAAACAACGCACTGTACATTAAACTAGTTTTCGGTAAAATACAATATAAAGTACAAGACACTGATATTCTTATATAAAATGCACAACAATCTGCTACCAACATATTTATCAGTAAATATTCAACATCGTGGGGATATCCATACCTATAACACAAAGCAAAGGAATCATATTGATTTTTGATTGATTCTTCAAACTTAATGAAAACAAAATCCTCCATATACAACAACAGAGCGGCGGAATTTGATAAATTACCTGAATTTATAAAACAAGCGAAGAATGTCTTTCAGTTTAAAAAACATTTGTATACATTCATGAATAAATAATAGTTTACTTTACACATTAGGCTTATTGTTAAATATTAAGTAAGGTACACTATTTTAAATTAATGTACACATATTCTAAATTATACGATGAAAATATATTCTTTTTTGTAATGAGTAATAGTTACTGAAAATACATTTTTTAATATACTAGATCTGTGTCTGATAGCTTTTTATCTGCCCCCACCATAGTAAGTAGACTATTCATATTGTTTTCAAGCAAGTAAGTCGATTTTACCGGTAAAGTGCTACTTGCTATTGACGACAGGAGGTAAGTGAGTTACTTACCTCCCTTGGGCCAATAAGAGATTTTGAATCATGCAAATTAAAAGATGTTGAACTTGAAATTTTACTAATTATTAATTAATGTTTATAGTAATAGTAAAATTATTACAATTAGTAACATTATTCACAAAATTTGGATAACTTCTCTCACGTTTGTTAACTACCACATTTTTCTTAAAATGGTCTGACTGCTCCATTACAAAAAATATCTGAGATTTTCCTTCCGTAACTGTTAGTGCGAGGATTAAACATCACAGAACCACAAAAGTCTGTTCTGGGGGTGTCGCGCAACCTCTTAAGGAAACCGCCCCTTCCATGAAAAAAGCCTTATCTTACCGATTGCTCATCATAAAAAAGAAAGCTTAAGTAATTGCTTAAAAAAGTCCTCTTGTAATTTTCTCGTATATGCCTTGGTTTTCGAGAAAATCGATATTGACAAAAATTGCAAAATTTGTATTTTTAATGCCCGCGAATTTTCGTTTATTTGAAATTTTTTGCGCGCGGTCTATAGAAAAAATGGAATTACTCGAAAACCAAACAAGCTGGGAAGAAAAATCAAAATGGTTTTTAAAAGGATATAAAATACTGTCTTGTGTTGCCATTTTTGAGGGCTATTGATATTTATTAGTATATAAAAATAACAATATAATATAGTTATCTTTTGATTTTTTGTGCATCTAATTATTCACACTCTCATAAAAAATAACTGACTATAATATAAGTTATAAATGCATTATCTTTTAGTTCAAGGTAGTTAGGTTAGGTTAGGTTGACATGTGAGTGGGCTCTTGTCAGACCCTCCACTGCGACCATCAGGTCTATTGTGGTTCACTCCTAGTTAAAGTTCACCCAACAGATTCAGCTTTTTTATAAAGCCGATAATCTTGTTGGGTGAGAAATTGTCCATGACCTCTGGCGCCAGTTGCCCTTTGCCAAAAAGTGAGAACCTGGTTCTTTCTGCTGCAGGACAGGTACACAAAACGTGTTCTGCCGTTTCATCATCCTCCAGACATAGACGGCATTCGGCGTTTTCCACCAGTCCAATTCTATGTAGGTGATGATTTAGTCTGCAGTGCCCAGTGTATAGGCCAATTAGAGTTCTTGGGTATAGCCTATTTAACTCTAATAGTTTTTTAGTTCTTTACTTCAAGGGGTATGTGATAAACTCAAGGTAGTACTTCAATGCAGAAAAAGTTAGGAATAAAAATATTCACATTTACACATTTAGCAGCACGTTAAAGTTAGCGTAAATACAATCCAAAAAAGACTGTGTGTAAATAACTTTTTCTGCATTGGATTACCTTGAACTAATATTATGCATTTATAACTTATATTAAAGTATGCTATTTTTTATGGGCCTGTGAAAAGCTAAAAGTGTAAAAAATCAAGAGGTAACTATATTATGTTGTTATTTTTATATACTAATAGATACCAATAGCCATTAAAAATGGAAACACAAAGGAGTATTTTATATCCCTTTTAAAACCCATTTTGATTTATTTTCCTAGCATGTTTGGTTTTCGAGCAATTCAATTTTTTCTATGGGCCGCGTGCAAAAAAATTTCAAATAAACGAAAATTCGTGCGCATTAAAAACACAAATTTTGCAATTTTTTTCAATGTCGATTTTTTAGAAAACCATGGCCTATACAAGAAAATTACAAGAGGACTCTTTTTAGGCAATTAGTCAAGCTTCCTTTTGAACAAAAAACATTTTTTTTACATCTTCTGCGGTTAACGAGTTATCAGTAAAATGAGGCATTTTTCACCGAAGGGGTGGTTTTTGGGGGGGGTTGCGCGGTATCCCCAGAACTGATTTTTGTAATTTTATGATGTATAATCCCTCCCCTAACAGTTAGTGAAGGAAAATCTCAGATAACATTTTTTGTTATAGGAATCTTTATAATTATTGGAATATGTCTTGTTAGGAATCGTCGAAATGGTGTTCTTGCCGACCGGTTGATTGCAGCATCTACCTGATTGATAGCACACAAAGAAACGTGAATTGTCAGTTTTTACCTCTAATCTAATCGTGATATATTTCTTTACCATTTCTAAATGACAAAAACTACTTGGACAAGAAGTAATTGTAAACGTACGTGACGTATCATTTTTAGAATCTGGAATAGTAATAATAATAATGTCATTGTTATTTTTATGCTTGACGTTCTCTATCGTAAGTTCATCAGAGCGGCATGCGTCTTCAATGCCTATGACCGCCACTACCTTCATAAGTAAATATGTGTCATCGGATGCCTGTAGGAGAAAGTCATTGACTTGTTCTCGTGTGAAAACGCTTGATTTTTTAGGTTTATAATTATCATTCTCCCGTTTCAGAAATTCCATCAGTTTAGGATATTTAGATACATCTGTGTTCTCCTTTATGAAAATACTTGACTTAATTATTGAATACTCATACTACAACCTCGCCGGTGATTTTAATGTTGATGATTTTTCCATGAAATATGCCAACAGTGACATTTCACAAACACCAGTATTTTTGCTCTGACACAATTTCCTGAATGCTCCATACGCTCGTGCGTAGCGCCCTTTCGACTTTTCAGAAAATAGATGTTCGCAGGCAGACTTTGCTGCATTTTTAATTCACTCATTTGAAAAAAATAATTCAGAGGCACAAAACTACACCTTTTATGTAAGCGCCGTTTGTAAACAATGCCTTAGTAACAACAAAATCAAAGCAGACTATTTGTCTATCTGTATTGTTGTACACGACGGTGTAAAATCACAACCTCTAAAACTGAAACATGGTGTTCCACAAGGATCCGTCCTCGGGCCTATACTTTTCCTCATCTATATAAACGACTTCCCCATGGCACTTAGAAACAATATCCTAGCCATATTATTTGCTGATGACACCAGTTTAACTATCTCCAACAGTGATATTATGAATTTGCTACATGAAATACCTAACAATGAGCTAGAGGCCCAAAACTGGTTTGCCTCAAACAATTTATGTTTAAATGCATCCAAGACAGAGATCATGATATTTAGCTTGCGCAGCCTACGAGAAATTAACAACCCAGATTCCATAAAATTTCTTGGGGTCCATTTAGACCCTAAATTATCATGGGAAAATCACACCGCTTATGTCTGTAATAAAATATCGAAGTACTCTTATCTGCTTCGAAATCTTGTTGGAAAAGTATCTCAAAGTACCCTAACAACTGCATACCACAGCCTCATACACTCCACAATATCATATGCCATCCTAGTCTGGGGGCATGCTACAGACGTGTTTTCCGCCCAGCGAAAAGCAATACGTATAATTTCGGGTCTAAAATTTAGAGATGATTGTAGACAACAGTTTATTATATTAAAGATAATGACAGTACCGTGTACATACATATTTCAGTGTCTCCTACACGTAAAAAATAATGAAGAATCGTTTTTCCCTAGAAGTCAAATCCATTCCTACAACACCAGAACCAAAGATAACTTAAATAATAATTTCTTACGTCTTACTAGAACCAGAAATGGCACTGGCTACTTAGGAATTCAATTCTTCAATATGTTACCACCCGATGTAAGATCTCTTAACATAAAAAAGTTCAAGGTGAAAGTAAAGCAATACTTGCTTGACAAAGCTTTTTACAGTATACGAGAATTCACAGATTCTCATCATCACTTCTAAATAAAATGCTTTGTATGTACTGATGCATTATTCTCGAAATTTAACTACTTAAAACTCATTAGTTTTCTCTATATAAAAATTTGTGATATAATACTCCTAACGTTTATTTCTCCACTGTTATTTATTTAAGTTTGTCCAAATTGTCAGTCCTTTTGTCTACGTATTTTACACTTAAATGTTATTTTATTCCACATCTTACCTTATTAATGTCTACTTAATTTTAACCATACCATATATCTTTGTTTTTAACTATTGACTTAAATCGTAGGGCTTAGTTTTATATATTTTATTGTTATTTACTTTACATTATTAGCTTATCTTAGTCAACCTTTACCTTTTTATTGACGTGTGTAAGCACTTTTGTGAATATTAACACCAATAAAGTATCTATCTATCTATCTATCTATTTGGCATCCACTAATGTTAAAAAATCACTTGGTGTCACTGTCAAAATAAAGTGATCAAGAAATGTAAAATCTGGTTTTTTTACCAGTCTTGGACTCCATTGCCAGCCCTCACTGCACTTGGGCGCCAAATCGTCCTAGACTGGTAAAGTATAATTACCTCCCTTGTAGTGTGATATACCATTGTGCTACATAAATATTGTTAGAGTCGGGTAAAATTTAAACAGACGTGTGTCATGGCCGCTAAAACATCTGAACTAAGATTTTATTTAAAGCATAAGAAACACCAGTAGTTCTCAAACAGTTCTCAGCAATGATCGCTAAATAATTTTAAAAATATGTAAAAGATATTATCATAAAATGTTAAGATTATTAATTTAATAACTTCATAATTTTAGTGGAATTCTGATTATAGTTTCCATAAAGTTGGCTACATATGGGAAAAAATTGTATTTTTTACATTTCTAAAAAACTCTGTTGGAGGTTTGTTTATGCATGTCCAACAACAAAAAATTACATTTTGGCACATGTCATGTGATCACCGGTTTGGCAGGACTGTAAAAAATAGTTGACGGTGGTACCGAAAAATGGGTCAAATTGTTAAGATATCGAAAAATTTTATGAAGAAAAAGTGCATATAGAATACAACAAGGACTCCATATAGTCGCGTCATTTTAGCATGAAAAATCTGAAAACCTCAAAAAAAATCGGTAAAGGTATTTACACAGAACTTCCCTCGTTCATGGCAGTCTCTCTAAAAAAATAATAATTACGAAATGACATAGAGAATAATAATCGGAGTAGAGTTATTGCTATTATTACAAAGAAAACTTGATAAGTTTTGGTCAAAAAAATATACAGATTGCTCATCCAACAGCAAAAGTTCAATACTAAATAGCAGGTGCCACATATGGCAGGCTTGCGCAAATACCTTTACAAATGTCCACCATGACTGAATTATTTCTTGGGATGACCACCCTGTACATTTTTCAATAAAAGTATAATAGGTGCATATGCCAGATGTTATTGCCATCTGTCACATTTTCAATCCAACATTCACGTAATGGAGTGGAAGTATAGTGGTGGTTAAAAAATTTCATTTTTTTTAAATTTTTCAAAAGATGGTAAAATAATTTTCAAATTTTTTTCTTCTGAAAAAGGTTTAAAATGTCAAAGGTAGAAATTTTAAATTAGAGCAAAAAGGAAAGTTTCCTTCTGTTCTATAGTAGTGCTTAAAAAAGTTTAAAAATTAAAAATGATGTATTTTTTAAATAGGTTTAGAATGCTATGAAACGTGAAAATTTTAAATTTGAGCAAATAAAAAAAATTCGATCTATTTTAGTGGTAAAAACTTTTTGAAAAATGTTGGTGAAAAAAATTTTCAAAATTTTTTTTCTGAAATACCTAGGTTTAGAATGTCATTTAAATTTGAGCATTCTGGTGTTAAATTTTTACTTCCCTCGCATACCGAAGGGAAGTATTGTATTCGAGAAAAAATCACCCTCCGAGATTTTTACGGATTCTGACGTTTCAGATCACGGAGATTATGAAAATATAGGTTTTTCAATTCCGTCAGTCTGTCTGTCTGTCTGTCTGTCGGTCTGTCTGTCTGTCTGTCTGTCTGTCTGTCTGTCTGTCTGTCTGTTGGTGCATTTACTAAAAAACTACTTGACGGAGAGCAGTCAAATTTGGCAGGTAGTTGACGCTACTGTCAGCGCAGAAATGGTAGAAATTTCACTGGAAAATATACAGGGTGGACCGTCTAAACGGAATAAATAGTGAAAAAAATTTTTTTTCGCTCAAATTTAAAATTTTCACGTTTCATGACGCGCTAATCCTATTTCGGGAAAAAAAAATTTTGAAAATTTTTTTCACCAACATTTTTGAAAAAATTTTTATCAAGATAAAAAAAAATTTTTTTGCTCAAATTTAAAATTTCCACGTTTCATGACACGCTAAACCTATTCTGCAAAAAAAATGTTTTCAAAAATGTTGGTAAAAAAAAATATTTTTTTTTAATAGTTTTAGAATACCATGAAACGTAGAAATTTTAAATTTGAGCAAAAAAAATTTTTTCATCTTGGTAAAAAATTTTTCAAAAATGGTGAAAATTTTTCTACGTTTCATGGTATTCTAAAACTATTAAAAAAAAATATTTTTTTTTACCAACATTTTTGAAAACATTTTTTCTACTAAAATGATTTTTTTTTCTTCAAATTTAAAATTTCCACGTTTCATGGCATTCTAAGCCTGATTCAGAAAAAAAAAATTTGAAAATTTTTTGAAATTTTTTTTACCACTAAAATATTAAACCGCCATGCACAAATAACGAGGGAAGTTCTGTGTAAAGACCTTTACCGATTTTTTTCCAAACTGGTAACAAAATGTTGCAAATTTTTTTTTCCGAAATTGGTTTGGAATATCATGAAACGTGGAAATTTTAAATTTGAGCAAAAAAAATTTTTTCGTCTGTTCTATAGTAGTGCAGTAAATGCATTAAAAATGTTTTCAAATTTTTTAAAAAATTCTTCAAAAACGTTTTTAAATTTGTTTGAATAGTTTTAGAATGTCATGGAAACGTGGATAGTTAAAATCTGAACAAAGAAAGAAAAATTCTATCTTAGTGATAAAATTTCAAAAAACTTTTTTTTTAATCAGGCTTAGAATGCCATGAAACGTGAAAATTTTAAATTTGAAGAAAGAAAAAAAAAATCATTTTAGTAGTAAAAATTTTTTCAAAAATATTGGTGAAAAAATTTTCAATTTTTTTTTCCTGAAATAGGTTAAGCGTGTCATGAAACGTAGAAATTTTAAATTTGAGCAAAAACAAATTTTTTTCATCTTGGTAAAATTTTTTCAAAAATGTGAAAAAAATTTTCAAAAATTTTTTTTTCTGAAATAGGTTTAGCGCGTCATGAAACGTGGAAATTTTAAATTTGAGCAAAAAAAAATTTTTTCAACTTGGTAAAAATTTTTTAAAAAATGTTTGAAAAAAATTTTCAAAAAATTTTTAAACCTGAAATAGGTTTAGCGCGTCATGAAACGTGGAAATTTTAAATTTGAGCAAAAAAAAATTTTTTTCATCTTGGTAAAAATTTTTTCAAAAATGTTTGAAAAAAATTTTCAAAAATTTTTTTTTCCTGAAACAGGTTTAGCGCGTCATGAAACGTGGAAATTTTAAATTTGAGCAAAAAAAAATTTTTTTCACTATTTATTCCGTTTAGACGGTCCACCCTGTATATTTTTCAGTGAAAATTCTACCAGTTCTTCGCTGACAGTAGGGTTAACTACCTACCAAATTTGACTGCTCTCCGTCAAGTAGTTTTTTAGTAAATGCACCAACAGACAGACAGACAGACAGACAGACAGACAGACAGACCGACAGACAGACAGACAGACAGACTGACGGAATTGAAAAACCTATATTTTCGGAATCTACGTGTTCTGAAACGTCAGAATCCGAAAAAATCTCGGAGGGTGATTTTTTCTCGAATACAATACTTCCCTTCGGTATGCGAGGGAAGTAAAAAGGTACAGGGTCAATTGACTTAATTCTTGTTGCAAAGAGTTCAGAAAGGCATTTAAAAAAGCAGCACCTTTTATTTTTTGGCGGAAATGTTTGGTTTCATTTCTTTTCCGATAATTGGCCAATGTAATTAAATTAATTGGAAAATTTGTTATCATACACAATATGCCATATAATTAAACGAAAATGATTACTCGGGGGTTTCTGGGGTCGCTGATCACCAATCTGAAGTCCAATTTGGGAAATTCAAAATGGCGGACCGGAAATCGTGCCATCTTCCATAAGAGGAATGAGAATGGATATCTTGGCCTTGAAAATCTGTACTCGGGAGTTTTCGGGGTCCCTGATTACGAATGCGAGGCCTGATTTGGTAAATTCAAAATGGCGGACCGGAAGTAGAGTCAATTTATCAGGAAAAATTCATATTTTTTCGTTCTTGGACTGAAAATGAGTACTCAGGGGTTTTTAAGGTCGCTGATTACGGATCAGAGGTCCAATTTACGAAATTCAAAATGGCGGACACGGGAGGAACAGCCAATCTCTTCGGAAAACCTCGTATTTTTTACTTTTTCGGGCTGAAAGTATGAAAAATAAAAAAGTATTTCCTGAACAATATACTAATTCCGGTCCGCCATTTTGAATTCTCCCTAACTGGACATCAGATTCGTTATCAGCGATAACGGGAATCTCCGAGTCCCCCACGTTCAGCCCAAAAAAGAAAATAATACGAGTTTTCAGGAGAAATAGAGTGTTATTCCGGTCCGACATTTTGTATTTCGTAAATTAGGCCTTTGATTCGTTATCAGAGACCTCAGAAACCCCGAGTACTCATTTTCAGTCCGAAAGCGAAAAAGATACGAGTTTTTCTTGATAAATGAACTCTACTTCCGGTCCGCCATTTTGAATTTACCAAATCAGACCTCAGATTCGTAATCAGCAACCTCGAAAACCTCCTAGCACAGATTTTCAAGGCCAATATATCGCATTGTCATTTCTTATGGAAAAAGGCCCGATTTCCGGTCCGCCATTTTGAATTCCCCAAATCGGACTTCAGATTGGTGATCAGCGACTTCAAAAACCCCAGAGTAACCATTTTCGTCTAATTCTATGGCATATTGTGTATGATAACAAATTTTTCAATTAATTAAATTAAATTGGCCATTAATATTGGCCAATTATTGGTCCAAAATTTAAACCAAACATTTCCGCTAAAAAATAAAAGGTACTGTTTTTACTAAATGCCTTTCTGAACTCTGCCACAAAAATGAAGTCAATTGACCCTGTACCTTTTTTTGAGGTAAAATGCCAAAATGACGCGACTAATAGACATATATATATTGATTTTGAAGCAGATATGAGGAAAATAAAAAAGTGCAAATTTTACCCCTACCATTAATTACTATATGAAAAATCATAAACTCTTGTGTCTATTTCACAAATATTTGATTAGTTTCGACAAAAACTGTATGTATTTTAGTTGAATAAAGGTATTTGCATGTAAAAAAAGAAACGAACCCCCAGTATAGTATTTTTTAGAAATCTCAATAATACAAATTTTTCCGATATGTAGCCAACTTTACGACGAACACTGTAGGTATATAGGTTCGGGCACAAATGAAACTGATAACAAAAAATGAATTGCCCAATTCAGTCAATAACAATGAGTGATCAGAAAAAGAAATCAAAGACTAATATATTGCTACAGTCCAGCAAGAGACACGGGAAGGTTTGGGCATTTCTTGCCAGGAAAGGATAGGATCGTAGTATTAGTAGGGGAAACGATGTCAGTAAAAATAAAATATTTCATATAACAAAAAAAATCTGAAATCTCTATGAGAATAACGAAAATAAATTATTTTTCTTTTAGCGGTAATAAATAAAAATTCTAGTTGACAAAATAAAAAAAGACACATTTTTGGGGAAAATAAAATTTTAACAAAACTCGAGGCGCAGTTTAATAAAATAAAAATTATAGAACGAAAATTATTAACTTTTAATAGAGCTTAATGAAATAATAAAAAAAAAAGTAGAAGTGCTGGGGATCGATCCCGCACCAACCCCATTTATATTTATTGCATCGAGCATCTTACCTATTGAGCTAGGCTAGCTACAATAGAAAATTGTAAGACTTAACGGTTTGATATTGTTCGTTTAACGGATGAATATCCACTATTTACCACTAAAAATAACTTAAATATTTCATATAAAGACGTTTTTCACATTTAGAGTGGTGTTAGTTCACGGAAATAAATAATATTCGTCGTCAAATCACACAGTTTGAGAATCGCTGAGCTTATGACTATGTTTCTCACTCCTCAGTGTGCATTTCATATTTCCGTCTCAAAAGAAGTGGGAAAGAATCTTGGTAGACATACATTGACAATGTCTTTAGGCTATGGCTTTAAGTTTGTGTGCAAGAGATAATGAAAACGTATGTGCAATATTAATTCATACAACGGTCTTTTTAAACTTGACCCGACTCTATTATTGCTAGACAGCGTCACCAAAACACAAAGTTTTTGAAGATGCAATGTGGTATCGATATAATTATAAGGATTTTGAGATGCACCTGTCCTATAACTTTGAGAATTGATATACCAGGAAGACCTGCATCCAATGTTGTTCTTTTTACATAATTTCGCCGTTAAATATCTAGAGAAACCGCAAGTGAATGTCAAGTAATATTTTTGACTAATGTGAAACCTATTAAATTCACGATAACAATAAAAGGTATTTTTACTCAACTGCCATTAAATGCCGCCTGAAAATAGATATATGGTATGCCTATTAAATTTTTATGACGTTCTATGAAACGAACTAGTAAAATGTAGTCGCCGTGAAAGTAGTTGGTTAAAGAAACCATAAATAGCAAAATGGTCTTCTAATAGATCAATGTCTGGTAATAAAATTGTAACTAAATGGTAATACTTTACCCACGATGCGTCGTAACTTCCTTATTCACTTTTAGATGACGTATTATTCGGTGCCTATACATAAAATAATAAAAATATAAACCTTCAGGGGGGTGGAACCTTGTTTTGACGATACCTCGGGAAAAATTCAATTTTTTTATTTTTCAAATTCATAATTTTTTATTTTTATTAACCTAAACTCACGTACTCAGTGCCACCTAGATATCCACGGTGCGAAAAGCCACAGAATTAAGTGGTTGGATGAGTACGGCGCCGATAAAAACAAACTAATTAACAAATAAAACTTAATTTCAAATCTAACAGAAGTTAGATAAGAAGTTGGTTACTTTAAGAATAGAAAATAGATGTTTAGCCCTATATTGTGAATATTTTTCTCAATTTCTTAGGTCGTTTATTGTTACTGTCCATCACAAACATATCGAAATAGAATACAATTTACTTTTTATACGCAAATAAATGATGAATTTAATCGTAAAATTTATTAATTACTGCAACAAATAGTAAATATCGCATCCTCCATAAGAATTACTATAAAAGTATATTCACAAATAAAGAGAAAATGTTTTAAAAAAATTGAACCACCATTAAAAAACGATCACCAATAATTATGAAATAAAATGTAACCTTCGTCGTTGGAGTAATTGAAACTTACTACCTAATGTATTCAGGTTAGTTGAAAATATAATCAATTTTCTTATTTGCTCATTTTTACAGCGAACAATTTTTAATCCGTGACCTGTTATGTAGTTTCTGCAAAGTATAAGAAATATTTCCATGTTGGAGTTTCGGCAAAAGTTATGCATTTATGTCAACCTTATTGCATTCGCCATTTTCAGTTTTTCGACCAACTACCAATTTTAACACAATTTTATCCAAAGCGCATTCGCCATATTCTCTTATATTCTAGTAAAAACTTTTTCCGATTTTTCCTCAGCCTATACCAGACATGGCTTGATGAAACCAATATGGGACCATCACCGAACCGTATACTATAGTTTCCTTAAAAGTCGCTAAAGCGATTGTAGAGAAATGAAACAAACAGAAAAGAAAAATGTCTACGGGTTAAAGTCAAAATCCTCTTCTTTTAAAAAGCCGGTTAAAAATATAAATAAAGCACCAATTTCAGTCGAGTGCTACATACCTATGTTCCATTTTACATCATCATCTAGATGTAAGCAGAGAAATTCGGTCCACTCTGTTGCACGAATTTTGTTAATATTTAATCCAATATCTAGATTAGAGTGTGGTTTCAACTTCATTTTAAACGAATTTTGTAGTAATTAAATTACTACAGGCAATACGCACCGAAATTTAACTAGATCAATGTCAAAATTACAATTTCCGCTTAACTTAATTTCAAAAGTTGCATTTACCTAATCTGGTTTCAAAACATACAACTTTCAATATTTAATTCAGAACGTCTCGCGTATTTCAGAATTTCATTTATTAACATCACGTTTTCCATCAGATAAATTCATCATTTTTAAATTATTAAATTTTTCGTTCTATAGAAATGTTGTTCCTATGTTAAATTATACTTGTCAGTAAAAATTAATATTACTTTAACAATGACAATTGTTTTTAATTCGCTTGTTACTACATTTTGAAAAGAATGTAGTAGGTTTTGCATTTTACCGGAGGACCATCGAAACCCGAAAAAAGCGGCCCGAATCCGTTGACCGCAAGTATGTTTTCCAGGGCCGAATATGATTTTTCAAAGAAATTAATAACTCCCGAACCGAAGGTCCGATTTTGATTTTCAAAAATGGCAATTGTAGGGCTCGATTAGGTCTATTAGATGACGTTTGTGAGAAATTTGACAAAGCAAAAGCGAATCTACAAATCCAGGGAAACTTGATTTTTTTGATAAATTCTACAAATTCCGAACAGTTTCCTAATAAAAGTAGAAAATTAACTATTCCGTCGATCGATCTCTATAACCAGTATAAGGCACGGACTTATTTGGACAAAAAATCTGAAATAGAATTTTTTCGAAAAATTTAAAATAACGAGGTATTTACGAAAATGCATTCCATAGAATTCTTTAAAAAAATATTACAAATTGATCAATTCTCCGTGCGATATAGGTGCAAACAAATAATGTAATGTTATATTTGAAATATCATTATTCAGTTCCTTGTTTTCATTTACTAAATGAAAATAGAACCGATGCCCTTTCTGTGTTTCAAAATGTAGTTAGCCTTTGACTGACTGTAATCAATGCAAAAAAAAAGAAAAATAAAACACGTCAAAATGTACTGAGTCGTCTTGCGACCCTCTACTGAAAATGTACTGAATCATCCCAACAGGGATAAAAAGCATATCAAAATGTAGTTTTTTTTGCTAGTTAACTATCTTTTATACGCTCTTTCATAATATTGCATGTGAAAGCGATTGCTTTGGAATGTAAAATAATATTGATCGTATTAATGCATGGTGTATTGGATATGATAAACCAATTACGTTTAAAGGAAGTAAAATGTGAAACTATGACATTTACACCGAAACAGAATTTTACTCTATTCGATCAAAAATTAAACAATCATACACTTTCCCGTCTTGGCACTTTGTGATGAAGAACTAGTGTTTATGTATACTACACGGAACTTGCCGTCATTAATAATTACAAAACTGCAACTCCACAAGTTTTCAAAACGAAAGTGCATTCAACTACGTATTACTTTTTATCAAACTTTAAAAATTTTCTGTTTGCGGATTCGAAAGTTGACTAATATCGTGTATAAATGATGTATTGTAGGACGCTCCCGAAAATAGCGCTAAAAAGTCGGTTCAAGCTCCGTTAACCTCGATCAAATTTAAGCCACCGGTACGCCAAGAAATTCTGCATAAAATGAAGTATCACAATAGAAAAACAAAACTAATATTTGAAAATCACCAGTACAGTGTGCCTTTAATAGAACCAAAAATAAAGCAAATAAGTGCAAGTGCCAGTGTCTTAG
Source organism: Stenurella melanura (assembly GCA_963583905.1). Lineage (NCBI taxonomy): Eukaryota > Metazoa > Arthropoda > Insecta > Coleoptera > Cerambycidae > Stenurella > Stenurella melanura. The sequence goes on along the minus strand of OY757316.1, from coordinate 115,790,344 downwards.
CTGATTCTCGACGGGAATAGACTTATCCCCTCCCAAGATCCTTTCAAGTGGTTTACTTCGGTAGAGAAAGCTGAGCAATAAATATTTATTGTCAAGTGAGCAACATGTGAGTGCAAGTAGGGTAGGAATCCTACAGAACAAAGACTACCAACATACACACACAGATAAGTTCTATTTATTGGTTTATTAATTCTTCTCACATGGTCTATATATTAGGCTTATTTACGAATACAAAAATGTCTCTTGGGTCAAAGGAATTGAGGTCTGCTTAATATACAAAGCGTCGCAAATATTCTCCTAGATCTATCTCTTCTTTATTTTTTGCAGATTTTACTTTTTCTTTAGCTTTACCTTTACCGGGAGGAGATGCACACCGCTAGCTTCAGAAACGAAAGACTCTGAAGAAGAATGAATAAGGAGAAGATGATAGAGAGAAACTTGAAAAAAGCATCTCACAAACACATACACTTCCCATCATATAATTCTACCCCAAGCGTCATGTGGCTCTTGCTGCTGGCAACTAGCATGTCCCATATCCAATCCAGCGTATGCAGCCGGTCAGGCGGTAAATAAAAACATCCAGGTTGGATGTCCGGAAGCGGCAGCAATGCCTACCTTACGCTGCCAAATCATGAATCGATCAATCAATCAACTTTAAAAAAATTCTGTTTATATTGTCCAAACTTTTAAGCCGCTTCACAATAGAAATAGATAATTTTTCCGAAACATCAATGATCATTGGTTTTCATTTTCAATTTTCATTCTATAATGTTATTTTAGTTTATATATTTTTGGATCTGAGATATTTAGTAATAGTCAAGGGGTATGAAAAAACTAACCTCTATATGATTCATTTGGAGCAGAGGCGTCATTTATTAAATATTGAAATATTTCTAGAGAAATGATAAAATACCTAATACATACGTGTACCAAATTTCAAATGAGTATCTCAATTTTATTTTTTCAATCCCGATAATAATGGGCTATGAGTGGTGGGGCATTGAGAAATATTATAAAAAAAATCTGAGGCCTTGGCTTGTAGTACATACATCAAATTTCAAGTTTCTGTACTCTTACCAGCTTGCTTTACATATTTCCCCATATTTACCCCTATTTACCCTCCAACCCTTCACCGGATATCTTCAAAAAACAATCCAGTTCCAGATCTCGTTATAATATATATGTATACAAAATTTCAAGTCAATATCTTAAACCTTTCCGGAGAAAGCGTGCAAACAAAAAAAGTTACAGACAGACCTACGCGACAGTTCGACAGACAGATAGAAAATTTTGTTTCGCTCAAACTTAAAATCTCGACGTTTCATGACATTCTAAACCTATTTCAAGAAAAAAAAATGTTTACGATTACTATACTTCCAATCCACTATGTGGATGTAGAAGTAAAACTAAAGCCTGTACTCCATTATGTGTTTACCTGAGAATAGTTGGAAGTTAATCGTACAGCAAGTAATTAATATCACGATAGGGTAATTTCCAACAACACGGTAAGAAATGTTTATCTGAAAGCTAACTAATGTACATAAATCATCTAAAAGCACCGTTTGCCATTTATGAATTATTTATGGCATCGCCTGTTGAAAGAAGAAATTTCCAAACAAGCTTTCACCTCATGCTCATTTTCATCAAATTAAATTATTAAATAACTCGAAGGAAACACATTTCTTATTTGAAATTATTTACGGAAGTTACCGGAACTGAATACAAGCATCGAGGATCGAGAGTTCTAAGGTTAAAAGCCTAGCTATTTGTGAAACGGGCGTTAACATGTTAATACTGGTAGGTGATTTGTGCATTTTAACACCTGTCGGCAAAGTCTACAACGGTCTTATTGAGTAAAAACACGTGACAAGTATTTCAAAGTCTCTAGTTCTTTTGCTCGCAAAATTTTGTTTTTGACGTTTCACATTATGTAAATTAGGAACGTCTGTCTATTTGATATTCAGTATTTTTGTATTCAGTAATTTAGTTGACCCTGTTTTAGAGAGATAAGCTGGATATACTTTTATTTAAAAATATACAAGATAGATGCCCCAAAAAATAATAAATGAAAAAAAAATTGGCGGAGGACAATCAAATTTGACATTTATGAAGGATTAATATAATACAAAAAGCAGTTAACTATTATGATTATTATAAAGATGATCAAATTGTCGCCCATATTCTATTTGACACAACTCATACCTCCTTAAAAGTTCTCGCATACAAGAATTCCTTATAACTTCTGGGTTTTTCTGAGGGCAATAATTTCTGCTCTTGTAATGTAATCGAGGAAATATAGCATTTCACCTATCTTAATCTTACACAAATGGAAAATTGCACTTGTGCATCGAAGAAATGCATTTTTTCGCATGCAGTTTTTCAGGTAATTTAAAAAATTTTCATTATTCGATAATTCATGGTGGAAATTCATGATCATGAATATAATATTCAATAAGTTCCTCGATGTACCTGGGGACCAGAGAGTCCTGGTGTGAGTCTCTCCCCGTAGTTTTTCTCTTAATTTGCTCTGAAATCTAACCACAACCTTTACTCTGGGGTTTCTGAGGTCGTTGCTCACGATTTTAATGTTCAAAATCTTCACCAATATACCTGGAGGTCAGGGCGTCCTGGTTGTTCATTGAAAGGCATCGAATTTTGTCACTCGGGGGTTCTTGGGGTCGCTGGTTTCAAATATGATATATAATAATAATATAATAATAATATATATTTCTCAATTTTACCCAATAATGTATACAGTCGTCATAATAATAAATACATAAAGATTAAAAAAACAGAAAAACAAGTAGTACATAAACAGACAAAAAAGAAAAAATAAGCAGAAAGAATATCAGGTAGATAGTGTACTGAAGTACTGAAAATATTCATCAATAGTATAAAAACTATTTTCAATTAATAATACCCTGACCTTTTTTTTGAAACATTTGATACTTACATCCTCTTTTTTTAACTCTTGCGGTAAAGCATTAAACATTTTTTTTGACAAGTTCAAAAAGGAAGTACTCGTCCTACTGAGGCGCACACTTTCTAGACATAAGTTTTTCCTTTCTCTAGTATTATAGTCATGAACATTCCCCCAAGTGAGAACAGTCCCTTCTTTAAATTTCTGTTTAATAAACAACAAACAATAATAAATATAACTAGCAGGTAATGTCATAATACTCATATTGTTGAAATGAGGTCTGCATGAATCAGTAGACTTTGCTTTAGCTAGGATTCTGATTGCTCTTTTCTGAAGTATAAAAACCTGATTCGCACTACAGGTATTACCCCATAGAATTATTCCATACACCATTACACTATGGAAAATAGAGAAGTATGCTATTTTTAAATAATTTTCACTCAGTCTACTCTGTAGCTGTCTTAGTAGAAATATGTGTGTTGATAAACGCTTACACAAATCGTTAGTATGATGAGCAAAACTTAGGGAAGAATCGAGGAAAATACCCAAGGTTTTTACAGGCACATTATTAATATTAGTATTAGCTGGTTTCACAGCAAAGTCAAGCGTTTTGGTTTTGTCTAGGTTTAAACTTAACAAGTTACTAGAGCACCATTTTTCAAGCAAATTTTCAGAGAAGTTAATATTATTAGTGTTATCTATTGAAGATTGACTTCTAAACAACAAAGTTGTATCGTCTGCATAGGCAGCTAGACGTACATTATTATTGTCTAAAATTAAAAAGAGATCATTTACGTATAATATAAAAAGCACAGAACCTAAGACAGATCCTTAAGGAACACCATATTTTATAAATTTTTGTTTGGAAATTTCATTGTTGATATCAAACTTCCTCGATGCATGATCAGGACGACCGAGGTATCAAGATCATCCCCTGAAATTTTCTTCAAATCCGTTTCAATTGAAATTAATTTGTTCACTTGTGGACTTTTGAGGTCGGCGATCATGGATACGATGTCAAAAATGTTTGTCGACGTACCTGCCCATACAGCACAAGGACATCCTCAGAACATACTGGGGACAACTTTTCAGGGCATATGGGATATCCTGGGAAGATCCCATTATCACCTTAGGATGTCCGTTGGATATCCAAATGGGACAGTTCGGGCTTTGCTGATGACGCCCTCAGGACATCAGTACGGGTGTGTACAGGACATCATCAGCTCTTATATGGGTTATGCCTGGGCTTTACTATAAACAACCTGAGGACATTGATTGGACTTTATATAGGACATCCCCAGTTCTTTTAGGGTTTATTGGATATTTCTAAAGACAGCAAAACATACATACTGTTTTATAAGATTACTATTAAACTGAGCCAATAAGCGAAAACAAAGGAATACAAGTTTATATAATATCAGAGGTAAAATGACTAATAAAAATACATATATGTACAACACCATAAACCTATTTGTATGTATCAGTTGGCTTATATCGCTTTAAAAGTAAATCTACCAAACTAATAGATGTTATATATAGTCCAATGAAACAGGTCGACAAAGCAAAATTTTAAGGTAAATACTTGAATTTTTGATATGTTACTTTGAAGTATTTGAACACGATTAATGAAAGAAATTTCTTTTTCAAACCTCGAGGAGTGAAAAAAAAATATAACAGTGTTTTTTCAAAATTACTCAAAATGTGTAAAAGATAGTAAAAAAAGGTTCAAATAAAAATTGTAAAAGCATAAAACATTACATAGAAATGATCTCTTGCCTTTTTTCGTATTATTAAAATCAACAGAGTTTAGAGTGGTTAGAAGTTATAGGGGATGATATGTACAACTTTAAAAAATCATAGCGTGCTGAAGTTGTAATGAATTTAAAAAAAATCTATTCAATGAGAAAGACATAAAGGATTACGTATATGACAATATAACATCTGTGGGCAATAACCAATCACATTTTCCCCTTTTAGATAATATAATAAATACAAAGATATAACATAGCAGCATTATATTTATGAAATATTTAACGTAATCTTATTTGTCGAAAGAACTTTAAAATGAACGTGGAAAAGACATCGACGCCCGGCGGATTTCTTAGAACTTTCGACTTGTCACAAAAAGGCGGCTAATTCAAAACACAGTAAATGTATTAAAACCGATTTATAAACAACTGCTATTTAAATAAGAATATACATTTTTAATAAATCATTTATACTGGATTATCAAATAGAACAAACAAATAAGTTTTACAAATTTTACAGACCAATAAAAGACATTATAAATAAATAGCCTCAAAATTATATATATATACTTTTCATTATTTTTGTTGTTGAAATCTAAAAAATATTACTTATAATAGGACGACTCCAGGACTTGCCCATGATATTCCCACAGTGGATATTATGTTAGGCTTTTAATATCTTTGCAGGATATTACTAGGACATCCCGCCGGGATTTGTCTAGGATATCCCCATTTGGGATATTCTCAGGTTGTATATATTTTATTGGGATATCCTAAGGATATTCTGAGAAGTGTTATCCTCGATTGGGATATACGAGACCAAATGAGGATATCCTAGGGCTGTCATGTGCTCGGGGATTGTCCTTGCTACTGATCATGAATATAATGTTCAAGAAGTTTTTCGATATACCTAGACCCCAGCCCGGTCCTCTCTTTTAAAATATCTGTCGCAGCGAGAACCGGTATAAATATGTATGATTGTAGTATATAATAGGTTGCCGAGGCCTCCTCATTATGTAGATACATAGCAGCATACATCTACATGATGTATGGGTATGATGCTCAGGAAGGTATACATTTTTTGGGCCTGACTCAAATAGAAGTGAAAAACACAAGGCAAATTTTTATTAATTTTGTCTAACAATTTTAAATAATGATTGTGTCACACAGGAAATACTAGAAATTAGTCAAATCCGGGAAGGGAGCAAATGCTTGTATAAATAAAACATATTCGACCCTAGTCCACTTTAAATCGCAAAACAAATAAAGTCAATGTCGATAGTAGAATTTGAAAAATCCAAAATTTGTGAACACGCGTGGGATAATAATCATAGAATTAAATGGGACTCGGCGAAGATTTTGGAAAAAGAGAGCAACGGAACTAAAAGAAAACTTAAAGAATCCGCGATTATTTTATTAAACGAGGATAGATGCGTTTCTAATTATTCAATAGATTTTTGTACTAGTTGGTTGCCCATCCTTAGAGACGAAGTAAGTAAAAATAAGACAAATATAATTTAATGTCTCACGTGACTATGGAAATACATAAACAAAGAACTGTCATGGTTGACGGCCAAAAAAGTTTTGAGAACGGAAGTAGAGTCTCTTCCGAAACGTTAACTACCTATAGCTTTGATTTTCAGTTTTTAGTTTATAACATTGTTCTAGTTTATATATTTTTAAGTGTGAGACTTTTTGAAACAGTCAAGTACTCAAGAACCAACCTCTGCCTGATCCGTTTGGCGCAGAGGTTTTTTCATTAAAATTTTTAAATATTTTTCAGTGGCAAAATACCCAATAAAAAGTAAGAAAATGTAGTAGTACTTATTCACTCATAGAAAATTTTTCATGTACCTTATTCATAGGAAATCTACACAGCGTTCTCTCTACCTATATGGCTTGGTTTTTTCTCGCCAAACAGTCTCAGTCCAGTCAGGCCTTTTCAACTAGAATATTTATAGGTAATATGTTGTAGTACATATTTCTCTTAGAATAAAGCAGGAAATGTAACCCTCCTCCTAAAACTTTTGTATTACGTGATCGAACAACAAACAAACACACGCATATTTAAATTATTCACAAAATTACTATTCACCACAGGAAGGCCGTGGTAGAGTTTCTTGGTAAAGTTATGGTATTGCTAGACAATGCGGAAATTATTCTAACTCAAACTTCAAATAAAGTCAGTTTCACGTTTGTTAAGAACTTCATTTGTTCCTGCTAACTTTATAATCGAATTTGAGGCCTTCTTAGCATAAGGGAGAAAGGGATAAGCAATAATAGGGATAATTAGTGATATAATTCGAATTTACGCCAACACAGTTGTTAAATCAGTGCAAATATAAACACATTGTATGTTGTGTATATTAAAGCGCGAACAGGGGAGGGTGATATTTCTGATTATTATTAAATATTCATAAACTCCTTACAGCTAGTTCTTACGCTGAAGGCGATAATTACTTATAGTGTGTTTAACTAATTACCAAAATTTAATCTTCTGATAAAATAATCTTGAAATTGTTTATTAGTTAACATAACTTAATAAAGAACTTTAAATTGATTTTTATAAGTTTATACGTTGTATAAGATCGTTCGCTTCTTGCTTATTACATTAATTTATTGTACTGTAAAAATATATTTCCCTTTTTCATAGGAGATCATTCAACGAGCATACAATGATGGCCATTATTCACGAGGGTTAAGTTTAAGACACAAGCCGCAGGCGACTATTCACTAGAGTGAATAAAAGTCATTATATGCGAGTAGAATACTAGATTATTAATATCTAATATTTATTTAATTCATTTTCATTTAATTTCTCCAATTTAAGAAAACTTCATAGACCACCATATATAAAGGTTTAAAGTCTTTGTGTTAGATACTTATTGTATTATTAACTGATCAAAAAATATTAATATTACCTATATTAGGTTATGCAATGCACAAAGTTAATGGAGAACTGAATCGTATATTTATGATCGATAATAATTAATAAAATATAGCAGCCATTTTCGCTTTTGAATTTAAATTTGAATTTAAAAATGGTAATCAATAATATTTGAAACTGGTCAGTATTAACTTTAACGAAAATCATGTCTTAGCATTTTATAGCCGCCCAATAGATTCCGTCCTCTTGCAGGTTGGTTGACGACAATTTGAATATCAGATTTGTGATCCCCCGAATAGCAAGGTTTATGTAAGCCGATTTAAAAGAAATATGTTTCTGTGAGATTTTTATGAAAAATGGCTATTTAGGCATATTAATCGTTTTCAGGTTTTTGTATTTCAAAAATCTGCCATGACAGATTTTTCCATAATTAAATCACGAATGTTTAAAAAATACACTTGTGGTTGCAAAATAAGAGCTTTAGACAATTTTGAATGAAAAAACTATTTTCTGGACCACTGTGCGCCCACTCCCAAAGCTTTTAATTTCCAGATATGATTTCAAGAGAATGTCGTTTTTTACTTTTTACTACATTTTTTTTAAATAAAAGCTCTTTCTAAATATTTTTTATAAATATATAATTTTTTGTTTTATGAAGTTTTCTACCACATTCTACCTACACTTCTGAAAATAAAATTCGTGGAATCTACAATATAGAACAGTTATCTAGTATATTACCGGATAGAAGTCCAGTCCTGTGACTTTTACATAAAAGGAGAAGGTAGAGAATGTTTTATGACAAATTATATGAATACGAACAGAAGTATAATAATGTATTTTACTGAGGTTTCGAAAATCTAATCTTTTTTCCTTCTCAATGCTTTTATACATAATCTTTATGCGTTGCGCGTGTAACGAATAACATTTTTTTTCGTTGAAACACCCGTGCTACATAAATTTGAAGTAGCGTAACTGATGCCATTTTAAATATCCATGCTATTTGACTTTCGCTTTCGACGCTTGTGAGTTAAGATCGTTTACTTATTCGTCTTATTCTTTAACGGATTTTCACGTTTATTTCTTTAATCCTTTGGTATTTTGAATATATTTGATTATTAAATGATGTCATATTATTCCGTTGACGTTGCTGTATAGTTATTTAAAGGATATTCCGTGTAATAATTATTTTTATTGACGCACATATTTGTGCGATTTCCGCACCCATTGGACATTAACTCATTAATTATCGTGGCAAATTTGTATTTTGTGGTCGCTTGAGACACAATATCGTGGTGTTTTATCATTATTTAGATTATTGTGAACAAGGATTTAACTCGGAAATTATTCAAGGGATAAATTAGAATCTTTGTTTCTTAATCGTGTTTAGACAATCTCATCCCATTAAAAGTCGAAACCTAAAGTCGTTTTGTCGCATTTAGTTAACCTCGTGTTAGTACAAAAGGTTAAGAGATAATTTTTTATTAGTTTATTTTTCGGGAGTTTAAACCCATAATTTTGTATGCTATATTTGTTACAGTATTAGTTTTTTTTTTTCAGATAGTAATTCAGATATTTTCTCTCTAATTCAGTTGTACTAAATTTTGTTACCTTCATTCAAATTTTTTGTCATAACCAGTGTCAGCCATTTTGTGACCGGCTAAAATATCATGATATTAGAATTTTCTCATTTATTCATTTCATTTATTATATTAATCAGTAGCTTATTCATATATTATCAGAAGTAAAATTTTATCAATACTCAGTTTTTTTGTTAAATTGCTAATACTTAGTTTGGTTTTACAGTGACCTTCGTCACCACAGTTTTTTTTAGTTTTCTTGTATTTCTTTTTTCTCACAATTTTAAATTTTTTTCTATTATCAACTGGTTATTTACATTACCCCTTTTTCATGTAAAATCCTGGACCAAACTACCATCGAAGCAAGGCACAAGGCGATTGAATATTTGGAGTTATCCTCAAAGTATTGGATAGCATTCCGACGCAGCGTCTCCTGGAAATCAGCGTTGTCAGGACCTGAATATTACGTCCTCCTTCCAGGGTACCCGCGGCCATCTTCAGCCATCAGACCTCGTCGGGATTCCACGTCTCCGCTACGCTAATTAGTCCAGATTTATGTGCAGAATTCAACTTTTGGTCAGAAGAAAAATAGTAAACCAGTTGATTGTGTCTTATTGTAATTTTTTTGTTAATTTTCAAATTTAATTTTTTTTTAAATAAATTTTTGTCAGTATATAATTAAATCAAATTCCTCACCTTAATATTTTTGATAATTTGTAGTGTTGTAAAATTTCCACTCTTTTATACTTTTGTTAATATATTATTTGTTTTATACTTCATTTTGATTGTTTTCCCGACCTGATAAAGTTTGCAAGAGTGTTATTTACTGAAATCGCTGGCGTCCAAATTCTTTGTAGTTTTTCAAAGTTTTGTTTGGTTAATTTGACAACCAAATAATTGTTCAAAAAAATATATAACTCTTCTCGCCACCGAGTGACCCTCGACCAGCCCTGAGCCAACCGGTTGCTACTCTTTCATAGCTTCCTCAGCACCCAGCTGAGAAGTTGTGGTAGCACGCGTATGATTTATAGTGGAACAGATCTAGCCCGAAAAGAACGAGAAACGGGGTTGTTTTTTTTTTTAATATATGCGCATATTATTGTCATCCAATGAAATTGACACATAAATTTGTGATATTAAGACGCTAAGGGTGGAAGAGAAATTTACATTTAAAAATCGTGGAAACGTGTTTTACGCCGACAAGGTTTTTATTTTAAACTTTATCCGAAAACGTTTTAAATACAATTTGAGATAGAGTAAAAATATACTAAAGCGTAGCCAAAAGTTTTCGAAAATCGGTTCCGTCTCAAATCTAGATCTGCTCCACAATTAAAAATATGTTTAATGTTTATGTTACATTGAAAATTCATTATTACTTAAACAATGTTAAATTGGATCAGTTGCTTATCTAACGTTATTTTTCCTGCTGTTTGCAAAATCCTATAAAGAATGTTTCAATACAATTATAAGCAAACAAATAATAATTCATTTTTAAACAGGCTTAGAATGTCATAAAACGTCGAGATTTTAAATTTGAGCGAAAAAAAAATGTGTCTGTCCCTCTGTCGGTCTGTTGGTCTGTCGGTCTGTCATGTCGGTTTGTCGGTCTGTCGGTCTGTCGGTCTGTAACTTTTTTTTGTACGCACGTTTTCTCAGGAACGGTTTAAGATATTGATTTGAAATTTTTTACACGTATATATTGTAACGAGATGTGTAACTGGATTGTTCTTTGAACATAAGAGTTGGAGGGTATATAGAGGGAAATAAGCAAAACAAATTGTTAAGAGTACAGAAACTTGAAATTTGATGAATATGTACTAGAAGTCGAGGCCTCAATTTTTTTAATGATATTTTCCCTCCCCCCACCACTCCCCACTTCATTATTAAAGCGGTTGATATAATAAAATTGAGATATTCACTTGAAATTTGGTATGTGCATATATTATAATGACATCTGGAACTAGATTATATTTTTGGATTATTCCGTTGGAGGGTTGGGGTTACATAGGGGTAAATAAGTAAAGCAAGCTGGTAAGAGTACAGAAATTTCAAATTCGGTGTATGTACTAGAAGCCAAGGCCTCAGAGTTTTTTACAATATTTTTCAACCACACCACCACCACGACTCCATTGATAAAGGAGTTGATGAAATAAACTTGAGATTTTCACTTGAAACTTGGTACACGTTCGTATTTTTGTTAAAGGGGTGGAGGGGAATGTGTAATTGGGAAAAATCCAGTGTTGCCGATTGGCGGACTTTTGTCCTATTTTCGGACTTTTTTTAATGCCGCGGACGTTTTTCGGACTTTGAACAAATTCGGACTTTTTCGGACTATTTTAATATTAAATATCATATACCTATTAACTATATACTGGTAGCACCCTATAAGCCACTATGTACGGAATTGAGGCTAGAGAAAGAGATAGTTTTCTATCTCTGCAGGGAACTTGGGACCCAACGCGCACGCTCTGACGACACGATCTGATGAAGGAAACGCGCTCTTGTAATAGGCCAGTGGCCATGTGGTCAATTTCTCCGATTAGCTTGTGACCATTTACCTTCTATTTTCAGTTGAATGGTCACGATCTCGTATCACTAAGGCATGCGCACCATACCCAAAATACTCTTAAAGGACAGAGAGACAGGCTTTACTTGGCGTCAAGTTACGAACGAAACTCATAGTACCTATATAGTTAATATGTATGTTAAATATGGAAATTAAAATTTCCAGCGAGGGGAAAAAGTGTGCGTGAGAGAAATCTCCCCCCGCTCTTCAAAATTTGTAAGGAAACAGCTTCAATGAAATCTTCCTGTCTGAATATGTACAGAAATCGCCGGAAAGGTTGCGGCAACATTGAATCGGACACTCTCGGATATTTTTATGTTAGTCGGCGGGTAATTAGTTAATATTATCGGTAACGCTGAAAAAATCAGTAAATCAAGCCAGTAAGAGTCCAAAGATTTCATTTTTGGTGTGTGCGCTATAATTTTCAACATTGAGATAAGCCTGTAGCTAGAAACTGTTTTAAGGACGGGTAAACAAATTTCAGAGAGGGCCCGTGAGCCTAAATATTTTATTGTTATTTTCAATTATAAATAACCCCCGTAAAAAACTAATATATAAATTTCTTAACAGAGACAGTTTTTAATATAAAGAAATTTATAGTATTAATAATAATGATAATAATAATAGTAATAATAATAATAAGAAAGAAACGTTCAGGATAAGATGAAATTCTTCCCTGGAATGTACAAGACGTCAGCAAAAAGCTGTTTCTTCGTCATAAAAGTTTAATGAATACATGTATTAATTTTTTCACACTGTTGTTGAAATAAATAGTTTATCTTGAAATTAAACAGTAAAATTAAACTTTACAAAAAAAATTGTTAAAAGCAACATCATGATTAAAACCATTAACTAATGAAGCGAAATATTTTGGGAATTAATTAACAGCAGACAAGTTGTAATAGATAGAAGAGATCTTAAACTTTATTTTAAAACAAAAATCAAGGAGGTGTTATAAATTGCACTTTCATGAAAAAAATTTTGTACAACAAATTAAGTCTGAGGATACTTGAGTGTCGAATTGTTCCGTAGATGTCTGCACAACTTGGCTACCAATGTTAAAAGAAGAACTTCACAAACTTAACATTGTATAAAAACTAAAAAACTGTTAACTATATCAACAGTTCTATGTAAATAGTAAGTATCTATGGATATTGAATATAACAAACATTCTTAGAGCTGTGTATTTGTCCTACGCAGCAAAAAAGATTTTTCAAAGAATCCTTGAAAAAGGAAACAGATTAGATTTCCGAAACGTCGGCGAAATATTTAATTTCAAGTTTTTATACTTATTTGTGTTGTTTATTTTAAAAAACCAGCCTCTAACTGATCCTTTGACGTGGAATTGGGTCAAGCTTCTCTGGGTGCCTGGACACAGCAACATTGAGGGTAACGAGCGGGCGGACGCTCTGGCCAGGAGGGACTCTCGGAGACGACTCTCGGCTACCCTAGATCCCATGCCAAGAGGTTAATAGATAACTAGACTTGTTCCCAGTTCATTGACCTCTGGGATTCCTATCCAGGACTCCGGCAAGCGAAGCTCTTAATCTCTGGGCCCTTGCCGGAGAGAACAAAGCAAATGCTGCGTCTAAGCAGAAAGCAAATAAGAGCCGTGACAGGCCTCCTGACCGGGCATCGCTCTTTCAGGAAACACCTGCACACAATGGGGATGGTAGACCACCCCGATTGCAGGTTCTGCGAGGACGAGGAGGAAAGTTCCCTCCACGTCCTCACTTCTTGCCCAGGACTGATGAACCTGAGGCACAAACACTTAGGTACTGGTTTTCCAGTGCTGGAGAAAATAAGGAGTTCTCCTGTGGGAAGGATTTCAGCCTTTGGGCTGGAATCTGGTCCGCACGGGGGAGCTCATTAACTTGTTAGCGGTAGCACAATGGGCCACAAGGCCTGAGTGCGGCGACCTCTAGGCGCCCCGCTTAAAGAAGAAGAAGAAGAAGATCCTTTGACGTAAACGTCACAGGCGTAGAGGTTATTTACCAGTATCATACTGGTTAATTGTGATATATTTTGTAGATTCCCCTAGCACCGCTTAAAAAGAAAACATGTATGTGGCAGGAACTCCCAAAGACTGGAAGAAGGAAAAAGAAAATTATGATAATGACACAAATAACATTTAGACAAATTAAGTCTGATAAATTTATTAACAAAAATTCTCAGACATTTTTTTTTCAAAAATGGTTCATTATTTACCACAAATTGTGTAAATTTCAAGCAGGTGTTTTAAAATGTAAAACCGTTTTTTCATCTAAACTGAAAAATTCGCAAAAAATAACAATTAACAAATGTTTACTTGTCTGCCGGGCGTAACATGATTTTTACATGTTTGCACATTTTTATGTTTAGGTGTTCGATGGGCTATCATTTTTGTAGTGAGAGCTTAGTCTACGTCATCTCAACATTTATTTCCATTCACCGGCTGGGGTTTGGGTGTACTGTGATTTTATTTATTGTCTGCAGTCGCCTCAGGACGGGCAAAAATTATTCCAGGACGAGCTATGCCCGTCCTGGCCCACCCCTAACTACAGGCCTGCACAGGGGCGCGTTTAGGTAAATTGGGGCCCTAGGCGCTGTAAGATTTGAGGGCCCCTCGATTAAAAAAATATTATGCAAGATTTGAAGGCAAGTATATTTTTACAAATACATATTATCATATTATTTTTTTCGGCTTTATATGTTAGCAAACTTGTCAATTTGAACGTTTGATATCACAGTTTTGTGTTTCCTCTGATACAGTATCCAGAAGAGACAAATTTTGAAGTCGCTGTTGCCCCGAAGTACTTCGTAGGTAGTTATTAATTATTTTGAGGGATTACTGACAGGAATGGTCAAGTAAATACACAAAAGGGTTTCAACATTAAAAAATGTCGCCTGCAACACATTGAGAATAAAGGACTTCGCAATTTTTTATAGTAAGCATAGGTTTCAGTCGAATGTTCTGAAACTTGGGGAAAATATTCTCCTGGATCCCCTGATTAAAATTCTCTCCGACCACCAGTCCGACCGAATTCGATTTTTTGATCTAGAGGCGACTGAAACTGTGAACATCTTCGAAGGTCTGCGTAAATGTTCCATAAAAATTCTGAAAATATTCATGCTCATTTCTTGAAGAAATATAAGCATCTTTTGTCTCTTGGCATTTTTTTCAAAATGCTTCCTTCTACCGGAAAAAAATAAGAAACAAACAAAAATATTCTTTGTATTTTTTTACGGGAAAAGGAAGCACTTTGAAGATAAACACCAAGAGACAAAAGATGCTTATTTTTGTTCAAAAAACACGCCTACCGGTTTTCAGAATTTCTTAGACAAACATAATTTCGACCAAGAATTTCCTAAAATTTTATTTTTTTCTACTTCAGAAAAATCCCAAAATATTCAGGCAAGTTCTTTAGGTAAAAATAATCAGCCTATGTCCCTTCAACTTTTTCTTCAAAGTGCTTCCTTTTCCCGTAAAAAAATTGCAAAAAAATTATTTTTTTCTGTTTTATTTTTTCCGGGAGAAGGAAGCACTTAAAAAAAAACACCAAGAAACAAAAGATGTTTATTTTCTCTAAAAAATGAGTCTGAATATTTTCAGAATCTTTATGGAACATTTAAGCAGACCTTCGCAGATGTTCACAGTTTCAATCGTCTCTAGGTCAAAAATCGAATTCGGTCAAAAGGAATTTTAATCAGGGGGCCCAGGACAACATTTTCCCCAAGTTTCAGAACTATCGACTGGTCCTTTATATATTTCAGCAGGCGACTTAAACCGACATATATCAAAAATTGATGCAATTTATCTGGAGATAGCTCGGAATCTATGTCGCCTCTATAGGTTGATACTAATGCATTGATCATTGCAGTGCACTGATTATTAGCTTGTTTTGCATCCTCATACTCTTTTTCCAAATTTTCTTTATTTTCAGATTCTTTTTCTATTTGTTCATCATCGCCAGATTCACTAGAATCGTTTCCTAATGGTTCTTCCTGTTCGTAGTCCTCATCACTGGTTTCAAAATCAAAATTTTCTCAGTTATTTTCTCGGGTTTTCTAGATTGTTTGTCTCAGGTTCTTGAATTTTTGCATCATCATTATCAGTAGATTTATTTTCATTAATGTGAAATAGACCGAAAAGCTGATTCGTCATCTGGCACGTGCTGACTGCCGAAACTTAAATAGTAACGTCTGAGGAATTGCCAAATTGGTTTGTTAATTGATTGCATCTTTTTTTAATACACTGAAAAAAATATGTTCAGTGAACGAAAGTTCATTGAGAATTTATGAATCTGTTTATTGATATAATGTACATGTTCATTAATACAATGTACACATTTATTGTTACTATGTAAACGTACATTATATTAATAAACGGATTCATCACTTTTCAGTCGATGAACCGATTCATTAATATTACGAACATATTTTTTTCAGTGTGATACAGTGAATAAAGATTAAAAAAATGAATATTCAAGAATATTCAAACACGATAAACACAAACAATAAATTCCTATAGACTTCTACATTGAAATATGAAAAAAATTGAAATGCAAAGGAAGAACTATAAAATGATTTCAAGTTCAAATGATATAAAATGTAAATAAACGACAAATGTTCGTGAACACATTTTCGCATGAACCATTCTTATTTTGTCATTTTTGTTGCAATTGAGATCTGATGAGGATAATATGGAAAATGGAAGAAATGTATTTCATGATAGTTGTAAATATCATTATTGCTATTAGTAAAGCGAAAATAAATTACGACATAACAAAGAAATAAAATTTTTACATCGCTTTTTTACCTCAATAAATCGGGAAATGGGGGCCCCTGGAAAAGTGGGGCCCTAGGCGCGCGCCTAGTGCGCCTAGGCCTAAAGGCGCCTCTGGGCCTGCATTGAGAATGTTTAACAAATCGAAGATGTAACGGTAATACGGGGGTCTAATAGCGATTTGTGTAACGCTTGGAAATTCGGCTGTTTTTTTAAACACGAAAGCGTTCGGTGCTGTTACATCGCGTACTTTTTGAAAGATCCAAATTTGGTTTTGAATTTGACAAATTGATACCTAGAATCATATTCTTGCATTTTTAAGTCTCGACGCCGACCGACGCCTAGCGTCGTTTTTTAAAACTCGTGTATTTGATAAATTTTGATTAGTAGATTCATAAACTTGCATTTTTATGTCTTGACGCCGATCGACGCCCAGCGTCGATTTTGTAAAACTTGTGTATCTGACCAATTTTGATACCTAAATTCATATTCTTGCGTTTTTACGTCTCGACGCCGACCAACGCCTAGCATCGTTTTTGTAAAACTTCTATATTGGATCAATTTTGATACCTAAATTCATGTTCTCGCATTTTTACAAAACCCCATTTCTTGCGAAATATTAATGTAAAGCCTATTACAATTACTCCGAGTTGTTTAACTTTTTAAATTCTTTATCCGCAGCGTAATAAAAGTATGAACATTTCTAAACCTTTCCATTATTACTATCCCTTGTACATTTTGCAGATTTTGTAAATATCATGCCGGGCTTGAAAGTTAGCTAAGTTCATTTTCAACGCCTTAACGAAGCTTACTAAATTGCAACCTCGGTAAAAAAATGTTGACATCTACCCCAAATATTATTAAAATTCCATGACTAATTATTTCCGCACACTAAAGTGCAAATACTTGAAAGAAAATCTGGATGTGGAAGTAGTGATTCCTTAGGGAGCGGTTTTTTTTAACTAATTTTGTTATCAGCCTCTTTTGTTAGAATATTTCTCGACTCCCACTTTATCCTATTGCCATTCTCCCAAGCGTATTCGCAAATCTTTGATCTCTGAATTTCATTCTTCCCAATGTTATTCTTGTGCTCGCCAATCTTACGTTGTAGGGTCGGTCTGTAAAACCTGGCTGAATTCAAGTGTGTATCTGTTCATTAATAAATATTGTAAGAGATAGCTGCGAAAATTATGGAAAAACTTAATTCAATTAAAGTGGTGTAGTCGCCCTGCTTACTGTTTCAACTTTGTTTGAGTAACAGTGAATTAAGCAGTGCTGACACCTGATACCGGCTCCTTCGCCATTTTCTTAACCTTTGTATAGTTTTCGTCATACTAGTCAACGAAGCTGAAAAATCATTTTCTAAACCCTCAAAAACAGAGTCGATTCTTTAAGGAGGTTGGGGCGTTACAGTCCCAACCAAAAGTTAGTCGAATTTTAAATCGGAACTTTTCCATAATAAATTATTACAAAAGGTTATAAGTCGATGATACCAATAATTATTGTCATAAAGGCATAAATAAATCATTTTTTATTATTTATTAATCATTTATCTGGATTTAACTATTTTACTTAATGAAGTAACTTCTGGATGTTTTGTCAAAACTTATTAAAAGAAAATAAATTTATGTAAATATCTGTGTATTTTACAAATTTGTTTCAGTAAATATTTTTTTTAAATGAGAAGCATTAAAAATTAAAATCAAATCGTTAAATAATTGAAAAATCAGTTAAAAATTATTAACGAAAAGAGAAATTTGCAAACCCTTAATCTTTTTTTTAATTATTAAAAGTCTCCTAATTAAATTGGTAACAATATTAAAATATGCGTAAAACATCAATGCTTCACAAAGTTAGTTTTAGGAACTGCTGACATTATTTGGTTATTTGCTATACATTAAAATGTACTAAAAAATTGATTGAGGGAGCCGTTACTCTGTGGTAGTTAATCATTTTGCACAAATAACTAAATAAAACACACTACTATGTTTTCTACCACTATGTAGTGCAAAAGATAGTGGTGTCTTTTAGTTAGATATTTATGTTAAAATGTACCGTTTGCATGCTAGGTTGACATATTTTCCACAAGACTACATGCAAAAGTTTTTTAAAATTTTTAACTTTATGGGTTTCCTAATGACTGGATTTTCTATTCAAAAAAAATTATTTCAGATTTTTGTCATTATTTTTGTCTAACGCCTCAACCTCCTTAAAAAGTATTTGTTGTATTGAATTATTCAAAATTAGAAATATAAATGATTTGAACCCCACATTTTAGATTTTTGGAAAAGAGAATGTATATGTTCAGTCCAGTTATTGAAGAAAAAATATGGCTGCAGGATTTCGAGAGACTACAAATACATTATCAATACATAGATTCTATTGAAATTGTGTTGGAATTTTCCGAAAATTTTCGGGAATTATAGAGATATATTTATAGTCCTATTTATTTATACACGGTCGCTGATATGTGCGGAAACCGCCGACTATCTCCTAAAGTAAGATAGCTAGCGAAAAATGTTAAGACGTAAATGTTTTAGGGTTTTTTTTAAATCTATTACAGTAATAAAAAATTAAATATACAGGATACGTTAAGAACTCATGACGAAACAAAGTTGCTTTTTCTTTAATGGAACACCCTTTCAATTATTCATATTACAATTTTTCTCGAAATTCTAAACAAAATTCATATAACACATCATACACCTAAACTTTTTCGAGACGTCGAATTTTGAAAATAATTTCTTACTACTCTCATGAAAGAAATGTTGGATATTTATTATGAATTACACAAGGTGGAGGATATGGATATGATTACATTTTAATATTATTTTTTTACAGAAAACAAAGCGGCATAACTGTTCGAAATTGATTAAAATGCATGAAACCAAAAAATGTATTTTTTAATGAATGTCCCGGATATTTTAAATTTTATGAAAACAATAATTATGCTAGAAGAGAAGAGCGAAAACAAATTTTAATAAACAATAAGTATTTAAATATTTTATTTTTAGTGCTATTTTATAAGGTATTCACCATTTACCTCCTGACAGTAATGAATTCCCTGAACAAAATTTTGTAGCGAATCTAAAAGGGTGTTAAGAGAAATAGAGGAAATTTCATACCTTAACCTTTCTTGCAACTCTTCGAGATTTTGCGGCCTATTTTTGTAGACTGCATTTTTTATGTGACCCCCCACAAAAAAAGTCAAGCGGTGTCATATTGGGAGACCTAGCTGCCATTCAATTGCCTCCTGCGTCCAACCCATTTTTCAGAAAAAAATCCAAGACGTGGAGGAGCCCCATCTTGTTGAAACCATATTTGTTCTGTCGGTAAATTGGGATTATTATTGTTCGGGAATAATCGTCTAAGCTCTGAAATGATATGCTCTTGCAAAAATAATAAATATTGTTCAGAAATTTGACCAATTTCCGTTTATTAAATAGGGTCCTATGACATGTCTACCAATAATGCCACACCAAAAATTTACTTTTTGTGGTCGTTGGGTGTGAACTTCCTCCATGCAATGTGGATTTTTGTCTGACCGTGCCGTTTAAGCAAAATGTAGATTCGTCAGAAAACAATATGTGATCGACAAAATTGACATTTCTGGTTAATTTATCCATAATAACTTCGCAGAACTCGATTCTACGATCAAGATCGTCTTCACTCAATTCTTGTAATAAATGAATTTTATATGAATCGAATCTTTGTGTGCAAATTTTTTGAATGGAATAACGACTCATGTTATGATTTAAAGCCTCTGTTGTGTCGAATTTATTGAATTTTCCACCACATCTAACATGATACGCAAAGAATTTTCTTCATTTGGAACGCTTACCGGTCTTCCCCTTTTTGGTCGATCTTTGACACCTCTAGTTTCATAAAAACGCTGCAACGTTCTTGAAACGGTTGATTTAGAAATAGGTTCCCGATCGGGATGCAGTTCATTAAAAATATTCACTAATTGGTCTCAACTTCGTCTTCCATCACCATATCTCAGGATCATTAAAATTTCAATATGCTCGGTTTTGCTTAAACGTGCCATTTTTTGCTCGAAAATTATTCACACTAAATGTATTTTTGACATGTGACAAGATCATCACTGTTAGACAAAAGAACGACGCGCATAATTTATAAGAAAGTAATTTTCAAAGGTCGATATCTCGAAAACGGTTAAGTTTAGGTACATGAAGTGTTATATGAATTTTGTTTAGAATTGCGAGGAGAACTGATATATAGAATAATAAATAGGCTGTCCCATTAAAGAAAAGTCAACTTTCTTTCGTCATGACTTTTTGACCGATCCTCTATACTTAATTTTTCATTTTTCGCTAGCCATCTTATTTTAGGAGGTAATTGACCGTTTCTATATATATCAGCAACCCTGTATATGTTTATCGAAATTTTTTATATTAATGTCATCAGAAGTATATTAGAATGACATCTGGAACCAGATTGTATTTTGGGATTATTCCGTTGAAGGGTTGGGGGTTAAATAAAGGTAAATATGGAAAAATAAATAAAGCAAGCTGGTAAGAGTACAGAAACTTGAAATTCTGTGTATGTACTAGAAGCCCTTGCTTCAGATTTTTTTATAATATTTTTCCACCCCCCACCACCCTTACTCCATTATTAGAGGGGTTGATAAAATATAATTAGGGGTTAAATAGGGGAAAATAAGTAAAGCAAGCTGAAACCTGAAATTCGGTGTATGTACTAGAAGCCAAGGTCTCGGATTATTTATATTATTTTTCAATCCCCACCACCTCTACTCCATTATTATAGAGGTTGATAAAATAAAATTGAAATATTCTCTTGAAATTTGATACGCGTATGTATTATAACGACGTCTGGACTAGATTATATTTTGAGATGATTCCGTTGAAGGGTTGGGGGTTAAATAGTGGTAGATAGGAGAAACTAAGTAAAGCAAGCTGGTAAGATTTGTGATTTGGTGTATATACTAGAGGCGATGGCCTCAGATTTTACCATAATATTTTTCATCCCCCCATTCCCCCACTCCTTTATTAAAAGAGTTAGTAAAATTAAATTTAGATTTTCACTTGAAATTTGTTACACGTATAATGATATCTTAAACTGGATTATATTTTGACAAGATTGCGTTGAACGAGTGGGGGTAATTGGTGGTAAACAGGGAAAAAAATCGGTAAAGGTATTTACACAGAACTTCCCTCGTTATTTGTGCATGGCGGTCACTAAAAAAGTCCTGATAACTTTTGGTCAAAAAAATAGTGCTCATCCAACAGCAAAAGTTCAATACTAAATAACAGGTCTACCATGAATTATTTCTTGGGATGACCACCCTGTATATTTTCCAATAAAAATATGATAGCATATGCCAAATATTATTGCCATTAGACACATTTTCAGTTCCACTTTCACGCAGTGAAGTGGAAGTATAGTAGTGGTTAAAAATTTCAGTTTTTTTTTGAAATTTTTCAAAACTGTTGGTTAAAAATTTTCAGTCCTTTTTCTTTTGCAATAGGTTCAGAATGTCATGAAACACGGAAATTTTAAATTTGAGCAAAGAAAAATAATTTTCCATCTGTTTTAGTGGTAAATTTTTTTTTAAAAATGTGTGAAAATAATTTTCAATTTTTTTTTTCTGAGATAGGGTTAGAATGTTATGAAACGCGAAAATTTTAAATTTCAGCAAAAGCAAATTTTTCCGTCTATTCTAATGGCATTTTTTTTTAAATGGTTAAAAATGATGCAATTTTTTTTCCGAAATAGGTTTGGAATGTCATGAAACGTGGAAATTTCAAATTGCAACCACAACTTCTCAGCGGAGTGCCGAGGAAGCTATGAAAGCGTAGCAACCAGTTAGCTCAGGGCTGGTCGAGGGTCACTAGGTGGCGAGAAGAGTTATAGATTTTTGTTTCTTAACAATTATTTGCTTGTCAAATTTACTAAACAAAACTTTAATAAACTATACAAATTTGGACGCCAGCGTATTCAGTAAATAACACTCTTGCAAACTTTATCAGGGGGAGAAAACAATCAAAATCAAATATAAAACAAATAATATATTAACATAAGTATAAAAGAGTGAAAATTTTACAACACTTTACAATTTAGTAGAAATATTAATGGTGAAATTTGATTTAATTAGTTAAACAACAAAAATTTAGTTTAGAAAAAAAATTAAATTTGAATATTAACAAAAAAAATTACAATGAAACGATCAACTGGTTTACAAATTATCTTCTGACCAAAAGTTGAATTTTGCACATAAATTTGGCTACTTAGCTTAGCGGAGACGTGGAATCCCGACGAGGTCTGTTCCTGAAGATGGCCACGGGTACCCGGGAAGGACGTAATATTCAGGTCCTGACAACGCTGATTTCCAGGAGACGCTGCGTCGGAATAGTATCCAATACTTTTAGGATAACTCCAAATATTCAAGTTATGCCTTGTGCCTTGCTTCAATGGTGGTTTGGTCCAGGATTTTACATGAAAAAGGGGAATGTAAAGAACCAGTTGATAATATAAAAACTTTAAAATGGTGGAAAAAAAGAGATACAAGAAAACTACAAAAAACTATGGTGACGAAGGTCACTGCAAAACCAAACTATCAGCAATTGAATAAAAAACCTGAGTCTTGATAAAATTTTACTTTACTCTACTACTGAAAATGTATGAATAAACTACTGATTAATATAATATATGAAATTAATAAATAAGAAAACTCTACTCTCATGAAATTTTAGCCGTTTACAAAATGGCTGACTGGTTATGACCAAAAACTTGAATGAAGGTAACAAAATTTAGTTAGAATTAGAGAGAAAATAGGTATCTGAATTACTATCTGAAAAAACTAATACTGTAACAAATATAGCAAACAGAATTATGGGTTTAATCTCCCAAAAAAAAATTAACTAATAAAAAATGATATCTTAACCTCTTGTACTAACACGAGGTTAACTAAATGCGACAAAATGACTTTAGGTTTCGACTTTTAATGAGATAAGATTGTCTACACACGATTAAGAAACAAAGATTCTAATGTATCCTTTGATTAATTTCCAAGTTTAATCCTCGTACAAATAATCTAAATAATGACAAACACCACGGTATTGTGTCTCAAGCGACCACAAAATACAAAATTGCCGCGATAATTAATGAATTGGCATGTGTCCAAATGGACGCCGACATCACACAAACATGTGTGTTAATAAAATTAATTATTATACGGAATATCCTTTAATTCCCAAAAATAACTATACAGCAACGTTAACTCAATAATATGACATCATTTAATAATCAAATATATTCAAAATATCAAAGGATTAAAGAAATAAACGTGAAAATTCGTTAAAGAACAAGTAACAAGTCTGCACTCACCTAGGTCGAAATCAAAAGTCAACTAGCAGGGATATTTCAAATGATGCTTCTACCGCGTTTGCGCACTTGTTGACTTCCGGTCGTTATTTCGGCGGGTAATTCAAATTTTATTTAGCACGGGTGCTTAAACGAAAAAATAGCACGGGTGCTTAAACGAAAAAATAATTTTTTCGTTACAAAATTTAAACAAAAAAAAAATCATCTATTCTATAGTAAGTAGTGAAATAGATTTTATCAATTCTTTTTTAAATTTATTTGAATAGGTTGCCATGGAAACGTTGAAATTTTAAATTTGAACAAAGAAAAAAAATAATTTTTTTAAAATTTTTCCAAAATGTTGGTTAAAAAATGTTCAAAATTTTTTCTTCTGAAATAGGTTTAGAATGTCATGAAACGTGTATATTTGAAATTTGATCAAAACATTTTTTCCATCTATTCTAGTGGTAATTTTTTTTCCAAAATGGTAAAAAAATTTTACAATTTTTTTTTCTTCCGAAATACGTTTGGAATATCATGAAGCGTGGAAATCATAAATTTGAGAAAAAAATATTTTCTTCTATTCTATAGTAAGGACTTAGTGATGAATACATAAATTTTTTCAAGAAAATTTTTCAGAAAAATTTCTAAATTCGTTTTATACGTTTAGAATGCCATGGAAACGTGGAAATTTAAAATTTGAACAAAAAAAAATTCCACATATTTTAGTGGTAAAAATTTTTTCAAAAATGTCGGTAAAAAAAATTTCAAAAACATTTTTTTTTTTTTAAATACGTTTAGAATGCCATGAAACGTGAAAATTTTAAATTTGAAGAAAGAAAAAAAATTTCTTCCTATGTTTTAGTGGTAAAAATTTTTTCAACAATGAAAAAAAATCGGTAAAGTTATTTACACAGAACTTCCCTCGTTATTGGGAATAATAATCGGAATACAATTATTGGTATTATTACAAAGAAAACCTGATAACTTTTGGTCAAAAAAATATACAGAGTGTTCATCCAACAGCAAAAGTTCAATATAACAGGTGCCAAATATGGAAGGCTTGCGCAAATACCTTTATAAATGTCCACCATGACTCAATTATTTCTTGGGATGCCATTATTCAATAAAAGTATACAATAGGATATGCCAAATATTATTGCCATCTTTCACATTCTCAATCCCACATTCACGTAATGGAGTGGAAGCATAGTGGTGATTAAAATATAGAACAAATTTTCAAAAATGTTTTCTGTCTATTCTAGTGTTAAATTTTTTTCCAAATTGGTGAAAATATGTTGCAATTTTTTTTTCCGAAATAGGTTTAGAATGTTATGAAACGTGGAAATTTTAAATTTGAGCAAAAAAAATATTTCGTCTATTCTATAATGGTGATAAATAGATCACATAAACATGTTTTCATTTTTTAAAAATTTTTCTAAAACATTTTTTAATTTGTTTTAATAAATTTGGAATGCCATGGAAACGTGGAAATTTTAAATCTGAAAAAAAATTCCATCTATTTGTGGTAAAATTTTTTCAAAAATTTTTAAAATTTTTTTTATTTTTCTTTAAATAGATTTAGAACGCTATGAAACGTGGAAATTTTAAATTTTGAGAAAAAAAAAATTCATCTATTTTGGTGGTAAAAATTTTTTCAAAAATGTTGGTAAAAAATTTTCACAATTTTTTTTTCTTTTAAATAGGTTTAGAATGCCATGAAACGTGGAAATTTTAAATTTGAACAAAGAAAAAAATTTTTTTTAGTGGTAAAAATTTTTTCAAAAATGAAAAAAATTTTCAAAAAAATTTTTTTTCCTGAAATAGGTTTAGCGCGTCATGAAACGTGGAAATTTTAAATTTGAGCAAAAAAAAATTTTTTTCACTATTTATTCCGTTTAGACGGTCCACCCTGTATATTTTTCAGTGAAAATTCTACCAGTTCTTCGCTGACAGTAGGGTTAACTACCTACCAAATTTGACTGCTCTCCGTCAAGTAGTTTTTTAGTTAATGCACCAACAGACAGACAGACAGACAGACAGACAGACAGACAGACAGACAGACCGACAGACAGACAGACAGACAGACATACAGACGGAATTGAAAAACCTATATTTTCTTAATCTACGTGTTCTGAAACGTCAGAATCCGAAAAAATCTCGGAGGGTGATATTTTCTCGAATACAATACTTCCCTTCGGTATGCGAGGGAAGTAAATTTTCAAAATTTTCTTTTTTTTGAAATAGGTTTAGCGCGTCATGAAACGTGGAAATCTTAAATTTGAGCAAAAAAAATTTTTTTCACTATTTATTCCGTTTAGACGGTCCACCCTGTATATTTTTCAGTGAAAATTCTAGCAGTTCTTCGCTGACAGTAGGGTTAACTACCTACCAAATTTGACTGCTCTCCGTCAAGTAGTTGTTTAGTTAATGCACCAACAGACAGACAGACACACACAGTTAGTGCCAGACAGACGGTATGCGAGGGAAGTAATAAGTAAAGCAAGCTGGTAAAGGTACAGAAACGTCCTAGAAACCAAGGCCTCATATTTTTTAGTAATATTTTTCAACCCCCACCACCTCTAATCCATTATTAAAGGGGTTGATAAAATTAAATGAACGTATTCACTTGAAATTTGGGACACGTATGTATTATAACGACATCTGGAACTAGATTATATTTTAAGATGAGTCCGTTGAAGGGTTGAATAGGAGTAAATAGGGGAAATAAGGATATCATACTGGTAAGAGTACATAAATATGGGATTTGGTGTATATACTAGAAACCAAGGACCCAGATTTCTTTCTAATATTTTTCAAACACCACCATCTCCGCTCTATTATTAATGGGTCTGATAACATAAAATTGAGATATTTACTTGAGAGTTGGTACACGGATATATTGTAATGACATCTGATTGAGATGATTCCATTAAAGGGGTGAATCGTGGTTTGTGAATAAAGGAAAATAAGTAGGGTAAACTAAAAACTTCATTTTTAACGTATTTGGTAGAAACCAACGCCTCAAACTTTTCTAAGATATCTGCTCCAAGTATTATTAAAATTCTATGACCAATAATTTTCACATACTAGAGTGAAAATCTAGTCAAGATGTTTCCTTTAATGCGACTTTGATGAAAAATTTTGATGTGGAAGTAGTGATTCCTTAGGCAACGGTTTTTTTTCTGATGAAGCTACATTTTCTTTAAAGGGGACTGTACATCGACATAACTGTAGGTATTGGTCACGCGAAAATCCTCATTGGACTCAAGAAGCCCATACACAGCGACGAGGCAAAGCAAACATGTGGGCAGGTATGATTGGTGATCGTTTATTGGGACCTTTATTTTTGAAGAAAATCTTACGGCCGCAAGATATTTACAGTTTTTGCGAGTTGAGTTAGTGCCAGCCTTAGCAGTTATGTTTCCGGACAATGAATATGAAGATATTCCTGCTGATAACGTCTGGTTTCAGCAGGACAGGGCGCTACTTCATTTTGGGATAGCAGTACGTCAGTTTTTAGATGACACTTTTACTGGAAGGTGGATAGGTCGTCGAGGTCCGATTGAGTGGCTCCCGCGTTCACTGGATTTAACCCCCTTAGACTTTTTTCTTTGGGGTTACTTAAAGTTAAGGGTGTATTTTAACAGGCCGGATACCATAGATGAATTGAAAGACATAATTGCCCATGAGATAATTCAGAACAGCGTGTAAAGTGTCTACACCCGTTTTTGTCAATGTCAAATGGTTGGAGGGTCGCAATTTGAGCAATGGAGATGATTTTTTTCCCACAGTTACTTATGTAAGGTGTCAATCAATAAAAATATTTTTTCCAAAAGAATGGGTTAGGTAATATCAATTTTTTCATATCACCAGAAAGCTAAAGGAATTTACCACCAAAAGCAGTAAACAAAAATGTCTGTTTCCATTAAAAAAAAATTATGATGATGTCATAATTCAGAAACCAATGACGTCATAAATTTTGGTATAGTGACAAAATGTAGCATTTACAAAACTAAAATCGGCCTGTTCGCGGATTCTCTTGACAAAAGACACATACCAAAGATATGAATTTTGTGCGTTTCTTTAGGTTCACCCTGTATCTATCCTTTCATAATTTGCGTTCAAGTCACTGTGTTATTTATAGACTTGAAATAATATTTTCTCCTTGCATGGATGATTTTATGCAGTAATTTAGCAACAAAGCATATATTCATCACAAATTAACAAAATACGTTGCATGCACACGTTGCCTCATTATTGGCAAACATGTAATGGGAAATCTCTATGTCAGGGTTATTAAATAAGTTCGGTCGCATCCATTTTGATCTCCTCGATATGATATTGTTCACCAAAACAATATTAACAGCCCATGTCAAAATGATTAATATTATGTCGGTGTTTCCCTTTGATACTTAACCCCCTCTGACTGAGATTAATAAATATATTTCTCTGCTGAAAGTTAGTGCATGAGGATTTCATGGGTAATCGGCCAAAGTTCGAATTAACCAAGTTGATACATCGTCAGATAAAAGTTGATTAGCCAGAAAATTATATAACTTGAGTAATTCCAATCGTATTAGGACACTGATAAATTTAGTTTTGTAAAATGATAGATTTATTTATAAAACGAATTCATTGCAAGAAACTCTTGAAATCATTTTCTTGAAAATAATTAAGGAAAGACTAATTTCATAATTGTTAATTATAAATAATACTGCTTTTAGATAAATCAAGCAATATAATATAAATACTGAACAATGACTGAATAATGGCACAGTGCAATTGTGAGAGTACTGATATGGTGCTTTTCTGTAAAGTCTGCATAAGAAATAATTGCGAAGAATGCTGCACAACCTTCAAATGCGATTTTTGTCATTCAAATATCTGCAAAAACTGCGCCGAGCTAAGTGCAACCGAGGAACGTTGTATGATACTACGCAACCGGCTATTAAAATATCACTGTGAGGATTGCAAAAATGTTATAAAAAATGACTTCCAGCAATTAAAAGAATCTAACAACAAACTAAAAGAAGAAAACAGGAAATTAAAAGAAAAAATAGAAGAACTGATGGACTCAAGCATTGATATGCAGACAAATGATTCATACAAAAACCTACAAGAGACACTGAAAACAAAATTCACAGAAGTTATTATAAACACTGTTATGGCGGAGTTATCTTCAATGAAAGTAGAGCTACAGAATCTTAAACAAGCCAACATTGATTTACTGAAACTTATTCAATATTCACCAGCACTTAATAGACCAACAGCGAAAACTACATACTGCGAAATTACCTCCAAAGGCTCAAAAACAAATAAACTTGTAAACAAGGAAATTGTAAAAAAATATATTGCAAGGAAATCTGCCACAGACATTAACAATATCTATGTTAAATCTCTGGACCTCTATTATTAGTCTAATACCTAATTTGATTTAGGTGTTATATTATTCTTGATCATTAGATCACTCATTGTCTGAGAATTATTAAACAATTATTTCGGTGCAATAAATACGTGGTTTTAAATTATGATGTAATTTGTTACATGTAATATACTGCCGTCCTAAGCCAAAATGACGTACTTCAGTATACTCTCCTCTTGAGATATTTGACATTTTATGCCGCTAATCTCAGCACATCTTATTTTTTTTAAATAGTTTCATTCTATTTTTGGATTTAATTCTATGAGGCAGATGCAAAAACAGTGGTTTATTGATTATTGAAAAAAGTCGGTCATAAGGAAACTTTGAAGTACGTCCAATTTGCTTAGGAAATTTTAAGTTACGTCATTTTGGTTTAGGACAGTATATCTAGACTTGCAAATAGAGTACGAAATCGTTAATAAGTTTTAATAAATTGAGTTTAAAAATAAAAATTGACCTAAACTTCAGATTTAAAAAAGTATGATATGACTTAAGAAAACAAGCCAATCATATAAAATACATTTCTGAATATTGGTGTAAATAAGGACAAATGTTGCCCAACAATGTGAACTTGCATTCCTCCCGCCTAGCATAAAATTTGAAGTGCAGTCATGAACAAACGAACACAATAATATTTACGAAAGGTATGTTTAATTTTTCCAAAATAGAAAAACTACAAAAGTTTTGTGGGCATACGACAACAAAGGGTATTTTATAGTATTCACGAAACCAATAAATAATTAGGTGAAAAATATGAAGAAGAAAATATTGTTGTAAATATTGTTTATTGGCAGTCTATGTATTGTGTGACCTGTCAGTTATTCTTTTCGAAGGGGAAAAAGTGAGCAGTTACAGTTGCCTTAAATCAAACAGGCCATCTAAACAGTTTGACTAATCTTGGAGACAATTGCGATGCAATTGGTGATCGTGTGATTGAATATGGTCGTAAGACCTATGTGAATCTGTATGGCCATAGTGAGTTTGATTAGATTCACCAAGGTAGCATTTATTTTTCATAAAGTTATTAGACATACGTTCGCTAAGTCCTACTAGAGAGCTTACTTACTGCATTTGAAACGCTCATTAAGTCCAGTAGTTTGGTATGCTTAGCTTAGCTTGCAACTGAAGTACTTAGCGAAGCAGGGTCAAACCCTGCTTACTGCAAAATAATTATTCACAAGAAGTGGTTTAAATTCTCCTATACTTTCCTTACCTAACACAAAATCCTGGATTTTAAACAAATTACCTCGGTGACTTGAAAAATGGTTAAGAAAACACATCACACTCTTCCAGAAAATTTGGATATCTGATAGAGAATAACCAAATAAACCCACAAATGATGACAAAAAACCAACAAGTGGTTCAAAAAAAAAACAAAAAGTGGAATTGTAAAGTAGAGTGTGACTAAAAATGTTGATGTTCTGTTGCATGTGCATGTGGCCTTTCCTACAATTGTTTTAAGGGCAGAAATAATACAAAGCAGTGTTTAACAGACAGTAATTCTTATTAGTATAGTAGTGCTTTGTCGATGCTTACTGAGCTGTGTATAATTATGCATTATTATTATTATTATTATTATTATTATTTTTACTTATAAATTACACGTTTTGTGTACGTGTTTATATTTTATTTCTATATTGTATAATGATGGTATATATAATTATCTCCATACACAACACCTTCATAACCTATAGATCTAATAAATCCTATGCCAAATGAGTTTCATTTTACATATTAATATTTTTGTAAAATTATAAATAATAATAACACAATATCAAAAATGTATTGGCTTACTATCTTGATGCATTACAATTAATCAGATAGCAGTACGTGAGATAATAGCCGCATGGTAATAGGAGTATCACGGACCTAAATTATGGTTTAATTTGAAAAGTCTGTAATTCAAAAATTGTAAAAGATATGGAGCTAATTTTTTTTGCAAAAACTTTTTTGATCTTTAGACTATATTTCATTCGCATATAATATATAAAAAAATTAAACATTTAATATAGTGGGTCGCACGTCGAAAATTCAAACACACAAATTTCCTTCCTGTGATTTAGGATTTATTTAGAAAAAAATCGTAAGTGACTTTGAAATTATATCAGTACAGATATATGCGCTCATGTCAGTAGTATACAAATATAAAAAATCAGATCAGTATCGCACGTAGTTAATTTTCTAGCGAGAGGTATATGTTTAAAAACACAAATTCTTGAAATAACGTTCCGCCATCTTTTTTTCTTGTGGAGAAGTTGTGCAAGCGTCAAAAAAAGTCCAACAAGCCATTTCGGATGCCCATTAGGACCCTCTTTCGATATGCGAGCTCAAAATTTATTTACCTTGCTGGAATGGGTTACTTGGCGATTTTGACGGCTTTCGAAGGCGTGGACCCTCTACTATATATTCCACTGGGAATTTTTGAGCTGGACAATGTACTGATGAATGAAATGCAGCGGGTGTTGAATGCGTTCAGCATAAAAGGTGACAGGAATAAATATCACGACATCATTAACTTATACTAAAGTCAATCTAATTTAATTAATCTCGATTTTGTAGGAGATCCATAAAAACACACCCGTAATCTAAGATAGCTCTGTTATATGCCCTATAAAATGAAAGATTTAGCTCCGTATCAAAGTCTCATGAATATCTAACGATAGCTTTTAGTATGAATAAAATGTTCTCACTTTTAATTAAACATGTGATCAAACCAAGAACTTCGTAGGTTATATCAAAGGGTACATCATTTGAATCTGTAGTATTCATTATTTTAATAGACATATTTACTTTAAACTTGAAAGCTTGTATAAGTTCATAACCAGATAATTTAGCAGTGTTCTCTTTAGCAAATACTTAAACAGCAATGTTACAAAAGAACTAAAATTATAAATAAAATATAATAATTCTAAGGTAGATAAAGTTGTCATAATCATAAATTGTTTCTGTAATTCTTTCTTTCGTTCTGCTTCTCTTTCTTTCTTTATTTATTTCTAATCCCAGTTGTTGAAAAGAATAATATCTATAAGTTCGTCTCCAAATATAGATCCTTTTCCACTCCTGTCCTAACAGAATATATGTTACAATTCGCTTTTGTTTTTATTGCACTATTTAATATCAACCTCAATAATGTCGGATTATCGTCTAAATTATATGTTTTTACATATGATAAAACAAAGAATTGACGAAGTTTTTCGTTCGTTTATATTTAAATATGTGTACATTGGCTTAGTAGTTTGAGTACAATTTATGCTAATTTTCTTCTTATCCTATTCATCATACTTGTATCTATCAAATTAAAACAATCATAATTTTTGTTCTCAAATGTAGCATAATACTGCAAATTTAACCGTGATTTCAAATATCAAAGGGCATTTTTCTGTACAACAATGGTTTTCTATTTACCTTTTACAAGTATGTTTGAGATCCTTCCGTCTAATTCTTTGCAAACTTAATACTGACTGACCATATTTACACTTCACAAACGCACTTGACAAAAGGCAAATAATAGAGAGTAAAATAACACAAACTGACAATGTGAACGATTTTGCTATAAAATATGTTATCATTTCCACATTTACGTAACGTTGTCAAGATTCTAAAAAATTGTATCACTGGATGTACTTTTATTAGATAATATATTTATTCACCTCGATAGTGGTAGTTAAAAATACTAATTACATGAAGCCAGTAATATTTTCTCAGATAACTCACATCACAAAACTTATGTACTGACTTTGGTCAGATTATTTGAATGTTATTTCAGACATACCTTCTGTTACATACTGGCAATGTTACGTCAAAATATTTTTAAAATGAGGTGCCTACGATTTTTGATTTGGTTTGTTCTTTGACTGGTAAATTATTATATCTGAATAAATTAAGTTGTATACTTATTTATTAAGACCTTTATTACTAATGCCATAAAAAATATGGACTTACTTATATGGCATATAAACTTAAATTTTTTATTACTTGTTAGTATGGGTAACATAACTTTGATGATAAATTATTGTGTATAGGACGACATATTTTAAATAGCAAGATTAGAATATTGACTGTATACTTAGTCTCACTAGCATACCAGGTAAAAGTGAATTGTGCGACGTTCGAGCAAAATGTTAATCAAATATCGAGACCATTAATTGCTTTAAAAAACGGCATGTGCAGTTTTCAACATGAGATCACTTATATCTAAACTAGAATTTATTATAGTTGTAGTGGCGCCAAATGCAATGCAGGTGTTAGCAAACATATTAAGGAATAAATCATTGACATATGTAATAAATAATAGAGGTTCCAAAACTGAACATTGAGGTACTCCCTGTATAACTAAACTATAATCGAAAACATATTTTTATGCGTACCTCTTGTTTTCTATTATTTGACAAATTAATATGATTCAACAAATGTATTAGATGTATATAGGCTGTATTATGTCGCCCACTGTTTCAAAAATTGCTTGGCATGGTACGCTTAATTCTGACATTAAACTGGCAACAAGTAATGAGAATGACAGGCACAGAGTGTTAGTTCTCTATTACTGAAATATCATCCTTTTTAATGATCGGTATGACTTTTGTAATTTTGAGAGCGTAAGGATAGGCAAGTAATTGTAACAAACACCAAAACTCTTGAACACATCACTCGAATACCAGCACTCGACGCTTGCTTCACTGACCACTTTGGCATCATCGGAAGATGAGTAATATTAAATTACAGCTAAAAATATGTCTATTAGTACAGAAATATTGTCATAGTTGAACGAATTCAACCAATCGTATCATCCCTACCTAAACCTCTGTCACGGCTCAACGTACAGTGTCCTAATAACCAATAAAGGGCACTATTTGGAACAGGCCATCTGTCACTCTTCATACCATTTTTACATTTTGTAATTATTAAGCTTTCAAAAGCACCGAGCTACCTATTAGTTATTATATTTATGAGATAGCCTATAAGTTCCTTGAATCTTGCTGTAATTGAATGTGTCTTTTGTCCAACATACTTCAAATTACAATAACTAATATAAATGTAAATCTGGGTCTTTAGGCCTGGCTTCAGGAAGTTCAGGATGTGTAAATTTCGTTTTAAATCAGACAAAAGATTTTACCGTTGGAACCAATTCATTATAGGCCTCTTTAACACATACTAATTTCAAAATAGACGTTAACAATAATAATTATAAGCCTCTGGGCGCCAGTCACAATTAAATGACAGAGTTTGGGAAGGAGAAACAACACAAACAAAATTTGAGAAAAATCCACGCATGAAAATGTATAATTTAAAATATAAATGTGTAAAAATAGTAATAAATATAATGGTAAAATAGCAAATAACAACGTGTTACACACACACACAAATTGCAACAATTGCTTTGAAGAAGCCAAGTACCTATAAACATAAGTACTAAAACATAGACATTGTTTCCCTAAAAAGATTGATAAATGTACTTAATATATGTGAATTACTTATATAAAGACTTTACTTTCAGGGTTAACCGCGAGCAGCTGTGCATGGCTTTACAAAGCACATAGTTTGGAAGGCAATACTCCCATTAATCTTTACGGATTAAAATCAAAGTTGCAGTATATTAACTTAGAGAATAGAAAACTAAGAAGAAAATTATTTATACTTAAATCGCTAAACGAAAACATGAAATAAAAATTATAATGCTGAGGGCTGGTTACAATAAAAAACAGGCAACTAATTCGAATATACTGTAGAAGGGCGATAATAGTTCTTACAAAACGCTACTCGTATCTGAATCACAAAAAGTTGAGGCACAGCTTATAACAATCCGGACTAATCCCAGGTGCAGACAAGGTCAAATTTAAATGATGTTAATTGGCAACAGTTCGTCGTAACGCTGAGGGCGATTAAATGACAATTCGAAAAGCGTACTCACTTTGGGGCTGATATTAATACCGTCTTTGAGTCTACCATGAATGAACTATCCCCCGCAGCTAGCCTCCGCCACTAAATCCGAAACCTTCGTCCGTAGCACGCTGAACACAGGTATGGCATGCAGAATTAACAATCTCAGTAGGCAAAGGGTGACTCCAAATTTAAGCAGATCTTTCTGTCTGAGTGGTTTGATAGAATAAATCAATAAAATAAAGGCCAATTTCGACGGTACAAAAAAACCTGAAAAAGTGGACTTATTGAAATTGTCCAGGTAAATTGATGCATACATTTTTAAGTACTCCAATTATAGTAACTTAGATGTTCTTAGGTCTTAATTCTCTCCCAGATTTACAGGAACTGGAGAACTACTCTCTGTTCCTCCAGGATTTAAAATGTCCGCCCCTTTTTTGCTAATTTTAAACAAAAAAATTCAGATTTTGCGCGAATTTGTTTCCCAGGCTATTCAATAAAAATCCCTAAATTGGATTTTGACATTTGTCAAATTAAAAATCAAAACATAGCCTAACAAAAATTTCCGAATTTAAATTAACACCCTCAAAATTTTCCAGGCAAGTGACTCTGCTCAAAAGTCACCTAAATGGCTGCTTATTAAAGGGAAACATGGATGCAAGTCTATAACCTGCTTCAAAATGTAATTAGGCTAGAACGTTGACTTGGTACCAGACGAGAGCGCATAGTGTATGTTCGTCCACCTAGGAGACTCAATGACTGGAGACGTTACTGGTTTATCAAAAAAATATTGTAAGTGTATCAGAAATCATCACTACTTAGTTTAAGTTCCGTTTTTATTTTCAGAGTGCCCATGCCTCAAGAATCTGCACGAGTAACCAACATCAGTCTTTCGGGAAAATCACATATTTGTTTTAATAATTGATAATTTTAATTAATAGATATTTTGAATCGTTACAGCCTTTTTAAGTATAATGAGAGCCCTAAAAGATTTCTTCACACCACGCTTATTAAAAAACACTAGGAAAGCAAGTGAATTACTAACCTGGGGAACCCTATACCCTACACGCATAAAATCATGTTTTATGTTAAATGCTCTGCAATTACGAACATTTATATCAATTGCAGCCAAGCGGTAAAAGATGATAAAATCTGAACACTGAATGTTGTGACGCAAATTCATTGTGTGTTCGTTGCTTGGTTATTAATATCTCGTATAATAAATGAAAAAATAAAATCAATGCTACAGAACTTGCTATATTAAGAGCTGCAAAGCCAAAGAAGAGCATTATTGTGTTTCCATTCATTTGACACGGTAATAGTTAAAACAAGCTATGTTTTACATGCATTTCGATTACCGTCATCTGGAGGTGATTATAGAGTGTGTCCTCAGATTATTGCGCGAATGGGATAAGCGGGTTGTTTTTTACTTTTCGTAAACAACCACTCTTTATAAAATATTTTTCTCCTATGTAACACGAGATTCTCATAGAGATATTCTAAGTCCGATGTAAATGCTATGCAAGAATTATGAACTATAAAAAGGGTTTGAAAAAAGGGGGTAGCTCGTCTCCTGGCGTCGGTGATTGGCCTTGGTAGCGGAAATAGGCCGACGTTAAATAAGTGATTAAAAAAAAAAAAAAAAAGGTATTCTCATTTTCTTCAGAGAAAAATACCTTCCAATAGGTAAATGTAGCACATTTTTAAAATTATAAATGTCGGTTGCAGAGAAAAAAATATTATTGTGTTAATGAACGAATCTAAATAGCTTATATGTCTGTCTGTTTGTCTGCTCATCTGTTCGTCTGTACATCGGTTCGTCTGGTTCTCTGTTAGCCTGTCCTCCTGCCGTCCATTTATTTAAAACACGATAATTTAATTTAAGTTTACTTAAATTTCATAAAACGTGTAACATTCAATCATCAGAATATGGCTTTCGCCTAAACACATTATATTATAGACATTAACACCTGCGAAAATAACGAATGGTGGTTTGGTAGTTATTCTAATCTGGTTTTTTACTTTTTTACTTCCCTCGCATACCGAAGGGAAGTATTGAATTCGACAAAAAATCAACCTCCGAGATTTTTTCGGATTTTCACGTTTCAGATCGTGTAGATTACGAAAATATAGGTTTTTCAATTCCGTCTGCCTATCTGTCTGTCTTTCTGTCTGTCTGTCTGTCTGTTGGTGCATTAACTAAAAAAAACTACTTGACAGAGAACGGTCAAATTTGCTAGGTAGCTGATGCTACTGTCAGCGAAGAAGTGGTTGAACTTTCACTGCAAAATATACAGGGTGGACCGGGCCGTCTAAAGGGAATAAATAATAAAAGAATTTTTTTGCTCAAATTTAACATTTCCACGTTTCATGACATTCTAAACCTACTCCAGAAAAATATGAAAATATTTTTGAACATTTAAATATTTTTGGAAATATTTGTAGTCCTTTTACTACTACTACTGTAGAATAGATGGAAACATTGCTTTTCCTCAAATTTAAAATGTCCACGTTTCATGATATTCTATAGCCTATTTCAGAAAAAAAATGAGAATTTTTTTTTACCAACATTTTTGGAAAAATGTTTAACGAATAGGTGAAAAAAAATCGTTTTGCTCAAATTTAAAATTTCTACGTTTCATGACAGTCTAAACCTATTTCAAGAAAATATTTATAACACTACTAGGGAATGGATGATGAAAACATTTTTTTGCACTAGAATACATGAAAAAAAATATTGTTTTCTCAAATTTAAAATTTCCACGTTTCATAATATTCTAAACCTTCTTTTTTCCTCCTAATTCTTTAGTACTTCCTGCGACGTGTATTTTTTTAAGCGGTTTCGGGGAATCTACAAAATATCACAATTAACCAGTATGTTACTGGTAAATAACCTCTACGCCTATCAGTTTTACGTCAAAGGATCAGTTAGAGGTTGCTTTTTTAATTAAATAACACAAATAAGTATAAAAACTTGAAACTAAATATTTCGTCGACGTTTCGGAAATCTAATCTGTTTCCCTTTTCAAGGCTTTTTTTAAAATATTTTTTACTGTGTATATACAAGTTCTGTGTAAATACCTTTACCGATTACCTTTACTTCAGATATTTTGGAAAACTTTTGGCGACTAATTTCTAAAAGAAATATTAATTTGCATCGTTTGGACAATTCTGAAGAGGGGGATTTGTGTGCCATTTTCATGGGAAAACATGATGAAACGAAAACGGAAGCTCGCTAAAGAATACAACAAGACCGCAAATATGACGCCTGAAACATCTCTCTGGTACAGAATGAACAACTGACAAGAAGGAATACCTTAAAGAAATATCAAGAATATACACACTGCTTGATCCAGAAACAGATGACTCAGAAGAAGAAGAATACTCAGAAGAAAAGTAAACAAGCTAACCGTTTTACTCTTCGCCTATTTAGAGCACTTTTTATATAATTGTTACATATTCTATAGGGTACTCTTCGCAGTTTTTTTGTAAGTAATGTTAGTTTGAGATATTTTTAGTTTAATTACAAAACATAAAAAAATGAAACATATTCTTTATAGGATTTTGCAAACAGCGGAAAGAAAAGCTATCTATGAGAACTAAAGGAAAAACTATACATAAAAATATTAATGAAATCTTTGTATTCTTTCGATAACCTGACTT
The DNA here is from genome assembly GCA_963583905.1 of Stenurella melanura. Taxonomy (NCBI): domain Eukaryota; kingdom Metazoa; phylum Arthropoda; class Insecta; order Coleoptera; family Cerambycidae; genus Stenurella; species Stenurella melanura. Next base: position 115,751,572 of record OY757316.1, on the reverse strand, counting down.
CTGGTTATAATAACAAGTAAAAATTCTTATTTGCCATTCTCATTTTAACACTAGCATCCCACGTAGTCCCCTACGGCCAGGCAGGCTAAACTAGTATCTACATGATCCCCTACGATATGTAAATTCAGTTAAAAATGAGAACAAAGGTCTGAAATTAATTTATTTACTACCTTGTCATTAAAAATTTTTTCGTTCTAATGAATTACATTTTCATAAAATCTCATTCAGTTTCTTGGAAATGCTTAGCCTTTGAAACGTTTTTCGTCCTTATTGTGGACTCATCAGAAAAGCCTAAAGCCACTCATAACGATGTTCCATGCAAAACTAAGACAATATCCATGAATCAGTATAAAATATTCATATTTGACATTGACTGTTAACAAACAACTGTTTGCAAAATCCTATAAAGAATATGTTTCATTACTATAAGCAAACAAATAATAAATAATTCACTTTTAAACATGCATAGAGTATATAGGCTCCAATACCAGTTAGCTAATAATAATAATAATAATAATACATTTATTTTACTCAGAGTAAAAAAGGTACAAATTGAACTGTGGAGCTCTTCTTCCATTTGCCCCATACAAAGTAAATCTAATTCTAAGATTTGGATAAGAAAATATAAATCTACTACAATAAAAATAAAAAAATATGTATATTAATTAGCTTTTTTATGAATGTTATACTAGTAATTGACACATTTTATAATAATAACAGCAATAGCACCACACAGCAACACGAACAGACACGGGGAACAGGCTGACCTCACGAAATAAAAACAGAAATGCCAAAGATGAGTACGATTTATAGCTAGGAAATATATACACCCACACACGACATCAAATTGCCAACCTCTGGTCGGTTAGGATGTAGTTTTTGACTACTTTGATGTATTTTTTTTAAGTTTATAATGTTTAAGTTCATTTGGAAGTTCTTTGCAAAGATGAGATGCAAAATAGATAGGTGAAGATCTGTTGTTTGTTATCAGTCAATGTCAAATATGAATATTTTATACTGATTCATGAATATTAGTTTTGCATGGAACATCGTTATGAGTGGCTTTCGGCTTTTCTGATGAGTCCACAATAAGGACGAAAAACGTTTCAAAGGCTAAGCATTTCCAAAAAACTGACAGAGATTTTATGAAAATGTAATTCATTAGAACGAAAATATTTTTAAAGACAAGGTACGTAAATAAATTAATTTCAGGCCTTTGTTCTCATTTTTAACTGAATTTACATATCGTAGGGGATCATGTAGATACTAGTTTAGCCTGCCTAGTCGTAGGGTACTACGTGGGATGCTAGTGTTAAAATGAGAATGGCAAATAAGAATTTTTACTTGTTAGCATAACCAGAAGTCAGGTTATCGAAAGAATAGAAAGATTTCATTAATATTTTTATATACAGTTTTTCCTTTAGTTCTCATAGATAGCTTTTCTTTCCGCTGTTTGCAAAATCCTATAAAGAATATGTTTCATTACTATAAGCAAACAAATAATAAATAATTCACTTTTAAACATGCATAGAGTATATAGGCTCCAATACTAGTTAGCTAATAATAATAATAATAATAATAATAATAATAATAATAATACATTTATTTTACTCAGAGTAAAAAAGGTACAAATTGAACTGTGGAGCTCTTCTTCCATTTGCCCCATACAAAGTAAATCTAATTCTAAGATTTGGATAAGAAAATATAAATCTACTACAATAAAAATAAAAAAATATGTATATTAATTAGCTTTTTTATGAATGTTATACTAGTAATTGACACATTTTATAATAATAACAGCAATAGCACCACACAGCAACACGAACAGACACGGGGAACAGGCTGACCTCACGAAATAAAAACAGAAATGCCAAAGATGAGTACGATTTATAGCTAGGAAATATATACACCCACACACGACATCAAATTGCCAACCTCTGGCCGGTTAGGATGTAGTTTTTGACTACTTTGATGTATTTTTTTTAAGTTTATAATGTTTAAGTTCATTTGGAAGTTCTTTGCAAAGATGAGATGCAAAATAGATAGGTGAAGATCTGTTGTTTGTTATCAGTCAATGTCAAATATGAATATTTTATACTGATTCATGAATATTAGTTTTGCATGGAACATCGTTATGAGTGGCTTTCGGCTTTTCTGATGAGTCCACAATAAGGACGAAAAACGTTTCAAAGGCTAAGCATTTCCAAAAAACTGAAAGAGATTTTATGAAAATGTAATTCATTAGAACGAAAATATTTTTAAAGACAAGGTACGTAAATAAATTAATTTCAGGCCTTTGTTCTCATTTTTAACTGAATTTACATATCGTAGGGGATCATGTAGATACTAGTTTAGCCTGCCTAGTCGTAGGGGACTACGTGGGATGCTAGTGTTAAAATGAGCATGGCAAATAAGAATTTTTACTTGTTAGCATAACCAGAAGTCAGGTTATCGAAAGAATACAAAGATTTCATTAATATTTTTATATACAGTTTTTCCTTTAGTTCTCATAGATAGCTTTTCTTTCCGCTGTTTGCAAAATCCTATAAAGAATATGTTTCATTACTATAAGCAAACAAATGATAAATAATTCACTCATAAAAAAATGTATGTAACAAAATGTTTTTTTATTTAAAAATTTATGACTGTTTTATTTATTGATCTATTTTGTTCAAAAGCAACAGGGTTATTCCTCTAGCTAACACTAACTTACTGTCCAAATTTTAATACAATTGGACTGTTTGTTCTTAAGTTATCGTGCTTACAAGAAACGCGACGGACGAACGGACAGACGGACGGACATTTTGAAAGTTGTTCAGAATTCGATCACCAACACAGTGATATGAAAATGGTTTCTCTACGAGCAATATTACCGGTTTTAGAAATGTGCCGATCGAATGCAATATACTCTTCGTTTTGTATTTGCGAAAAGTATAATAAGATGATGATAGAAGTATCTCACTAACACCTACGCTCCCCATTCTATATTCCTACACCATGTGTCATGTGACTCTCGCGACTAGCAATAAGCATCCAATCCGACGCACGTAGCCGGTCCGGTCGTATATAAAAATATCCAGATTGTATATCCTGAAGTAGCAGCAATGCCTACCGTAAGCTGACTAATCATCCAAGTAAGAGAAGAAGAAAATAAAAAGGAACGAAATTATCCCTTACCTTCATTTCCCTTTTTATTACGATATCAACTTATTATTTGGTAAAGCTGTGGAGTGTAATGATCGTTAGGTATTTTTTGATGTTTGATAAAGCTATTTCAGGATTAACCTCAAAGCTTGCAACCTCTTTCTTCTGAGATACTCTTTTGTACTTATTGTAATGCGTCAATGCTGATGTCTGAATTATCAATGAGGTGATTTTTATTGCGGATTTTGCAAGTATAATCACCCATTGATTCGAATATCTTCAAAAGTAAACTTTATTCAATGTAGATTTATCGGCATAAATTAGACCGAGGCGGCAACTTCCTAGGCTTTGTCTTGCTTTCATTTTCATCGGAAATTAATTATTACTTCAACAGATGAATATTTTTGTAACAAGCCCCACGCGTGTTACAAAAATATTCATCTGTTGAAGTGCAAATACATTGTCTTGAAAGTTATAAAATTATGTCTTAATTTTCTACAACATTACTTCATAAGAATACCGAAACTTTGAATGTTAGTTCACTATACAGGGTGTAATCAGTTTCATGTCATTAAAAGAAACTGGTAATGGAGACCGACTAGACAAACAAAAAACCTTTATGACTTTTCCCTCTAGGGGCACTTTGAAAAAAACTGATCTGGGTTAACATATTTAATATTATGGTAGACAACTATTGAGAACCATTGATTTTCTTGGTCGTTGGACTTGTACTTCCCAATTCTACAACTTTTTAATTGTCATAAGAAAGTGCTCGCCGGCACACGCGGTATCAAAGGATCATCGACCGTCTTTGATGGACCGCCTCAACTGAACTGAGGGTATAAAGAGGTAAATAGTTCGTTCTCTCTTCGTGTACAATTGCAAGCAAGTAATGGCCATAGAGGTTTAAACAGAGCATTTCTTTGCATGTGTGTTTTTTAATTTGGAACAAAATATTGGATTGTTATAATTTAGAAAATTTAAATGTTGTTTATTAACATTTGTAACATAAATGAGTGTCCTGGGTTAAAAGCTTACTACCTACCTAAATGATTCAAAATCTCTGCATCTGTATCAATACACAGTTCGGTACGTCGAATTAAGTACATACGCACTTCGTTCAACACTAAACTATCAACTAACGTTGTCAATAAAGAAAAATAAAATAAAAACTTGTTACAAAAGCCAAAAAGAAATACAAAAAGAACGAACAAGTAAGTTGTGTCTGTACGTAATCAAGAATTTGACAACTTGAACGGTAAGTCAATAAAATAAATCTTAACTATAAATACACAATAACGCGAAATTCAAAAATAACAAAAACAATGAACGGCGGGTTGGACGTCTGTACATAACGAAGCACCGACAGTAACTAAAATATTGCACAAGGGAGAGGTAGAGTATAGTTTTCTTCAGATCAGATCTAGATCTAAACCAACCTCAATATTCCAGCAGTTCTCAAAAAATTTTATTGAAAATTTACGAAATTTTTGTTTATTTTTTTCCTCCAAAACTATGAGCTTTAGACCCCATGTTATATAAGGTTTTTTTGTTTGTCTTGTCGTTCCCTATCACCAGTTTTTTTTAATGACATGAAACTAATTACACTCTGTATATTCATTGTTATTATAAGAAGAAAATAAAAGAGAGAGTGGAATAGATATACTAACAATTTATTAAACTTCTACAACAAATAAACATTAGATGATCTAGCACTGGACAGAGAGATTAAACTAGGAGACGTTTTATATATACACAAAAGAAAATATGTAATCTTCATCCAGGAACAAATTTACAATAAATAAAGAACACTTTTATGACTATTTGTTGGTATGTAAAATTATGTAGGGTATTGGCATAAAGTTTAAGGGGTTAGACCGAAAACAGCAAATTGGAATAATAATTTCAAATAAATAACATAAACGTTGGGGGTACTTATGCTTTTCCAGCGACGGTGGTTGCTCTGCGGGGGCGATCAGCTAGGTCCAAATCAATCGGCCTGGCGCGGCGGTAGCCGTCGATCGCCGGGGTGAAAGGTAAAAAATGGAGAAAAAACGCCTAATTAAGAAGAAAAAAACCGGTTTACCGGAATGTTATGAATTAACTATAAATCAATTTTTACCGTATGAGAATTTGTTAAACGACTGCTGTACATTTTAAAATCAATACTAAATAAATTTGAGTCCTTATTGCCGAGGCGTTTCTCTATTAGTTCTACTATGGGTAAAAACATAAATCCGTGACCTTACGATTTAAGACGTAATTCAATTCATACAACTAAACTCCTAAACATTACGTCTCTTGTGCGACCTAAAACATACAGGGTGTCCCAGATTTAAACGGACATACTCTAGTGGAAGGTAGAGCACACTCAGCTGAGTTCAAAACACCGCTATACTTACCGTTGAATGTCAACCGTTTTTGAGATACGGGGTGTTTTATGGTTTTTGACCAGAACTCTAGTCCGCCATATTTTTTAAGTGACTGCACATATTTAGATAAAACTTGGTATACATGTTATACTCATTTAGGTTAATGAATATCTTAAGTGATTTTGGAAAAATTCCAGGACCAACCTCCATTTTTTTAATATGGTTCTTAGGGTCGTTAATATGCCACTGTATATTATTTTTTGGTAAATGTTAGTAAACTTTTAAAAAGCGTATGAACCAGTTTATAAAATAATGTCATAATATTTGATGGCACGTTTATGGTTATTCTTCAATAAATTTTCAAAGGTATTGAAAGACCAAATTTGACATTCTAGAAATAACACAATACAGTTGCTAACATCATTATTTTATTAATTTTGGCTATAGACCTCGTAGAAGAGGTTGTTGTTTGTTTTTGTTTTGACATTCAGTATTTTCTCCGTCGAAAATGAAGTACATTCCATTTATTTCACGAATAAAAAATAAGTAATAAAACGATGCGATTAACACATGACATTGCATTAGAAATCCCAAGTATTCACATGTCAAATGTGTAATTTTACAAATAAGAATTACTGTTCGCTCTTAGTAATTATTAGAATAAGTGGTAAAAGGCCAGTTATTAAAACCAAAAATTTTAAGATGCCGTTTCAATTTATTAATGAAGATTATGCGGATATTATTTTTGTGTATGGCTTTTGCGACGGAAATGGGAGAGCTGCAGAAAAACAAGTATCAAAGGCCTTTTTTTAAATCGCCGTGTACCAGATCATAAAACGTTTTCAAAGGTATACCAATTTAGTAGGGAACATGGACAATTTCCATCAATGACAAAGCATGAACATGTTCCCAGAGCTCTTCCACAAGAAGAGCAAACATTACAGGTTGTGGAAAACGATTCGTCCAAAAGTGTTAGAAAAATAAGTAATGAGTTAGCAGTACCTAAGACAAGAGTATAGCGAACATTAAAGAAGGAAAATTTGTATCCATTTCATGTTGTAACAGTTCAACGTCTAGAAGACGGCGACGACGTTTCCCTCCTAAAATTTTGTAGTTGGATTTTAGGTCACACAAGAACAATATCGAGAGTTCTATTCATGGATGAAGCCCAATTCACACGTGACGGAATTAACTACTGTAGAAATCAGCATGTTTGGGCAACCGAAAATCCACATGCAGTGATTCAGAAACATTCCGAATACAGATTCAATATTAATGTGTGGTGTGGTATTTACAATAATCATCTAATAGGGCCCCACATTTTTTAAGAAAGGCTAACTGGGGAAGTTCATTTAAACTTTCTTAGAGATATCTTGCCAGATTTATTAGAAGGCATCAATACTAGGGCTTTGTGATTTCAGCACGATGGTACTGGACCCCATTTTTCTGTACCTGTCCAGGATTGTCTGAACCAGCATTACACCAACAGATGGATTGGTCACGAAGGTCCCGCAAACTGGCCACCGCGGTCTCCTGATCTTACACCTCTAGACTATTTTTATGGGGTCATCTCAAGTCATAGGTGTACAATGAAGAGTTCAATACACGAGAACAGCTTCTAGAAAAATTATTACTGTATGTGATAACATAAGAAATAACCCGGAAGTGATTGATAGGTCAGTGAAAAACATATTAAAACGTTTTCAAAAATGTATTGACGCTGGGGGCATTCATTTCGAAAACCTGTTATAGTTTTAATTATTTGCACCGTTTTGAATTTTTTTCTCAATTATTTAAAGTTCTATATACCTAAATTTATTTTGTCAAAATAAAATTGCAAACTTTTGTCTTTAATATTTTCAACTTCTCAAAAGGTGTTTAATATTTTTTTAAATTGTGCTTGTTAATTCAAGCCTATTCACCAACATTATTTTTCTTTCATGAAAGTAATGGAATGTGTATTATTTTGGATGAAATTTCAACTAAAGAAAGTTTGGAAACACTGAATGTCAAAACAAAGACAAATAACAACCTCTTCAATGGGGTATTTAGCCAAAATTAATAAAATAATGTTAGCAACTGGATTGTGTAGAGTAGCTTCGGCTAGACTTCGCCCTTGGTATTATATATTGTAATACTAAATAAAGGCAATTTATTATTATTATTATTATTTGTAGAATGTCAAATTTGATCTTTTAATACTTTTGAAAATTTATTGAAAAATAACCGTAAACGTGCCATCAAATATTATGACATTGTTTTATAAACTGGTCCATAGGCTTTTTCGGTCCTGGAATTTTTCCAAAATCATTCATCAACCTAAAAGAATATAATAAGTATACCAAATTTTATCGAAATATGTGCAGCCATTTAAAAAATATGGCGAACTGAAGTTCTGGTCAGAAATCATAAAACAACCCGTATCTCAAAAACGGTTGACATCCAAAGTATAGGGGTGTTTTGAACTCAGATTAGTGTGCTCTACCTTACACTAGAGTATGTCCGTTTGAATCTGGAACACCCTTTATATAAATCTACCACGGAAGAAAACTTTTAAAACATTTGTTTTTTATCGCAGGACACAACGCAGGCTTAAAAATGAATTATTATTTGTTTGCTTATAATTGTATTGAAACATTCTTTATAGGATTTTGCAAACAGCAGAAAAATTAACTATCTATAAAAGAAAAACTTTGTGTAGAAATATTAATGAAATCTTTGCATTCTTTCGATAACCTGAATTCTGGTTATGCTAGCAAATTAAAATCCTGAAATGAATTTGTCTAATTTCTTATTTGACAATTCTCATTCTAACACTAGCATCCACACAGTCCCCTACGGCCATGCAGATTAAACTAGTATCCACATAACCCCCTACGATTATGAAGATTCAGTTAAAAATGAGAACAAAGACCTAAAATGAATTTATTTATCTACCTTGTCTTAAAAAAAATTTCATTCCAATGGATTACATTTTCATGAAATCTATAATTCTGTTTCCTGGAAATGCTTAGCCTTTGAAACGTTTTTCGCCCTTATTCTGGAGCTCATCAGAAAGACATATCATATGAATGGTTATCGAAAGAATGCAAAGATTTCATTAATATTTCTACACAAAGTTTTTCTTTTATAGATAGTTAATTTTTCTGCTGTTTGCAAAATCCTATAAAGAATGTTTCAATACAACGCAGGCTTCTGCTAAAGCGACTCCACGCACTATTCGTTAATAAAAATTTTAAGTTAGGTATGGCCACTAAAAATAATAGGTCGACCTAAAACAAATTTGGGACAAGCTGATTTTAGGATTGTGTTCCCTAGGGGGTACTATTTATGTGCCTAAAAGTCCCCAGTGATCCCCCGAGCCAAACTACTCCAAAACCACCCCCAAAGGTACATTTTTTGTTTTTTTTGCGATTTTCTCAAAAACCTTAAACTTTTCGACAAAACTTCAGGATACATTTTTCATAGAGCATAAAATTCCCTATCCAATGGTATATATATATATATATAGTATAAATTCGAGTAATTGCAAAGCCCTATATAGCGTTTTGAAAATAAATAAAATTTAAATTCTGCAAAATTATTTTCGATTTCGCAAGTTCTGACCAATATTTTAAAATTACATTAACACTACTTGGGCTTTATTGTATTTTTATCATATCTGCGGCACTTATGTAATTCGAAATAATTTTTTATTAATATTATTAGCTATATTTATCTTTACAAATAATTTTAAGCCTGAGAAGAACCTGCGATTTGCACACAAATCTCCAAGTAATAAATAAGTTAAAAGTTAAAAAGTAAAAAAAAATTGAATAATTTATGAACAAGTTATTCATTATAAAAAGTAACAAAAATAAAACTATTGCAAAAACAACATAATACATTTTCATTAAAAGATAAATTAAAACATAAACAAAATTAACTAAAAATCCTCATCGTCCTCAACTAAAGTCACATCTGATGCGACATTAGTACAATATTATTGTCCCAGACAAAAACTACAACTTGCAGTGTATTTTAAATTAAATTTGCTGCAAGTACAGGACTTACTGGAGCAATTAGATCTGCATCCACAAAACAAAATTCTTTTAAATGAATTCGGGTGCAATTTCTTTTGAATTCTTTTGCGGTTGTAGTGCGCCATCCTTTTTAATCCACCCCCAGTCCTCTGGGTTTAATTCGATGCCCATTAGGGCGGGCCGAAAAAATTGTTTTCGGAAAATTAATTTGGTATAGTCATAAAAAGTTGAAGGGTATAAAGACATGTTCGCTAAATTTTTCTTTTAATTTTCGCTTAATTTTTGGCCGCGCCCCATGGGCCTTAAAAGGGCCAAATTTTCAAGGTCATGTATTGTTTTCGTTATAGCATCAAAAAGTTAGGAATCAATGTATACAGTAACCAAAAAAAATATGAAAGAAATAAAAGAATTTTTATCCGCGCCCCAGGGCCCTTAAAATAAATAAAAGCAGCTCTTCCCTTGAGTAAGTGATAGGCTGCCTAATATTATTGTATTGATTGTCTTTATTTAATATAATATACATACTTTATCAATTACTCAACCCAGAACTCACCGCGAGGAGGTGGCTGCTTACCAAGTTCCTCCCACCCCTTCCTCCCTTTTTCGACTACTTGTACTTATTCTAATCGTAGATCTAACTTACTTATTACTCAGATTTGCTTTTTTTGGATCTATAGTGTAGTATAGATTTTTGGTTTCAAATGATGGCAGATCACTCCTCACACCAAATTTTACGCGAATGTACCCGTCTCTTGAGTCACGACTACAAACTTTGCCTGAAGCTTCAGTGGTGATCTTTACACATCACTCGACAGCTTGAGTGTGGCATGGAAATTGTTTAATAGTGATGGCAGATTTGCTCTGAACTGCTGTCATTAAATCGTCGGTAGAAATGATCATTGTAAGAGGCGGTTCGGTTATGGTACATTTGTTCCAGTCAATTAAATCGATATAGTCCTTAGCATTCTAGTTGAAAGCAGATATTTTAAACACTCTTACATTTTTTGAATCTCTCGAATTCTGAGAGTATCAAAATGCGATAAATCCCAAGTTCTCTTACATGACTCCGAAAATCTGTGATCATGGTTAACAATATGTTTTCGGGGTGTCCAAAATAAGCGTTTGTGCTAATGACACTGTCAATAATCTTCTTTATTTCATTTGGAAATTCTCTGGATAGACTTATCGATTTCCATAAATGTTGCCGCTCCATAGTGGCATAATGACGAGCAGACTTTCATAATAAAATTTGTCAGTACAACCAAGGTTTCAGAAGGCTCACTTAACGTGAAACTAAATAAACACATTATACTTGCATTGTACCACATACATACAGGTCGACACTCGTAACTACGACACAATAGGCAGTTATTACCAGAACCGGGCTAAGTGTGGATGAAGCGTAAAAAATGTTTTTAGGTTGGGGCGCGGCTAAATATTAATATAAAATTATGAAATTTGATTGATGATTTAGACCCATTATTTAAAGAGTATTTACAGCTATACCAGATCCAGAATAGCAATTTTACAAACATTTTATTTTAAGGCCATTGGGGCGCGGCCAAATTTCATTTAATACTTTTCATAAAAATACAGGACATTTTTAAAGTTATTCTACAACTTTTTTTTGCTATACCAAATCAAATTTCAAAAAAAAAATTTTTTCAATCGTTTTCGGCCCGCCCTAATGCCCATCCATAGCTGTACTTGTAAGTAAACTCTTTAAATATGAAGTTCAGCAACTTCAGATGAAGGTGGCAATGAAGCGAGCTAAAAATTTTGAAATAAATTTTGACGGGAAATTGTGTGACAATACTTATAACACCTTAATTCATTTAAGTTTTTGCTTTTGTGACTGCCATACCAATTTAAAATAAAATTTTGACCTGCTTTTAATAAATCAGATAGATTCGGAAAATTGCTTTTAAATATGGAAAGATCGTTAAAAAGGGCATTATTATTTTTTTAAATTGTTAATGCCGTTTTCTTGCCCTTTTTGAAAAATGCTGACGTTGTATCGCAGCAGTCATAGCCTGAAGAAATAGTATATTTTGAAGAATTGGTTTATCTAATATATTTTGTAATGCGTATATATTTGTTCGCTTATTTGGCTTACAAGATGCACCGGGTCTCAGCATATAAATATTTTGAGTTGCACAATGTTCTATAGAAGCAACACTATAATGTCTGTATCTAGTGCCACAACAATTATGGGATTGTTACTTTCTATGGCACAATCCACTGTTGTTTTAGCAATCATATAATCTGCATCAGTTTTTGCTATGCTCACTGAAATACCGACATTAACAAAATGGGCCTCTAAAAAATTAATGAACTTCTCTTTATTTGAAGAAACTGCTAAAAAATGATCATGGTTTATATTAACAGATGTCTCAGGTGTAAATTCAACTTATTGCCCAGTTGCGTTCTTTGCTCTAAGTTGGTGTTCTGCAAATTTTGTACTTAAATGTTCATTCCGCCACCAGGGCCAATTACCGACGCCAGAGGATAGGCTCATCAGGGCTTGTGTAAACACTGGAACCCCTAACCTGGAAATTTTGCCGTTATCGTTAGGTAGGGATTTTGGCCATAGGATAATAATAACATACCTGTTAATTTTTCTCTAGACACTCTAATAACATAAATGTTTAATAATATTATAATATATACACTTAAAAAAAACGGCTGTATAATTAATTATTGCCGACGCGCTTTTTACATCTAGTACAGGTAATACTAAAAACTCTGGAATGCACTTGTCTACTTGGAACTCCGCGCCCGTCGTGTTGCCCCGTGCTATTACGCCATCCGCCAATTTTAAATGAAATTAAAAAGTGATTACATCATACCAACTTTAGTGTTATTGTAGTTTTAAAGTATTGGTCAGAACTTGGGAAATCGAAAATAATTTTGCAGAATTTAAATTTTATTTATTTTCAAAAGGCTATAAAGGGCTTTGCAATTACTCGAATTTATACTATATATATACCATTGGATAGGGAATTTTATGCTCTATGAAAAATGTATCCTGAAGTTTTGTCGAAAAGTTTAATGTTTTTGAGAAAATCGCAAAAAAACAAAGAAATGTACCATTGGAGGTGGTTTTGGGGTAGTTTGGCTCGGGGGATCACTGGGCACTTTTAGGCACATAAAGAGTACCCCCTAGGGAACACAATCACGCTAAAATCAGCTTGTCCCAAATTAGTTTTAGGTTGGGCTTAAAATTCACTTAATTTTATTGGACTATTGATATAAGTGTATGTCTGATTTAGATACCAAAATATTTTTAGCGAAATATTCATATCACAATTTTATTTAAACTACGTTCAGATTATTACTATTTTCTGTTGTTTTTTAATAAATATGGAAGCTCTGTATTAATACCTTCACTGATTTTATTTTAATTCCCCAATCGATTCAGAAATGAAAATGATGCAGGGTGGTAGGATTTGTGTATTTATATTGACTCACTCTCCACAACTTAGTCAGTAACTTTTTTAAACAATCCTCATGAAAAAACTCATTGCTATTTGGCACCAGTTTTTTTAGAATAAGTATTAAGAACAGTTGGTATTACTGTTGCACAATTTTTGTTCAGATTTCTCTGACATATGTTTCGGTCTTTCGACCATTATCAAAGACTTATAACAACAACAAGAGTTATAACAACTGAGTTGTTATAACTCTTTGATGATGGTCGAAAGGCCGAAACATAAGTCAGAAAAATCTGAATAAAAATTGTGGAACAATAATACCAAGTGTTTTTAATACTTATTTTATTTAGTATGTTTCACCAACAACCTACCGCACTCAGTTCTAATAACCAGATTTTTTGTTTGTAATTATCCTAATGAATATAATCCTCTTCACGTTCTAACCGGGAACTACTTGTAAAGCCAACTACATTTTCCATTTTCCATATGTTAATACTTTTACCGTATTTTTAATATTATGTAAACAACCATTACTTTAGTTGGTAATAATGATTATTGGACATTCTTTTAGTTTGCCGTCCATGGTTGTTTCTGTTTGTTCACCATTATTCTAATTGCATAAGTTTTTTGTTGTGTTGTAATTTGTTTGATCGTGACGTAAAGATATATGCTTTTTACATATTTTACATACGCTGCTTTTACAAAGGATTCCTCCAACTCCACAACTTAAACAAGCAGGGTAGTTGTGGGCAGTGTGGGCGCTATGTCACATACATTGAATTCGTGATTCAACAGAATCTACCCTTTTGAAGAGGCTCAATTAAACTTTTAAACAATTCAATATTTAGAACAATTTACTGTTTACAACGCACAGGGGACAAAGCTGTAGTGTTCCACCCAAATCAACTTAAGATGCCTTTTTTCTTAAATGTTTGTTATGAAATTCTGTATCAATTCCTCCAGCCGGATTTTCAATTTTCGTTTCCAGTTTTTTATAATACAAATTTTTACTAAAATGTATTGCTTTTTCCAATGAAAATCAGTGACAGTCACAGAATAAATATTTTCGATTTTTAACAAATAAGCAAACAGTACGGCAGTCCGCTACAAAGATTTTCCAGTTACTTTAGCGAAGATAATCCCAGCGTTTCTCATCTGTTCTGGGAGAGTTAAGAAGAAAAGTTCAGGGTGGCGGAACTTTTTACGTATCCTAAAGTGTTCAAATCGAGCTTTGAACATGTAAAGAAAAACTTATCGTCTCGATTTTCGCAGCAAGGCAGTTTCTTTTCATTTGTCTTCTTGTCGAGGGAAGTATATATGATGGTACCTAATGGAGTAAAAAAAGGACATTGATGTGCATAGTTTTGTAACAGCCATTTTATGATTTCATATCTTCTGGGGTATCACCAGGAGTATATATCTGAGTTTTGAACTTTCATGGCCTATTGCGTTTTTTCCATATAAACAATTTTGTTTTTTGAACTGTGTTTTTTTAGATAAAAAGGTAAATATCTCCGGTTCTAGAGGTTCGATCGGAACAAACAAAAAACTATAAAACTTTGCAATTAAAATTCCAACAACTCCGCCTTTATTTTGGGTCATTTGAGTACATACATAACGTACAAAATGGAATCAACTGGCTGAAAAGCGCTTTCTCTTTTCATTTTAACGCCCAGGGACGTCAAGAATTCCGATCGACTTCAAACTTTCAAATATACCTTGTATTGATAGCAAAATACGCTGTAATTTTGGTGCCAAAATATTGAACCTTGTGGACACAAACGAATTTATTATGTGAAATTTGAATTGCCCGCCATTTTGTGCCATTAAATCTAAAATTGATCATTTTAATTTCAAAATGTAGATCTGGACACCAGCTTTCCGATGAGATTAAAAAATATTTCTTTGAAAGTAACTTTGGTCACTTTTTTGGCATTTATTTATGAAGCAAATGACAATAATTGGATTTTTTCGCCCATTTTGAAAACATTTTTGAAAAATTTTGCGAGAACTTTAATTTTAAAAAAAGAGAGTATTTTTCGATCTTGACGTCTCTGTGAGTTAAACTAAAAAGTATCCGCTTTTTAGCCAGCTTGTTCTAATTTGAACGTATGACCCAAAACCAACACAAATTTGTTGAAATTTTAATTGTGAAGGTTTTTGGTTTTTTGTTTGTCCCGATCGTACCTCTAGAACCGGAGATATTCACCTTTTCACCTAAACAAACACTGTTCAAAAAACAAAATTGTTTATAAAAAAACGCAATAGGCTTTGGAAGTTCAAAACTCAGATATATATTCCTGGTGATACCCAAGAAGGTATAAAATCATAAAATTGCTGTTACAAATCTATGCATATCTCACAGTATTTTGCTCCTTCTTTACTGCTCTAATAGGGAAAAATTGAGAACACGTGTGCAATACAAAATTTAATTCCAAATTTTCTTTTCGGCCAACGGAAAACAACGGAGAGTCGTTTGCCAGCCCCCGTGTCGTTTTTCGAACATTTGTCGTATGAAAAAGTGTCTTAGAATTTCTATAGAGTTTCCCTGCGATTTATCGCAGGGAACTTTAGTTCGCTGCTTTGATAGGGATTTTTAGTAACGAACTGCCTTACTAAACTTTAAACTCATATTAATCGGCCTTTTTCGGGGCCATCTTATGTTTATGATGGCCACTTTGAAAATTTACTTTAGTGTAAATTGTATTTTATTTTTAAACATATTCATTTATTGGCTGGTTGTTTATTGTTACCGGAACGATAATTATTTTATTAATTTCGGGGTTTTAGTTTGTTCTGCTTTCCAATTTTTATTAGGTGTGAAATATTGCCGATTTTCTTGATTAAAGTAACTTGTTGCTTAGGCCTAAATAGTTTTAACATATGTCACTCTGAATAAGCCTACTATGATTGATTATATTTTGTTAATTTATACCCGATTGCTGATTAGGGCTACATTTTTTAATAAAATTAATCTTTAAAACGTCCCGAAATTAGGAATCATCCACGCTCAATAAAATTTTTGCACATTTCAGGTACAGAATTATTAGTTTCACGTGACTTTCATGTAACACCGTTCTGAAATTCATATTCTTGTACATTTAACACTGTATTTGAATAACCGCAAAGGTGTAATAAAAAAGTGAACTGGGCCATTTTGCTTATTTTTTTATATTCTTTTCGAATATCGTACAGAATTCCAAAAAAATATATACAGGGTCAAGTTTTTTAGAGGTGAAGGAGAAACCTAGTGACTCCGGACCTGAAATGGTATCGAGAATCGAATAGTAGTTGAAACTGTGCAGGAGAGTCCAAGACTGGCAATGTAATCAGCCTGAATGAACCATCTACGACTGCACTGGTTTAAAGATAATAAAACGGACAGGTCCACTAGCGCAAAAAGACCTTATAAATCGTGTCTCAAGAGTCAACGTGGACTTGTGAGATGTGTCGTCATTGGCCTGCGTTTGAGGACGGGTGGCGACGATTGGCTGGCACCCGGGTATTCCTCAGTCCGATTGGTCTGTCGGTGTTTGAGTTATATCAGTCTTTAGTCAACATGGACTCGATATTTCTCCAGTGCAGTGCGAAAAATTGTTTTCAGAACAGTTTTATACCAAATATTCCAGGTAATTCGGCAATTGTATTAGATAATGCTTCCTATCACTCGCGAATATTAAATAAAATACCAATTACCAGTACAAAGAAGACATTTTAAAATTCATGGGAGAAAAAAATATGGAAATTTCTGTAAAAGTTCCAATAAAGCGCGAATTACTGAAATGAATAAAAGAACAGAATTTCAAAAGGGAATATGTTATTGATAACTTATCCAATATACACGGTCATACACTTTTGCGTTTACCTCCGTACTATGCATATTCAATCCTATCGAGATGGTTTGAGCAACTTTAAAAGATCGTTTGTGAAAATGTAATGACTCCCCAACGTTAAGCGCGGTAGTAGTTAATCATATAAGAGAAGTAATAAATGACCTCAATACTGATTTATGGAAAAATTGCGTTAAACATGTAATATCATATCAATATCCAACACTACTCCCCATTGCGCCGATTATAATTCAACCGGATAATGATCCCTCTTCAGAAAGTGAAAATTCGGACGCGTCAGCTTTTAGCATTTAACTTTTTAATATATATTTTCAGAACAAAATATTTAGCTATTATATTAGGTATGAAGTTTACTTTTTTATTTTTACATTTCTTGGAATATACTTTATTTAGTTGACAAGAAATTTTAATTTAAGTTACTTTATTCTAGAACATATTTTAATTTTATTTTTATTTATGTTTTATCTATACAAGTATTTATTTTTGTTGTACTAATTCTTTGCTTTGGTTAAGAAACTTACATTTTTATTTTTACTATTTAACATCCTCTCCCCACGCCAATCTAAACTGTCCCATTCCCTCATCCCGGCAAGGATATGTTTATGCCTTCTCGTTGTTCCTTGCTGATAATAACATATTTCAATGTAGAATGGGATAACTTTAAAACTAAACCCAATTTTAAATATTTGGACTTTATATATAAAATTGATATAATACTTCAAAAATATGTTATTGGATAAATGAACAAAAATTGCCTATCTAATAAACAAAAGATAATAAAAATTAATACAATTTTCAAAAAATTATAACATTTTCTTATGACAATTTCTATTTACCTCCGCCCATGTACAATAAAGAGTTACCGACTGTTTTTGCCATCTTATAGTTTTTATACGATTTCAATTGTGCTCGTATAGACTTTAGAAATTTGAATCCATTATTCCATTCCCTGTCAAAGTAATGACAAAAAGTAGTTTCTGCCAAAAATGACAAAACACAAGAACTTCGTAGTGAAGGCCCAATGAGAAATTTCTGTGGGAGGTTCTGACTACCACTGACATTCTCTACCTCTTGTTAAGCTATGTCCCTCTCATATAAATTTACATTATGGATACTTCTTAGACTTACAAGTTTTTGCTTAAGATAATCATGCACTGAAGTAGTAAGAACTCCTTGAACACACATCAACAAATGATATTTGTAGGTGTTTTCAAGATCAAGCCATCCAAGTTGCAAACGTTTATGTGAAATGTGTTGAAATTTTCTTAGTCCAAAAATATAACGAATACAGGTATTTTGAATTTTTTGTAACCGATATATTGTACTTTTGAGGCAGAAAAAATACAAAATAATACCATAATTAAGAATAGATAAAGCTAAAGATTCACAAAGATTTTTCATTCGTTTATGATTAATTATATGTATATTGGCATAAAGAAGTTTAAGCGCAACGTATGTTTTTTGAAGCAATTTGTTAAAATGTGTTGTAAATCTAAGTTTTGATTCAAACATGATACCTAATTTTTTTTAACTTTCTGCTGTTGGGAGCCTACTATTATCTAATAAAACATTTATATTTCACATAACATTTAGTGATACATATTTTGACTAAATATCCTTCCTGTCGATTTATTTAGTTTAATTTTTAAATTATGTTTTGTAGCAAAATTAACAAATGTATGTAGCAAATATCAAGCCATTTTGTATGAAAACATTCATAAACTCTTTAAAACAATATTTAAATCGATTTTTAAAACTCACCTTACTCGAACTGGTTTCTGGACCAAATGCAAACAACTTTGTTATTATTTCAAAAGTTTAAGAAATTTAAAACAATTTTATTAACTCTCAAACTTTTCAAAACTCCAATAACTAACTTTTCACCGCATGCAATTTTGCTTGAAGTTTATATTTAAGTTCCATGAATTTTTATTACCATACAAAACAAACATTTAAATCAAAACTTTCTCGTCATTCAGCGATGTCTCCTTGGCATTCGGAGCGGCCAGCGTTATCCTCGAGCTTTGACAGGAAAACGCGCGTATCTACTGAAACTTTACCGAAAAGCTCATGAATAGGCGCGCAAACTTTTTACTCGGTCCAGATCGACAATGCGCGGAAACGCGCGAGAAACGTTTCAATGAAATTGTTCACTTGTGCATTCAGGAAAAAAGCTTATTCTATGGCTTGCATAACTACATATTTTTGTATTCGTTATGTGTCTGCGTGAAAATGTGTTGGGCGTAGATTTTGATGTTTTTCAAACACTTAAGAAGCTATTTTGGCAATGTTTCCATCTATTTTTAAAATAGCCAAAGTTCTTCCTCTACATAAAAAACCGCTGCCTAAGGAATCACTACTTCCACATCCAGATTTTTCATCCAAGTCACTTTAAAGGAAACATCTTGACTAGATTTGCACTCTAGTATGTGGAAATTATCGATCATAGAATTTTAATAATATTTGGGGCATATGTCATAGAAAAGATTGAGGCGTGGGTATCTATCTAGTATATATACCAAATCCCAAATTTCTGTACTCTTATCAGCTTGATTTACTTATTTCCCCCTATTTACTCCTATTTACCACTCAATGCTATAACGGAATCATCCCAAAATATAATCTAGTTCCGAATGTCGTTATAATACATACGTCTACCTAATTTCAAGTGAATATCTCAATTTTATTTTATCAACCCCTTTAATGATGGAGTAAGGATGGTGGGGGGAGGGTTGAAAAATATTATTTAAAAAACTGAGGCCTTGGCCTCAAGGACATACACTGAATTTCAAGTTTCTGTACTCTTAGCAGCATGCCCTACTTATTTTTCCCTACTTACGTCTACTTACCCCCACTCCTTTAACGCAATCATGTCAAAATATAATCTAGTTTCAGATATGTGAAGTGAAAATCAAAATTTAATTTCATCGACTCTTTTAATAAGGGAACGAGTGGTGGGGGGATGGAAAATATTATAAGAAACATGAGGCCTTCGCTTCTAGTATATACGCAAAATCCCAAATTTCTGTACTCTTACCGGCTTGCTTTACTTATTTTCCCCTAGCTATCCCTATTTAACCCACAACCCTTCAACGGAGTCATCTCAAAATTTAATCTAGTTCCAAATGTCGTTATAATACATACGTGTACCAAATTTTAAGTGAATATCTAAATTTTATTTTATCAACCCCTTTAATAATGAAGTATGAAGTAATTGGGGGGTTGAAAAATATTATAAAAAAATCTGAGTCCTTTGTTTCTAGTACATACACCGAACTTCAAGTTTCTGTACTCATACCAGCTTGCTTTACCTATTTTCCCATATTTAACCCTCAACCCTCAATGGAATCATCTCAAAATATAATCTAGTTCCAGATGTCGTTATATTACATACGTGTACCAAATTTTCAGTGAATATCTAAATTTTATTTTATCAACCCCTTTAATAAAGGAGTCAGGGTGGTGGGGAATGAGGTTGAAAAACATTATTAAGAAAACTGTGGCCTTGGCCTCTAGGACATACACGGAATTTCAAGTTTCTGTATTCTTACCAGCATGCCTTACTTACTTTCCCCTATCTACCCCTATTTAACCCACAACCCTTCAACCGAATCATATCAAAATATAATCTGGTTTCAGATGTTGTTATAATACATACCTGTACTAAATTTCAAGTGAATATCTCAATTTCATTTTATTAACCCCTTTAATAATGAAGTAGGGGTATTGGGTGGTTGAAAAATATTATGAAAAAATCTGAGGCCTTCGTTTCTAGTACCCTTCAATGAATCATCTCAAAATATAATCTAGTTCCCCGGATATCTTCAAAAAACAATCCAGTTCCAGATCTCATAATATATACGTGTACAAAATTTCAAGTCAATATCTTAAACCGTTCCGGAGAACACGTGCGGACAAAAAAGTTACAGACAGACCGACCGACAGACAGACAGACCGACAGACAGACAGATAATTTTTCCTTCGCTCAAATTTAAAATCTCGACGTTTCATAACATTCTAAACCTATTTCAAGAAAAAAAAATTGAAATTTGTTTTGCGATTGCTATACTTCCAATCCACTACGTGGATGTGGAAGTAAAATGTGATAATACCTTGCCTGAGAATTTCATACCAGTGGCACTTTCGTCGACTATTTCTAAAATAGTAGAATGTGTTATTTTTAGCAGAATTTTAAATTCCTCAGAAAAAATAAAATATTGACAAATGCTCAACATGGTTTTATTCAACTCAGACTGCAGTACTAAATAATAAATGTGCTGGACTCTTTATGGATCTAAGCAAGACTTTCGAACTAATAATCCATTCAATCCTTCAAATTCAAATTCAAATTCATGTATTAACACTTAGGCTATTACAATGAATATTAAGAAACTAGAAAAATATGGCCTTAGAGGTAAAGCAAAAAACTGGTTGAGATCATACCTTACAAATAGTTTCCAATTAGTAGAAGTTAATAGTATTGAACCGAATAAACTTAAAAATTCAATGCACCACAAGGGTCCGTTCTAGGGCCCTTGTTGTTTTTATTTTATATTAATGACTTACATGAGTATTTAATCATGCTTGCCTATTTGTGTTACGGAAAATTTATGGAGAATGCTTTTAACTTATTTACAAGATAACATAGTGAGGTGTGCTGAATATTTTAAAACAAACAGATTGTTCTTGAACGTTTCTAAAATAGCATTTACTATATTTTCTCCTAGAAATTCCACATGTATTAATAATCATCTAATAGATTCTACAAAATTTTTAGGAATACATATTGACAATGTCCTAAATTGGGATACGCATATAGTGTCTGTTGCTAAAAATATCTCTACCACCTGTTATGCATTGTACAGATTATCAAAACTAGCCAGTAGACAAACATTGCTAAAGTACTATTACGCACACTTTTTATTAAGAATGTCATATGGTATCATTTTCTGGGGTTTGACTCATAAATTCGAAAGATTACAAAAAAGCAATTCGTTATATTTTAGGAACGTTTTCCTAATTTCCCGAGGGGGGAATATATTTTTTATAAAAAAACTGCGAAGAGTATCCCATAGAATGTGCAACAATTATATAACTAGTTGATCTATTTATTTATTTTATTTGAAAATTGGATACATAATTATTCATATTGAATATATTTTAGGTTATTCCTGACAATGCAATTTTATATGAAAGTTGTCTTTGTTTTTAGAGTATTTATTAGTGTAGTAGTTCTTATAATTTTAGACCTTTAATTGTCATAATCAGAGGGCACTAAAGTGTTGGTGTCTAATCGTGTGACTATTATATATTATTATAATTGTTGTTTTAGGATATATCATTCAGTCCATTGTACTTGTTGCTAGTTGTGCCCTACTTTAGACACTCTAAATAAGTTTACACGTCATACACGATCATAAAGAACTAACTGGCCCTAGAGAGAGACGCAGTATGACGTTGTCTCTGTAGTAGTTTCCACAAACACCAAAATACTTGAATACTACACTTGAATGCTAGCCCTAAACGGGTATTTCGCAAACCACGTTGACATCATCGGGATATAATGACATTGTTTTTAAATAAATATGAACACATTTTAGTTGATGACATTTCAATGATGACAACGTAGTTTGTGAAACCCACGTCGAGTGTTAGTACTCCAGTGTAGTGTTCAAATGCTGGTGTTTGTAGGTACTTCTCCAGAGGAATAACTAACTAATTTAACCAAAAAAATTGTAAAACCAAACAGCGGCTGATATAAAGAAGGAGGCTAGGATACACTTGAAACTAATGAAAACTCTAAAACTGGACATTATTAGATGTTATTATCAAATATTTTCACACCTACCTTTGGTGTGCCTCAAGGCTCTCACCTGGGACCATTATTATTTAATATGTTCGTTAACAATATTTATGAATGCTTTAATTTCTATCACATACTAATATATAATAAGGGTCTAACTTACATGATTATCAAAGAATCCAGGAAGACCTCGGTAGATTCACTGGGTGGTGTCATGAGAATGAAATGACATTGAATGTTGATAAATGTCCTTTTATTAAATTATCAGGGAAAATAAATACAGGTATTAATGTTATACAGGGTGCGCCAAAGTTCTGATTTTGGTCGATTACGGCTGTATTTGAAATGGTGGAAATATATTGTCTATAGATTATTTTCTTGATTTTCAATTCTGAATAACCAGAAAATATGTACAATTATACAGGGTACTCCGTTTTCGTTGTCCGAGCAACAACTTCGTTATTTTAAATGGAACACCCTATATTTTTTTCCTTTATCGAGTTACCCATCTAATTATATTCATAATTCTATTAAGGTGGTAGGTACTTAAAATGAACCGTTTACGATATAAAAAAGATTTTTTGACAAAAAGTGAGGTTTGCGGATAAGTTTTTGAGTACCTCTGATTTCATAGACAAGAGAGTTTTCAAAATTCTGCTTATACTGTTATGTTGAGCATATTAAGGGCTAGTAGGGCCGAAACATTATTAATATTAATCTTATACAGAGTGCTGAAAAAATTGAGTTTAATGTTTCGCTAATAAAAAAGGCCGTAATTCAATTTTTTCAAATGGGACGTACTATTTTCAGTTCTGTCATCTAATGAAGTGTTAAATTATCTTTCCATTGATATATCATAGTAGGTATTTATCTTTAGGAGTTGCATAGATATTAAGGTTAATTGTCTGGATCAGTCATTTTTCTTGCTGGAACTTCATGAGGTTTGTACTGCACTTCACCAGTTTCGATAAATCTGTCTCTAAGATTACTAAATGCAGGTTCTAAAGGGTGTCTCCTTTCAGGATATCTGGTTTTATAGACTCGGGATGCTAAGAGGCTGTTCCTTGAGCACTCCCCCAGAATAAAAATCATGTCAACCATTTCTTCCCGCGAATAATTCATATTTAATATAATTATATGCAAATGCAACTTCCTGGAACTGTAAAAGCTACTAGTATTTTATTAAAGACAATCAAAACAAAAGCACTTACCGATATAGCAGTAACACAAAACTTTAGAACATCCACAGACACGTGTTTTGACATCTATGTCTCTTCGGTGCGGCTTTTTCTAAAGTTCACAATCAACTGAAATATGTAAGCAAATACTCGTGTTATAACTATCAAAGGATTACCAGAACAGGATATTAAAAATTAAAATTAGATTATAGGAAATTCCCCGTAAAGGGATAATTATCAATATAATTATATGCAAATGCAACTTCCTGGAACTGTAAAAGCTACTAGTATTTTATTAATTATTTTTATATTTTATTATCAATATAATTATATGCAAATGCAACTTCCTGGAACTGTAAAAGCTACTAGTATTTTATTAGCTAATAAAATACTAGTAGCTTTTACAGTTCCAGGAAGTTGCATTTGCATATAATTATATTGATAATTATCCCTTTACGGGGAATTTCCTATAATCTAATTTTAATTTTTAATATCCTGTTCTGGTAATCCTTTGATAGTTATAACACGAGTATTTGCTTACATATTTCAGTTGATTGTGAACTTTAGAAAAAGCCGCACCGAAGAGACATAGATGTCAAAACACGTGTCTGTGGATGTTCTAAAGTTTTGTGTTACTGCTATATCGGTAAGTGCTTTTGTTTTGATTGTCTTTAATAAAATACTAGTAGCTTTTACAGTTCCAGGAAGTTGCATTTGCATATAATTATATTAAATATGAATTATTCGCGGGAAGAAATGGTTGACATGATTTTTATTCTGGGGGAGTGCTCAAGGAACAGCCTCTTAGCATCCCGAGTCTATAAAACCAGATATCCTGAAAGGAGACACCCTTTAGAACCTGCATTTAGTAATCTTAGAGACAGATTTATCGAAACTGGTGAAGTGCAGTACAAACCTCATGAAGTTCCAGCAAGAAAAATGACTGATCCAGACAATTAACCTTAATATCTATGCAACTCCTAAAGATAAATACCTACTATGATATATCAATGGAAAGATAATTTAACACTTCATTAGATGACAGAACTGAAAATAGTACGTCCCATTTGAAAAAATTGAATTACGGCCTTTTTTATTAGCGAAACATTAAACTCAATTTTTTCAGCACTCTGTATAAGATTAATATTAATAATGTTTCGGCCCTACTAGCCCTTAATATGCTCAACATAACAGTATAAGCAGAATTTTGAAAACTCTCTTGTCTATGAAATCAGAGGTACTCAAAAACTTATCCGCAAACCTCACTTTTTGTCAAAAAATCTTTTTTATATCGTAAACGGTTCATTTTAAGTACCTACCACCTTAATAGAATTATGAATATAATTAGATGGGTAACTCGATAAAGGAAAAAAATATAGGGTGTTCCATTTAAAATAACGAAGTTGTTGCTCGGACAACGAAAACGGAGTACCCTGTATAATTGTACATATTTTCTGGTTATTCAGAATTGAAAATCAAGAAAATAATCTATAGACAATATATTTCCACCATTTCAAATACAGCCGTAATCGACCAAAATCAGAACTTTGGCGCACCCTGTATATCAACTTAAAGGCCATGATCTCCATGAAACCAATCAAGTACGAGACCTTGGGATTATATTTGACACTAAATTAAATTTTAATAATAACATCGACCATATAATCTCAAAAGCTAATAGAATGTTAGGTTTCATAAAAAGATCCAATTCAGTGAACCCAAAGTGAACTATTATTTGTTTGCTTTTAATTGTATTGAGACATATTCTTTATAGAATTTTGCAAATAGCAGAAAAAATAAGTAACTATGAGAACTAAAACAAGAACTATGTGTAAAAACATTAATGAAATCTTTGCATTCCTTCGATAACCTGAATTCTGGTTATGCTTACAAATTAAAATCCTAAAATGAATTTGTAAAATTTCTTATTTGAAAATTCTCATTCAACAACTAGCATTCACACAGTCTCCTATGGTCATGCAGATTAAACTAATATCTACATAACCCCCTACGGTCATAAAAATTTATTTAACAATGAGAACAGATGCCTAAAATGAATTTATTTATCTACCTCATCATAAAGATGTTTCATGCAAAACCAAGACAATTTCTATGAATGAGTATGAAATAACCAGAATTCAGATTATCGAAAGAATGCAAAGATTTTATTAATATTTTTACACGCAGTTTTTCTTTTAGTTCTCATATATAGTTATTTTGTCTGCAAGATACTATAAAGAATATGTTTCAATGAGATCAGTACTTGAATATTGGTAGTGGTATGGACACCTTCACATGAAACCCATATTTCACTCATGGAACATGTATAGCATAAACTGAAACAAGCATGCTACAAACTCACGCTGCAAGAGATTCACTTGGATACAATTATTGCTGCCATATATCTCAACTTGCCTACACTTAACCAGCGACGTATATTCTACGATTTAAGCTCCATTTATAAGTTAATGAACAACCTGATAAATTTGCCGTATGTGTTGTGTGAATTTAATAGTCGTGTACCTCCTAGGAACGCCAAGAATCCACAAATTTTTAACTCAAAATTTCACAAAATCCCTTACGGAAGTCACACCTCTGAATAACTATAATATTGGTTATTTTAATATTAATTACAGCTCATTCTGCAAACGAGCTTGGCTTATTTGTAGTAATTTTAATTATTGTATGTTCAATTTATATTAGTTAACTTAAACAATGTCAATGTTTGTATATCTCATGTTCATATCTATGAAACTAGCGCGTAATATACTGTATATGTATACTCAGTTATTGTAAATCCAATATATATTCTGTTGTAATAGATTTTCGTCCGTAAAGATTATTATTAATTTTAACCATTAGCTTTGATATGGCAAATACATTTTTAGAGAAACTCACTTTTTCAAGTTATGGCTTAGGATATTTAAGACTCATCAAGGAACATTACTAATTTCATTATATGAAATATTCTACCATTTATAGCCTGTGTTTGTTTCTAGAAATAAAGCCAATAACATAAATATTGAATGTATGCGATTTATATTCCCTTCAAGGACCGATCCAAAAAGTATTCTGTGCCTCCAGAAAAGTTAATAGAAGCTTGCCTCTGTGTATCATCGCTTCTGTTTTTTAACTATATTTGGTAAAAGTTGTTCAAATTCCACATCTGTCTTGATAGATGAGATGCTGCTTTTAACCGAGGTTTTTGTAAGATATTTTTTCTTTAATGCATTCGATACTCACAGGGGTCAGAAACAGCTCTTCGTTCTACTATTCTGATTTACTTGTAACAACGTTAAATCTTCTGTAAATAATTTATGAGCAGTTTACCTTAGAACGAAGTTATGAGTAGGATTTATGTTATTTTATATACGGAAGTTATACACTATTAATATCTTGAAAAATATACCTGTTTAAATAAAAATGCAGCACTCTGGGTACTTAAACAGCTCTTTTACTTGTTAATCTGGACGATAATCACTTTTATTATCATCATTATTATTACAAGGCAGTTAAGTTGTGACCAAAACATTCTAAGAATATGATTGAAATCTTTCATAGACAGATAGATATACAGTGTGTCCCTGATTTAAACAGACATAATGTGGTGGTAGGTAGAGCACATTTAGCTAAGTTCCAAACGCCTCGAAATTTACTCTTCAATGATAATTGTTTTTTGATTTTTGGCTAATATGTTCTACTATCCCTATTTTCGGAACGGCCGTACATATTTGGATAGATTTATTGGTCATATAAACAAAAATTATTTATTTGACAAATAAAAATAAAAATATAGCAATAAACCAACAAAACAGTGGTTATCTTAAATTTTAAAGAAATACACAGTAAACAAAACAAATAAATAACACATAGAGTAAATGACAATAACAATATAGCGCATAGAATAACGAACAAATAATCATGATCATACAAGAGTAAGTTTATAAAATTAAACGGGAAAAATCAGTCAACAGGCATTTGTCAAAATCATATCATGCATTATCAAGGAGGAATCGTTTAATTACGTATTTGAAGCGAGTACAATCAAGTGATTGTACAGCAATCGGTAACACATTGAAAAATTTTGTCCTATTTACTCTTATTTAACCCTGAATCCTTCAACGGAATCACCTCAAAATATAATCTAGTTCCAGATGTCGTTATAATACATACGTGTCCCAAATTTCAAGTGAATATCTCAAATTCATTTTATCAATCCCTTTAATAATGGATGAAGGGTGGTGGGGGGTCGAAAAATATTACTAAAAAATTTGAGACATACACCGAATTTCAAATTTCTGTACTCTTACCAGCTTGCTTTACTTATTTTTCCCTATTTACCACCAATTACCCCCACTATCTACCACTATTTAACCCGCAACCCTTCAACGGAATGATCTCAAAATATAATATAGTTCCAGATGTCATTATAATACATACGTGTACCAAATTTCAAGTGAATATTTCAATTTTATTTTACCAATCCCTTTAATAATGGAGTAGTGGTGGTGGGGGGTTGAAAAATATTATTAAAAAATGTGAGGACTTGGTTTCTAGTACATACACCGAATTTCAAATTTCTGTACTCATAACAGCTTGCTTTACTTATATTCCTCTATTTACCCCTATTTAACCCCCAAACCTTCAACAGAAGCTTCTTAAAATATAATCTAGTTTCAAATGTCGTTATAGGACATTCATACGTCGCACTCCTGATACTATTTAATGTACATGAAAAACATAAAAATAACAAGAACACCGTTAATCTGACTTACTATAACTACCGCAAAGCCAATCTGATTGACCTCTATCAAAACTTAGCAGATATTGATTGGCATTTTCTATTCAATATTTCTGATGTAAATTATGCCTTTGAACAATTTTATGAAAAAATATATGCCGTTCTTGAGTCAACTGTTCCATAAACTGTAATCAATGGCAAGAGCTACCCTCCTTGGTACAATTCTAATATAATTAAAAGTATTAAACTGAAGCATAGAGCATGGAGCGATTACAAAAACCTTGATGATCCTCTTGCACTCGAGGAGTTTAAATTATTAAGAACTTATGTCAAAAATCAGGTTTATATTGAGTATAGAAAATATTGTAGCGACATTGAAAATAATATCAAGACTAATCCCAACAAGTTTTGGCAGTTTATCAATAAGAAAACTAGTAATAATTTACCGGCTGATATGTACTATAAGGATAGACATTATGTTGGCAACAAAGAATTGGTAGATGGTTTTGCTGATTACTTTTGTAGTTTTTATATCACTTCTGGTGTTCCAATTGAGGACAACCATGACGCAAATACTGATTCTTTAACAATTGAACAGTTTACAGAGCAAGAAGTTTTAAATTCACTAAAAAAAATCAAACCTAAATGTACGATGGGCCCTGACAAAATTCCCGCCTTTCTGTTACATGATTATGCTAGCGTGTTTGCAATTCCTCTCACTTTCTTATTCAATCTGGCCATTAAATCTAACATATTCCCCGATTCACTCAAATGTT
Source organism: Stenurella melanura (assembly GCA_963583905.1). Taxonomy (NCBI): domain Eukaryota; kingdom Metazoa; phylum Arthropoda; class Insecta; order Coleoptera; family Cerambycidae; genus Stenurella; species Stenurella melanura. The sequence goes on along the minus strand of OY757316.1, from coordinate 115,722,251 downwards.
CTAAGATAATTCCTGTATATAAAAAAGGTGAAAAAAAATAATATTGAGAATTACAGACCCATAACGATTATCAACAATTTCTCCAAAGCTTTCGAAACTTTGCTGTATGAACCAACATTTTCTTATGCAAAGAATCGCATTACTGAATACCAACACGGTTTCTTCAAGGGAAGATCTACCTCAACCAATCTTTTTTGTATTACCCAATATATAACTGATGCTATCGACGCAAACTCACAAGTTGACGTAATTTACACAGACTTCACTAAAGCATTTGACAGACTGGACCACAGTATTTTATATTCAAAATTTCAACAATTTGGTTTCTCAAAAAATCTGCTATTATTCTTCAAATCATATTTTGAAAACAGACATCACCACATTGAATACTGTAGTCAGCGGTCTGTAGAATTTGTATCCACTTCAGGCGTACCCCAGGGTTCAGTGTTAGGTCCTTTATTTTTCAATATTTTCATTAATGACATAACAGTAGAACTGGGTGTCAATTGTCTCTTATACGCAGACGATATGAAGTTGTACAATAAAGAAAATGATGTTACTGATTGTGTTGCTCTACAAGCGGCCCTCGATAAAGTAAATGAATGGTGTAATTTGAACAAACTACAGTTGAATGCAAAGAAGTGCAATGTTCTAACTTTTACCAATAAACATCAGCTGGTCGAATTCAATTATTGCTTAGAAGATTCAGTGCTTACACGTACATCAACCTTCCGCGATCTCGGTGTAACATTTGATAGTAAACTTAACTTTAATTGTCATATAAACACCGTAACCAATGAAAGTTTTAGAACACTGGGATTTATAACACGATGTTCTCATGATTTTAATGACAGTAATACGCTGAAACTACTTTATCAGTCTTTTGTTCGATCAAAATTAGAATACACGTCAATTATTTGCTCTCCTCATTACAACCTACATATACAAAATATAGAGAGAATTCAGAGACGTTTCTTAAAGATTATAAGTTACAAGGAGGACGGTGTCTATCCTGCTATTGGTTTTCCCCAGACTGCACTTTTAAACAGATTTTCGCTTTCGAGTTTGGAGACTCGCCGAACTATTTCACAACAAATATTTCTTTTTAAAGTAATACATAATATAACAGATTGTAGTGCTAGCTTAAGTTTACTAAATTTTCGAACACCTAGACCAGGTTCCAGACAAAACACTTTATTTTATCTGCCGAACCCCAGAACTAACGTACAGAAATTTTCACCATTGTACAAAATGTGTGAGAACCATAATAGTCTTCAAGGCCAGTTTGATATATTCCACCGCAATGTAGCTGAGATAAAGAGATTAACTGTATAAATTAAAACACGTTACCATATTTCTATTTACTTATATTCTTTTAATATTTTTTAATATATTTTTTATGTACTTATCATCTCCTGCCCTGTAATTGGAATGCTCTGTTGGGCAGTGTATTGTTAAATAAATAAATAAATAAATAAATAAGTAAATAAATAAATAAATAAATAAATACGTGTACCAAATTACAAATGAATACCTCAATTTTATTTTATCAACCCCTTTAATAATAGAGTAGGGGTAGTGGGGGGTTGAAAAATATTATAGAAAAATCTGAGACCTTAGCGTCTAGTATATACATCGAATTTCAAGTTTCTGTATTCGTACCGGCGTGCTTTACTTATTTTCTCCTATTTACCCCTATTTAACCCCTTTCAACGGAATCATCTCAAAATATAACCTAGTTCCAGATGTCGTTAAAATACATACGTGTACCAAATTTCAAATGAATATCTCAATTTAATTTTATCGACCCCTTTAATAATGGACTAGTGGTGGTGGGGGGTTGAAAAATATTATAAAAAATCTGAGGCCTTGGCTTGTAGTGCATACATCAAATTTCAAGTTTCTGTACTCTTACCAGCTTGCTTTACATATTTCCCCAAAATTTTTCAAATTTTTTCTACGATTGCTGTTTTTAATTTTTACTACTCTGGCGGGCGTAACATGATTTTTACATGTTTTGCAACCATTTTCACCTTTTCAATTAGAGGTGTTCCATGGGGTACCTTTTTGTCATGGAAGCTTGGTCTATATGCATAATACACATGCTTTTAACTGAATAAATTCTCTGTTCAAGTATAATCAAAGAAGACTTTTACATATTTGAATTATTGCGTTTTATCTAGTGTTCTGATTCGTTCTGCCTTACCAAAAATAATTTATGGCATTCTCATTTCACTACTTATTCGCTTTGTTACAGACTCCTAAGTAACAAGTCAAATGATTTATATCTGGCAATTTATAGCAGACGTTTTAGAATAGGGAATAATATCCATTAGAATAAACGAATTCGCAAAGCAGAAGAAAAAGAATGCGTGTAATAGCAGTTAATTTTATCACAAATAGAATTGTATATATTTGATGGATTGGACTGTTAGTTGATGAAAATTCACTTTAAATTTTACTTTCCGAAAACAATGTGCTTAGAATTTTGCACATTCAGTACTTTTGACATAATGGTGAAAATATTAAATTTGCGGAAATTTGGACGTAATGTTTTCGTAAACAAATTAAATATTACACTTTTCGGTGATTTATTGAACTTTGTCTATAATTGTTGCACATTCTTTAGGATACACTTCGCAATTTTATCGGAAATAATGTTAGTTCTTGTTTAAGCTGCCACGCTTGGTCCATCTTAACGCATTTGTGACCAATTTATGACCTTTGAACAAGCCCTTGGTTAGTGACTGAGGAGGGGCGCCCTTACCAATCAGGGGACCGGGTCCTCCCCGGGACAATTCTTGAAAATGACCTGCCTGAAAACCACATTTTCCGCTATTTTGGCACTTGAAAAGTATTTGAGTAAAAGCAGGATCTTTTTCAATAATTAAGTTATTCCCTTGTAGTTTATTTACGTTTGCAATACATCTTTATATTATTTTTATTATATCTTACATATTTTATTACACGCGAGAAAAAATAGTAATCAATTACAAGTGGTTTATTACTTGAAAATGAGAGAGAGAAAAGTTCGAACTTTGTAAGCTATATGCAGGTTGGCAAACAGTTTAGATTGTATGAGTTGGAAAACAACAGAAAAAGCGCACGACAAACGCTGAGGAAGCTATGAAAGAGTAGCAACCGGTTAGCTCAGAGCTGGTCGAGGGTCACTCGGTGGCGAGAAGAGTTATATATTTTTTTGAACAATTATTTGCTTGTCAAATTAACCAAACCAATCTTTAATAAACTACAAAGAATTTGGACGCCAGCGTAATCAGCAAATAACACTTTGCAAACTTTACCAGGGGAAGAAAACAATCAAAATCAAATATAAAACAAATAATATATTAACATAAGTATAAAAGAGTAAAAACACTTTACAAATTATTAAAAATATTTATAGCGAAATTTGATTTAATTGGTTGACAAAAATTTTGTTAAAAAATAAGTTTGAAGATCAACTGATTTACCATTTTTCTTCTGACCAAAAGTTGAATTTTGCACATAAATTTGGGCTACTTAGCCTAGCGGAGACGTAGAATCCCGACGAGGTCTGGTCCTGAAGATAGCCGCGGGTACCCGGGAAGAAGGACGTAATATTCAGGTCCTGACAAGGCTGATTTCCAGGAGACGCTGCGTCGGAATGATTTCCAATACTTTGAGGAAAACTCCAAATATTCAATTGCCTTGTGCCTTGCTTCGATGGTGGTTTGGTCCAGGATTTTACATGAAAAGGAGTAATGTAAAGAACTAGTTGATAACAGAAAAAAATTTAAAGTTGTGAGAAAAAAGAAATACAAGAAAACTACAAAAAACTATGGAGACGAAGGTCACTGCAAAACCAAACTAGGTATTAGCAATTTAACAATAAACCTGGGTATTAATAAAATTTTACTTCTGAGAATATGTGAATAATATGAATAAGCTACTGATTAATACAATAAATTAAATTAATAAATGAGAAAACTCTACTAAAATTTGAATAAAGGTAACAAAATTTAGTTAGAATTAGAGAGAAAATATCTGAATTACTATCTGAAAAAAACTAATATTGTAACAAATGTATCAAAAAAATTATGGGCTTAATCTCCCAAAAAATAAACTATTAGAAAATTACTTAACTTCTTGTACTAACACGAGGTTAACTACATGCGACAAACGACTTTAGGTTTCGACTTTTAATGAGATGAGATTGTCTACACACGATTAAGAAACAAAGATTTTAATTTATCCCTTGAATAATTTCCGAGTTTAATCCCCGTCCACAATAATATAAATAATGACAAAACACCACGGTATTGTGTCTCAAGCGACCACAAAATACAAAATTGCCACAATAATTAATGAGTTAACATGTGTCCAATAGACACGGAAATCGCACAAACACGTTCGTCAATAAAAATTAATTATTACACGGAATATCTTTGAATTCCCAAAAATAACTATGCAGCAACGTTAACTCAATAATATGACATCATTTAATAATCAAATATATTCAAAATATCAGAAAATTAAAGAAATAAACGTGAAAATCCGTGGAAGAATAAGTATACGATCTTAACTCACCAGCTTCGAAAGCGAAAGTGAAATATCATGGATATTTAAAATGGCCTCAGTGAAAAAATAATTTTTTCGTTATACTTTTGTATTGATCTGCAATCTGTTTCAGCTCAACTAATAATCGACTTCTTTCAATTTTACAAAGCTCAGAAATGCTAAAAAGAACATCCGTACGAAAACTATCAAGCTTTTCTATTTCATGAAATTTTTTTGGGTCTAATCAGGAATAATCCCTCAAAACTTCTTTGTTTGGACGGAATCACTCTTCGATACCCATTTTAGCACAATCTAAAATATTGATAAACACCAATTTACAGTTTTGGACAAATGAGATTCCAGGAGCTTCGTTCTTTGATTTTTAGCAGGCACTTTTTTCTTTAAGGGTCTTCTTTCCTTGAAATTTACTTCCACTTCTACATCAGTCTTGTAATCTTCTAAATTGGTAAACTGTACTAGCATAATATTTTGTTTTTGAATACAGAACGTCAAAGTATTTATCACTCCTTTTATCGCTTACTTGTTGAAGCATCGGTTGTATCAAGCTCCAGGCGGCAGATAGTCAATGGTTTTGCTTTAGAAATATCTACTGTTATTATGCTAGTGCGAAAGTTTTTCAAATTATAATATTACGGCCCATCGAACCAATTACTTTGATTAGCTTCTTGATAAAGGTTTTTGACAAAAACTCCCTTCAAACCCCATTCAAAAATCGCTAAAAATAACAATAGGGTGTGTGTACTATTTTTTTTAATCGAAAATTATAAAGTACTCATGGTATTTAGTATAGCTGAAACAATTTTTCAGCAAAAAAACGTTTTTAAGTAATTTTAAAAGAAATTTAGTTTTGAATTAAATATTCGCCACCAAAAAGGCCAGACCTATATCCTATACATACGTGACGTCACTCATCATATATGTCAATCTACAATCTGTCAAAAACACGTTTTACGACTTAAGTGAAGTTAGCAACGCGTTGCCAGCAAGGCATTACCAACTTCACCCTTTCAATTTAACTTGGCAATGGAAATAAGTTTTGAGTTTGGTGATGTCACTGAACTGAACTTGATTGAATAAAAACTTTTTATTTGGACTAATATTATTTATTATTTATTGGTGAAGTTAACAACATCATTGGATACGAAACATTTTCCTGTTGAGGAAGCTCTGTGTCTCACATCACTTTTAATTTTACATGTCACATATTTACTACGAAAGAATAGTGGTTTGGCCTGCACCCCCACACTTTTAGTCTGTATAATTTGACCTATGTCTTGATAAAATTGTTCTAACACATGTTTGTCTGCATCTAATCTGACCTGATCAGTGCTCGTACTGGGTTGATCAAAATTTACAACTGGTGATAAATATTCCTGTTCATTATATATTGTTTCCATATTTTTAGCCAGCATAATTTGAATATCATCTTGTTGATAAACATGTTTCATCACATGTCCGTTTAATCTGACCTGCTCAGTGCTTTTGGATTGATGACAATCTGTAACGGGTGACACATCTTCTAATATAATGGAATTCGTGTCCTGCATTAAAGCCTAATCAACTAACTGTTCTCTTTACCGCTTTAAAGGGAGAGATTGTTCTGGTGCAGACGCATCTCTTTTTGTTTCTGGTTGGTAGGTAAATATGCGTGGAACTACATCCTCCTTCAACATCATATATTCTCCCATAAGTTTGTATCGCATGTAATTTTTCATGTCTTCCTCAAGCTGAAAATAATTAAGAAGGGTATTTATATCTTGTAATAATATATAACATAGGTGGGAGTTCATAGGGTTAAATATAACTAAGTAATTAGATTATTAGTTTCAATTCAAAATACATATCATACTATTACAAGCATAATTCTAAGGGAAGTATATATCTAGTATGATCTATTTACAATATTAAGGGTAATGAGTCATTTAGCTATTGTCGATTAGTTTCTACCATGATAATAACAAATAAATTGTACAACAATAAAATGCCCATTTCGATTTGGGTACATTGCGATTCTCTGCTTCAAATCATTTCATTCTTCTTGATAAAGTTATTATTTGGGGCATTTACAGAAGTATTTCTGCATGTTGGCACAAAACACCACTTATTTGCTACTCAACTCATATTTCTGACTTATATTAATGACATTAATAATATCTGACATATTGCTTTTAACATTGGCTCAAAACTTATTTCCGTTGTCTCCCGTTGACGCCACGTGACGTCATCTTCTATATCAATGTGTGTGAAGTTAGCAACGCGTTGCCAGCAAAGCGTTGCTAACTTCACACATAAGATGTATGACGTCACATGATGTTTTCGCAATCATTCAAATATTTGAATTTTAGGTCGATTTGTTTATTAAATATTTATTTTAATGTCATGATATGATTAATATGAATGCGTTTAGGCTTTCATATTTATGTATTACTTGATATTAATGCATCATTTGAAGTGAATTGTTATATAGTGCACACACCCTATTTTTTACATATTTTGCAACCATTCTCGCCTTTTAAATTTGAGATGTTCGATGGGGTACCGTTTTTGTCATAGGATATATTTCGAAACACAGATAAAAGATACACAGATAAAATAAAAATCAAGCATTTCCTTAGAATATGTGGGTGACATATCTGTAGTATTCGATTCAAAGGTTTAGACAACTTTGTTTTGAAATGAAATACGTTTTACTTCTGTAAAATTGGTATATAAAATAAAATCCAATGGCCAACTATCTTTTTCAGAGAGATTAGAATAATTCAAATTTAGCAAACAGAAAAGTCACCAGAATTTAAGGTAATGACTCCCAACACAAAGCGACAATTTTTACTTCCCTCGCATACCGAAGGGAAGTATTGTATTCGAGAAAAAATCACCCTCCGAGATTTTTACGGATTCTGACGTTTCAGAATACGTAGATTACGAAAATATAGGTTTTTCAATTCCGTCAGTCTGTCTGTCTGTCTGTATGTCTGTCTGTTGGTGCATTTACTAAAAAACTACTTGACGGAGAGCAGTGAAATTTGGCAGGTAGTTGACGCTACTGTCAGCGCAGAAATGGTAGAAATTTCACTGGAAAATATACAGGGTGGACCGTCTAAACGGAATAAATAGTGAAAAAAATTTTTTTTCGCTCAAATTTAAAATTTCCACGTTTCATGACGTGCTAATCCTATTTCGGGAAAAAAACATTTTGAAAATTTTGAAAATTTTTTTCACCTACATTTTTGAAAAAATTTTTACCAAGATAAAAACAAAATTTTTTTGTTCAAATTTAAAATTTCCACGTTTCATGACACGCTAAACCTATTTCTGAAAAAAAAAATTTTGAAAATTTTTTTCACCATTTTTGAAAAATTTTTTACCAAGATGAAAAAATTTTTTTTTGCTCAAATTTAAAATTTCTACGTTTCATGGCATTCTAAAACTATTTAAAAAAAATATTTTTTTTTACCATTTTTGAAAAAAATTTTTCTACTAAAATTATATTTTTTTTTTCTTCAAATTTAAAATTTCCACGTTTCATGGCATTCTAAGCCTGATTCAGAAAAAGAAAATTTGAAAAATTTTTTTACCAACATTTTTGAAATTTTTTTTACCACTAAAATATACGGATTTTTTTTATTTCTTCAAATTTAAAATTTCCACGTTTCATAGCGTTCTAAATCTATTTAAAAGAAAAATTAGAAATTTTGTTTACTATTTTTTTAAAATTTTACCACTAAGATAGAATTTTTTTTCTTTGTTCAGATTTAAACTATCCACGTTTCCATGGCATTCTAAAACTATTCAAACAAATTTAAAAATGTTTTTGAAAAATTTGGTTTGCTCAAATTTAAAATTTCCACGTTTCATGACATTCCAAACCAATTTCGGAAAAAAAAATTTTGCAACATTTTGTTACCAGTTTGGAAAAAAAATTAACACTAGAATAGATGGAAACTTTTTTTACTCAAATTTAAAAGTTTCACGTTTCATGACATTCTAAACCTATTTAAAAAAAATATGTAATTTTTAAATCTTAAACTTCTTTTACCACTATTATAGAATAGACGGAAACTTTCGTTTTTGTTTAAATTAAAAATTTCTACGTTTGACATTTTAAACCTATTTCAGAAGAAAAAATTTTAATTTTTTTTTTAACATTTTTGAAAAATTAAAATAAAAATGAAATTTTTTAACCACCACTATACTTCCACTCCAATGCGCGAATGTTGGATTGATGTGACGGATGGCAATAATATCTGACATATACACCTATTATACTTTTATTGAAAAATGTACAGGGTGGTCATCCCAAGAAATAATTCAGTCATGGTGGACATTTGTAAAGGTATTTGCGCAAGCCTGCCATATGTGGCACCTGTTATTTAGTATTGAGCTTTTGCTGTTGGATGAGCAATCTGTATATTTTTTTGACAAAAACTTATCAAGTTTTCTTTGTAATAATAGCAATAACTATATTCCGATTATTATTCTCAATGTCATTTCGTAATTATTAATTTTTTAGAGTGACCGCCATGCACAAATAACGAGGGAAGTTCTGTGTAAAGACCTTTACCGATTTTTTTTGTATGTATTATAATTGTGTTAACATATTATTTGTGTTTACGCTCACTAAATGAATTGTAACGTGTAGAATTGTTGCTAATATAAATGTAAACTATAGTTAAATAAATAAAATAAAGTCAAAAGTAAACATAAGCATAGAAAGCAATTACTACTAGCTTATGAAATGAAAGAATTCTTATTTCTTTTTATTTTCATAAATTCTCGATAAGTGTTTTGTCCCAGGAACGTAATTGATTCCGCTGACGTCCACGTGGCTGCTATAATGTCCTTCACTTAAACTAATAGACCAGTGCGATTAGACGTTCTCCCATATAACCACTTGCATTAATTTCCTGGTTCTCCAAAAAATTACTTTGTGGTGCCATTCGATTCAGTTCGATGGTAATTGTGTTTGTGAGTACTTTCAAAGCCGCTCAATTTGTTAAAAAATAATTCGATATTTTTTTGGAAATTTCAAGGATAGTATTTTCGACCCTCCATAACTTACGTTGCAAGAGCGGTAATAGATTAATTGATAGATTGACTGATTTGCCTGCATAAGGTGGGCATTGCTGCCCATTCCGGGCATCCATGGAGGTTCGTTCCAACACGCAGCTTGGTCGTCCGTCAAACATGCCCAACGGACGACCAAACCGCATACCAGAACCAAATCTCTTTTATATGCCGCCGGACCTGCTGCATATGCCGGGTTGGACATTGGACATGCTTGTTGTCAGCAGCGAGAGCCGCATGACGCATGGGGTGCGAATATAGGACGGAAAGTGTAGGTCTTTGTGAGATGCTTCTTTTAAGTTTCCATGCCTCTATCAAGTTTCCATTTGTCATCATCGGCTGGGGTGTGCAGGTGTTTGCGAGATGCTTCTTTTCAGTTTACATGCTTCTTTTAAGTTTCCATCTATCGTCATCTCCTTATTTTTCTTCTACTAAGTTTTCTGTTGCTTCTGTTTCTGAATCTAGCAGCTTTCATTTTTTATTTTATTTATTTTTATTTATTAATCGCCCCACAGGTAAATATCCATTTACAGTGGAGTTGCTGGAAACGGCCCTATCTCGCGGTAACATTTTTTTTTTTCGCATTATGTTGCTTATAGTTTGCTCACTCTGTAAATCATTTCCTTGAAACAATTGGTTTCAATTTCATGCAGTTTTTCCATTCATTATGTTTAATACTTTTTCAATTTTGATCTCCATTTCTTGTTTAAAATTTAATGAAGACAAATAAATAAACCAATGCTAATGCTACATAAATAAAAACTTAACTGTTTCATTCACACATCTGGCTGGCTGTTGCTTATTTTATATTACCCACTTCAAGAAGGGGAGATCCAGGTATAGGTTCCACGGTCAAGCAGTACACTTCCTCGGCTTGTATATATACACTATTTTATGTTACTTTATTCAACCAACATAATTCAATCAAATATCAACTATATGAAATAGCCAGACCCGCGCTAATTTATGTCAGTTCATGCTTTAATTCAATACAATTTTGACATTTTGTTGACGCTTTATCCGGATTTATCTAGAGTTCCCGTAGGAGCCACGCGACACGCGTCTGTCATCGAATTCGACACACTTTGAACTCTCCGTTACAAGAACGGTAATAGATACGACAAAAATATTTTACTAATTTTTTGATATTTATTAATCTTTTACGTCAGTTTACATTGGATAAATAAGCCAAATAACGCAACTACATAAATATTTGTATATTATAACAAGAGATAAGCACTAACACACTATTTATTGAACACATGACCTGACAATATGGCTATTATTTACAGCACACGTTTACTAACTGAAATAATCCTTAACAATGTCCGTTAGGTACTTGATATTTTCACTCTAGTGCTCACTCTGTGTCACTTGGGATTTATCTGAACTCCACTCATTTAATACTGTCTTCCCTCCATGAATTGTCGCCTTATATACACCACAAAATGCATCTAGAAGTTTTCCAGCAACCCTCCATACATTTCTACAGGTACCTAGAACAATGTAGTAGTCTTATCTTCTACAAGTTTCCAGCTTCTAGAAAAGTCGTGTTACTAGTGCCTCAGATATGGCGTACAAAGGTAACACATTAAAGGTTTCTAAGAAGTGAAGTAGTCCAGACATACTACTCATGCTATCAGCCCCTGGGCGGTGAAATGTGTAACAATATATTATACTAGACATGGTAGAAATATATACAGGTATGCTGTTGCGCAGCTTTTGCAGTAACCAGTCATATGCTTTGGAACCAACGGGAACCATATTGATAATCGGACCAATAGCGTTTCGTGCGTATATTTCAAATAATTTTGTACAAAAGGAGATGATTCCACATACCATTTAAAAACAGATGCCTAATTTTGGAAATAAGGTTAAAATTTGACGAAATATTACTCATTTGGAAAAATTTTAGAACGGTTTTGAATAATTTAAGATTGTACATACATAAATTTCAACATTGATGTAACAAATTTTCATTGTAATTTTAGTGCTTTTTTACTACCGTGTATTTATGGACATGCAAGACATTCTTTGTAAAAAATATGGTAAAAAGGTACTTCTTTCATGCAGTATATAGGTATATATTTTGTATTATTTAGTTCGGCGATTTAAAGAGTTTATAGGTTAAGTTATCAATAAAAAAGTTAACGTATATGTATAGTTCTATATAATCAATATTTATCAAAGGGCTCATGAATACTATATGAGTTTTTTAGTACGATTTTATGATATGTCAATTTTTTAATATAAAGAATACATTATATGTAATAGGTATATGTTATTTGTACAACAATATTAATCTTTTTAGTTACAAATGTTACTATCGTCATAGTAAATTTTAACCAATATTTATGAAAAATACATACACCACAGGTAATATTACTTCTAATTGTATTGACACCTTGTGAGGGTATACCGGACACTCACACAAGAAATCATACACTCGTCTTATTTTATACTTTTATTCTATAACAAAATAAACATACTATACTTAATAAATAAAATAAGTATTATACTGAGACTTACAATATATAGAGTATATTATAGAGTATCTTGACAAGAGATGTAAGCGTCATTAATCAAATTTTACAGAATAAAATCTAAATACTCCTACAGTTTTAGATATCCTAGAGTTACGTATCAAACTGCATACTAACTTTTCTTTGAAATTAAACGATGTGCATGAATATGTTTACTTGTTCTTACTTTTTGCTTTGTACGTTATATATCTTGGAGAAAGATTCTTGCCAAATGTTCTGTAGGTACTGCATGAGGCAGAAGGGCACGGATATTCGTTGGAGAATAGTTTTCAACATTTTTGAGATACCTACTCTGGTGTCGCTTTAAAATCTGCCCTCTTAAAATACACTGAACAAATGCGAGCTGTAAAAAAAAACAATGTTTATTTCTGACCACATTTGTGTTAAATAACAAATGCAAACTTTTATATCGTAAATAGGTACATCTTTTACTAATACATATTTTGTAATTGTAAATAAGCCAATGTATTAAATAATTATTGTTTTTATAATTACCGTTTTTTAAATGATCAGGTTTTACTGGACAAATTTCTAACCATTTTCTCGATATTCTTCATTTTTTGGGAACCGAAAGAGACATTTCTTTCAGTTGAAGTTCCACTTCTATTTTTGCAACTGTTTATACTGCACCCAACCATGTCTTAAGTTTATTATAAATAATCGTTTCTTTTTTAACCTCAAAAATATCACACCATAGAGAAACCAAACACAAAAATGATATTACGCAGTTACGCACCCCAATACGGCTACTTTTACACCTGGTTGAAGGGGTACAATTTTGAGGGATAATATTAATATTATAAAAACTTGAAATGTGTAATATCACAGAATATTACGATTCTCTGTCAATATACTGTGATATATCCAATATGGTTCCCGTTGGTTCCATGCGCAGAAAAGTCAAATTCTGGTAGCCCGGACGAGCATACCTTATATATGTTTCTACCATGATACTAGATATAAGGTGCCTTGAAATTGTCATATTGGCAAGTATGTATATCTCGCTTATTTACTTATCGATCTAGTTAAAAATAATAGAGTTCTTCCTCTAACTAATTCTAATTAACTACCCAAATTTTAATACAGCATTACTTTTTTCTTAAGTTGCTTAAAAAACGCGATAAACGAACAGACGGACATTTTAAAAATTGCTCACAATTCAATAACTAACACAGTGATGAAAAATTTTTCTCTTCGTGAATGCCAGTTTTATGAAGGTGTCGATCAAGTATTTGCGAGGAATATAATAAAATACAAGTATTTATAATACTTAAATGAGTTGAAAGTAAACGACAATTTAAATGTATTACTACAAAAATATTAACAGATTAATATACAGGGTGTGCAAAAGATTTTCTCAGGTCTCTTTCTCATTTGCAACTACTCCATAAAAGAAATTTCTTTACCGCGGTACAGATAATAAAGAAAGTCTCTTACAGCAAAATAATATAGGTCTTGGAATGTAAATTAAATGGAAAATGGAACGTTCAAAAAGAAAACATGAAGTTCTAGGAAACCTGAAACTAGACGCAAGTGGGTAGGACGAAATGTTCAGACAGATCACCCAAGAAATTAGAAGAATAAGAACAGAAAAATGACTATCATAATGTTAAGCGAGTTCAACGCTCACGCAGGAAAGAAAGACCATATCCTGGTGGATAGAAAATAAGGAAGAGGGTTAAAAATATTTGGGCAAAAAGAACAATAGAAAGCAATACAGCCCATAAAATACTATATGAGAAAACTAGAGACAAAGACACTGGAAGTACATATAGGATACAACAAAACACCAAATAACACCTGGAACATTTTCCTACTATAGAAATAGGAATATAAAAAAGAAATACCAGGAGGAAATGGAAAGCAATGAACAGAGGAAGAACTTAACTGATCAACAATGAGTTCAAAAACAAAAATAGTGACTAAAGAAGATGAAGGCGGCAGAAAATCAACAAGATACACCAAGTAGGACTTGAGGATAAGAACATCATGGGAAAAACTTAGCCCACACATGGTCGAACGAAAAGGGAAGCTCACTAAAGTATATAACAAAACAGCAAATAACATGGAAATTTTACGCCACTTAAATTTGCTAATACGTTAAACGTAAAATGTTATACAGCACATGCTCATTAGCTCGAAAATTAGGTATTTCGGTATTAGCGTTTTAGCACGTTTTGAGTTTTTGGAACCATCTTTCTTGATGTTAAGTGATATACCTGTATATATGACCTCACTTTTGTACGCTTTGAAAAATTTACATACCGTAGAGGGTCATGTAGATACTAGTTTAATCTTCTTAGCCATAGGGGACTATATTGAAACATTCTTTATAGGATTTTGCAAACAGCAGAAAATTTAACTATCTATAAAAGAAAAACTTTGCGTAGAAATATTAATTAAATCTTTGCATTCTTTCGATAACCTGAATTCTGGTTATGCTAGCAAATTAAAATCCTAAAATGAATTTGTCTAATTTCTTATTTGACAATTCTCATTCTAACACTAGCATCCACACAGTCCCCTACGGCCATGCAGATTAAACTAGTATCCACATAACCCCCTACGATTATGAAGATTCAGTTAAAAATGAGAACAAAGACCTAAAATGAATTTATTTATCTACCTTGTCTTAAAAAATTTTTCATTCCAATGGATTACATTTTCATGAAATCTATCATTCTGTTTCCTGGAAATGCTTAGCCTTTGAAACGTTTTTCGCCCTTATTCTGGAGCTCATCAGAAAAACATAAAGCCATTCATAAAGATGTTTCATACAAAACCAAGACAATTTCTATGAATAAGTGTGAAATGATTATATTTGACATTGACTGATAAAAACAACCTCACCTATCTATTAGCTAACTAGTATTGAAGCCTATATACTCTATGCATGTTTAAAAATGAATTATTATTTGTTTGCTTATAATTGTATTGAAACATTCTTTACAGGATTTTGCAAACAGCAGAAAATTCAACTATCTATAAAAGAAAAACTTTGCGTAGAAATATTAATTAAATCTTTGCATTCTTTCGATAACCTGAATTCTGGTTATGCTAGCAAATTAAAATCCTAAAATGAATTTGTCTAATTTCTTATTTGACAATTCTCATTCTAACACTAGCATCCACACAGTCCCCTACGGCCATGCAGATTAAACTAGTATCCACATAACCCCCTACGATTATGAAGATTCAGTTAAAAATGAGAACAAAGACCTAAAATTAATTTATTTATCTACCTTGTCTTAAAAAATTTTTCATTCCAATGGATTACATTTTCATGAAATCTATCATTCTGTTTCCTGGAAATGCTTAGCCTTTGAAACGTTTTTCGCCCTTATTCTGGAGCTCATCAGAAAGACATAAAGCTATTCATAAAGATGTTTCATGCAAAACCAAGACAATTTCTATGAATAAGTGTGAAATGATTATATTTGACATTGACTGATAAAAACAACCTCACCTATCTATTAGCTAACTAGTATTGAAGCCTATATACTCTATGCATGTTTAAAAATGAATTATTATTTTAGCTAATAGATAGGTGAGGTTGTTTTTATCAGTCAATGTCAAATATAATCATTTCACACTTATTCATAGAAATTGTCTCGGTTTTGCATGAAACATCTTTATGAATGGCTTTATGTCTTTCTGATGAGCTCCAGAATAAGGGCGAAAAACGTTTCAAAGGCTAAGCATTTCCAGGAAACAGAATGATAGATTTCATGAAAATGTAATCCATTGGAATGAAAAATTTTTTAAGACAAGGTAGATAAATAAATTCATTTTAGGTCTTTGTTCTCATTTTTAACTGAATCTTCATAATCGTAGGGGGTCATGTGGATACTAGTTTAATCTGTATGGCCGTAGGCGACTGTGTGGATGCTAGTGTTAGAATGAGAATTGTCAAATAAGAAATTAGACAAATTCATTTTAGGATTTTAATTTGCTAGCATAACCAGAATTCAGGTTATCGAAAGAATGCAAAGATTTAATTAATATTTCTACGCAAAGTTTTTCTTTTATAGATAGTTAAATTTTCTGCTGTTTGCAAAATCCTATAAAGAATGTTTCAATACAATTATAAGCAAACAAATAATAATCCATTTTTAAATAGGGGACTATGTTGGATGCTGGTGTTATAATGAGGATGTCAAATAAGAAATTGGACAAATTTATTTCAAAATTTTAACTTGCTAGCATAACCAGAAGTCAGGTTATCGTAAGAATGCAAAGATTTCATTAAAATTTTACATACACTTTTTCTTTTAGTTCTCATAGATAGTTTTTCTTTCCTCTGTTTGCAAAATCCGATAAAGAATATGTTTCTACTGGGTATGTTGTATCGCACCATCCTCGAAATTTCGAATTTTTATTGGATTTGTTTAAATAAATTGGACAGCCGATAAAGTATTCACAAATACTATTCTCATCGAGCTCAATAAAGCGATACCAAGGAAATAGTTTTTCCATGTACCGAAAACTTAATACTGATTTCACTAATTGCACTGCACTATAAACGTCCGTTTAATGACGAAGCGCATGTTTTAAAATTAACGGAGCGTAAGAATGATCAAATACACTCATCAAGAAAATGCTTTAAAATTTTAATTTCTCAGCAAATAAACAAATATTGACTAACGTCTTACATATTTTAAAATATAAATTAGGTCAGTTTAATTATGCGGGCATTAATTGCGTTGTATTTAGCGAGATAAAACAAAAGCTACAAATTAAACGCCTCGATTAATTTATTATAAACGGCATAAAACAAAGTCTAAACACAGAATAAAAACAAATATTTACATCGCATTGGAGTTATTTAATTGCATTAACGTTATTTGCGTATATGGAGGGATAGCAAAATCACCCCTCCCCCGCACACAAGTAAAACTGATATAAGTATGTATTAATCAACGTAAAATTCGTTCGATTCTGACAGACTCATATATTGCAGAGTCGGTATTTTGAATATCTTCATATTCTTGTGTTGTAACAAATGCAATCAAGAATAAAGAAATTAAAAATTTTTCATAGAACAGCGCGTTGTTTTGTAGAAAGTTCAGATGCCACTTTGAAGGCCCAAAATGTGGTAAAGTAGACGGGTAAATTAATTCTTGGATATAATTAATAAAAATGGTCCCCGACTAAAGTAAACACGGTAAAGGGCGCTGTGATAGTGTGATTAATCTAGAACCCTAATAATTTGCTCTAAAATGTTAAAACGCATTGTATAAATAAAAAATCGCTGCCTAAGGAATAACTACTTCCACATGCTTTCTCCCGGTTGCCTAGCGCATAGACAAGCGGAAGCGGCACTTTAGCGCTGAGCTGTATTTCGGTTAAATTCGGTTATCTCGAGCGCCACTTTTGCAATTTTTACGTGGGGCACAGGTCCCACATTAGCCTCCTAAACGCAGCCTGTTGCAGTAGGGCTGGGATAGCTACAGTGGAGACACGGTATGTCCAGGGGTCTGGACGGCAGATTAGATTTTCATTCACACACAACAGTAAAACGCACATTTTAGAAAATAACCACATTTATTAAAATATATTAAGTATTCAACAACAAACAATAATTATTAAAATAAATAAAACGGTCAGGTACCAAAATACTCTTATCGAGTTCAGATAAATAATACCAAAACTTAAAATATGTCATATCATGAAAAGTTACAAGTAAAACTTAAGATATATCATTTCGGTTTATTTACAAGTGAAACTAAGAAAACAAGTGAAATTACGAAGACAAGGAACCAGGCGGTGAGAAGATATTAAACTACTGATTTTAATATTTTCTTATTAATTCGGATAGCAACAAGGACCAAGCAAATAGTGTGCAAAATGATAGTAGGCTTGGCGGCAAAGCGGTAAAACGGTAGTAAGCGGTACGGTCGGTTATAACAGCAAGCAAGCAAGCAGGCAGTGGATGTTAAAATAAAACAAGTTAGCAGTAAAGCAGAAAGCAATTAAATTTTTAGCAAAAGTAAACAACTATTGTTGGACAGAATTTATCATATCTGCATACATGTTAGATATGAGTCGGTAGCATGTGGTGTAAAGAACTTGGTGAAATTGTGGAAAACTGATACCGAATAAAATGGTAATCGGATTCGGTATCAGCTCCCTCGGTAAAGATCATTCTGCCTGGACGGACAGCCAGAATTAATCTCCACAGTGTCGGTTCGGTTCAGAGAGATTCGCCAAGCGCCTCAAACCACATAGTTGAGTATCTCTAATTGCATTCGGTTCGGAATTAAGATTCGATACGTGTTTCTTGCCAGATGTACAGTGAAAAGGTTTATGTATCAAAATATAACTATAATTTATTTATTCAGAGTATCTCCTAGATTTTCCCCTGAACTCTCGGACTATAACAACTTACTGAAAACCATTTAAAATTAACGGATTTTATCCTAATTCGCTAATCTGTCAAATAGTTTAAAACAAAATAAAATCATAAAACAGCCGGAAAACGGAGTTCTACCAATCCGACAACATGTCGGATATTATTTTAACCCAATAAATTAATGAAACAACGGTTAAGTTAAAACAATAGGCTTTGGAACGGTTTTACACGGCAAAATTCGGTTTAATAAAAACATAAATTTACAGACGGCGGGTTTCTATCATCCCAACCAATTTGGCGGATATTATTTTGACTCCACAGTCTGAGACAAAATAATAATTCTCTCGAAATATCTTCTATGTCCATTTTCCCTTGGAAATTATTTGGGACATAGCTATCTGGATTAAATCTTGAGAATCTAACAGGCCCCCCGATTGGACAAACATTAACAAGGAGAAATTTTGTTATGTCTATGATGGGCGTCGGTATTTCGGAAAAATATATTTACATTCTGATACATCAAATTTGAAATCGTTTAAAGTGTTATTGCTAATCACGCGTTTCAATGTTGTATTTCTTATCTGGTAATAGCGGATAAAAACGCCGGGCAAGAAACAGTTGCTTATCTCGGATCAAATAATTTATAATTGTACACTTCTCTAATATAGGCAAATCGGACCATGAATATTTAACAGAGATTTGCTAGTTTATCATGAAAATATTATTTATGAAGTGTATCAAATAAAATAAATTGTGAATTTACACTGCTGATATACGGGGCACAGTTAAGTAAACTCTCACGGGGTGCTCTACGGCGGGCGGTCGGTCGGTACGGTATTTTAGAACCCCCACGTGTTAATTCATTTAACTGTTAAGATGAAATTTAAATTTACGGAAATACCAAGAAATGTTTTAAAACTTACATTGCTATTATATTTTACGGCGATGGCAGAGACTATCGAATTACACACGTGGTGATCTCCAGATGAGCGGTCGGTACGGTATATTAGATCCTCACGTGGTAATCCTTTAGGCTCGCAGAAATCAACTCTCTTTTCGGTGTGTCTCTGACTAGCTGGTTCCCCCAGAAAGTAAAAATCCCCTCCAACTTGGTGTTAAATATCAAGTGGGGAATAATCTAACTGTGGCCAACGCCATCCGGAATAATTTATCGGAATTAATTAAAATTTTATTTTAGAAAAGTTCTCATCGCTGTGGAACCTTACATTATTTTTCTACAGAAAACTACATGTCGCGAGCTAAATAAAAATAAACAGAACAAATTCTAATCTTTCAGCCGTAAGATGGGAAAAGTGGCGAAGTCTATGATTAAATTAAATTACATTTTTGTCTGCAAAAATTCACTTCGGCACAATCCAGATTTTCCATCCAAGTCTCTTTAAACGAAAACATCTTGACTATAATTGCACTCTAGTATGTGGAAATAATTGGCCATAGAATTTTAATAATACTTGGGATTTCAGGGCTGACTAGCGCCGTGTATAGAAAAAAGAGCCAAATAAGCTGTAAAAAAACCGTTAAACTCCATATAACTTAATCCACCGGTACATCTAGAAACTCCGCTCGAAGTGAAACGCCATAATAGAAAAACAAAGTTCATATGGAATTAAAATTACGAGTACGCTATTCTTTAATAGTGTCAAACAAAGCAATTGTAAGTGCTTATACCTATACCAAGACGACCGAGCACCCTTTCGAGTGGTTTATTGCGATTAAGTAAACATCTGGCAATATAACAAGCTGTGCACTATCAGTGAAGGGCAATGGGCTGGTTCCTAGTAACATAGGCAAAAGATAAGTTTTTATTTTTAAGTTCTATTTATTGGTTTATTAATCCTTGTCACATGGTCCATATATTGAGCTTATTTAGGAATACATGGATGTCTCTCAGGTCAAAGGAATCTGCTTCTGCTTGATATACAGAGCATCCCAAATGTTCTCCTAGATCTCTTTTATTTTTGCAGATTTTACTTTTTACTTTTTATTTTGCTTTACCTTGGTGGATCGATACACAGGGTGTCTTAAATGTTCCCTCTCTTCCTTGAGCTTTCACTGTAAATGACTATTTACCCGTGGAACGGTTAAACCAATTTTATTTTATCAACCCCTTCAATAATAGAGTGGGGGTGGTGGGGGGATGGAAAATATTATAAAAAAATCTGGGGCCTTCACTTATAATATTTACGCTGAATCTCAATTTTCTGTACTCTTTCCAGCTTGCTTTACTCACTTTTCCTTATTTACCCCAATTTACCCCCTAACTGTTCACAGAATATATTCAGAAGAAAATCTAGTTCCAGATCTCATTATAATACTTACGTGTATAAAATTTCAAGTCAATATTTCAAACCGTTCCAGAGAAAACGCGCGGACAAAAAAAAGTTACAGACTGACCGATAGACAGGCAGACAAAAATTTTATTTCGCTCAAACTTAAAATCTCGACGTTTCATGACATTTTAAACCTATTTCAAGAAAAAAATATGTAATTTTTTTACGATTACTATACTTCCAATCCACTACGTGGAAGTAATAGTCTCTGTGGTTCCCCTAGATGGTTGTCTATGAAATCATTCCAAATAAAAAAAAATCGGTAAAGGTGTTTACACAGAACTTCCCTCTTTATTTGTAGATGGCGGTCACTCTAAAAAATTAATAATTACGAAATGATACTCAAAATAATAATCGGAATATAGGTATCACTCTTATTACAAAGAAAACCTGATAAGTTTTGGTCAAAAAAATATACAAAGTGCTCATCCAACAACAAAAGTTCAATACTAAATGACAGGTGCCAAATACCTTTACAAGTGTCCACCACAGTTGAATTATCTCTTGGAATGACTACCCTGTACATTTTTCAATAAAAGTATAATAGGTGCATATGCCAAATATTATTGCCATCTGTCACATTTTCAATTCCTCATTCACGTGGAGTGGACGTATACCGGTGGTTACAAAATGTTTTTTGTTTTAAATTTTTCAAAAATCTTGGTAAAAAAAATTCATAATTTTGTTCTTCTGAAATATATTTAGAATATCATGAAAGGTGGAAATTTTAAATTTGTGCAAAAAGAAATGTTTACCATCTATTCTAGTGGTAAAATATTTTGCCAAGATGGTAAAAAAATGTTGCAATATTTTTTTCCGAAATAGGTTTGGAAAGGCAAAAGCTGGCTTGATCCCGATGTTCAGTACGCATAGGGACTGCGAAAGCACGGCCTATCGATCCTTTTGGCTTGAAGAGTTTTCAGCAAGAGGTGTCAGAAAATTTACCACAGGGATAACTGGCTTGTGGCGGCTAAGCGTTCATAGCGACGTCGCATGGATGATAGGAAGAGCCGACATCGAAGGATCAAAAAGCGACGTCGCTATGAACGCTTGGAACATGGAAATTTTAATTCTGAGCAAAAACAAATTTTTCATCTAATCTATATTAGTGATAAATAGATTAAAACTTTTCAAAATTTTTTTAAAATTTTTCAAAAATATGTTTAAATTTGTTTTTGTTCAATAGGTTTAGAATGCCATGGAAACGTGGAAATTTTAAATTTGAACAAAGAAAAAAAATGTTCCATCTATTTTAGTGGTAAAAAATTTTTCAAAAATGTTGGTAAAAAAAAAATTTTTTTTTTTTTTAAATAAGTTTAGAATGCCATGAATCGTGGATATTTTAAATTTGAAGAAAGAACAATTTTTTTTACCTTGGTAAAAAAATTTTCAAAAATATTGCTGAAAAAAACTTTCATTTTTTTTTCCTGAAATGGGTTAAGCGTGTCATGAAACGTAGAAATTTTAAATTTGAGCAAAAAAATTTTTTTTCATCTTAGTAAAAATTTTTTAAAAAATGTGTGATAAAATGTTCAAATTTTTTTTTTCCGAAATAGAATTAGCGCGTTATGAAACATGGAAATTTTAAATTTGAGCGAAAAAAAATTTGTTTCACTATTTATTCCGTTTAGACGGTCCACCCTGTATATTCTTCAGTGAAATTTCTACCATTTCTGCGCTGACAGTAGCGTCAACTACCTACCAAATTTGACTGCTCTCCGTCAAGTAGTTTTTTAGTAAATGCACCAACAGACAGACAGACTGACGGAATTGAAAACCTATATTTTCGGAATCTACGTGTTCTGAAACGTCAGAATCCGAAAAAATCTCGGAGGGTGATTTTTTCTCGAATACAATACTTCCCTTCGGTATGCGAGGGAAGTAAAATACCATTAAATTGAAAAGTAACTTTAACACAGTCTACAAATATTCTGATAAAATATAAAAAATATTTCCCATTCTAACTCGATCTTGCACTCGATCTAGCTTGATAAATCTAGGGAGTGACCATCCCCGACCCGTACCCTACAGTTAGCAGAAGATCCAAAGTAATGAGTGAAAGAGAAAACAAACACACGGTCTTAATGAGTCTCTTTCTTTTTATTTTCTTTCTAAGTCAAGTAAAAACACAGACACTTACTCAGTCAGCAGACTTCTGAAAATAGAAGAATAGACTACGCTTTATATGTGTATGGTCGTTTAGAAGTATAGATAGAAGACAATGAAGTATATGTAATGTTGATGAGCAGAGAAGCTTGAAACTGCATAATCTGCAGACTTTTCCCAAAAATACCACTACCCCTTACAAGGACACTAATAGAAATATACAGATATTAGCAAAAGTACAGTAATCGTACAATAGAATTTCCTAAATGATATTTACCTGTATAGTGTTCCAATAATTTCTCATTGGTTTCGTCGTCCACTTTGGTAATTTTCTAAGGAAACGGTAGTTTTCTTTTACTTTCATCATTCTTTTTCAGCACTTCCTCGTTAAATTTGGATGTGCCAACATCGTTAATGTACCGACGATAAACCAAGCAAGCTTTATTTACTTGACCTGGCATCTACAAATAAAGTAGGGCATGAATTTTTAACATTGCACTATTATACCTTTACCCGAAAGTTTACGTCAGGGTCACAACATTATTTCGTAGTAATAGAATTATTTGGATTAAAATTTAGTAACGGCTTATTACAGTGGCGTTTTGCCAACTTTTTGAGGCGGGTGGGACAGCTTAAACTACTAGCTACTTGAAACCGATTATGTAAATGTCTATGGAATTTTGAAGTAGAATATGTTCAAAGCGAAAGGGGATAACAAAATGCGGTTTTGGGGATTTTCCTGCTTTCATCTGAAATAAACTGGCTAAACCATGACTTCGAACGATGACAGACGATATTGTACAGGGTGACTCGAATTACAAAAGCCAAACTTCACGTCATAGAATTTTTCAAAACAAGAAAAAAGTTGAAACATATTCTTTATAGGATTTTGCAAACAGCAGAAAATGTAAGTATCTATGGGAACTAAAAGAAAAACTATGTGTAAAAATATTAAAGAAATCTTTGCATTCTTTCGATAAATTGAATGCTGGTATTGCTAACAAATTAAAATCCTAAAATGGATTTGTATAATTTCTCATTTGAAAATTCTCATTTAACAAAGAATGGTGTTAATCTTGGGACTATCATAATAAGGATTGAAAGGTTCTCAGCATGTATATTATTTTACGATAAACATTTGGGCAAGAGGCATGATTTTACCAAAGCCATTATGGAAAATAAACATATTTATAGAGATGTATCTTATATTGTTTTGTCTTTTTTATTAAAAATAAAAAAAATAAATTTACTAACAAATTCTAATAGGGAATGGTTGTTGCAACTTGCTTTAAACATCTACCATGTAATCATGAAGACGTTTGTTGTTTTATGTTCCATGACTAACCCCTCTTTAGTTACAACAATAGATACGCTTTGGAACCAATGACAATTGAGAATAACAGTTCCGGGGAGAAAGCGCAAAGCTTGCTTTTAACGTGTGGTGACTGTAGCGTAGAAAGGGATTGCTAGGTGATGATCTGTTGTTTCTATCAGTCCATGTCAAATATAATTATTTCATACCTACTTATTCATAGAAATTGTCTTGGTTTTGCATGGAACATCCTTATGAGTAGCTTTATGCCCTTCTGATGAGCTCCAGAATAAGAGCGAAAAACGCTTCAAAGGCTAAGCATTTCCAAAAACAGAATGATAGATTTCATGAAAATGTAATTAGAATGAAAAATTTTCAAAAACAAGGTAGGTAAATAAATTCATTTTAGGTCTTTGTTCTCATTTTTAACTGAATCTTCATTACCGTAAGGGTTTATGTAGATACTAGTATAATCTGCATGGCCGTAGGGGGCTGCGTGGATGCTAGTTGTTGAATGAGAATTTTCAAATAAGAAATTATGCAAATCCATTTTAGGATTTTAATTTGCTAGCATAACCAGAATTCAGGTTATCGAAAGAATGCAAAGATTTCATTAATATCTTTACACATAGTTTCTCTTTTAGTTCCCATAGATAGCTATTTTTTCTGTTGTTTGCAAACTCCTATAAAGGATATATTTCAATACAATTAAGCAAACAAATAATGATTCACTTTTAAAGAAAAAAGTTCCTATAAACCTACTCAAATCTACTAAAATCCTGTAAACAGTTTTTTATGAATATATTCGAAACGTCTAATAATAAACAAACGATAAGTGACAGTAATTTGGCTGTTTTATGGGATAAAATAACAACTATTTACAAAAATCATTCAGGTTTGGGTAAAACTGAAAAACTGTTTCACTTTCACATTAATTTATGAGCATAACTTGAAAGTTTGACATTTTTTGCACACATCTTTTGTCTGAAATTATTAATTTGTGAATAATATTTATTTGAACCTATTTGTTGGTCTGTTTCAGGGTCATCCGCTACTTGGGATAGTATGAGAACTTTTTATAACATATTTAACACATCACAAACATCGTTTCCTCACAAAATCTGTTTTATGATCATTAGTTTCGGATATTTTGCTTCGTCTAGCACAGGCCTAAATGAATATCTTATAGTATGATTATTGATTAATTATTTGCCTTAGAGCATGGTTAGATAATAAGAGTGATATGACATTTTTTCTTATCAGTGGAAACTTCCGAGATTTAGTGTGTTTTTGATTGATTTAGTTAATCTAAGTCGAGGCTGTCTGAATTGCGAGGCAGCCCTGGTGCCATCATTATGAAAACCAGAATTGGCCGAAAAATTGTTATTATTTTTGTGGATTTCACGTATACTAATACACATGTAAACAGGGCAGTGGCACTATGACTACCTTTTTTAAAATTAGTTGATGGTGGTCTCTCCAGCTAGCATGATCAATCGGCCGTCTTTTTTAAGCGAAAAAAACCAGAACGGAATTGCGTAACAAACATGAGAGTGGAACATAGAGAAATAACAATGTTTTATGGTGCTTGCACACCGTATATTTTTTAGTCTGCGTAATAAAATAATAATACTAGATAATTTGTTAGAGAGAACCTCCACGTGGTTAAACCAGCTCGTCAAGAACGGCTCCAAGAATTTTAATACTCTTACCTTTTACCAATGATACACTTGTAGAGAAAACAAGCCTTTGAGTCTTATCTCCATTAAGCTTAAGGTTATTCATACAAAACCAATCACTAGCTCGTTGTACGGAACCAGTGCTGTGTCTATTTAAGTTGCTAATGTTGGAATTAAGATCCAAAATCGATGTATCGTAGGCATTGGCAAAGCATTTTGTGGGAGACATAAAATGAAATAAATCATTAACATATAAAGGAAACAATAGGGGCCCCAGTACAGAGCCTTGAGACTTAATGTAAGAAGTTTGGAATTAATATTATCAATAGCAGCACATTGTTTTCTATTGTCCAGATAGAAATTGAATTGAGACAATGGTAGACCTCTAATGCCATAAAAGCCTAATTTTTCCACAAGTAACTCATGGGAAATACAGTCGAAGGTCATAGAGACGTCAAACAGACTTACTGCCATATGCTTGCCACTCTTAAGGCTCTCGACTATATCACTAACTATTTTTAAAACTTCTTTCGTAGTAGATTTCTTATTTCGAAAGGTTTCAAGATAGTTAACAAGCCTTTTTTAAGAAAAATTTCATATAATTGTACATATTAAAACATATTTTTATACATAAGAACACTAATAAGAATTAATTGCTAATTGCAAACATAGCTTTCCTGCATGCTTCATCACTTTTATTACGTTGGATCAGGTTTAAACAATATTGTCCTTTAAGTTTAACATGTGGGGACAACCAATAACTAAAAAACTACAACAAGGGGTTGGTTCATGCAATAAGATCTATACAACAGTAATAAGACTTAAGTAACAACAGACAAAAAATTATAATGGTATATTCGGAAATCTTAAGTCGGTATCTTTTAAATTTTTTTCAATCCATTTGTCGGCCCTGGAATTTAATTCTTCATCAAAGTAGTCTTTCCAACCTCCAGTCTTCCCTTTCCTTACATAACTTTGCTCACCGTCAATTATAATCCCTAGATCTTTGAGAATATCAAAATTGACCGATCTATTGTTCCTGAAATTTTCTATCTTCAAGTGATCTTCTAATACCTCATACTCTGTGTTGGAATAGGTTTTACCCAATATCTTAGACACTTTTTGAATGCCACCTCGTAAATCCTACAAAAATTGAATAAGTACCTAGAATAAATGAAATAATAGTTTACAAATGTTAATAATACCACTACCTTGTTTATATCTTCGTAGAAAAGGAACAGTAGATTTTTTTCATTCCTGCGGCTCCACCCTTCCTTTATATGTTCCCAGTAGGGCGTCCAAGGTTCTAAAAAACAAAATAGTCTGTGGTGAATATTAACTGTTATATATTACAGAATTTTTCAATACAGTTATAAGCAAACAAATAATAATTCACTTTTAAATATTACAAAAATTTAGAAGGTGCAGTGTATGTGTAATTTGTCAACAATTTGTGTTAATTGTAAGTGAATTATGTGTTTTTAAGACTGTTTTCTGGTTAGACAAAGTACCTATTCTGTAAAAGATACAGCAAGATGTCATTAAGGGCGAGTTGTATAAAAATCCCACCGATCGGTTAAGTAACCGGAGGTAATATTTAACTGACTTAACTGATTTAATCAGTAATTTCTGATACTTGAAACTTTCTTGTTTTTGAAGTTATAATTCAATAGTCGCCTCACTTTAACCGCCTATTTATCGGCAGTTAAGAAACTGAACTTTAACGCGGGCAGTTAATGTTAACCCATACAACACGAATTTGACTAACCACTCTGGTTAAGTCTTAACTATGCTTGGGCGGGTTATATAAGCATAGTTAATGCTTAACCATAGTGGTTAGTCAAATAAGTCTAATATTAATTTTTTGAAATCCAATCTGACGGAATCAAAATGGCGGATAAAAATGTTAAATTAACCGAACAAAAAGATATTTTGGGGTTTTTTGCGATACCCTTCTTAAAAGATTGATGGGTCACGTGATGAAGCCCGTTTCTTCGTTGCGTGGTTGGTTAATACTGATCACGTGGTTTTTTTAGAGCGGATAAATTCGAAAATGAAATTTCGAAAAATGAAAAAAATAGAAATTTTAATTTGTAGGTTTAATAAGATCTGTTGTAATAAAGCCGTTAATTCATTTTTTTTTAATTATGGAGCCCCCTAGTATATATATAAAATTGATTTAAAAAATTTCAAATACCTACTTTTCACAGTTTCCAAGCATGAAAGTTACAAATTTAATGTTGCATTACAAACATTTGCGATGGCTTGTCTAACATAAAATATATAAGTACTACTATTGTTTTATAATTATATTTCTAGTATTTTTAGAGAAAAAAATTACCTTGTAATATTGTTGATGTATCTATTTAACAAGTATAAAATTATTGGGTAAATTGATTTTAATACAATATATTTTTATGAAATAAAAATGAAGAAATTAAACCATGCAGAAAACTGTACACATATTCAAGAAATTTAAGGAAAATATTCTGCTTCGGATACATATTCTGTTATTTCTGATGGGTTTTCTGGAATTTTTGAGGTTTCAGTTTCATTTTCAAACATTTCTGACGTATATTCAGCCACAGCATCTACTTGAGGACTGTTCGAGCAGTCTACTTCACTGCAATTTAAGAAGACAGCGCTGCAGTATGAGCCAGTTTTCCTGCAACCATAAATATTTTCACAGCCACTTTTGCAGCTGCAAAATATACTTTGTAACAGCTTCTCAGGAGCTGGAGGCTCAGTCATGTATACAGGGTAAAATACATCTTTTTTCATCCATCTCCATTCATGTGGTAATAAATTTTCGTTCAACCATTGTTGAACTTACATGTACACTCTTTTCAAATGCTGTAGTGCTGCACTGTTTGTTGGAGGTTGTAGCATTTGAAAAAGCTACATTAATAATTTCAGTTTAAATACTTTAAATTAACCTTGATTAATTCACTTGTTTGAGTATGCAACCCACGATCTAGAATTCGATAGTAGATGGTTGCCTATCTTGATGAGAAATTATGGGTAGTAAACATGTTTTCCTTAAGCATGATTTTGAGTTAGAGGTGTGAGTCATGTATTCTTGTAGTTGAGATATTACATAATTGTGTAATTCAATCTTTTAGATGCAAAGCCCTTTGTTGGCGCATTTTTATTGGCTAGAGAAAGAGTTCTCTAGATGTTCAAGTTGGCAACACGGAGAACTGGAGAAGGAGATTTCCGTCTGGGGGTTCGTTTTTCGATAGCGACGAGATAGCGAACGGCGGCGGTCCCGGTTTTGTGTTGAAGAGTTTGGGTTTTACATCGCTTACACTGAAAAGGAATTTGATTTGATGAACCCAGTGTTTCTTTACCGTCCTGCCAGAAGCATTTTGTAAATTCCAGGAAGAAATTCTGTTGCTTGTCGTAATCTGATCGCCACGTGTCTCGTGAGGTTATGTAATACTCTCTATATGACGTGAGCTCTTATTTTACTTAGTTTGGTGTTTTATTTAGTTCTTATTTATTGTAATTATTACAGAGTGTTTTGGAGGGGCACATATTTTCAGAGAGGCTTATTATTGGGATAAACATATGTTTGGTGCTGTCATATTGGTTACGTAAGGGGGCCCAGTATTTAGAGGAGTAATAGGAGGAAGTCTATTACTCAGATATTTGGTTTTATGTGGGTCCTGCTGACATACAGAGAAGTTTTGGTTGGAGAGTTGTCCGCAGCAGTCTCCAAGAGATTTAGGCAGAGATTTAGGAGTGACGCAGAGTCGTAGTCGTAAGCAACGTCGAGAACATCTTAGGAAGTGGTGACAAGTCACGCTGCAGTTGCCCTCGTGCTGGCCCACTTCCAGCATAGCAGGCGTCTGAGGCAGTGCGAATCGGAACGTTACTTAACAAATTACTGGTCGCTCAATTTATATTAAAAAAACAAGAATTGTATATGTTTCTTTTATAAAATTTTCGCTATTCATGTTTTGATAAAAATAAAATTTAAAAAGTTATTAGCAAAAAACTGAATTTTTGCTTACAAATTGTTAAATAAAAAATTTAGCACCAACTTTTTGATATGATATTCTACACACTTTTACGAACGCGTTCCAAAAGGAATCATCGATCGGAGAATGTTTCCGAAGTAAGAATCTAACATGACTCCCCTATGAAGCAGATATTCTCAATGAACCTTGTATTTCCCCACCTACTAGAATGAACATGTATTTCATGGTATGTTGAAGCAATTGTGCTGTCACGAAACAGGCGTGGAATTTGGACAAAGGCAAACACTTGAATGTGAAGTTGTAATTGCAATATCCGCAATATGCATGTGCGTTGTTTTACTGCTTGCATATAACTAAAATACAATTTAGAATTGTGGACTGAATATTTGCGTGGCAAAATTTAACGACCCATTTTGTGTACAAGAATTATACCGTAATGTTGATATAGTCTGAAAAAATCGTAGCACAAAATGTATAGTAATGTCATTAATTTTATAAACATATTGTGCACGTTCCTAATAGAACAAAGAATTTGAAGTACAAACATTCAAAGAATTTGCCTAGAGCAGATTGTATCGAGAGACACGGTAGTGTCTCGCGCCAGATTCACTTTACAAACACATAATATAAATATATCCTCCGCATTCGCAAATAAGCTAGCAACAGTATCTCTTTACAGGAATAATATCTACCACCACCGCTGCCTAATTTTTAACTTGAAATTTCTCAATAAGTATACTGATGTAACTAAGAATTTGCCTAGTTACATCTATAAATCGATAATTATCTATCGATTGAGACCAGAATCAATGATATTAATTACATATTAACGAATATACATCCTTAGCAAAGCGTAGCCACGCCCTTTGCGCGGAAATTAATAATAACCGGAAATTTTTTACTTCCACATCCACGTAGTGGATTGGAAGTATAGTAATCGCAAAAAAATTTTCAAAAATTTTTATTCGTGAAATAGGTTTAGAATGTCATGAAACGTCGAGATTTTAAATTTGAGCGAAAAAAAATTTTCTGTCTGTCTGTCGGTCTGTCGGTCTGTCTGTCGGTCGGTCTGTCTGTAACTTTTTTTGTCCGCACGCTTTCTCCGGAACGGTTTAAGATATTGACCTGAAATTTTGTACACGTATATATTATAACGAGATCTGGAACTGGATTGTTTTTTGAGGAAATCCGGTGAAGGGTTGGGGGTTAAATAGGGGTAAATAGGGGGAAATAAGTAAAGCAAGCTTGTAAGAGTACAGAAACTTGAAATTCGGTGTATGTACTAGAAGTTAAGGTCTCAGATTTTTTTATAATATTTTTCAACCCCCCACCACCCCTACCCCATTAAAGGGGTTGATAAAATAAAGTTGAGATATTCATTTGAAATTTCGTACACGTATGTATTATAACGATGTCTAGAATTAGATTATATTTTGGGATGATTCCGTTGAAGGGTTGGGGGTTAATTTGGGGTAAATAGAGGAATATAAGTAAAACAAGTTGGTAAGAGTACAGAAACTTGAAATTCGGTGTATGTACTAGAAGCCAAAGCGTCAGATTTTTTAATAATATTTTTCAACCCCCACCACCCCTACTCCAATTTGAAAAGGGTTGATAAAATAAAATTGAAATATTCATTTGAAATTTTCTACACGTATGTATTATAACGACATCTGAAACTAGATTATATTTTGAGATAATTCCGTTGAAGGGTTGGGGGTTAAATAGGGGTAAATAGGGGAAAATAAATAAAGCAAGCTGGTAAGACTACAGAAACTTGAAATTCGGTGTATGTACTAGAAGCCAAGGTCTCAGATTATTTATAATATTTTTCAACCCCCACCACCCCTACTTCATTATTAAAAGGGTTGATAAAATAAAATCGAGATATTCATTTGAAATTTGGTACACGTATGAATTATAACGACATCTGGAACTAGATTATACTTTGAGATGATTCCGTTGAAGGGTTGGGGGTTATTTAGGGGTCAATAGGGGGAAATAAGTAAAGCAAGCTGGTATGAGTACAGAAACTTGAAATTCGGTGTATGTACAAGAAGTTAAGGCCTCAGATTTTTTATATATAATATTTTTCAACCCCCCCACCACCCCTACCCCATTAATGGGGTTGACAAAATAAAGTTGAGATATTCATTTGAAATTTCGTACACGTATGTATTATAACGACGTCTGGAATTAGTTTATATTTTGAGATGATTCCGTTGGAGGGTTGGGGGTTAATTTGGGGTAAATAGAGGAATATAAGTAAAACGTTGGTAAGACTACAGAAACTTGAAATTCGGTGTATGTACTAGAAGCCACAGCGTCAGATTTTCTTATAATATTTTTCAACCCAACCACCCCTACTCCAATATGAAAAGGGTTGATAAAATAAAATTGAGATATTCATTTGAAATTTGGTACACGTATGTATTATAACGACGTCTGAAACTAGATCATAATTTGAGATGATGCCGTTGAAGGGTTGGGGGTTAAATAGGGGCAAATAGGGGAAAATAAGTAAAGCAAGCTGGTAAGACTACAGAAATTTGGGATTCGGTGTATATACTAGAAACCAAGGCCTCAGATTTCTTTCTAATATTTTTCAAACTCTACCATCTCCGCTTCATTATTAATGGGATTGATAACATCAAATTGAGATATTCACTTGAAAGTTAGTACACGTATGTATTGTAGTGACATCTGATTGAGATGACTCCATTGAGGTGGTAGGTTGTAAATAGTGGAAAATAGGTACGGTAAACTAGAAACTTCATTTTTAACGTATATGGTAGAAACCAACTCCTCAAACTTTTCTATGACATCTACCCCAAATATTATTAAAATTCTATGACCAATAATTTCCACATACTAGAGTGCAAATATAGTCAAGATGTTTCCTTTAAAGTTACTTGGACGAATAATCTGGATGTGGAAGTAGTGATTCCTTAGGCAGCGGTTTTTATATACAATTGACTTTTTTTCACTTCCGGTTTCGCCGGAAGTGACACTAACTTTCGATTTTTAAATGGAACACCCTATATATTATTGCATGTTTGAATTCTATATAATTTTCTGAATGCAAATAAGTGACATTTCAAACATCAATTTTTTTTAAATATAATTTTTAGTTTTCTATTTAAGTGTACCATGACGATTCAGATTTATTCTAAATGACCCGTATAATGCTACAAAAACCGAAATCCCGTTAAGACACTAAAATTACGTGATTCATGAACAAATAAAATTCACCAAAATGGTTTTTGGGGCAAAACTCAATTTTTTCAAATGGAATCATATCAGTACCATGGTGCCATTTATTAGTACTATTATTAAGGAATGTATTCATATGTCGTATTAAAAATGTACGATAAATATAAACAATATTACAGCTAAAGGAAAATAAGAAAATACAATTTTATTCTAAATACCTTGTTACACATGAGGTGGTTTTGGAATACAAAAAATTAACACAAAACATTACAACAGTTGTTCAAAATACTGTCCATTAACGTCAATGCACTTCCGAACTCGCATAGCTGTTTCTCGAAGAATGCCAATTTCTGGACCGTTATGCTATTAATTGCTCGTCTTACTCATATCAGCAGGTTCTCACGGGTTGTAACAGACAATATTTTTTAAATGACCCCAAACAAAGAAATCAAGGGGCGTTAAATCAGGTGACCTTGGAGGCCACCTCGCAGAACTGTTCGTCGAAATTACGTTTTCTCCGAATCTCCGTTGAAGGTAATCAATTGATCAATCCCTTGAATTATGGGGAGGAGGCCATCTTGTTGGAAATACATTCCCTGTCCTAAATCTAAAGGAAATCCATTTAAAATAATCTCAATCTCATTTTCCAGGAATCTCAAATATCTGGCACCAGTCAGAGGTCCTTCAAATATTATTGGATCAATGATTCTACTACCGATTATTCCAAGCCAAACATTGTAACCGAACCGCATTTGAATGTTCCCCGTAATAAACTTTGATTTTCTTGTGACCAATATTTTGTATTGTCAGTTAAATAATCCCAAATTTGTAAACCTTGACTCGTCGGAAAATAAAATCAGCCCCAAAAAATCATTGTTTGGCTGCACGTTATTTTACAAAATCCAATTGCAATATTACATCCTACATTCGTAATCACTTTCGTACAAATGCTGGTGCAATTGGCATTTAAAAGATGTATAGTAGTATTTGTGCAAAATTCGACTTACTATTTGGTGACTGATGTTCAATTCAAACCCAACTTGCCTTAAAGAAACAGTCATCAATTTCTATTCGAGCCAAAACATTAATTTCCATTAAGGTCCATAACTGCAATTGCATTTTTTTTACTTACCCATAAATAATTAACATGTCCACTTTTTCATCTCTTGTATAAATTTTGAATTTGAACACAACTAACAAGAATTTTAAACAATTTTTAGACACAATAAAGACACCGTTAAACCAACAAATGTTTGTCAAGCTAAATATTTCATTATTTTCAAAGCCACCTAGTTACTTCTTAACATTTAATTAGAATAAAATTGTATTATCATATTTTCTGTTAGCTGTAATTTTGGTTGCTGTTATCGCACATTTTAATACGACATATGAATAAAGTCCTTGTTAATAGTACTAATAAATAGTACCATGATACCGATATGATTCCATTTGAAAAGATTTAGTTTTGCCCCAAAAATTAATTTTATTTGCTCATAAATCACGTAATTTTCTGTTTTTAACGGAATTTCGGTTTTTGTATCATTACACGGGTCATTCAGAATAAATCGGAACCGTCATGGCACACTTTAATGGAAAACTAAAAATTATGTTATAGAAATAATTGATGTTTTAAATGTCACTTACTTGGCATCGTTGGATTTAGAAAATTATGCAGAATTCAAAAATGCAATAATATATAGGGTGTTCTATTTAAAAATCGAAAGTTAGTGTCACTTCCGGCAAAACCGGAAATGAAAAAAATCAATTGTGTGTCAAAAAATGCCGTTTATTATGTATGTAGTATATCCTAAATTTGAATCAATTATCTTCAAAAGTAAAGGAGAACACTGGTACCTATACCATGATCCTGCTACATCCGCCCCACGTTGGGCACCATGTCCACGAATTTGACTTCCGGAGAGGCCACACCCTGCCTCCGCGGCGACGCCATGCGGCGACATCACCACGAGAGGTGGGGTATATATGTTTTATCCCATTATGTATGGATTTACATGAAGTAAAAGTATCACAAGGTACAAGGATGCCTTTCTCGTGAAGTAGTCTAATTGACTACTTATTAAACACGTTTCATTTTATACTTTGTTACTGTGTTCGGATTGCTGTCATTATACTTGTTCCTGTGTAAATTACAATTCGTTTTCTTTTGTAGACATTGGTTTCTAATTTGGTAAAGATTTGCATCTTTACTGTATTTTAATTTTCTTCTTACAGACAGCTATATAATTATTTTCTTGCGACACACATGCGACAAACATTTCACAAACACCTACAGCAACAAGCATCTTCCAAATCCAGCTCGGCGTAGAGGGAGCCGTTCCGGCGGTACATCCGAGAGTGGCAGCTATGCCTACTGCACGCTAGCTAATTAATCGATCAATCAAAAGTACCTATTTCTGTTTGTCGAGTTTAAAATATACTTGTTATAACTTCTTGTTGTAAGCATATGTTTGTTACAACTATTTAAAAAACCGTCCAGCTTGGGATAAAAGTACGTTAATTTCAAATATATTATCAAGATTTTATTATTTGCCTTAAAATAAAATGTTTGCATTCGCAAACTTTGCGGAAATGGTCTATTAACTGCTTGTATTTTCTATATTGCTACATGTTACTTAACCTTTGATAATTCCACAAAACTGATAACCCATATTCAAATTTAGGCTAAATACTTCAATAAATGTGACCTACTACCGGCTGACGTTAAGCCCCGGGGAGGTGTATACGAATATTTAAAATATCTGTGCGACAGATCTTTACGCATACTGAAACTACCCACAATGAAATCACGTTTTGAAGAGTCACTTTGTGATAACAAATTGTTATGCATGAAAAGGAAATGGAATCTATTAGAAAGGGATAACTTAATAAGTAAAGGGTGACCAATCTAACTAACTTACCAGACCGTTTAATTGGACTTGGGTAGTTCATAACGTTAATGGCTAGTAAGACTATCAGTAAGTGTTGAAAGAAAGAAAAAAACCGCTGCCTAAGGAATCACTACTTCCACATCCAGATTATTCGTCCAAGTCACTTTAAAGGAAACATCTTGACTATATTTGCACTCTAGTATGTGGAAATTATTGGTCATAGAATTTTAATAATATTTGGAGTAGATGTCATAGAAAAGTTTGAGGAGTTGGTTTCTACCATATACGTTAAAAATGAAGTTTCTAGTTTACCGTACTTATTTTCCACTATTTACAACCTACCAATGGAGTCATCTCAATCAGATGTCACTACAATACATATGTGTACTAACTTTCAAGTGAATATCTCAATTTGATGTTATCAATCCCATTAATAATGAAGCGGAGGTGGTAGAGTTTGAAAATTATTAGAAAGAAATCTGAGGCCTTGGTTTCTAGTATATACACCGAATCCCAAATTTCTGTAGTCTTACCAGCTTGCTTTACTTATTTTCCCCTATTTGCCCCTATTTAACCCCCAACCCTTCAACGGCATCATCTCAAATTATGATCTAGTTTCAGACGTCGTTATAATACATACGTGTACCAAATTTCAAATGAATATCTCAATTTTATTTTATCAACCCTTTTCATATTGGAGTAAGGGGTGGTTGGGTTGAAAAATATTATAAGAAAACTGACACTGTGGCTTCTAGTACATACACCGAATTTCAAGTTTCTGTAGTCTTACCAACGTTTTACTTATATTCCTCTATTTACCCCAAATTAACCCCCAACCCTTCAACGGAATCATCTCAAAATATAAAGTAATTCCAGACGTCGTTATAATACATACGTGTACGAAATTTCGAATGAATATCTCAACTTAATTTTGTCAACCCCATTAATGGGGTAGGGGTGGTGGGGGGGTTGAAAAATATTATAAAAAAATCTGAGGCCTTAACTTCTTGTACATACACCGAATTTCAAGTTTCTGTACTCATACCAGCTTGCTTTACTTATTTCCCTCTATTGTACCCTAAATAACCCCCAACCCTTCAACGGATTCATCTCAAAGTATAATCTAGTTCCAGATGTCGTTATAATTCATACGTGTACCAAATTTCAAATGAATATCTCGATTTTATTTTATTAACCATTTTAATAATGAAGTAGGGGTGGTGGGGGTTGAAAAATATTATAAATAATCTGAGACCTTGGCTTCTAGTACATACACCGAATTTCAAGTTTCTGTAGTCTTACCAGCTTGCTTTACTTATTTTCCCCTATTTACCCCTATTTAACCCCCAACCCTTCAACGGAATTATCTCAAAATATAATCTAGTTCCAGATGTCGTTATAATACATACGTGTAGAAAATTTCAAATGAATATCTCAATTTTATTTTATCAACCCTTTTCAAATTGGAGTAGGGGTGGTGGGGGTTGAAAAATATTATTAAAAAATCTGACGCTTTGGCTTCTAGTACATACACCGAATTTCAAGTTTCTGTACTCTTACCAACTTGTTTTACTTATATTCCTCTATTTACCCCAAATTAACCCCCAACCCTTCAACGGAATCATCCCAAAATATAATCTAATTCTAGACATCGTTATAATACATACGTGTATGAAATTTCAAATGAATACCTCAACTTTATTTTATCAACCCCATTAATGGGGTAGGGGTGGTGGGGGGTTGAAAAATATTATAAAAAAATCTGAGGCCTTAACTTCTAGTACATACACCGAATTTCAAGTTTCTGTACTCTTACAAGCTTGCTTTACTTATTTCCCCCTATTTACCCCTATTTAACCCCCAACCCTTCACCGGATTTCCTCAAAAAACAATCCAGTTCCAGATCTCGTTATAATATATACGTGTACAAAATTTCAGGTCAATATCTTAAACCGTTCCGGAGAAAGCGTGCGGACAAAAAAAGTTACAGACAGACCGACAGACCGACAGACCGACAGACCGACAGACCGACAGACAGACCGACAGACAGAAAATTTTTTTTCGCTCAAATTTAAAATCTCGACGTTTCATGACATTCTAAACCTATTTCACGAATAAAAATTTTTGAAAATTTTTTTGCGATTACTATACTTCCAATCCACTACGTGGATGTGGAAGTAATAGACATTTTAGATTTTATATTGCACTTGTAGAATAATTCGGTATCGTGAATCTCTTAATAACTGAAAATATCCTGAGACAAACTCAGCTAGTACAAAACGTACGTGGGATGACCATATATAATCGTATATTAATATTATTAAAATTCTATGAACAATTATTTCCACTTCCTAGAGTGCAGATATAGGCCAGTAGAATTAGAAAAACCGCTGGATGAAATTCTTTACAGGTAACCACATGGTATATTCGATGTATTCATTGATAAGGAACATACTTGTGAATTTCCTCCCATTTTAGAGTGGGGGAACATTTTTTAATTAACGTCTTTATGTGCAAAAATCACGAAAAATCGAGTTTCTTAAGCATAGCTCTAAGCCAATTGACAATAGCCATATTTGATGTTATACGTTTCGTAGGTGATATAAAGACAGTTCATTTGCCACCCGAATAATGTAAATCGGTTAATAATTTTTTTAAATAATCGAAAAGAACTGTCGAAAAAATCGAAAATTTCAATAATTTTTAATTCCGTGAAAAATTTTCTTGTATCCTTAGAACTTGGTGAAAATATGTCCTATGTAACCCTGAAGCTACCATAAAATTTTCATCAAAAAATATTTATAGCTTTTCGAGAAAATTCATTTGTTTATAAAAAAGGTCTGAAATGTTTAATTCAATCTGATCCAGTTCCCGTCATCAAAAATGACTCATCTGGAGCTCATTTTTTTCGTTGTGACGTCTAGTTTACGAATATATTGTTGACATAATGATTTTTTAATATTTTCATCAACAAAATGGCGTTTGAAAAAGCACGACTTTTTCGGGCAGAGTTTTTTGCGCATATCTTAATAACAAATTAATGTACTGGCATGAAACTTTCATATTCTGATAGCTCGTATTTTTACACGAATTCGGAAAAAAAATTATTGTTGTAAGATGTTTAGAAGCCGAGATAATTTTTTTAGTTGTTAATTACGCCATTTGTTTATTTATTAACATAAACATTTGAAATTTACATAGTAACTAGTTGAAGACTTGATTTTTGTAACTCAGTGAACTGCCACGTATAATGTTATGTATTAAGGCACGTAATGTCAATTTTTGACGTTTCTGTTTTGGTGAAAATTTTTGCACGTATTGATACTCTTCGTACTGTTTATTACTGTTTTAACTAGTAGATGAAAGAAGCAACGTGGTATCTGTGTGGGAATGTACTAACTGTCTTTTCCGATTTAATCAGTTAAACTTTAACTCGAATTAGGGCTTGTTAAATTCTCGCGATGTTATCCAAATAGCTATGACCTCAATAATTTCCAGAGGGGAAGGGAACATAGATGATATTTCGATGGAAATCGTGACAGTAGATACCGTTTACCAGATTTTAACTCAGACAGTCTAGTCATTTTACTGAGTAAAAAAATTCCTGTTTATCCCTAAAGGAGGCAGAGACTTAAAACATATCGTCCATTTTGTTTATAATATTTCATGCTGCCTCAAGTCAAAACCACATGCACAACTTTCATATATTTATTTGCTTCTATAAATGTATAATAGTCCAGGGATTGAGCATAAAATCTAGGTGAAATAAAATTAATTAATTATCCGTTCATTTTGATACTTAAAATGTTGATACCAATGTACCTGACACATTTAAGCTCTGGTTATTCCGTTATTTATTTATTTGGTTTTCTCTTCCATTGTATTATTGAATTTTATATGTTAATAAACTTTGTTATCTACCAACACGTGTTTTTTACTGCTGAATGTGAGTGAAAGTCTAATTTGCCATCCAGGACCCCTGGGCATAATCGTTTCTCCACTGTAGCTATCCCAGCCCTACTGCAACAGGCGCTCGAGATAACCGAAATCACGCTCAGCGTCAAAGTAACGCTTCCACTTGTTTATGGGCGGACGGAAGAAAGGACGCCGCAATATATTATTTAATAATTTTCTTACTTTTTATTGGGTATTTTGCCACTGAAAAATATTTAAAAATTTTAATGAAAAAACCTCTGCGTCAAACGGATCAAACGTTGGTTCTTGAATACTTGACGATAGCTTTCATTTTCAGTTTCTAGTTTATTACATTGTTCTAGTTTATATATATTTTTAGGTGTGAGACTTTTTGAAACAGTCAAGTATTCAAAAACCAACCTCTGTCTGATCCGTCTGGCGCAGAGGTTTTTTCATTAAAATTTAAAAGTATTTTTCAATGGCAAAATACCCAATAAAAAATAAGAAAATCTGAATATGCCACAAATAGACAATTACAGACAATATTTAATAATTTAATTGAACATCAATCATGCATACACCTTCCCCTTTTGTATATCCGCATAAACCCAGTAAAAGGTACGTACAATACAAATCAAATTTATACAGTGTAGTATATGGACTAAGGTAAAAGTATTTTTAAACGTATACTATAAACCACAATCATGCTCTTTCATTAGTTTGTTATTAAGTACTCATTTGGCACTCCGCTCCTCGAATAGAAGGCAAAAAAAATGTTTTATTTAAATTGTTTATAATAAATTTATTATCAATATTTCAACAATGTTAATACGGTAGTTAATATTTCATCGTGGGACCCCAAATTTAAAAAAAAAAACGTCGAAATGGCATCATAAATGAAGCAGACACATCGTTTTTTTTTGTCGGAATTTGAAGTCGCTTGACCGAAAACGTTAACGTGGACACCTGATGGCGGGACACGAAGACTCATTCAGACTTTAGTGTACAAAAATTGACCTTACGACCCTTAATACATATTATAAGTGACAGTTCGCTGATTAGCCTTCCCATGAGCTAATTCTACTGGCCTAATATAGTATCAAGATGATTTCGATAGAACAGAAAGTTATTTTTCCGAATTGGTGGCGAGCAGGATGGAAAAGTTGTATGTAAACCCGGAATTCTAGAATCAACTTGGGAAACAAGTTGTAAAGAATCTAGATAACTATTAATTACTTTGTAAAGAAACAGTAATTACTTTGTAAAGAAATATTAGGTAAGTCCGTAAT
Organism: Stenurella melanura; assembly: GCA_963583905.1. NCBI lineage: Eukaryota > Metazoa > Arthropoda > Insecta > Coleoptera > Cerambycidae > Stenurella > Stenurella melanura. The sequence goes on along the minus strand of OY757316.1, from coordinate 115,680,999 downwards.
ATCTCATGAGGGTCCAAAGTGAACTTTATATAGTCTTCCAAATGTGTGTAAAACTGTAACGATGCCACAAACTTACATCTATCTGATAAATAGTATTAAACTATATTTCTTTCAAATTATTTCGAATGGTGTCTTAAAAACGGTTATAAAGAACCATCTTAACCGGCAGTTAGCGAACATGTTTATTGTACAAAAAATTTGATTTTGTCCACAGAAAACTATTTTTATGTAAGGATACTTAAACCTTGTACCATTTGATAGATAGAGAAAGCTTGAAATTGCATTGTTCTATAACGACAGATGATCTGATCGGTAGCTTAAATTGAACAGATACGAATGAATTAAAAAAAAATTGCCTAGATCCGAACTGGTAAGGTACAGAAACATTAGTATTAGATTTGTCTATTTGTACACTTTTTAAATTTACCACGACAGGCGATAACTTCGACAAGATCAGCCAGATGCTTAAGAAAGCACCAAAGTGAGATGAATTAATATCGAAGGCTAGCGTGGGAGTGAGACAGGTAGTAGGTAATTTTTGCCTTATTTTATCATTTATATTCTAGTCCATTTGTGAATTATTTTTATCATGCAAGCGTTACCTACAAACTGGCACATTTACTCTTTCAATATATGTTTGGCGTATGATTTGTCGAAACGAAACGAAACGACGAAAATGAAAAGAGTGGATAGCTGAGGCCATTTCGAACATATTTAGCTTAAATGACCTCTATTCAAAGTCGTATAAGAACTTAATCTTTTATTATATCCTAATTTGCCTATCTAACACTTATACCAGTAGGGCAGATGAAAAACCCCTTTGCCAATTACTTTAATTTTATACGAGAAAGAACCTACTTTAGTGCCCAATCTAGTTTTGCTAAAATTATTACATATATTTTCTGGAGTGCCATGTGAACCAATTACCTTAGTCCTGAAAATCTACCTTGGCAATACGATGCGACACGCCGTCATGTTTTATGACATCAACCGAGCTGTGAAAACATTTGTCTGAATACTCTCGGTTCCTAGAAGAACTTGGAGCAAAACAAATTGTTCAAACAAAATAATTTAGATAGTTACTTATTCCTTCCATGGGGCTTTTTTAAAGTGTCAACCCTTAATAAACTACTGAAGTAAAGAGGACATATTTCCGGAGATCTAACAATACCGAACCAACATAATTTAAATATTTATTTACGACTCGTATTTACTTAAATGGACTAAGGTATCGAGACTTGAGATGCCAAAATCACGGTTGCTTTTCTGAAATATCCAACCATATAACATTTAGTGACCGGTTTTTATCAATTTCTGTCTCTGACAACTGGGCTATAGGCCTATACTCTATTTGGAAATATAGAAGAGTAATAAATTCTTATTTAAATGCAAATTCTATGAACATAGTGAGTTACGTAAAGGTACAACCAATATAACATAATATGTAATAGGAAGAAGTTACTACTAAGCCGACTAACTGTTTCAATAGGATTTGCGTTTATAATACTCTCAATACTCTTCCTCATTTACAAATAGATACTACGGTAATAGTTAGCTTCCAGGCATTACCCGGCTATTATTTTAACTTATTTTGATAATAAGACTGATCCTTTCTAAGAATTCTTAGTCTGAATTTGCTCATATATGCGCTAACTTAAGCTAAAGGTTAATATATACTACGAAGTATTTTATTTAATTCTGCCTCTTTATTAAAAAAATAAGTTATTTACTATATTTTCACGTAAAAAGTGTTTATTTTATGAACTATTATTTTAATATTTCCTCAAAAATATATAAAAACAACTTTTCAGAATTTTCCAATAATTTTTCCATCTTTATAAAGCAACCCTTTTGTCAAATTTTTCTTTAAATTTGCCATTATTGACACAACTAAATTAATATAAAAATGCAACGTTTGGTAATCTGTTATTGTTGAGGTACTTTCTTCCAACCCATACAATCTACCCCTTTTTAAATTTTGATTTTTAAAATAATAACTTTATTCCACTTCCCTACTGCATTGTTTTTTGCAGGTTAACGCCTGTCTATTTTTCATTATTCCACTGGGTTTTTAAAAATTAAAATGTAAATAAGAAACTACGTGGAAATAATTTACAATTTCCGTTGTAACCGAAAAGAGCGTAAACTTTCTTATTTTATCTCGAACGATTTACATATTTTTACATATTTTATTATGTATTACACCAAATGCGAATTAAAATGAAAACAGCGATTATCTCCTTGAAACATTAAATGAAAAAAATAGACATTAAGTCAGTAATTATCGACGAAATTTAAATCCTATTTCTATTACATCCAACTTTTTTTTCATGTACATAATCTAGAAGGATTGTTTCTAGTGTAGTGTATTCTCCCCCTGTAAATTATTATCGCTGAACAAAACTCACTCAATGTTCAAGTTCACAGCTTCCGCTGCGGAAATAATGAAGTTGTTTATTTGGTGCCAGCAAGAACAAATATTGTTCTTTACTTTTTAAAAGTAAATTATTTTTATTCCTGTTGTATCCATAGAAACTTGAATTTCCCGGTTTTCCTCTCTCTTTATATACATAATGTGTTTATAAATAACACGGTAGTGTTAAATATAACCAGTCTTTTGAAAATTGATCTGCAGGAAGAAATAGAGAATTACGTATTTATTACAATAGTGAGATCTGCCATCGCAGTCACTGAAAGCTAGTTCCATTAAATTGCATCTCTAAAACATTATTAATATTGTTTAAATATTATAAATAACGAGAAGGTTAGTGAGTGGGATGGCCTAGGAAGCAGGCGCGTTTTGGTAGCTCCTACGAAATCTCAAATAACTCGGTTAAAACTGTGAGAAATCATACGAAATTGTGTTGAATTAAAGCGTGGACAATTCTACATTGATTGACATGAATTAGCATGAGTCTGGCTATTTCTTATAGTTGATATTTGATTAAGATATATCGGTTGAATGTGGCATCACATCAAAGCGTATATAAACAACTTGAAAAATGGACACAAACATCTGGCAGTATAATACAAGCCGTGCACAATAAAGTTATCTTCAGTGAATAACAACAAGCTGGTTTTTAAGAAGGTTGAAACGACGAGTGCAAATTGTGTGGGAATCCTACCGAACACAGAGAGAACTGCCAACATATAGACTGTAATATCTCCCCCTCACTATTGTGCCTATAGCACAATAAAACTAATTTTGTTTGACAGTTTCACAGGCTCAAATAAACAAATGTGATAACCTACCACCAAACAGATTAGGCTCCGGCTAGCCAGTTTTATAGGAGGCAAGGGCCTGGGTAAGCGTCAGCGACAACTTAAATAATAATGCCAAGAGCGATTAAATTATAAAAAAAATTAAGTTAGAAAATTTAATTTAAGTGTTTGAAATCTAAGTTTTGTATTCAAAAAAATATATTCAAAAGTACCTTGGGCGCCAAAACCTAAAGGAGGTTTATAAAAAATGAATATACGTCACAGACAATACACAGAAAAACGACAGGTAAAATTGAAGTCGATTTAATATCGATTAACAAATATAAATCACGGATAATTAAATAATGAGGTTAAAATACATGACATCAAAAACAATTTGAACAACAGACACGCATGTAAAATTACTAACAGAAGAAATACGGCTTAATCAAATTTAGAAGTAGGGTTAAAATTTTACGATAAGAAATATAAATTACAGATAACTTACGTGTAACGGTTATCACCAAATTAGATAAGAAATAGTTCTAGCGATAAACAACAAGATAAACCTTAAGCGGTTTCGCATTAAGCTACCAAATTTATTCACTAAAATTTTAAACTACTCGCAATGACATAAGGTTAATTCAAGGTAAAGGTACGAGACTATGAATTTCTCATAACTGGCAACCTAGATTGACATACATGACAAACTATCAAAATAGGGAGCAGTTCTCTTTTTACCAGAGATTGTTTGAATGTGTTGCTAAACCTGATGGCAATTTAATAATTATCATATGACATATTCCAACCGCCAGGAAAAAGAAGGTACAATTTACCGGACTATATGAAATGATAGCAAGTGGGAATTATTAAATCAACACTAGAAATGACATCTAATTAAATTTGTACTTAAACACATTCATTAAACTGCTCGACAACAATAATAAGAAAGGTAGCTACGTTTTGCTAGAGTGAGAGAAATTTATATAAGGTAAGTAAAAAAAGTGACACACATGGCTAAAATAATGATGCTTAGCAACTAAACTATAAAACAATTTTGTTTATCGCTAGAAACTTCAACTTATAGACAACTTCTAGAACTCTAGAAACTTATTACTAACAATACCCGAAACTAACCTAAAATTTACAAAATATCACTAGAATAATACATGCCTTTCGGCTACAGATAATATGACACCATGGCCAAAATATCACGATAGGATACGATACAAACTAACGGTAAAACTGGTATAAACCAGAAAATAAGAAACATTTACGGGGTTAAATAGCATAGGGCTATAGAACTGACCGGCGATTTCATGGCAGCATTAAAACACAAAATCGTCTCTCCGACTAAAATTAATGAAAACTTTATCAACAATGCTGTTTCTTACGGTCTAAAAACCCTATCCGACACAACTACCATGAAGTTAAAAAAAATAGCAAAACTACACAAATTCATCGTATAGGCTCATTATTGTTATATTTATGGTTGATAAACATGAAATTTTATTTAATTCAACATCCCCCGTCTAGCGGCAGTTAATTACATGAAGGTTAAACGAAATTTTGTTGGAAAGAAGTAATAACAGTGTATTTAGCTCATGAAATGTTTCCTGTTGATACTCGGCATGTAGCTGGTGATATCGCAGTACTGTTGTCTCTCTCATACACGTGACATGAGTGCCCGCTAACTTCCAGGATTCTCCAAATGCGGTGTGTTCATAAAAACAGCAAAAAAAGTTCGACAAAGAACTTCCTCGTGATGGTTGATCAGGCCATTCGAAGAATATTTACGTCGCTGGATAATGACCTTGGCGGAATAACATCATTGAACACGAACATATGCCGAAATATGATGATATGTTGTTTAAAACGTCTAAAGTATGTCCATCAAAGCAGGAAAACTTCAAAGGTATTAAATGTAAATCCGTAGAATTGTAAAGCATCAAATTACGTAAATCGGTAAATCGATAAACTAGTAGACTTGTAAATTAATCCCTTATTAAATCAGTAAATGGTGAAATTCGAAAAATTTAAGAAACTTAAAAAATTTTATTTTAATTTTGAAAAAAAAAAGAATATTCAATCCATAATCTAAAAGAAAATGGGAATGTATTAATATTTATTTAGATTAAAATCTGAGAAAAACTACTTACATTCAAATATCCTTTTTAAGCGACTGAATAATAAAATTTAAGCCGGAAAGTTAAAAACACATGTTACTCGCTCGGAAAATAAAACAGTAAGAGAACGTTTTGTAGAATCGAGTTGATTCGACTCGACTCGACTCAATATTTTAAATCGTTGTGATGTCGGTGCTGACATCTCATGCCTAGGCCTATCACTTATTTCAACACGGAAGCGATTTCTACAATCCATTTGAGATGGAACCTTACGAAGTATGTTACAAGACACGGACGAAAAAAATAAATTCTGTTAGTAGTATTAGTTTATTAATCCTTATTAATTATTAAACCCAATTGAATTTCTTCAAATTAAAAATGTATTAAACATAAGGCAGGTTCAATAACAGGAACCTCTTCGACTGGCAGCTGTCAGATCGTTCATATATTGGGCTTGTTTACAAGTGCAGAAATATTTCTCAAGTCAAAGTAGTTGGGGTCTGCTTGATATACAGAGTGTTCCGAATGTTATCCTAGATCACTTTTTTATGTTCTCTCGAGGCTCTTTGTGGCGTGTGACGTTTCCCTTACATCTCACCGTGAGATCATTTGGCCCACTAGGTATATATACGAACAGTCATATTGAGTTTGTTAGAAAGAGCGTGTGAGGAAGTGGCTACTCCACTTACTGATGGTTCACGGAGTAACCAGGGAACGATGCGCTAACATTTTTTAACTCCACATTGGTGACCCCGACAGTTCTTTTGAATTTTTCACAAAAATTGTTCGAAATGACCTCCATCTCCACGTATACATACTTTGGCACGTCAAACTAAGGACATACGCCTTCGTTCAACACATTTGGTAAATTAAGATCATTTTTTATGGTTTCTATGCACATTAAAATACGTTGTCGCAATTGTTCTAAAGTGTCAAATAGATCACGGTAAACCAGAGATTTAAAATTCCCCCAAAAATAAAAGTCCATCGAATATAAATCGGGCGATCTAGCAGGCCATGGTACTGGTCCGCCGCGTCCAATCCATTGTCGAGGAAACTTTCTGTCCAAAAAATTTCGAACAGCCAGACTAAAGCATAGGTCCAAGTATTTCTTTACCGCAAATTCCTGCCCACAAATTAACGCTGAACCGTCGTTGAAAATACGCCCTTCTTATTACACGTGGACTTTCGTCTGCCCAGCAGTGCATATTTTTAAAATTAAACACTCCATTTTTGGTAAAACACGACTCATCGGAGAAACGCAGAACGTTTAAAAAATCCTCATTTGCCGCGTGTTTTCTTACAATCCACCTATAAAATTGCATTCGCTCTGCAAAATCTTGAGGTTCTACTGTTTGGACACGTTGATAGTGATAGGGTTGTAAGTTCATATCTCTCAATGTCCTCCATACCACAAAATGGCATACTCCCACACGGTTCGCGATATCGCGGGTGCTTAAAGTTGGATCCTCTTATACAAGTTCCAAAATTTGAACCTCTGCGTTAATTACCCTTTCTTCACAGTGTGGACCGCGTTCTCCTCCATGTCCATCGAGACGACCAGTTTCTCAAAGACGCTGGTCAATACTAACAAATATACGAGCACAAGGATGACGTCGATTGGGGAACCTTAAACGATGAAGGTCTTCGCACCAGCTGCATTTCCACCACTTTCTTCATACACCAAGTGCATATCCGCGAGCTCTGTATAAGTGTTGTCTCCCATAATGTCCAAAATCTGCGTTTTAAAACACCACACTAAACTGTGAATTAACGTTATCAATAAAGAAAACAAAGAGAAAAACTCGGTCAAAATCCAAGAAGTAACATAAAATGCACGAACGAGAAGTAGCGTCTTACGTAACCAAGTACTAACGACTTGAGTTAATAAAACAAATCTTAACATAAGTGGCACAAAATTCAAAAAGAACAAAAGCAACAGACAAAACCAAGGAACGGGTAGGTCGCGTCGTCTATACGTTGTTTATCAAGTAAGGACACAAGCTGAAATTATTACTTGAAAATATTACAAGGGAGAGTATAGCACGCATAATAAGATAATTTGGCCGTGAAAAAGCAAAAGACATGGCGGTGTCCTCTGTCGGTCGCTTTTAACTGCTTTATCGGCATGCTTTTCGATGATCCCCGTGGCGGCCTAATTATCTCTTAGGCGCACCATACTTGTTTGCACGAATGTCAGAGTATCATGTGCGACAAGACGCAAGGCAATAAAGCCTACTCCAATATGCCAGCGGTTCTCAAAATATGTTATTAATTATTTTTTCTTCAAAATTATGAACTTTGGACCCCATGTTATAAGGTATAAGGTTTCTTTGTTTGTCTTGTCGTTTCCTACCACCAGTTTTTTTTAATGACATGAAACTAATTACACCCCGTATATGGTGTTCCATTTAAAATAAGCAAGTTGGTATCGACTTTCGGTATAACCGGCAGTACCACGTGCTTGTAATTATTTTGGTTGGATTCGCCACACTGACTTCATGCCAAAATTGTAACAAAAATTGTTATAGACTTTTCACAATATCAATAGATTCAATCTCCATCGCTGTCTCCCTTACATTGGTATGAGTGGTACCATCTTTTAGGATAATATTTTTTTGCTCCACAAAGTTTATCTCTTGAATTTTTTCCGTATACATATGTTATAATTTTCGAGCATTTTTTTGAAAAAAATGTCAAAATTGGCAGCCATTTTGAATTTTTTGTTTCTTTGAATACATTCACCTGGAGAACCGGCAGGTTCGGAATCATTAATAATAATAATAACAATCTTTATTTTAGCACAAACAGCTATTAAACACAGATGTAGTATACTTACTTAAAAATACATTTACAGTTATTACGTATTACAAAAAAGAAATACATTTCATTATTTAGTTTAGGATATAATATTTGTGGATTAATTATAATTAACTTAATATTTAACAATCAGCCTAATGCATAATGTAAACTAGAATTATTTATTCATGAATTTATACAAATGTTTTTTAAACAGAAAGACATTCTTTGCTTGTTTTATAAATTCAGGTAATTTATTAAATTCTGCCGCTCCGTTGTCGTATATGGAGGATTTTGTTTTCATTAAGTTTGAAAAATTAATGTTTATATGATTTCTTTGCCTTGTGTTATAATTATGAATATCCCCACGATGTTGAATATTTGATGACAAACATGTTGGTAGTAAATTATTGTGCAGTTTATATAAGAATATCAGTGTCTTGTACTTTATATTATCTTTTACCGAGAACCAGTTTAGTGTACATTGTTTTTATATTAGTGTATATATTACATTTTAAAATAAATCGCATACACCTATTTTGAAGTAGCTGCAGTTTAGATATATGGGTATCATTACACATATACAATATACTGGAACAATACTCAAAATGTGGCTTTATTATTGTGTTATAAATTGTTTTCTTGGTAGATGAAGTTAAATGTTTACTTACACGATAGGCGAATCCAAGTTTTTTTGATATTTTTTTGCTTGTGTAATTTATATGGTCGTTAAATGTTAATTTACAGTCTATGATAATCCCCAGATATTTCACAGTTATTACCTTTTCAAGGTGTTCTCCGTTGTATTTAACACAAGTATCATCGACGTTCTAATTTAGATATTTATTAGATCCTAATATCATATGTTTTGACTTGTTAGCATTTACCACTAGCCCGTTCGTTGTAAACCATTCGTTAATTATTTCCAATGTCTTGTTAATTTTTTGAATAACTTGCTTTAGATCAGATCCAGATACATATATGATAGTATCATCAGCAAAGAGATGTATTTTGCATTCTTGCGAATCGATTAAAAGTATATCGTTAATAAATAGCGTGAAAAGCATAGGCCCTAGTACGCTGCCTTGTGGTACTCCGTTATTATTTAAAAGTTTTTCAGACTGAGTATTACTTATTTTGGTTTGTTGGCTCCGTCCATGCAAATAGGACCTAAACCATCAATGCGCCGTGTCAACAATCCCAAAATACAGGTAAAGTTTATTAAGTAAAAGTTCTCTATTGACAACTTCAAAAGCCCGTTTTAAATCGAGAAAGACAGTTACTACAGCTACACCTTTGTCTATGGAATATTTAAAATCATTAATTATTTTTTGTAAAGCCGTCTCACATGAATGATTTTCTCTAAATCCGGATTGGTTATCGTGCAGCAATTTATTACTGTTTATAAATTCAGTAAGTTGGTCATGAACTACTACTTTTAAAATTTTTTCCAGAGACGGTAATGTGTTTACAGGTCTATGCTCTTCCGCTAATTTCGTTCCTGAAACTTTCGGTACAGGAATTATTAGTGATGTTTTCAACATTTCTGGGAATTGTCCGCTATTCAACGATGTGTTAATAAAATGTAATAATGGATACCCGATGACTTCAAATGTATTTTTTATTAATTTAAAGTCAATTTCATCCTCAGAATATTTATTTTGTTGTTGAAAAATAATTTTACGTAATTTGGAGAGATTTATGACATTAAATTCTTTAAAAAATATATTTGGCTGTAAAGCTCTGTTCTCAAAGAAAGCATTTCTATTAAGGTAGTGGGCGTTATTTTTTAACCCATCTGTAATTATATTAACACTAGAAATGTGTGTGTGTGTTTCCATTATGGCTCTGGTTAAAACACTAGAAATAAAATATTTATTAAGTTCTTCTTCCAAGTACATACAAAGTACATTGACCACAAATAAACAAGAAATTGTCTATTGCTATTACACCACATTTTCTAATGTGCTCTCTAAATCCATTACCACATTCAGTCGATTTATATCAAACCAAAAAAGAAAATATGAGAATTCCACCCAGTTACGCATTTCAAGTCACGCCAAGGGTAGTAAGTGATTAAATAACGTCCATTCTGTCATTTCAAAACACTTTTATCACGACATTTTGTGTATAGACATTTGGGGGATTTACCGGCGGAATATTAACGAATCCTCCCTAATCCAATAATCCTAGGTCTAGTCGCAGGCGTAGAAAAATAAACTCGGGACACATGAGAATCTCATCCGGACCTAAATAAACTTTGTAGCTTGTTGTTGAACTTTTTGCGTGGTATTGGATGCAAACAAATATGTATACATAGAGAAAAATATGCGTAATTTTTATCACAATATCATAATAAGTTTTTAATATTTATTGTACGTTCTTTAACAAAATTTAACTTTTCTATATAATAGCTGCACTCGACAGACGTTTAAAGAAATTACGAAAAAGGGAAAGGTAAACTTTTAAACAATGTTTTTTCTTATCAAATTTTTCCAAATCAACAGTATATTAAAAATTCCCCCTGCGGTGAGGCAAATAGTAGTAATTTATGTGTAACAACCCTTTCGGAATTGGACGTGCTGAAATCTCTCAAGAAAATTAAACCTAAATTGACCAAGGGCCCTGATAGTATACCTGCCTTTATAGTAAAAGACTGTGCACACATTTTTCCTCGCCCACTTATAATCATTTTTAATTTATCCCTAAAATGTCAGATATTTCCAGATGTGTGGAAATATTCTCGTTTATGTCCCGTGTACAAAAAAGACAACAAAAATAACGCGGAGAATTATAGGCCAATAACAATCATTTGCAATTTTGCGAAAGTTTTCGAGTTTACCTTGAGTATGCCACTAACAAGGCACGTGCAAGGTCAAATTGTAACAAACCAACAACCAACCGACTAACCTCACCTGTGGCACGCAATACGTTTCTGAAAAATTGGACAATAACAAACAGGTTGATATTATCTGTACGGATTTTTCCAAGGCGCTTGATCGTTTGGATCATGGTATTCTGATACAAAAGCTTAGCAAATTCGGACTATCAGTGGCACTATCAGATTTAATTACCTCGTGTTTAGGAAATAAGCGGCAGTATATAGAATACCATGGTTTCTGATCATTCGACGTCTTGGCTAGCTCAGGTGTCCCTCAAGGATCTGTACTGGGACCACTTTTCTTTAATATCTTTATTAATGACATTGTTACAAATATCGACGTTGAAAGCCTGTTATACGCGGACGATTTAAAAATCTATTGTGTAATTGAAACTGATAAAGAGTGTGGCAAGCTTCAAAATAACTTGAATAAGATAAATGATTGGTGTCTACTAAATCAACTACCTCTCAATGTATCCAAATGTAGCGCATTTACATTTTGTGGAGCCCGCAATTATATTAATTTTAATTATCATTTAAATAACCAGGAGTTACAAAGACCTGATACAATTAAAGATCTGGGGGTGACCTTTGACAGAAGTCGAAGTTTCAATGAACACATAAATTTAACTGTATCATCAGGTTTAAAAAGCCTAGAGTTTGTAATAAGGAATTGTAATGGTTTTAATAATACGGACATCGTGAAATTATTGTACTACTCCTCTGTGCGATGAAAATTAGAATATTGCTCACTGGTATGGTATTTGTGCTTTATTGAAGATGGCAATTATCCCACAACTGACTATTCACAAAACCTCATGTTAGAAAGATTTGATATGTCGAGTCTAGAAAATAGGAGAATAGCAAACTTTGCAATATTTCTGCATAAGATTATTTACAATATTGCCCGTCTATTTTGGAGCAACTGTGTTTTCGTGTACCTCGTATAGGAAGCAGAATTCGTGAAACATTCTATCCTGCTACTCCCCGAACAAATTTAGTAAAACTTTCACCTATACATTTTATGTCTAAAAATTATAATTCGGTGCAAAATGAGCTTGATATATTTAATTGTAGTCCTGCGTCAATTAAAAGATTACTATGCGTATAACCCCATTTCCCTTATTGCCGCTTACATGTTTTTTAGAGTTATGTGATGTGTATATATATTTTAAGTCAGCTCTTTCCTAGTATGGCATTTGTATTTTGTTTCTTCTGTGACGTACTGTGAATTTAGTAGATATAATGCTTATACTGTTGGTGCTTACTAGTGTAACATTCCCACCCTTTAATTGTTTTCTGTTGGGTGGTTGTATCTAAATAAATAAATAAATTACATACCGAGGGGGAAAGAGTTTCATTGTTGTCGAGAGATAAGATAGAACTAAATATTGTCTAAATGTTATTTGTGGCATTATCTTTTTTTTTTTCTTAAATCTTTGGGACTTCCTGCCACATGAATCTTTTTCTTTTTAAGTGGTGCTCGGGGAATCTACAAAATATCACAATTAACCAGTATGTTACTGGTAAATAACTCTGCGCCTGTGACTCTTACGTCAAAGGATCAGTTAGAGGTTGCTTTTTTAAATAAATAATACAAATAAGTATAAAAACTGGAAATTAAATATTTCGCTGACGTTTCGGAAATCTAATCTGTTTCCCTTTTTTAAGACTTTTTTGAAAAATCTTTTTTGCTGTTTATCTTTTTTGCTGTGTATGATAAATACATTTATTCTACGTCCGTTCTCCCAAGCGTGTTCGCAGATCTTGGACATCTGAATTTCATTTTTTCTGATATAATTTTGGTGTTTGCCCAATCTTACACTAAACGGTCTGGAGGACTTATCCACGTACTGCTTGTTGCACTCACACGAAACACTATAAATGCAGTTTTTTGAATTTTGCTCGTGGTTCTTCGGTTTTTCTTTGTCAGAATAGATCTTAAGGTGTTGTTTGTTTGAAATACCGTCCTAATATTAAATCTATCACCGATATGGCGCAATTTTTCCGATAACCGCATACATAAGGAATCAACGCTGTGTAACGTTTTTCAGGTTTTTGTATTTGATTGTTATTTTCAATATTTATGAAGATTTTATCAACAAAACCCTCAGGGTATTGGTTATTTATAAGAACTTCTTTTACAAACCGCTTCTCATTGTTTAGTATTTCATCATTAGAAGAAATGATTTTGGCCCTATCATACACACATTTTATAACACCCCTCTTAACGTGCATCGACTGATTTGAGTTGATATTTAAATATCTGTTGGTATGTGTTGGTTTTCTATAAACACTTGTTTCAATTGCAATATTTACTTTTGTAAGTAAAACATCTCAAAATGATCATTCATTTCTAGTTTTCTTTTCTAAAGTGAATTTAATAGAAGGTTATTAATAATTTAAATGTTCTAAAAAGACTGCCTAGTAACTCAATGCCGTGAGGCCAGATTGCAAAGATATCATCTACGTATCTCCACCAGACAACCGGTTTTTTACAGAAAACCAACACATACAACAGATATTTAAATTTCAACTCAAATCAGTCGATGCACGTTAAGAGGGGTGTTATAAAATGATTGTATGATAGTGCCAAAATCATTTCTTTTAATGATGAAATACTAAACAATGAGAAGCGGTTACACAGCGTTAATTCCTTATGTAAGCGGATTATCCGAAAAGTTGCGCCGCCGCCATATCGGTGATAGATTTAGTATTAGGACGGTATTCCAAACAAATAACACTTTAAGATCTATTCTGACAAAGACGAAACCGAAGAACCACGAGCAAAATTCAAAAAACTGTATTTATAGTATTCCGTGTGAGTGCAACATACATTACATGGGTGAGTCATCCATACCATTTAGTGTAAGATTCAGACGCTTCGCGCTTGGGAGAACAGACAGAATAAAATGGGACTCGGCAAAAATTTTAATAAAAGAGGCAGAGAGCAAAAAAAGAAAAATTAAAGAATCAGCGATAATATTATTGAATGAGGATAGATGCGTGTCGAATTGTTACGTAGATGTCTCTACAACCTGGTTACCAATGTTAAAGGAAGAAAATCGCAAACTTAACATTGTATAAAAATTTAAAAAACTGTTAACTATATCAACAATTTTATGTAAATAGTAAGTCTCTATATAGATATTGAATATAACAAACATTCTTAGAGCTGTGTATTTATTATAAACAGCAAAAAAGATTTTCAAAAAAGCCTTGAAAAAGGAAACAGATTAGATTTCCGAAATGTCGGACAATTATTTAATTTCAAGTTTTTATACTTATTTATGTCACTTATTTAAAAAAAAAACTACCTCTAAATGATCCTTTGACGTAAAAATCACAGTCGCAGGTGTAGAGGTTATTTACCAGTAACACACTTGGTTAATTGTGATATTTTGGAGATTCCCCTAGCACCACTTAAAAAGAGAAAAGCACATGTGGCAGGAAGTCCCAAAGAATTAAAAAAAATAAGATAGAACTAATTCTCGAGATAGCAGTAAAACTCTTCACCAAGGTGTGTATACTATTTTATTCACAATCATCCTCCTTAATGAACAGAAAGCCAATAAACCGTTTAAAATTCTTGTCAAAGGATAAATGTACAAGTAATGTCGCGTCGTTTTTAATATATACTGGTAAGAAAGTGACCTGCAATATCACTTTCCAACCCGAAATGTCACATTTCAGATTCAATTGTCGAATGAAGTTGAAATTTCTTTCCAATTTTTGACATGTAACACAATTTGGTTATTCTGTATGATTGTGAATAAAATATTTAAAGTGTCAAAACTGAATTAAAAATGGTTGTTTGCTGATTACATGCCAATTTTTTAAGTCGATATGGGCAGCTTTCGCTGTGAAATTTTTCACATCCTTATACTTACGTAAATTTCTTTCAAAGTAGTCCCAATATTTTGGAAAATCTCCAGTGTAGCCCTGCGTCCTTATAAGCCTATTTAGATGGTAAAATGACACTGCTACATCTTTCGGATTTCTAGCCACATAAATGACCTAAAAAACGAAGAATAACTAACTATTTTATAATATTCGATAAAGACACTTTTGTAGATGACTCTTTCAATGCATGAAGGCAAATTATCGAAAGAGAAATTGTGTAATGTTTAAAATCGGAAAGTATCAATTACTTCCACATCCACGTATAGTATAGTATAGTATTCGTAACATATTTTTTTTTTCTTGAAATAGGTTTAGAATGTCATGAAGCGTAGAGATTTTCTGTCTGTCGGTCTGTAACTTTTTTTATCCTCACGTTTTCTCCGGAACGGTTTAAGATATTGACTTGAAACTTTGTACACGTATATGTTATAACGAGATCTGGAACTGGATTGTTTTTTTAACATATCCGGTGAAGGGTTGGGGGTAAATAAAGATAAATAGGGGGAAATAATAAAGCAAGCTGGTAAGAGTAAAATAACTTGCAATTCGATGTATGTACTAGAAGTCAAGGCGTCAAACTTTTTTGTTATATTTTCCATCCCCCCACCACTCCTCACTCCATTATTAAAGTGGTTGATAAAATAAAATTGAGATATTCACTTGAAATTTGGTATACGTATTCAGTATGTCCGCGGATGGGGTTTACAAGAGGTGTAATGGCTAAAATTTTTAACTTTTCGAGAAAATGTTATTCTTTATAAAAGTTTTTGCTTGCCTAAAAAATAGTAATGACGTTGAGAAAAATTATATTTTTTATACGGGGTGATCAAAAATTACAAAAACTTAAAATTTCGTAAGAGTAAACTGGTTCTATTTTTTATTTCGAAACAAGATGTGAGATAAAAAAGTTGTTTCAAATTATATGGTCTGTCCAAATCCAAAATTTCATTTAAATGTTGCAATGTTTCCGAAATTAGTGAATTTTTAGTAAAAAATAATTGTAGGTTTTTATCAAATTTATATTTAGCTAATTGCATTCGAACAAGAAAATAAATACTAGATAAACAATTTTGAATTTATTAAAGTCCATACATATTTGAAGATTCTGACTTTATTGAATATCACTATTCAAAAATTCCTCCATCAAATTGAACGCATGTTTCTAATCGTTTTCGAATGTTGTGAAAACTTCTTCTAACTTCCTCAATGGAAATTGATTGCACAGCTGCCGAAATGCGCTGCTTTAGAACTTCGACGTCATTGTCTATGGGTTCTCGGTAAGTAATTTGTTTTAGACGGCCCCAGAGAAATGTATCCGCAATAGTCAAATCTGGACTTCTTGGGGGCCACCGAACTGGACTGCTGCGTCCAATCCACCTTTGCCCAAATTTGCTATTAAGCCAATTACGTACGATGCAGGCATGATGTGCCGGACATCCGTCCTGCTGAAAATACATTCTGTTACGATACTCCAACGGCAAGGCTTCTAATTGATCAGAAAAGAATGTATTAAGCATACGTAAGTAAGAATTACTATTGCACGTATTTTCAAAAAAGTATGGCCCTATTATGCCATGATATGAGATAGCGCACCAAACATTTACTTTTTTAAATATTGCCTTCCGGTAGAAATTATAAATTCGGGGTTGGTCTCACTCCAATGTTGTGAAGCTACAGTCCCATTTGTAGAAAAAGTTGACTCGTCGGAGAACATAATAAATTTATAAAAATTTGTGTTGCCACTTAAAATTTCATTTCCTACCCATAAACAGAAATCTAATCGTTTTGCTTCATCTCCTTCTTCTAAGGTATGGTTAAAATGTGGTTTGTATGGAAAAATTTTATTTTCTTTCAAAATTTTTTGAATGCAACTTTTTTTGACCACCTCCAAATGCCGGGCTCGATTTCTCAACGAAAGTTTGGGTTCTTCAGCAACAGATGTCAACACTAATAATGTGGCAGCGTCATTTTGATCATATTTTTTTTTCTTTTTCTTTACGTCAAGCACCGAACCAGCTTTTTAAAATTTCTTTACCAATTTATGAACTGCCATTCTCGAAACATTCACAGTGGGAAATCTCTCACTGAATTTTTGAATAACGTAACGGTATGAACTTTTACCGTCTCCATAACACTGTACTAAAAAAATTCTCTGCTCAACAGTTAACATTTTAAAAATTAATTTTTAATGCAGATATGTCATGATATGAGACGTAACTAGGTAACAACGAACCTAACAATTAAATGGGGCGTCTAGATGCAAACCTTTCTTTATGCATGTAATATTGTCATTTCCAGTAAAAGCCAAAAAACTTTTCAACAAATTAATGAAATTTTGGATTTGGACAGACCATATAATTTGAAACAACATTTTTATCTCACATTTTGTTTCAAAATAAAAAATACAACCAGTTTACTCTTACGAAATTTTAAGTTTTTGTAATTTTTGATCACCCCGTATAAAAAATATAATTTTTCTCAACGTCATTACTATTTTTTAGGTAAGCAAAAACTTTTATAAAGAATAACATTTACTCGAAAAGTAAAAAATTTTAGCCATTAAACCTCTTGTAAACCCCATCCGCGGACATACTGTATATTATAATGACATGTAGAACTAGATTATATTTTGGAATTATTCCGTTGAATGGCGTTGGGGGTTAAATAGGGGTAAATAGGGGGAAATAAGTAAAGTAAGCTGATAAGAGTACAGAAACTTAAGATTCGGTGTATGCACTAGAAGTCTCAAGAAGGCCTCAAATTTCTTTATAATATTTTTTAACCCCCCACCACCCCTACTCCATTATTAAAGGAGTTGATAAAATAAAATTGATACATTTACTTGAAATTTCGTACACGTATGTATTATAACGACATCTGGAACTAGATTATATTTTGAGATGGTTCCTTTGAAGGGTTGGAGTTTAATAGGGGTGAATAGGGGAAAATAAGTAAAGCAAACTGTTAAGTACAGAAATTTGGGATTTGGTGTATATACTAGAAGAGAAGACCTCAGTTTTTTTATATAATATTTTCCATCCCTCTGCCACCCCCGCACCCTTACTAAAAGAATTGATAAAATTAAACTGAGATTTTCACTTGATATTAGGTACACGTATGTATTATAACGACATCTGAAACCAGATTACATTTTGACAAGATTTCGTTGAAGGCGTGGAGGCTAAGTAGAGGTAAATAGGGAAAAATAAGTAAAAACAGCTGATAAGAGTACAGAAACCTAGGATTTGGTGTATATGCTAGAAACCAAAATTTTCTAATATTTTTCAATCCGCCACCATCACCACCTCCACTTCATTATTAAAGGGATTGATAACATAAATTTGAGATATTCACTTGAAAATTAATACATGTATGAATCATAACTACATCTAATTGAGACGATTCCGTTGAAGGGGTGGGAGGTGGCTAGGGTTGTCAATAGGGGAAAATAAGTAGAGCAAGCTAGAAACTTCATTTTTAACGCATGTGGTAAAAACGAAAGTCTCAAATTTTTCTATGACATCTGTCCCAAATATTATTAAAATTCTGTGATGAATAATTTCCACATACTAGAGTGCAAATATAGTCAAGATGTTTCCTTTAAAGCAACTTGGATGGAAAATATGGATGTGGAAGTAGTGATTCCTTGGGCAGCGGTTTTTTAAGATATACACATTTAGTGTATATTTGATGTATCTAAAAGAAAAAATGTTTTCTTAACCGCTTAACCTTAACCACTTAACCTTCAGAATCCAGGATTTTGTGTAAGTAGTTTGTAGAATTAGATATCACATTTTTCTATTTCTATTCTATTTATGGTCTTAACGGCTGTTATTAATAACACTAAAACGGAGATTTTCGACTTTACTGACTGGTTGAGGAATAGTAAATTGTTTTTAAATATTTCATAAACGGTATTTATAAATTTTACACCAGGGTATAACGAATTTTAGAATGCAGTTTATTAAGAATTGAGAGTAAGTCGATCCAACAAATTGATTCGACTAAATTTCTTGATGTAACAATAGATAATACACTTATCAAAAAAATTAACGCCAATATGTTTTGCAATTTATAGCTTACATAAGATTACCTGTGTGTATTATCATACTACTATGCACATTTTTTCTCTAGAATTTCCTATGGTATTATTTGTCGGGACTGTCTTCAGACGCACAAAGAATTTTTATAGTCCAAAAAGGCAGTAAGAAAATATGATGCATCAAAATACACTTCTTGTCGAGAAATATTTAGAGAATTAAACATTTTACCTCTAATTTGCATTTACATGCTATATACACGTATTAATTTATATAAGAAACAATTTAAGTACATTTTTACCAAATAATTTTAATCACGACTACAATACCCGATCAGGTGTCGACTTGTTAACTTCTAGTCATAATTTATCTAAATATGAAGAGATTCCTGAATACATGGGTATTGTACTATATAATAAATTACCTGACACAATTAAAAAATTATATCTAATTAGCTTATCAGCTAATATATCTAAAAGCTCGACTCTCGTCGAGCTTTTACTGATATTATTAAAAATGTTTTAGTTACAAAATTCCCTACAGGAATTTTTAGATGATATTAAAATTGTACTGTAAATGTATATATAGATATGTGTATGTGTGTACGTATGTTTCATGTAAATGTAACTTAGTTTTTAACACTGCGTAATAGTTGTTCTATCAACATTTTATATCTATTCTTATTTCTATTCTTTCTATGTTTTATCATAATTTTTACTCTCTTGGCTACTTTTGTTTTTCACATTGACGTGTCCCACACCACGTTACTCTATGGTATTTAGGTTTTTATTATTATTATTATTATTATTATTCTGCTAAAGATAGTATACTGGAGAGTGCGTTATTAATGTTTTTACTTGCCTTAGCTCCTACGTCCAATAAATTCGGTGGCAGCAAACTAAAGGGTAAGTGTGTTTTTATAAACCTTTGACCCGTCGTTTCACCTAGAGTTTGCCACGCAGGAACATCTATATTTTGTACATGTTCGTAATTTTCCTTGTCGTAGGCGTTTTCCCTCAAGAACTCAGCTTTAGTATCTTTGTGAACGAAGGAACTAAATCTGAAATAAATATAATTATACGGGGTTTACCTCGATAGAATTCGATATAGCACGTGAATGAAATACATCTGCAGAAATAAGGTTTTCATGTATCATGCAAGTCTAATTGGAGTTTCTTGTAAATTTGTGTTAATTATAAACATCATATAATAGTGTATTATTCAACGAGCATATAATGATGGCTATTATTCACGAGAGTGAAGTTTAAGACACAAGCCGCAGGCGAGTGAGTAAATCATCAGAGTGAATAATAGCTATTATATGCGAGTAGAATACTATACTTTGTCCACGACTATTAAATATTTAATATTTATTTAATTCATCTTCATTTCATGTCTCCTATTTAAGAAAGATTCATATGTCATTATATGTAACTTTTTAGATTTTTCGGGCAAGAAGTTTAATGAGGCGATTTCTGTAGCTTTCTGTATCTCTGGCGGTACCAAATAAATCTCGTTTTTACTGTCAGTATCCATTTATCTAATTATATTACTCTTTTTGATTACCTAATATGTGAAATTATTGTAATTAACGTTGGCGTTGGAATCGCACAAATTTTGAGGTTTCAAATCAATTCCAGAATTACGCTTTGACACATTGTCATGGCTTACTAATAAAATAATACAGTTTGTAGGTACGTAGATAAACGGTTTCAAAAACAATGTTGGGGATTGTCGCGTGTTGCTAATAGATGATGCTTTAAAATAACTTACTGCTGTAGTTTTTGAGTGTTCATTAAAGTATCTCTTCAGCATATACCATTTGAATGCTTCCTAGAAAACTTAGGGAGACAACACTTGTCTTTTTGTTGCTGCATTTTAAATTTTTAGTAAAAAGTCACTAGTCATTTCTTATAAACAACTGACTGTCCTCATTATTCACTGCAATCAGTGAATAATGGATAGCAGTATCCTTGAAGAAACACATACATAATGAGTACATTATTTAATAGCCGTGGACAAATAAATATTTCTTTCTCACGGTCTCAAAACAATGAAAATATATCAAAAACAGAGGTTATGAAACTACGATTAATTTTTAACGTACTTTAAGAGACCAACTTTGATGGTTTAAATTAAACCTGGTTTAAGCTGATTTAATCCAATATTAACGAGCGGTGCAAACGAAATTTTATATTTAACGAAGGTTTAGTGTTAATCCTCTGAAAAAGAATACGGTGCAAACGGCCATTAAAGAAAAAAAACTTGCAAGTCAGTGTTATTGATACAATGCAGAGATTGGAAATTAACATTTTTATAGATAGTTTTTCTCATTATTTTTCATAGATTACATTAACAGCTGTTTGCCAAATCCTATAAATGTTTTTTTTATAAAAATTTGATGTTATCTCAGTTTTCGATTTTGGACCTATTGTGGCAACCTCTTCATTTTTATGAACGAAGAGGTTAAAATTGATATACTTAGGGCCGGTTTTTCAATGTCCAGTTAAATAACTTAACCGTCAGATAAAATTTATCTGACAGATAAACTGTTTTTCAATGTGCAGGTAAAATTTACCGGAGGGTTAAACTCACTATCTGAAGTAAATTTAGCAGAAAGTCGAAAGTGCCAGTTAAGGATTTATTCTACTGTTAGTGGATTTGCACATGCGCATTTGGTTCAATTTCTGACAATTCTAAAACATTCTAACCTAAAAACCAATGTGATTCATTGATATGTTCGTTTTTAATTTGTGATTTATATTAAATATATTATTGCCAATAATAATAATATTCTGGATATGAGTGATTATGACGATGATATTATACAATTTATAAAGTATGAAAGGAGACCCTATACCGCGATAAGGGAACGAGAAAATAATTTTGAGAATTATGATGATAAAGATTTTTTAATAAGATTTCGACTGCGTAAAGAAACTGTTTTACATACCCTTGAGATGATAGAGGAAGTTGCAGGAATAATTCTGTTTCTCCAATCATTTAAAGTGTAGTTAGCACCTTTTTTCGTTTTTACGCTCTCTATTGCAATTATTGCTGATACATAAACGCACAAAATTAAGAACAGAACATCAATCAACACACTAGACGTAGACAACGCAATGAATTTTAAGGTTAAATTAGATAAACCGTCACTAAAACACGCGCGCAATTTGAATTAAACCAATTGAAAGAAACTTCAGGTAGAATCAGTAGTGCCTACATAGCTCAGAAATAATTCAACACATGAATACGTAGCTGGCAGTTAAATTACTGTTGATAAACACTACCATATATATAACTGCCAGCTAAGCGTAACTAGCAGCTACCTATCTGGCACTTTTAACTGGACATTGAAAAACCGGCCCTTAGTAAGATAATTTTTAGATGACTCAGACTTTTAAATTTAGTCCACCACTAAGGAAATGTTTGAAATGTTGTTCAGAACTCTGTTCTTTAAAAAATCAATCAGTAAACATAAAAGTCATGAAACATTTTACAACAAAAATCACATAAAGACCATTGTAAACTTTAACAAAATTATACTAACTCAAAAATTCTGCATAGTAAGAATACTGATGAACGATTCGACAATCAAGATGACATCATCTGGAGATAATTAAAATTGTAGTTATAGCAATTTTAACCTAAAAATTACGTTTCTTTAACTACAAAGAATATACTGTAAAATGTACAACAATTCTCTAGGAGATTCAATAATTCGATGGAGAGTATAATGTTCATATCTAATTATTAATGATATTAATTAATAATAATTAAAATAAATAAATATTTACTCTAAAAAGGGGAATCTATCCAGTAGAGGTATCTCAGCGGCTTTCTGGTAATTTAGGTCGTTCGCTAAGAGCCATACCATTTCTTGCATCCATGTTGTACCTAAAACATTACTTCCATTAATAAAGTGATATTGATTTTATCCATAGAAAGTGGTAAGGACTGTTCGTAATCGAAGGATTGTTATCAAACTTCCCAATAGTCTACTAGATTTTTCATCGCAATTTTTAATACAGCCATTGCTTTTTATCGAGAATAAATGATCGCATGTTCTGGAAATTCTTAGCTTTTCCACATATGTGTATGACTTTGAGTTATAATACACATGAGACTCATTTTTCTAGTATGAGTTTTTGAGACAATTTCATCGTTCAAAGTAGTTCATTAGAAGATTAACAACCTCTGTAATAATTTAAAATATTTAGAAAACCAATATTAACTTTGCAAATTGTCAGTGATAAATACAATTCGCAAATATTTGTAGATATACTGTATCACGTTCTCAATTTAAATATGACGTAATCTTGGGATATAACAGTTTTATGTTATAAATGGCCACACTTTGTCGCTGCGCCTATGCAAAGGAAGAGTAAGGGTATATTTTTTTAACAAATTATATGAAGTATGAAGTACAAGAATCTAACGATAGTGTATTTTGCCGATTTTCGTAAACCTAATCTATTTTCTTCCTCAATTTTCTTCTTTAGAAAATTTTTTATGCTGTGTATATTAAATTAAGATCAGATTGGGTGAACACAAAAATTACATTAGAAACATTGACAAATTGCTATTTTCTTTACAAAATCACAATATACTAACCGAGAAGGATGAAGAAATAAATTTACTAAATAACTAAGTAGAATGTGCATTTCTTTTTTGTTACCTGATCTGGGAAACGTCACAATAAAGACATCATCTGGCCTGACCTCAAAATTGTAGTAGTTTTCTGCTTCATATTCGTATCCGCTAGGAAAAAACCATTTCTTTGGACCAACTTGAACAAAACCTGTTCTTTCACCTAAAATAATTACATAAATATATAAACACACCACACATATCCGAATTCAAGGTCTAGGGGGGAAGGGGATTATAAATTTGAAAAATCTCAGACAACATCCAGTACTCACCAACATTGCCAGTGTCGAAGCCTGGGATCAAACCCAGTATACGGTAGACATCGTAACTAAGCGTATTAGTCAACAATACGCTACAGCCCATTGCGCCATCTTGTTTTCATTAATATTTACACTGATTAGGTAATTATTATATCGCAAACAGCGCTGACTGTTGTTGACTTAGTTACGATAGAACCTGATCTAGGTATATCGCCAAGACTACACTGGTAACGATTTAGACCAAGCTTCCATGTCAAAAAAGGTAACCTCAGACTGTCGTATATGCAACGGCTGACATACGTAAATGTAATGTGGGTTGCATATATCACAGGGGGCAAGTTACCGGTTTTCATTTAAGGTTCCGACCTACAGCGGTGTAGTGAATCGTGCTGTTGCCGGACGAGGCGAAGCCGAATCCGGAAAAAGTTGAAAAAGTTCATGTTTCATGTATGTTATTATAATTTCCAAATGGGTTTTAGTCGATTGTTCTGAAACTTGCGGAAAATGTTCTCCTGAGCCCCTTAATCTCCTTGACCACCAGTCCGACCAAATTCGATTTTTTGATCTAGAGACGATTGAAACTGTGAACATCTGCGAAGGCCTGCTTAAATGTTCCATAAAAATTCTGAAAATATTCAGGCTCATTTTTTGGAGAAAAATAAGCATTTTTTGTCTCTTGGTATTTTTTTTCAAAGTCCCGGAAAAAATAACATACAAAAGAAAAAATCTGTAATTTTTTTTACGGGAAAAGGAAGCACTTTGAGGAAAAAGTTGTAGGGGCATAAGTTGATTATCTTTACATAAAGAATATGCCTGAATATTTTGGGATCTTTCTGAAGTAGAAAAAAAATCTAGGGAAATTTTTGGTCGAAATTATTTTTGTCTAAGAAATTCTGAAAATCGACAGGCGTGTTCTTTGAATGAAAATAAGCAACTTATGCCCCCCAACTTTTTTATCAAAGTGCTTCCTTTTCCCGTAAAAATATTACAAAAAAAGTAATTTTTATTTGTTTATTTTTTTCCGAGAGAAGGAAGCACTTTGAAAAAAAGGACTAAGAGACCAAAGATACTTATTTTTCTCCAAAATATGAGCCTGAATATTTATGGAATATTTAAGCTTCACTACAGCTTCAATCGCCTCTAGATCAATAAGTCGACTTCGGTCGGACTGGTGGTCAAAGAGAATTTTAATCAGGGGCCCCAGGAGAACATTTTCTCCAAGTTTCAGAACAATAGACTGAAACCCATTTTTACTTTAAAAAACTGCGTGGGCTTTTATTAATAACTGTTGGACAAAAAAATATATGTGTCTAAGAGCAGTACCCAATGAGTGGTACAAATGGTGGACAAATATGTCGCGGGGAATCTACAATCGGACAAAAAAACCGCAATTTTCCACAATATTTATATATAACCCGGCTAGTTTCGGCGCCCCCGCTAGGAAAAATATTCTGGTTCCATTTCTTCTAGCAAGCAGGTGCGCAGAATATTTAGGGTGTAAGACTGCGGAGTAAGAGAACAATCTGCAGGCTTTCTTGTATAAAATCTTAGCTCTTAGAAACTGTATTGTTGTAGGAATATTTTTCAATGATTTATGTGATTAATCAATAAACAAGTAATATTTAGAATTTCATGCCTTTTAAATTCTGCGAATTTTGGCCACGCTGATATACACTTACGGATGAGTTTACATTCTTTAGTAAATTTTGATGGTTTTGTCTTACATACGAGTTCGCGTAAGACTATAGAAATTCCTGAAAAATTTCAGAGTAACAGATTCAAATTTCCTTCATTCATTGACCTTAAACAGCTATTTTTTAATTAGGAAGTGCCCTATACAAATAAAATGTCAAATTTTGTATTATGTTCTACATTCCTCATTTGACCGTTGTTCAAAAAGACGTCCCACACAGCACATGACATCCCTAGGATATCCTCACTTGGTCCTGTACATCCCAATCGAGGACAACATTCCTCAGGATATCCT
The DNA here is from genome assembly GCA_963583905.1 of Stenurella melanura. Taxonomy (NCBI): domain Eukaryota; kingdom Metazoa; phylum Arthropoda; class Insecta; order Coleoptera; family Cerambycidae; genus Stenurella; species Stenurella melanura. The sequence goes on along the minus strand of OY757316.1, from coordinate 115,655,152 downwards.
TAGGATATCCTAATAAAATATATACAACCTGACAATATCCCAAATTGGGATATCCTAGACAAATCCTGGCAGGATGTCTTAGTAATATCCTACAAAGATATTAAAAGCCTAACAAAATATCCACTGTGGGAATATCCTGGGTAAGTCCTAGAGACCCTAGAGTCGTCCTATTAAAGGTATTATTATTTAGAAGATTTCAACAACAAAAATAATGAAAAGTGTATATATTTTTTTGAGGCTATTTATTGTGTCTTTTATTGGTTTGTAAAATTTGCTTCTAAAAACTTATTTGTTTGATCTATTTGATAATCCCCTCCAGTACAAATAATTCATTAAAAATGTATATCTTATTTAAATAGCAGTTATTTATAATGTGTTTTTAATACATTTACTGTGTTCTGAATTAGCCGCCTTTTTGTGACAAGTCGAAAGTTCTAAGAAATCCGCCGGGCGTCGATGTCTTTTCCATGTTCATTTTAAAATATTTTATAAATATAATGCTGCTATGTTATGTCTTTGTATTTATTATATTATCTAAAAGGGGAAAATGTGATTGGTTATTGTCCGCAGATGTTATTGTCAGATACGTAATCCTTTATATTTTTCTGAGTGAATAATTTTTTTTTAATTCATTATAACTTTGCAGCACGCTATGATTTTTTAAAGTTGTACATATCATCCCTTAAAACTTCTAACCACCCTAAATTCTGCTGATTTTAATAATACCAAAAATAGACAAGAGATTATTTTTATATAATATTTCATGCTTTTACAAGTTTTATTTGAAACTTTTATATTAGCTTTTACACATTTTGAGTAATTTTGAAAAAACACTTCTCACTATTTTTTCTCATCCTTTCTCGGGGTTGAAAAAAAATGTTTCTTTCATTAATCGTGTTCAAATACTTCAAAGTAACTTATATAAAAAATTCAAGTATTTACCTCAAAATTTTGATATGTCGACCTATTTCATTGGATATATGTATCACATTTTTATTACTCTGCCATTATATAAACTTGTACTCCTTTGTCTTTGCTTTTCGGCTCAGTTTAAAAGTAATGATCTATATATTATAAAATATGATGTATTTTTTGCTGTCTTTAGAAATATCCAATAAACCCTAAAAGAATATCCTCAGGTCGTTCATAGTAAAGCCCAGGCATAACCCATATAAGAACTGATAATGTCCTGTACACACCCGTAGTGATGTCCTGAGGACGTCATCAGCAAAGCCCGAACTGTCCCATTTGGATATCCTACGGACATCTTAAGGTGATAATGGGATCTTCCCAGGATATCCCATATGTCCTGAAAAGTTGTCCCCAATATGTTCTGAGGATGTCCTTGTGCTGTATGGGACGGAGCAAAAAATACATCCTGGACCTACACACACATCCTTCTCAAAATGCAAACTTCTAATACGCCGTGTCATGAACCTACATGGATTCACAGAAAGAAGTTCATCTCTATAACTAGCATACATGCAAGTCTAACACTCGTCAATGTTATTATTGTTTGAAAATTGCAGAATTATTTAGCGGGAGTAAAAAATAAGAAAATTCAAAATTATAATAATATATACTTCTTTATTTATAGGAAATAAATAAAAGGTTCTAACTTGCAAGTTTCATAATATTTGTCCTAACAACCTTTGTATGAGTGCACAACACCTATCGACTTTCATATTTCCGTCTCTTCTGTATTAATTTTTTTTAAATACTTCACAACTTGAAGATAGATATATTTTACCTACTGATACCTTGTTAAACAATTTACAGAATTCGCCACCAAGCCAATTTCTAATACATTGGAGATGAATGAGGTCTTCATGAAAAAAATTCACATGTACAAATTTCCACCCCATCCCCTCCCAAATTACCAAGCAACTGTGGAAACCGCCCAACCGCACACCCCTTATCCACATGTTGATAACACTTGTTATCATCTACAAAGTCATTTTTATATATTTTCGTTTTTTCTCGCATTTGAAAACCATATATTGACTTGCCACCCCTACACACAAGATGACCCCTACACACGAATACGCCTTTACTCAAGCTAAGTTCGCCCACCTATAGTGCGCTCAAAGATCGACAAAGTCTTATAAAAATATGCAAAATTTATGAGTCAAACATTTTCCCCCCCATTACTATCCTAGTAATTGTGGAATCTCCGGATCACCTTTATGGAACGCAGAAAGGTTCAACCAACACAATGATACCAAAAACAATCCGATCGGACTACTCCTATGTCCAGCAGTCGCAACCGAATATTTGCAACACTCTAAACGTCCATACACATGTATTAGATTCTACATATTTTCCTAAAATTTAACGTTATACTACCGATTCCTTTTCCAAGCAAAGCTTATATTTTCTTGTTATGTATTACACCCCCTTGAAACTGGAGATTGATACGCCTATGCCTAATAGTGACTGGAAACTTGTAGAAAGAGATAGAGTTTTCTAGGCTGTGGTAGGAGAAGATTCTTGATTGTGCTCTGGAGGGATCCAGAGGCAATTTTAGAGTATATAAGTCGCGATTACCGGCGCAGGAGGGGAAGTTCTAGGAAAGTGAAGTTAATAGCAAAAGTGAGGTTAAATATCAAGTAAACAAAGTGTAAAGGTTATTTTGAAGTATTGTATAGTCAGTAAATTATTAAATAAAGTCTTAGTGGTTTACCCCTTATTAAAATTATTTAGAACCCACGGATTCATACAGGGTGTTTCCTAAGAGGTGGAAATACGCAACATTATTATCACTAATTGTAAATATAAAACGAACTAATATACGATTCAAATGTATTGACCCTCACTTTAACCGCGAAGAAATTATGTGTTCATTATGAGCCTATTCTAGTATTCTAAATCAGTCACTGAAATTTAAATAATGTACATTGAACACTTTTGAAGTTCCGCTAAGTTATATTGAAAAATGTCCTACTTTTTAAGGAAATTTTGACCATACCAGTTTTAAATTCAATATATTTTGAAAAATATGCCTACTACGTAAATAATATTTTAGACGCCGATAAAGCGCGGCATTTTTTGTAGGAAGAAATTTTTTCATAATTTTTTATTCTGAAATTTTGCAGTTATTCTCAAAAACGTGACGTCATGTTTGTTCGGTTATTTATCAATGTATTTAAAAAAAAATTGTTAAAATAGTTAATTATATAAAATGTAAGCATTTTCAGAAAAAATTATTGGAATATATCAAACATTCATTTAATTATCAAACGTAATAGATAATATTAGTGCAAACTTGGAATGATATTATTCTTTACGCTTGATAACTAAATTAATATTTGATATACAGGGTGATTCACGTAGACCATTCATTAGAAGTTTTTCAACTTGCAGTTGGATTAGAAACTTGAAATTTGGTATGCAGTCATAATCGATCATACCCGTTCTATCTAAAATATTTTCAGTCCTCCAACTATACAGGGTGTGCCAAAAATTGGTACCAACTTTCTTATTTTAAATGGAAACCTATATTTTTCTTTACATGGTTCGATTGGTCTTCTAATTGTGAGTTTAGAGAACCTAAGTTATGTTAACTTATCTATTACAATTTTTGATATATGTCCAAGTTTTTGAAAAAAATTGCCGCTGTAGTAGTTTACGAACAAATTTGTATATCGCAAACCTTTCAAAATTATGAAACCAAATTTGTAAAACAGTTATCTGGAAATCCAGGCTAACTTTTGATGTCCCATCGGTGGTCCCATTTTGTACCATATGGGCGCAGTCGATTTTCAAATGTCGCAATCAAAAATTGCCAAAAAGTCAATTTTTTCAAATGGCACCTACTATTTTTTTTCACACCATTCGAAAGAAAATTGAATTTTAGGGTGAGTTACTTAAGCATTCCCTATATCTAACTTCACCCCATATCGAGTTATTCAATAAAAATCAAGAAATACCTTATCTTGCCGAGAGATTCCTTACTTCATCAAGTATGCCATGGAAACAAAAGACAGTTGTAATAATTTTTAAAGAAAAATATGGATTCTTATTTAATTACACACAGCACCAACAAATTATTATTAACGAACAAGAAGAATGTTGACGAAATTCTGTCAGTGAAAATGGTGCACACATTGAGCATTTGTATTGAAATAATTATTTTGTTAATCTGTTTATTTGTTGTTATTTTGTTGTTATTGTTTATTATTGCAATACGATTTTTGAATAAAAATTAAAATGAAATGATTGTTTCCAAAGCCTACTACCCTTGAGAAAAAAAAACATTTTTTTCAAAAAATGCCAATAACTCAAAAACGACTGTAGATAGACATACACAATGTTAATCGAAGTGGCCCTAAAATTCAACTTTGCATTGATTTCTGGCGTCAGAAATGGTAGGCGCAAAGATGTGCTACGCAATCTGTTGAAAGTAGAATAATAGAATATTTGAACAAAAATATGGTGGTCACATTGAACATTTACGTCAGAATTTCGTCAACAGTGTTCTTGTTCGTTAATAATAATTTGTTGGTGTTGTGTGTAATTAAATAAGAATCCATATTTTTCTTTAAAAATTATTACAACTGTCTTTTGTTTCCATGGCATACTTGATGAAGTAAGGAATCTTTCGGCAAGATAAGGTATTTCTTGATTTTTATTAAATAACTCGATATGGGGCGAAGTTAGGTATAGGGAATGCTTAAGTAACTCACCCTAAAATTCAATTTTCTTTCGAATGGTGTGAAAAAAAATAGTAGGTGTCATTTGAAAAAAATTGACTTTTTGACAATTTTTGATTGCGACATTTGAAAATCGACTGCGCCCATATAGTACAAATTGGGACCACCGATGGGACATCAAAAGTTAGCCTGGACTTCCAGCTAACTGCTTCACAAATTTGGTTTCATAATTTTGAAAGGTTTGCGAGACGCAAATTTGTTCGTAAACTACTACAGCGGCAATTTTTTTCAAAAAATTGGACATATGTCAAAAATTGTAATAGATAAGTTAACATAACTTAGATTTTCTAAACTCAGAATTAGAAGACCAATCGAACCATGTAAAGAAAAATATAGGTTTCCATTTAAAATAAGAAATTTGGTACCAATTTTTGGCACACCCTGTATAGTTGGAGGACTGAAAATATTTTAGATAGAACGGGCATAATCGATTGTGGCTGCATACCAAATTTCAAGTTTCTAATCCAACTGCAAGTTGAAAAACTTCTAATGAATGGCCTAAGTGAATCGCCCTGTATACTAATTCTTTTTTCTGATAATGCTTACATTTTATATAATTAACTATTTTAACGAATTTTTTTTAAATACATTGATAAATAACCGAATAAACGTCACGTTTTTGAGAATAACTGCAAAATTTTATAATAAAACATTCTGAAAGAATTTCCCCCTACAAAAAATGCCGTGCTTTATCGATGTCTAAAATATTATTTACATAGTATGCATATTTTCCAAGATATAATGGATTAAAAACTGGCATGGTCAAAACTTCCTTAAAAAGTGGGACATTTTTCAATATAACTTAGCAAAACTTCAAAAGTGTCCAGTGTACATTATTTAAATTTCAGCGATCGATTTAAAATAGACTCATAATAAATACATAATTTTTTCCATTTTTTCTGCACTTCCGTTTCTGAGATATTTGCGGTTAAAGTCAATACATTTGAATCGTATATTAATTCTCCACAAGAACAAAATAAAATGCCCTACTTTCGGATCCCGACCTGCTTTAATACAGAACTGACATAACTACATAAGGAAAGGTCGTTCACGCTTCACAGCATTTTATAACAAGCCAATGATAACGAGCCACTTTTTTTGAACGAGCTGTAGCATGAAGGCAAACGGGTATGATTGGTCTATTTTTCATTCAAAATGTCGTTTCCTTACCGAGGGTCGCAGGCTTGTTACTACCAAATTTCAATAAACGTATAATTTAATACTTTACATTATTACAAATTTTGTTATGAAAACTACCACAGTATTGCTAGCAATATTTTCTGGTTAAAATTCACTATGAAGCAGGTCTGTTGACCGGCAAAGCAACGGTATTTTCAGTGGCGGACATATAACCAGGCAGTTCGGTGCGGAGACCGGAAGTCTAGGTCCTGGGGGACCCAAGTACACTAAAAATGTCGAAAGGAAACGAAAATTAAATAAAGTATAATTTTTAAATACAAGATTTTATTAAAATGTACCGAAGCTAAGAGAATAAATATTACGTGATTTAGTTGGGGAGGCCCGTACTCCTATAAGTGGACCCAGTCTAACGCCCTAGCCATATAAAATGTATCCAATTCCGAAACCATTCAATTTCTGCCGGAGTCGCCGGTGGTACGACCTATATTTACTGCAATAATAGTACAGTCAATGAAGGCTTTTGCTTCCGAAATCTTTCAACCGTCATCGATTTGCGTGAAAATTTGGGAAAAGTTACTGTATGCCTCAGATATCAAAAGTGACATAGTGCCACTTGCGCTTTTACCCTGGGGGTGGATGCCACCCCTTCTCGGGGGCTAAACTTTTTATGTCCAAAATAACTGCGGGAGTCGATAGAGAACCTAATTCTAAGCAAAAAATATTCTATGAAGTTTTTTTGATAACTCCGTACTTTTTAAGTCATTCGTGATTGAAAACTTGCCATTTTCATTAAAAAATGACACTTTTTCAACGGTTTTTTACGAATAACTCGAAAATTATGCGTCTAATGAAAAACAGTGTAAGGGACATAATTGTAACTTATAAAAAAACAAAGGGATTCGTTTTTTTTTTTTAGAAATATCCTAGGTGCAATATAAAGGGAGATATGGTTGACGAAAGGATAATTTTTTTTTTTTGAGTGCTCGAATCGGTGCATTCAACTTGAAATAACGGAAAAATAATTGACTTTAGGGGTATAATGCTAATAACAATCTTTGTAGTGCTTGAAAAGACCTTTAAAATGAGCACTGTATAAAGTCGATTGCATTTAAATTAAGCGAGATACAATGCCAAAAAGATTGACTACTCAACTTTTTTAAGAAAAAAATGAACAGTAAAATTAATCTCATGACCAGCAAAATTGAAATGCATCATTTTCCTCCTACAATATGTTTTATTTTAGTGTTATTCATATGCTCAAAAAGTTTAACTGATTTAAAATGCACACTTTTTGAAAAACGTTAATTTTAATTTTAACTTGTTTTTTGAATTTTTCTAAAAAATTTTCTTTTTTTAAAAATAACTTCGAAAGGGTGATAGATACGTAAAATTTAGTACAAAACAAAAGTATAGATTTTTTTTCAATAAAAATTTTGTTTTTTTTTTTAATTTTTATACAATGAAAAATAATGAAGATATAAGTTGATACCGACGTGTTAGTAACAGCTGTTCTGAGCCCTTTAACCCTTTAGCTTTAAAAATCTAAGGGCGCCGAACCTCCGAAAAGTCCTTAGTCTTGTAATCCATCAAATTACCTTCAAAGTGATTTTTAGATGGGCCCAATAGCATGAAAATTGACGGAGATATCGTCAAAAAACCAATTTCATTTTTTCAGAGAAATTTTTGGAGTAAGCAATTTATAATATCGTGTATACGTACGCATACACACTCGCATGCATACAAATTAGAAATAAATAAATAAAATAAAATATATCATGAGCAGTGAAAACGATTCTGGAAAACTGAAGCTAATAAAGCTGCTAAAAAATTGTTTTTAATTGATTCTAAAGTTAGGGGTGGTTTCTAGGGGTTGAAATCAAACAATAAATTGATAAATAAATTAATTAATAAACTTGTAAATATTCAGTAGAATCCATTTTTATTTATCTTATATTGGAAACCCAAAATTGAAACAGTTAAATCTGCTAAAAAATATTTTTTTTCTTTAATTTTAGGAGATGGGGTAGTTTTTAAGGGTTGAGAATTTACAATTCATAAATAAATTATATATAATGAGTACTAAACAATTCTTTGTTTATCGATGATGGAGTAATTACACTTTCCCAGGAGTGCTTCAATTTTCACAAGGGGTGTCGAGCACCCCCTGGCACCCCCTTGCTACAAGCCTGTTTATATATTCTAAATATTCCTCTCTATTTATATAACACGATAACTTGCCGCACTTTCAATTTTTATACCTTATAAAAATTGGCAAATAATGTCAATCAATCAATCATTTAGGGTCAAGATATTTACCAGTAAAACACGTCAATAGTTCCTTATTCGTGTCGTCGTCCAATTTGGTAATTTTATAAGGAAACGGTACTTTCTTCTCATTTATTTCATTTTTATTATTATTTAGCACATCCTCGTTAAACTGAGATGGTGACATAGTTAGTATGCCGTACACAAACCGCGCAGACTTCTTTCACTCGATCTCGCGCCAACAGATAAGAATCCTCATGAATATCCAACACGAACCACTACTTCACGGCTTCCTCCACAACACTGCTTTACTCTTGACTCTTCACCGATGGCATTGTTAACAATAAAAATTAAATAATTCCAGGTGAAAGTACATGTCAACAGAATGTTTTAATCACAAATCGCAATCATACACAGGGTATATTTATAAGACTGTGACATTACTTTAAGATAAAAAATTGGATCTGTTAGTCCAGTCAGTAAAGACCAAAAAGTTCGAAACCTCGGACTCCGGTTTAGGAAAGATCGATTTTCATTAAATAAACGGCATACATTCGTTATTGTAGTGTTGTAAAGTCTACATGATTCGAAGGTGTGCTTTTGATTTTAAACAACAAACTAGTAACGAATAATAATAATAATATAAATTCGGTCTTCCGAACTTTCGGGAAAGAATGAGGTGTCTGCGACTAATGCACTTGCCGTTCTGATTCTGCTCTACTCATTAGGAGTAGTCAAGTAGACAGTAGATGAGCTGCGTCAATTGGATAGGGATACCCGCAAGATGATGCATATTCACAGAAGCATTCATCCTAGATCGTCCGTTCCTCGAGTGTACCTCCCACGTCAACGGGGGGCAGAGGACTTTTGAGCCTGGAGTGCATGCATGGCAGAGTAGCGCTGAGTATGGCATGTAACATCTTGAGGAGCTCAGATCCACTCCTGCGGTTAATGAGAGATCATGAAACCGTAGGAGTGGGCGGATTTTTATTTAAAGCAGCACGCAGGGCCGCAGATGATCTCGGTCTCGGTTTCGACGTCAGGCGAAGAGGCAGGCGAGGTGCAGATGCACAATCAGTAACTGAGCTTCCGCCAAATCGCCTGACAATCCAAATTAAAGCTGCCGAGCAGAGAAATCTGTTCAGGTGGTGTTATTAACACCTTGGTCTACCGCAGTCGCGTTATGGGTGTAGAGGTCCTCGACCTAAATTGTAGGACCTGCCATCAGGCGCCGGTGTCGCTCATGCATTTACTATCTGCATGTCCGATTTACGCGACTTCGGCCTACATCCACAGACATAACGCGGCTTTACGAGTGCTGTATTACCATCTTCGGTACTCGTACGAGGTAGACCGAACACCAGTGCTGCCTTATGTTCCCGGAGAGATCGAGTCCGTTGTCGAGAACGAGAAGTGCCGAATTTATTGGAACTACTCGTTTCCGAACGTCAGGCTGATTAAAGCCAACAAGCCTGACATAGTCCTCCTCGACCACCAGACCAAGGTGATGTATGTCATCGAGTTCTCGACACCTGCCGAGACAAACATCATCACCTTGAAGGAGGAGGAGAAACGGACTAAATACCGAGATCTCCGGTATGAGCTCCGAGCGGTATACCCAGACTACTCGGTCAAGATGGTCGTCCTGATAATCGGCGTTCTCGGTGGGATGAGGCCTACGCTGCTCTCAGCATTGAAGACCATACCGGCCTGCCAAAAATCAGCCGAATGGTTGTCAGACCAAATGCAGAATGCAGTCGTCTTGGGGTCCCCGCGTCTACTTAGGGCACACGATTCTGGAATCTACAACCACTAACCCTGCGGGATGTGGGGAGTGGTTGTATATAATTCGCTGGTGCTTCCCCCGTGAGAATATCGGAGACACAGGAGAACTGTCCAGCATCGCTAACGTGTAAAAAACAAAATATATCCGAAAAATCACATTGGTATAGGATTAGTCACTAAAGAACATTGAGCATCTTACTAGTGAATCGTGCTCTCATTATTGTTTAAAACTGGGTACAAAACAGAAAAGAGACAGACATGTTAAATATGTATAAAGTTATATAGCATAATATAGCATAACTAAACTATTAAAACCACCTACTAATTTACCAAATATTCATCAACTGAATAAAAACATTTAGCTGTTAGTTATTTTTTTGTTTCGTTTTTAAAAGTTTTTGTATTTTTGATACTTTTTAAGAAATTTGGGATCTTATTATACAATTTTATTCCTACATATTTCATATTTTGATAACCTATGTAACGGCGTGCTTTCCCTGGTATCATAATTATGATTATAATTGTTTGGTAGAAATTTACTTAGATTATTTTTAACATATATCAGAATCTCTAGAATATAAATACATGGCAATGTCAAAATATTTAAATCTTTAAACAGATTTCTACAGGACGTATATTTAGGTACTCCCATAATATTACGTACAGCCTTGTTGTGAAGTTTAAATATTCTTTCAAAATGTCATGAAGAGCCCCAAAAGAGAATTCCATATGTTGCCCTTGAAATAAAATTTGTATAATAATATGCCAATACAGTTTTCCTGTTTGATATTTTGGATAATCTATACAATCCATAACGTAAGAAAGTTTTTTTGCTGCAAAGTCAATGTGTTCATTCCAATTTTATGCGTTGTCAATGAATACTCCCAAGAATTTAGTATGACAGACTTGTTCTATAGAGTTGCCAGCTGTTTTTATTAAGTGACTTTTATCATATGTACTATGCCTAGGAGAAAATATAATGAAAACGGTTTTAGATGTATTTAAGAATAGTCTATTCGATTTAAAGAGATCAGCAAATTTTGTTAGCGAAGTTTGCACATCAGATATAGCTGTTTTAAAAGATTCTCTACAACACAAGTAGGAATTATCATCCGCAAACATAATTAAAAAATTGTCAAAAAAGCCAGGCAAATCGTTGATATAAAGCAAAAATAGTAAAGGCCCCAAAACAGAACCTTGCGGAACTCCAAATTTAATATTCAATTTTTCCGATTTAATTCCACATACTTCTACTACTAGTCTATTCTATTTGCAAGGTAGAACATCACTCAGTTATTTACTTTGCCTCTTAAACCATAATTATTCAATTTTTTCAAAAGTATTGTATGATTTAAAAACCGCCATTTATTATACACAAATGTATATAGTGATTAATAACTGCGCACAGAATCAGTAAAGTAGTTATTATAGTTTATAAGTTCTGTGTTATTGTGTTCCATTGCCCATAACTGTGGTAATGCAATGTTTTCGTCGAATTAGCCGTAAGTACGGACTTTTATATTATGTATGCCTATCATGATGCTAATATTCCTGTTTGGAAGCCGATTGCGAAAATGCAGAATTATTGACGGCTTTTAACACCTCATTACACGATTGGCAATGCAGTAATCTTTTTCGTTGTATCCTGTGTTACCGCCCGGTAAAGACTTCTCTTACCCCATGAGAAGACTATAATAGTGCGTGAATAATTTCAGGTGAACATTATGTTTACGTAACTATCTCGTCCCGTATTTTGACATCTCCCGTGTGTTTTGGGCCTAAAAACATAATGTTCAATGGTCGAACCAGTTTATGTGTCGAAATATTAATTGTCGAGCCTTTCTTGTAAATAATTTTATGTACAGTCTAAAGCATTTCCTTTTGTGTGTTTTTTGAGCTTGTTTATGTTAAAGTAAGAATTCTTTGTTTCACCGCTCTGGCCAGATCGTGTTTAGTTTAGTTTAATTATTTGCCGTATACGGATTATTATTGTGTACAGTTTGCTTTGTATTTTGTCTGCTGAATTTTAATGGTTTGTTTATATGATTATTCTGACGAAAGTTTTTGTACAGTTTACCCACAAACCCTGATGTCAAGTGCTCTACCTTGTTTGTGCGTTTTTTGAATATCATTAAAGCAAATTAAACTTAATGATTCGTTTTATTTTCCCAAAGAAAATATTTTCGTTTCAATTTTTAAACTATTTTTAAACCTAATAATTTTTTAGATATCAGCAACTGAATGGTGACCTGCACTATAAATATCACAAATCGGTTCAAAGCAGAAAAAAAAGTATTGGGAGTACTTATCTACGAAAGACAGAATAACCATCAGAAGTGTAACACTAAAAGTAATAGATAGGTATAATTTAACCATAATTTAAATGTTCAAAATGTCCACCGTTGACTTTTCCTTGCTGAACTTCTTGTAGACATCTACAAGAAGTTCAAAATATTCATAATTTATTTATTTTTGTCCGGACTCTTTATAGATACCCGTGCACCGAAACTCTCAGCTGACCCACACTTGACGGCCCTGCAGGGAATGATGCAACGTATTAAAATCTTTAATAATATATATTTACCTATTTAATACTAATTTTTAATTTGATAAGTATGAAAATTAAGTTATTGAGATTATTTAGTGAAGCAGAGAGTATTCCTTGAAATGTTGAGTAAGTGCTACGAATCGTACTGTACAGTTCATAGTTTTGATATCCCGAATTGTTCACATGTTATCCTTCTAACTGTATGGCAAAATATCTTAAAATATAATAATCACTATAATCACTATTGTCCTGTATCATCTATTATTACTCTAACTAAATTTTAAAGCAAAAATAAAACTTTTAAAAAAAAAAAGTTTATAAATAAACATATTATTCTCTCCTCCCCAATGTTCGTATTCTCGAAATAATTTATAATAGAAACTTATTAATAATAAGTTCTACTAATAGTAATAATAATTGTTAATTATAAATTAAACACTGCTTTTAGATGAATCAATCTATATATTATAAATACTCTACATATGTTTCGGCTTATTAGGCCTTTATCAAGAGTATTACATAGTGAATACTAAAGTCTCCGACGTGCTTACGACGTGCTTATTCTAATTTGTACCTAAAAGTATTTATATCTTAATCTATTTATGATTTAATCTATTTAAGACTTAATTTAAAATCCTTAATTATGGCAAAGTTTGGAGTGGACCTAAACTGATTATATAAATCAATGGATACTTCTTATCAATTTGTTTATTATAGGGGTATTCAAGAAATTTTGCTGGTCGTTCGTGGTACAAGGGTTGTACTTGAAAGATTTTTTGATTTCTAGTTGTTCTAGCAGATCTAAACGTTTACCTTTTCTTTCTGAAAGAAGTAAATTTATGTTATCAGTATCTATGAAATGGTTGTTTTCAATACAGTGTGTTGACATTCCTGTATTTTTATTGTTATTTAAGATAGATTTTGTATGTTCTTTTACCCCGTTTACAACGCTTCTACCACTAAATAACAATAAAAATTCAGGAATGTCAACACACTGTATTGAAAACAACCATTTCATAGATACTGATAACATAAATTTACTTCATTCAGAAAGAAAACGTAAACGTTTAGATCTGCTAGAACAACTGGAAATCAAAAAATCTTTCAAGTACAACCCTTGTACCGCGAACGACCAGCAAAATTTCTTGAATACCCCTATAATAAACAAATTGATAAGAAGTATCCATTGATTTATACAGGGTGCGCCAAAGTTCTGATTTTGGTCGATTACGGCTGTATTTGAAATGGTGGAAATATATTGTCTATAGATTATTTTCTTGATTTTCAATTCTGAATAACCAGAAAATATGTACAATTATACAGGGTACTCCGTTTTCGTTGTCCGAGCAACAACTTCGTTATTTTAAATGGAACACCCTATATTTTTTTCCTTTATCGAGTTACCCATCTAATTATATTCATAATTCTATTAAGGTGGTAGGTACTTAAAATGAACCGTTTACGATATAAAAAAGATTTTTTGACAAAAAGTGAGGTTTGCGGATAAGTTTTTGAGTACCTCTGATTTCATAGACAAGAGAGTTTTCAAAATTCTGCTTATACTGTTATGTTGAGCATATTAAGGGCTAGTAGGGCAGAAACATTATTAATATTAATCTTATACAGAGTGCTGAAAAAATTGAGTTTAATGTTTCGCTAATAAAAAAGGACGTAATTCAATTTTTTCAAATGGGACGTACTATTTTCAGTTCTGTCATCTAATGAAGTGTTAAATTATCTTTCCATTGATATATCATAGTAGGTATTTATCTTTAGGAGTTGCATAGATATTAAGGTTAATTGTCTCGATCAGTCATTTTTCTTGCTGGAACTTCATGAGGTTTGTACTGCACTTCACCAGTTTCGATAAATCTGTCTCTAAGATTACTAAATGCAGGTTCTAAAGGGTGTCTCCTTTCAGGATATCTGGTTTTATAGACTCGGGATGCTAAGAGGCTGTTCCTTGAGCACTCCCCCAGAATAAAAATCATGTCAACCATTTCTTCCCGCGAATAATTCATATTTAATATAATTATATGCAAATGCAACTTGGAAATGGAACTGTAAAAGCTACTAGTATTTTATTAAAGACAATCAAAACAAAAGCACTTACCGATATAGCAGTAACACAAAACTTTAGAACATCCACAGACACGTGTTTTGACATCTATGTCTCTTCGGTGCGGCTTTTTCTAAAGTTCACAATCAACTGAAATATGTAAGCAAATACTCGTGTTATAACTATCAAAGGATTACCAGAACAGGATATTAAAAATTAAAATTAGATTATAGGAAATTCCCCGTAAAGGGATAATTATCAATATAATTATATGCAAATGCAACTTCCTGGAACTGTAAAAGCTACTAGTATTTTATTAGCTAATAAAATACTAGTAGCTTTTACAGTTCCAGGAAGTTGCATTTGCATATAATTATATTGATAATTATCCCTTTACGGGGAATTTCCTATAATCTAATTTTAATTTTTAATATCCTGTTCTGGTAATCCTTTGATAGTTATAACACGAGTATTTGCTTACATATTTCAGTTGATTGTGAACTTTAGAAAAAGCCGCACCGAAGAGACATAGATGTCAAAACACGTGTCTGTGGATGTTCTAAAGTTTTGTGTTACTGCTATATCGGTAAGTGCTTTTGTTTTGATTGTCTTTAATAAAATACTAGTAGCTTTTACAGTTCCATTTCCAAGTTGCATTTGCATATAATTATATTAAATATGAATTATTCGCGGGAAGAAATGGTTGACATGATTTTTATTCTGGGGGAGTGCTCAAGGAACAGCCTCTTAGCATCCCGAGTCTATAAAACCAGATATCCTGAAAGGAGACACCCTTTAGAACCTGCATTTAGTAATCTTAGAGACAGATTTATCGAAACTGGTGAAGTGAAGTACAAACCTCATGAAGTTCCAGCAAGAAAAATGACTGATCCAGACAATTAACCTTAATATCTATGCAACTCCTAAAGATAAATACCTACTATGATATATCAATGGAAAGATAATTTAACACTTCATTAGATGACAGAACTGAAAATAGTACGTCCCATTTGAAAAAATTGAATTACGGCCTTTTTTATTAGCGAAACATTAAACTCAATTTTTTCAGCACTCTGTATAAGATTAATATTAATAATGTTTCTGCCCTACTAGCCCTTAATATGCTCAACATAACAGTATAAGCAGAATTTTGAAAACTCTCTTGTCTATGAAATCAGAGGTACTCAAAAACTTATCCGCAAACCTCACTTTTTGTCAAAAAATCTTTTTTATATCGTAAACGGTTCATTTTAAGTACCTACCACCTTAATAGAATTATGAATATAATTAGATGGGTAACTCGATAAAGGAAAAA
This sequence comes from Stenurella melanura, assembly GCA_963583905.1. Classification (NCBI taxonomy): domain Eukaryota; kingdom Metazoa; phylum Arthropoda; class Insecta; order Coleoptera; family Cerambycidae; genus Stenurella; species Stenurella melanura. The sequence continues at coordinate 115,639,328 of OY757316.1, read as the reverse complement.
AATATAGGGTGTTCCATTTAAAATAACGAAGTTGTTGCTCGGACAACGAAAACGGAGTACCCTGTATAATTGTACATATTTTCTGGTTATTCAGAATTGAAAATAAAGAAAATAATCTATAGACAATATATTTCCACCATTTCAAATACAGCCGTAATCGACCAAAATCAGAACTTTGGCGCACCCTGTATAATCAGTTTAGGTCCACTCCAAACTTTGCCATAATTAAGGATTTTATATCAAGTCTTAAATAGATTAAATCATAAAGAGATTAAGATATAAATACTTTTAGGTATAAATTAGAATAAGCACGTCGGAAATTTTAGTATTCACTATGTAATACTCTTCATAAAGGCCTAATAAGCCGAAACATATGTAGAGTATTTATAATATATAGATTGATTCATCTAAAAGCAGTGTTTAATTTATAATTAACAGTTATTTTCAAGATGTTTCACAAGGTACCTACCACATGTTCAGTTCAGTGTAATAGTAATAATTATAATATCTTGTTTATTTATTTATATTTGATTAATTTAACAAAGTGCAACGAATTTCAAAATAATTACGTTATCCAACATTAATTCGCCTAGTTAGCCACAATTCCAGAAAATATTCAAACACCTCGCCCACCTCAAAAGCGAGAATCAAGGAAAATATACATTTCCTTAACCCCGACTGATTTCAAAATGTAAGGAATGAAAACACCCACTTGTTCCAATCCTATGAATGGAATGTAATCTTCATTGTTACGGTGGTCTGCGCGCAGAGAAAGCTACCGCTTGCAATAAATTACATTATTTAAATTGATTTTAAAGTTTTTGGGACAACTTTCTAACCGAGCATTGGCACATCTAATGTTTTATTGTTTGCAAACACAATCCTATTTGTTATTTTATGCGTACGAGAAAATGATAATTGCAAATTTATTCGTCAATATCTAGCTGCAAATATTCCTATCGAGCCTAAGTTGGCTCTCTAATAGTCAGCATGCAAATTAACGAGTCATACTAGATATTTCAAAATGCATGGTTCGTTATTCTAAAGCTGCCTCTATACAGGGTGTTCAACTTGAAACACCCGGGACCATTTTCTCGAAGATATATTTGAATTCTGTAAAGGGTATTCACACCAAGTTCACTTGATTATATTAATAACTTTAGTTTTGAATAAAAACAATATTTCTAAGCAACTCTTGTAATAATAAGAATCATTTCCGAGATATAATCGGTTTTCGAAATATAAATTTAAGTATATTTTCTTGAGTAATGGAGTTCCCGTAACTGTTTTTAAGTAATGACGATGGTTTAAATAGTGTCACATGTTTACGCCTTCTTGTATACACCCCCAAAATCGTGGTTTCGAAAATTATTATTTATTATTTAAAGCATCACTTTGTTACTTGTTCTCACTTTTCACTTAGACCTACCTGACCTTATCTGAACTTAAATGACTTTAACTTGGCCCTCGTGTATTCCACAGATGGCTTTTCGAATATTCTGGTCCCTTCTGTCATAGAAATCTCGAGTAATCCAAACCTCTCTAGAAGAATTACATTATTATTCGTTTTTTAATGGGGCACCCTAGATATCTTGTTTTGAGCATTTTTAAATGTCAACAGTTCAGAATTACAGAATTCAAAATCTTTCAGTTATTATCAAAATGGTCTAATAATAATTAGTGGTTATTGAAAATTCTGGAAAAATTCCCAATGCTTTATTAGATTTAAATAAACACATTTTGACTGCATAATATAAACCAAAGTAAAAAATTCGTGAATGTCCAAAATGTTGTAAATTGTTTAGTTAGTTTTTTACTTCCCTCGCATACCGAAGGGAAGTATTATACTCGAGAAAAAATCACCCTCCGAGATTTTTTCGGATTTTGACGTTTCAGATCACGTAGATTACGAAAATATAGGTTTTTCAATTCAGTCAGTCTGTCTGTCTGTCTGTCTGTCTGTCTGTCTGTTGGTGCATTACCTAAAAAAAAACTACTTGACGGAGAGCAGTCAAATTTGGTAGGTAGCTGACGCTACTGTCAGCGAAGAAATGGTTAAACTTTCACTGGAAAATATACAGGGTGGACCGTCTAAAGGGAATAAATAATAATAAAAAAAATGTTTGCTCAAATTTAAAATTTCCACGTTTCATGACACGCTAGTTCAGAAAAAAAAAATGTTTTTCACTATTTTTGAAAAAAAAATTTCCCACTAAAATAGACGGAAATTATTTTTTCTTTGTTCAAATTTAAAATGTCCACGTTTCATAGCGTTCTAAACCTATTTAAAAAAAATGTTAGTAAGTTTTTTTACCATTTTTTTTTAAATTTACCACTAAAATAGTTGGAAAATTAATTTTCTTTGTTCAGTTCACTTTTATGAAATTTTTGAATTTTTTTTTAGAAAAAATGTTTAATTTAATCAGTACTTACTATAGAATAGATGAAAAATTTTTTTGCTCAAATTTAAAATTTCCCCGTTTCATGACATTCAAAACCTATTTCGGAATAGAAAATTTGCAACATTTTTTTACCATTTTGGAAAAAATTTTACCACAATGGATGAAAAATTTGTTTTTGCTCAAATTTAAAATTTTCACGTTTCATGATATTCTAAACCTATTTCAGAAAAAAATAATAATTTTCGCCAACATTTTTGAAAAATTTTTTACCACTAAAGTAGATGGAAAAATTTTTTTTCTTTGCTCAAATTTAAAATGTTCACGCTTCATCGCCTTCTGAACCTATGTCAAAAAAAATAAAAAAATTACCACTACTATAGAATAGAAGAAAACTTTCCTTTTTGCTCAAATTTAAAATTTTCACGTTTCGTGACATTCGAAACCTACTTCAGAAGAAAACAAATTTTGAAAATTTTGTTACCAACTTTTTTGATAAATTTTAAAAAAAAATAAATTTTTTAACCACCACTATACTTCCACTACACTACGTGAATGTGGAATTGAAAATGTGACAGATGGCAATAATATTTGGCATATGCACCTATTATACTTTTATTGAAAAATGTACAGGGTGGTCATCCCAAGAAATAATTCAGTCATGGTGGACATATTTGTAAAGGTATTTGCGCAAGCTTTCCATATTAGGCACCTGTTAGTTAGTATTGAACTTTTGCTGTTGGATGAGCACTCTGTATATTTTTTTTACCAAAACTTGTCAGATTTTCTTTCTAATAATAGTGATAACTATATTCCGATTATTATTTTCAATGTCACTTCGTAATTATTAATTTTTTAGAGTGACCGCCATGCACGAAAGAGGGAAGTTCTGTGTAAAAACCTTTACCGATTTTTTCTCTCCACCCTTATACTTATAAGGAATGGAAACTACCACCAAATAAGAGTTGACATTGCATTGGGAGCTTTTTTACAATATTAAAACATATTAGAAAAGAAATCGTGAAAATTAGAGGTAATAAAAGACTTCATCGACTTCACTTTTTATACTTGAACTTCATTTGCTGTTCTATATGCAGGCCATGCAACGAATCCTACTGGCTGTTCACAATGGTGCAACGCCAACGTTAGTCGTATCTGTTGGCATTTTACTTTCTACTAAAATTGAAAGTATAGGGTCAATTAACTTCACTTGCAAAGAGTTCAGAAAGACATTTAAAAAATACCTTTTATTTTTTGGAGGAAATGTTTGGTTTCATTTTTTGTCCAATAATTGGCCACTTTTAATGGACCATTTAATTAAATTTGGGGTCGCTGATCAGGAATCTGAAGTCCAATTTCGGGAATTCAAAATGGCGGACCAAAAGAACCAATCAATTTCTCCGGAAAAAGTCGTATTCTTTTCTTTTTTGGGCTGAAAGTGGGAGCTTGGGGGTTTTCGTTATCGCTGATAACGAATCTGATATCAAATTAGGGAAAATCAAAATGGCGGACGGGAAGTAGGATATTCTTCAGGAAAATCTGGTATTTTTCATACTTCCGGCCCAAAAAAAAAAAAATGCGAGGTTTCTCTGAGGATCTGGCTCTACTTCCATTCCGCCATTGTGAATTTTCTCTAATGAGACATCGGATACGTTATCAGCGACCACGAAAACCTCCTAGTTCCCATTTTCAGCTCAGATACGAAAAAAATACGAATTTTTCCTGAGAAATTGATTCTACTTCCGGTCCGCCATTTTGAATTTACCAAATTAAACCTCGGATTCGTAATTAGCGACCCTGAAAGCCCCCGAGCACAGATGTTCAAGGCCAAGAAATCCACTCTCATTTTTCTGAAAAATGGCCCGATTTCCAGTCCGCCTTTTTGAATTTCCCAAATTTTCCTTCAGATTCGCGATCAGCGACCCCAAAAACCCCCGAATAACCATTTTCGTCTAATTTAATGGCATACTGTGTATGATAACAAATTTTTCAATTAATTTAATATTAAAATTGGCCAATTATACATTTCCGCAAAAAAAATAAAAGATGCTGTTTTTTCTAAATAAGACATTTAGAAAACTCTGAACTCTTGGCAACAAAAATGAAGTCGATTGGCCCTGCACTTTCAATTTTGGAGATTTTCAGGTTTTTCATGCTAAAATGATGCGACTACGTCTATGTTTTGTGAATGTAAAACGAGTACACTCAGTACACTGTCTTCTTATGTGATAATGTGCAGGTATTAGTAAGTGTTAACAAATCTTACAACTTTAGTTAACCTGAATATTATGTAAGATTGCCAAAGATTTCCTTAAGTATGCATTTAAAATTTAAAAGACGTAACCGTTAGAAAAGTTGTAAATCGTAATCGCAAGAACTATCCGACGCGACATCTATCAATGAACAGCTAAAGTATGTAGGCAAATTTACAAGAGAAAGATCAACGGAAACCTGTAATAATATTGCTGTTACCTACGTGTTGACTCTATGTCATAGATGGCAGTACAGTAAAAATACAAAGTATGTTAATAGCGATAAGTTAAATTATAACTACGGCAAAGATTAAACTAATCTTTGACTAGGGCGCTAGAAATAAACTGAATTTAAAATATGAATTAGGATTACATCTATGAACAATAACCATAATTGCACATGTTAAAATATATAATTATTCTACTGCATGGTGTGACATCTGCCGACTATTAGCTGATTTGATCCTATTGAAACATTTACATGTTTACTTCCAATGCCAACTTCACAAGTTTCTACATCGATAGATAGATGTCAAATAGTAATATTGTACAGTTTTTCAATTTGATTTTGTAAGAAGAGCTTTGGCGCCGATTTAAATATGACTGAGATCATTGAGAGAGCCTCGATTCATTATAAGAATCTATCAGATAAGTTCACAGGACAAACCACAGACTATGGGCAGTACTGTAATATATACATTGCTCGCTTGAAACAAATAGAAATACTTCTTAAAAAGCAAATTAATAAAAAATGGGGTAAAAGATATCCCATATATAAACTGAGTAAGCTAGCAGAAAAACAGTGTAATGAATGCGTTGTAATCTCAATGCTATTCAAAGAGCAAAAGCTAAAACCTTCGATATCAAAACAGTTAGCAGAAGCAAATCAACTATTTCCTTCACCTATTTCGTATCATTTTACCGATGAATCTGACCAGTTGTTCATAGAGGATGAGTCGCAAAGGTATCATTTGCTAGGTAAGCATATAAAAAGGAAAATACGTAGATTTAACTTGTCAGAATTAATTCGTATTTGTAGGTACTTTGGAAGGCAAGAATTTAGTAACAGGGATAGTTTGCGCTCTATTAGGACGTGCTATAGACAAAGGTAGGTTCATGGTCATAGATAACTATAACTATGTTCATGGTGGAAAACTGGAATTGTAATTGATAGATTGTTCTATGGCAAGTTTCGATAATAATATTTTCTACCTTAGCATTGTGACATCTATGTGTTAATAGAGAATTTAATGTCATCAAATATCATACAGTTTTCTGTTAATTGAAGTTTTCCCTTTCATATAGTTCTCTTTTTAAATCCCTTAATCTTCTAGTTGCTGTAACGGCACATAGATGTTAGTACTTGCTAGTTTTTGTAGTTTAGTTTTGACGCCGACAATGTCGACTGTCAGTTTGGCCAGTCTCAGTTAACCTCACTTTCAAGCTTGAATTTCAAGTGAACATATAAAAGAAAGTATTTAAATATGACTGAAGTTATTGAGAGAGCGTCAGTAGCTTACAAGAATCTTTCACAAAAATTCACAGTACAAATTGCGGATTTTAAGCAGTACTGTGGACTTTACTTGGCTCGCTCGAAAGAAATGGAAACACTACTTAGGAAGCGTATTGAGCAAAAATGGGGTGATAAATATCCTATCTGCAAACTGCATAAACTAGCGGAAGAACAATACGATAAATGTGTAGTTATTGCCATGTTGTTTAAAGATCAAAAGCTGAAACCTTCTATATTAAAACAGTTAGCAGAGGCAAACCAACTTGTTCCTCAACCTATTTTGTATCACTTTACCGATGAATCTGATCGGTTGTTTATTGAGGATGAGTTGCAGAGGTATCAATTGTTAGGTAAGTTTATAAATAGGAAAATACATAAGAGTTTGGCTCTTGTGTCGTATAATATATTAGTGTACTAGCTGGTGACGATGTGTATTCATGAGTATCGTGGCTGAGGCTGGTGACAGGTTACCATATCAACGACATTAGGGAAGGTATGTGTATGCAGCATATCTCCGTTGCATTGAGGAGCAATGGTGTAAAATGGCGATAACAAATTGATCAGTATCGGATGGTAGTTGACCAAGTTGCAGGATTGAAATGATATAAATCAGTTGATTAAAATCAAGGCCTAAATATTTTGAAAAGTACAAAGTGTAATTTTGATAAAACCCATTTATTTGCACAGCTCAAACTTTGAAATGCTTTTAATATAAAAAAGCAAAACAAATGAACCTAAAAGTGAAACATAATACAGGGTGTTACCCTGTGATGATTTCAAAATAGCCTCTAAACGAAGTGCACTATATTGCCAGCATGTTTTCTCTTTTTGCCAAAGGACCCCGCAGTTTTTTATAGTAAAAATGGGTTTCAGTCAATTGTTTTGAAACTTAGGAATGTTCCATAAAAATTCTGAAAATATCCAGGCTTATTTTTTGGAGAAAAATAAGCATCTTTTGTCTCTTGGTGTTTTTTTTTTTTCAAAGTGCTTCCTTCTCCCGGAAAAAAATAAACAAAAAAATATATATTTTTGGCAATTTTTTTATAGGAAGAGAAAGCACTTTGAAGAAAAATTTGTGGTGTAAGTTGAATATTTTTACCTAAAGAATATGCCTGAATATTTTGAGATCTTTCTGAAGTAGGAAAAAATAAAAATTAGGGAAACTCTTGGTCGAAATTATTTTTGTCTAAGAAATTCTGAAAACCGGCAGGGGTTCAAAGTGCGTCGAGTTCGGTGAGAGACGCATGTTTTGTGGCTCCTATGGGATATCGAGATAAATCCCGATAAAGCGGCAACAAAACGCCGAAATTGTACTGAATTGAAGCGTGAACAATTCTGCATTGATTGATATAAATTGGCACGAGTATGGCTATTTCATATAGTTGATATTTGATTAAATTATGTTGGTTGTATAAAGCAACACAAAATAGTGTATATAAACAACCCGAGATAAGTGTACTGCTCGAGTGCTAGACGTAAAATCCCTGCCTGGATTCGTCCCTTCTTGAAGTGGGTGGTATAAAATAAGCAACAGCCAGCCAGATGTGTGAATGAAACAGATAATTTTGTGTTTATGTATAGCATTAGCCTTGGTTTATCTATTAAATTTTAAACAAGAAATGGAGATCAAAATTGAAAAGGTATTAAACATAATATATAGGTAATAAACATAATATGTAGGTGATGAAATGGAAAAACTGCCCGAGATTGAAACCGATTGTTTCAAGGAAACGACATACACGTGAGCAAACTATCCCTTCAGACCTCTTTTCTCATAACGCGCAAAAAAAAAATATTACCGTGAGATAGGGCCCTTCCCAGCAACTCCACCGTAGATTTATTTATTTATTTATTTATTTATTTATTTATTTATTTATTTGTTACAATATCCAACAGACCAAGTCCAATTACAGGATAAGGGTAGATACATGCATAAATGTATAACTACAAGTACAAAGATACAAAAAATAAATGAACACAAGACAAACAACTTAGTAGATTAGAATATAGATAAAATACAAAAATAGTGACATGTGAAACGTGAGTAAATACAAACAAATTGTTGTAATACATAAAGACGGTGAAACATACACATTTACGTATAAAATATGCATTTATATACATTTTAATACAGTTGCTTAATTTTATGGATGTTAGTGTTAAAGATATCTATTTGAGCGTTTACACTATTATAGTTTGAGAACATCTGGAAGAATGGTGATTGCACCAGTACATTTGTTCTGGGGGTAGGAAGCAAAAATGTATCACTGTGCCTTGAGACAATACGCGGTACAACATAAGAAATGTTATTGTGGAGAATTTCACACTTTATGTGATTGTGAATAATTTTGTACAAAAAATTATTGATTGAGTAGTCCTTCTCTTTAGGAGACTATCAAAGTTAAAAGTGGATAGGAGAACATCTTGGGGAAATCCTTGAGAAGGGTAATGCCCAAGTGTTTTGAAATATAAGTTTTTTAGGAAGCGCTGTTGGATGTTTTCGAGTGTTGAAATGTGACAGTTATAAATTGGATTCCATATAATTGGTGCGTACTCCAACTTTGATCGTACGAGATAGTTGAATAATAGTTTGCATGAATCGATATTATTGAAGTGAGAACTTTGTTCTATCTGCAGGTGGACAGGTACACAAAACGTGCTCTGCCGTTTCATCAACCTCCATACACAGACGGCATTCGGCGTCAACCTGTATAGTAACATATCACCAGTTTCAGTTATAATACCTTTGAACACACATTTTGGCCAAAAGCAGCTCTCTTATTATGTTACTAATTGTATTTGCAGGTACTTTGGACGCCAAAAATTTAGTAACAGGCATTGCATGCGGTTTATTAGGAAGCGACATGGGCAAAGGCAAGTTCATGGTGGAAGACTACATATTTGCCGGCTACAGACCTCAAATAGAACACCCTCTCCTCAACGATGACATTTTCGTGATATTTCTCAGTGGCCTGGACTTTATCAATCACCAGAATTTCATTTCCAATCTAGAACTCTTCACCCACTGGATCAGCGGAATGCTGGGCGATGATGACACCGTCTCGAGAGTAGCCCGTATAATCATAGCAGGTAACAGTGTTAGAACGAAAGCCGAAAAGCAGAAACTCACCATGATGATGACGAGTAGAATAGTGGAGTCACAAGATTCAATTGACGCTGTGAAAGCATTAGACTACTTTTTATTGGAACTGTGCGAGCTAGTAGACGTAGATGTAATGCCAGGAGAACACGACCCTTCCAATCATATCTTGCCCCAGAAACAAATGCACTACTGCATGTTCCCCCAGTCGTCTGTGTACAAATCGATGAATCAAGTGCCGAACCCATACTTTTGTTCGCTGGATGAAGTGAAGATTTTTGGGACATCGGGGCAGCCTGTGAGGGATATCATGAGGTTTTCTGAGATTACTGATCCTTTGGATGCCTTAGAGAACTGTTTGAAGTGGAATCATCTGGCACCTACAGCACCGGATACGTTAGGATGTTTTCCGTATTACGACAAGGATCCGTTTATCATGGATGATTGTCCTCATGTTTTCTTTACTGGAAATCAAGCGGAGTTCAGCACCAGAATAGCCACAGGTCAGTTTTTCATGATGATAGGAGTAGCAATATTGAATGTTTGCAATGTATTATTAACATATCCCGGCTCCCAGGTAGTTATTACGTAAAAACCAGAATCGGCTTTAAAATTCCTTACGTTATAGTGCCTTATATTGTGTGCATAGATAAAAATAATATTTTAAATTAAGAATTGTTTAATACAGTTGGAAAGAAACATATAGATGTTTACATTTCCTCAATTGATACAAAAAGTTGAAGTGGCATATGCCACAATCAGACCAACGCTGCACATATAATGTGCGGCCGAAGTCTGGTGCTTTTTATCTAAACATCTCTTACTACTAGTTGCCCAACTATACCAAATAAATAATTTCTCCAAGTTTCTATTAAATTATTAATTTATTACTTTGAGTTTTGTCATACTTTTTATTTCTTACCGCAAAAGTATTTGTTTCCTATAAATAATGTATTTATTTGCTTATATATATGGAATTATAAGATTCTCGATTCAAAACATTATATCTTTGGTTTAACTACTTTTGAGCCGGGGTTTGATTATTAAGGTGGTTGTGTCCCAGGCTGTCTGAACAGGAAATATTTATTATTACCTCCATATATGAGACTGATTTTAGCAGCGAAAAAGAAACAAATTTTTTTTTGCATTTTTAAATACGTAGGTATATTTGTAGATAATGATAATATCAACGTTTTTACCTATAAATTATGACCCAAGAACTAATAAGAAGGCTATTAGCCTCAAATTCTCAAAATAATTTTTATTTATTTATTTATTTTTATTTTATTTATTTAATACACCATTCTACAGAAATCCAGCTCCAATTACAGAATGGGACAAATCTACCACTATATATAAATCTAAACCTAAAACTGTATATATACATAATACAAACAATACAAATAATACAAACAACAATCATAAATATAAAATACAGTATATACTTAATAGCTACTATAACAATATATTTATATTAATTAGATTCCATTCATAACAAAAAGCGAATGAAATTATCCTTCAAGTTTAAGTTTCTTGATAGAGGCAAATCTGTTAACTAATGAGTTATAATTATCACACATCTGGTACAGTGGAGAATGTTTCTGAATATTAGTGCGAGGAAAGGGAAGGTAAAAAAATATATTTTGTCTAGCAGATTGTCGAAGGATGTGGAAATTTAACTGGCTTAGTATATGTGTAGAGTCTATTTGAGCGTTTACTATTTTGTACAAAAAAATTAATTGTGACTTTTTACGTCTACAGCTAAGTGTATCAGTTGCGTGTCTTTTAGTTAATTCAGAATGTGGAAAACCAATATCAGGGTAAATTCCGTCCTCTCTGAAGCTGAGATACTTAAGAAAACGTCGTTGGACCCTTTCAATGTTGTTAATGTGATTATTATAATAGGGGCTCCAAATAATAGCTGCATATTCCAGTCTAGATCTGACAAACACATTATACAATAATTTAATTGTGTCAGTGTTTTCAAAGTCCCTAGAGTTTCTTATGACAAAACCCAGAGAGCGGAAACTACTGCTTACTATTGTATTCATATGATCTGTAAAAGACAACTTGCTGTCAAATGTAACTCCTAGGTCACAGAAGGTGGTAGGTCTCTGAAGATTTATATTACTTAGAGAGTAGTCAAACATAATTGCATTTCTTTTAATAGTGTAGGTCATAATATTACACTTGGATATGTTTAAGGGCAGTTTATTTAATGTACACCACGACTGAATTTTATTTAGCGACTCTTGCAGATTAATACAGTCTTGTCTATCCCTAATGCGGTTAAATAGTTTCATGTCATCTGCATAGAGTAGACAGTGGACATCAATATTACGGACAATATCGTTGATAAAAATATTAAAGAAAAGAGGGCCCAAGATGGATCCTTGTGGGACTCCAGATGTTGCTAATATTTTGACCGATTCTACACCACAGCATTGAATGAACTGAGTTCTATTTTCTAAATATGATTTAAAGAGAATAAGTAAGTCTTTAGATAAGCCAAAATAATCAAGTTTCGAAAGTAATATGTTGTGGTCAAGTCGATCAAAAGCCTTTGTGAAATCTGTGTATATGACATCAACTTGCAAATTATGATCAAACGAGTCTGCAATATATTGCGTTAATGTAAATAAGTTGGTGGCAGTAGACCTACCTTTCATGAAGCCGTGCTGGTATTCTGTAATATCATTTTTTATTTGACTGTAGACAAACCCATGTAGTAAGATATCAAAGGCTTTTGAAAAGTTGTTAATTATTGTAATTGGCCTATAATTCTGTATCAAACCTTTATCTCCTTTTTTGAATATAGGTATTATTTTAGAAAATTTCCAAGTAGTAGGATACACATTAGATCTGATAGACAAATTAAAAATGAATGTAAGAGGCTTTGCAAATATATGTGCACAATCGCGTAAAAGAAAGGCCGGTATTTTGTCAGGACCAACCGTGGCTTTAGGTTTTATTTTTTTCAAGCTACTTATTATTTCTGTTTCGGTGAACCCAGTTGAGGATATATTATTGTTTGCGCTACTATCATCAGTCGAAGGGTCCGAATTATCGGGTTTTATATATGACCGCTGAAAAAAGTCGGCAAAAGCATTAGCAATGTTTTTTGGACCGTTAATATCACCATCTTCATAGTTCATTTTTGTAGGAATGGTACTAACGTTTCGTTTATCTATTATAAACTGCCAAAATTTATTAGGATTTATTTTTATATCATTCTCAATGTTGTTACAGTAGTTTCTGTAGGAGACCTTAATATCTACCTTAATTTTATGTCTTAAATATGTAAATTCGTCTAGTGCGATTTAATTGAATAGATTTAATGATACTGGAATTAAACCAGGGGGGATACACTCTACGGTGCGGTTTCGTCTTCGGTACATATATATCTAAAATGTCATATAGTTTCAAGTAGAAACTCTCACAGGCCATATTGGTATCCGTAAAATCACTAAGAAAATCCCAGTCAACCTCGTTCAGACTGTGATATAGACCATTAAAATCGGCTTTCCGAAAGTTGTAATGAATAGTTTCAACTTTCTGTTTATTTTTTATTTTTTCGTTATTATGAAACAATAGCACAAGGGCTGGGTGATGAATATCTTCATTTACTAAAACGTCCATAGCTTTTTCCACTTTACAGTTCACATTTGTAAAAACCAGGTCAAGTAATCTATTATTTGCATTTTTTACACTATTTATTTGAGAGAGATCTAAAAAGTTTGCTAAGTTCAACAGTGATGTAACACGATAGGTGGGCTGCAATGTTAATAAATATGATGAGAATTCCGTGATATTAAAGTCACCTAAAAACAGTACATTTGTATTGTAAGCATATTCCAGGGAGGCTAAAATTTCCAAACTCGCAATAAAACAATCTATAGTTGTAGTGGGTGGAACGTAAAGCAGAAATATAAGAAGCGAGCAAGAATCTAAATGTATCTTGACCCCTAGTATATCTATAAATTTTAAATTATTAAATCCGTCTGCCTTTAAATCTAAAAGTTCAAAATAATATTTATTGTGTATGCCTAACAGCACACCACCCCCTCTAGTAAGTCCTGTTTCTAAGAAATTTCGATCTGATCTAACTACTGAATAATTGTGAGCAAATAATTCGGAGTTTAACATGCTACTATCCAACCACGTTTCTGTTAGAGCTACTATATCATAATTACATGAGGACGTTGAATTTAAGATGATACTGGTCTTTGTATTTAAACCACGCACATTCTGATAATACAGTGAGACGTTAGAATTAGAAGTGTCATTTTGATGTAAGATATCCTCTTGTTTATTTTTTAGAGAACTTCCGTGTTTCGTTAAATTTGGTATTATGGATGATTTGATTTTTTCCTCTATGGCTTCTATTGTTCTAAAAAAGAACTTGGTCTTTTATCGGTTTCATTGTTTACAATATCTCTTATATAATTTTTCATAATATAATTTAAAATCAAATCTTTTATATGCTACCCCCCTTGGCCAAAATGAGGGATTATAAAATTGTTCTTTATACTTAAAATCGGCAGCTACCATATAACAGTTAAATCTATTTCCCTCAGTTTTTAGCTTTTTGACAATAATTTCTTCATTTATATTTCCTATTTTCCTTTCTAAATATGTTTTTATATTTTCCTCTGTTACGTCTTGAGTCACCCTATAAAGATACAGCCATACTTTCGGGTTTTCTCCTTTAAATTTTTCATTGGTGTCATCTGATTGGCCAATTTTTCTTGTGTATGATTTCCTTCGTCTTCTCCTTATTTCCTGCCAGCTTTCTGTATCATATTCCTTGACATTAACATTGTTTTCTTCTTTCTCATTTACTTCTGGATCCAAGTGTATAATATTATTCATTATTTGTCTCTGCTGTGTTTCTAAGATAGCCAGATTTGTTTGTTTAGGTGTTATTTTGGTTGTTTCTGAATATTGTTTTGGGGTCACTGGATTCTTGTGTATTTTGATGGTGTTGTTATCAGTTATATGTTGTTTTTGTGGTTTTTGTGCAGGTTGATGTTTTAAGTTTTTATTAATTAGCTTATCAGCTTTACTGTCATATAATTTCTTTATATCACATTTTAAATTATTTATTTCCTCCCTTACTGATTTGAAATTGTCTTCAAATGTAGATTTTAATACTTCAGTTATATTTTTTAATATGTCTCCCTGTGTTTTGTTTATGTGCTCTTGTCCTTGATTAAGCATTTTGTTCAGGTTAGTATTTTCTTTCTCCAAATTTTCAATTTTTTCCATGAGAAGTTTGTTGTTATCCCTCAATTCGTTATTCAATTCCTTTAGGATTTTATTTTCGCACATTATTTGCTTATCTATTGATGCATCATTTAAAATGTTTTCATTTTCAAGTTCCTCATCCTCTAGTTGGTTTTCTAAGAGACAATTAGGCTTATCACAGCACTTTTTGGATTTTGACTTTTTGTTGTAACAGCTTGTATGAAATACTGATAAGCAGTTTACACAAGTTACTTTTTTATTTGTAGCAGATTTCTTACAAAATCCACAGACTTCTTCACTTGTACACTCATTGCCCACCATTTTGTTTCTTTTTTAATATATAAATGACGACCAACGCGTATTTTTCAAGTAAAACTTGTATTAAAAAAGTGTTAACTCTTTTCGGACCCATTTTAATCGAAAGGTGGACTCTTTAGCTCTAATTAACGAAAATTTAAGTCCCTAGAACATGTAACATAGAAGTTAGCCACGAAACAGACATCTCAAGTAATATGTTAATAAAAAAATTTTAGTAGCCTGGCCCTTTTCAGACCACTTTTAATCGAAGGGTGGGTTCTTTAACTTTGATTAAAGAAAAAAATTAAGTCCCCAGTACATCTAACATAGAAATTAATCGCGAAATAGACATTAACAGCGTTTTCGCTGCTAGCACATTCTTTAAGATACACTAAAATAAAATGAGAACTATTAACCTGGCCCTTTTCAGACTGATTTTAGTCAAAAGGTGGGCTCTTTACCTTAAAGAAAAAAATTAAGTCCCTAGTACATCTAACATAGAAGTTGACCACTAAATAGACGTTGGCAGCGTTTCCGTTCCTAGCGTATTTTTTATGTTAAACCAAAATAAAATGAGATCTGGCCCTTTTCGGTCCGGTTTTAATCGAGAGGTGGGCTTTTTTACTTTAATTTTAAAAAAAAATAAGTCTATTACATCTAACAGAGAAGTTAGTAGCGAAACGGATGTTAACAGCGATTTCGCTGCTAGAGCGTAAATTTTAAACTTAAATGTAAATAAAAAAAGAACTGAATAACCTGGCCCTTTTCAGATCACTTTTAATCGAAGGGTGGGTTCTTTAGCTTTAATATAAAAAAATATATAAGTCCCTGGTACGTCTAACATAGAATTAACCGTGAAATAGACGTTGACAGCGTTTTCGCTGCTAGCGCATTTTTTAATTTAAATTAAAACAAAATGAGGTTTATTAACCTGGCCCTTTTCTATGTTAGATGTATTAGAAACTTAATTTTTTTCTTAAATTAAAGCTCATGAGCCCTCCGTTCGATTAAAATCAGTCCGAAAAGTCCAGGTTTATGGATCTCATTTTATTTTAGTTTAACATGAAAAGTACGCTAGTAGCGGAAACGCTGTCAACGTCTATTTCGCAATTAACTTCTATGTTAGATGTACTGGGGACTTAATTTTTGTTTAAATTAAAGCTAAAGAACCCACACTCCGATTAAAAGTGGTCTGAAAAGGGCCAGGCTATTCAACTATTTTTAATTAACATATTACTTGAGAAATTATGCTCTAGCATCGAAAACGCTATCAACATCTGTTTCACAGCTAACTTCTATGTTAGATGTACTAGAGACCTATTTTTTTTTAAATTATGGCTAAAAAGTCCATCCACCTTTCCATTGAAATGGGTCCAAAAAGGCAGGGTTGGCAAAAATTGTGTTTTTTTTATTTTAATCAAAAAACACGTTTTTTTTTATTTAAAACAATTCAATATGTTTTAGACACGGATTTTTAATTGTTGAAAAAAAAACATGTTTTAAACAATAAAAAATATGTTTTTAAACTTAAATTTATACGGGCGCGCCGAACCAATACATTCTATAAGCCATGCCCATATTGCATCCTAACAAGACGAGGACGATACTTGACAACGACTCGGCCAATTCGGTGTAATAAATACGTCAAGTTGTGCAATAGTGCAATAATTGTTTGATGATTAGTTATTGACTACACAGGCGCATAAAAAAATGTCGAGTGGAAGGAGGGAGACCTAAGTATTGCCATGAATTCTGACCTGCTGAACAAGAATCCGATGTCCGTTTTGCCCGATTGGCTCCTGCATTCTTCTTAACCTCAAAAAACATCATAAGAATGCCCGAAAAAATGAAAATGTAGCTAAAAATCTGAAAAAAATCAAAGGTACATAAAATGGCGATAGAAATCGAACGGCGCAAACCAGACATCCCTGCGGTCCTTCGTTTTCGAGATAGAGCAGCTCAGATTCACCGGAAAAATTTGTGTTTTTTTTCGCACTTTTCGAGGCTCTATATTGGAAACCAAAAAAGCTATAGAATTCTAGTTTACGCCATTCGATTTCTCTCGCCATTCTACGTACCTCTGAATTTTTTCAGATTTTTAGCTACACTTTCATTTTCTCGGACATTCTTACGGTGTTTTTTTTTTTTTGAGGTTAGGAAAAATACAAGAGCCAATCGGGCAAAACGGACATCGGATTCGTGTTCAGCAGGTCAAAATACATAGGAATACATAGGTGGTCTACCTTCCCGCACTCGACTTTTTTTGTGTGTACTTGTGCTATTAATCGCTTTAAAATTAACACTTAGGAAAATAAATTATAACAGGTATATCTTCTACATAATAGCAATATGTTTCATTCGTTGTACTTATACTACTATATTATTATAACTAGTTTTATTGCATTACATAAAAGTTCATGTTTTTTTATTTTATTATTTTTTTTTACCTTATCAAATACAACGATGTTCCAAAAATTGTCGATCAAACACACTGAAAAAACGCATTGAAAAAAATCATGTTTAAAACAATTGTTTTAAACGTGTTTGAAACAAATGTGTTTAAAACAGGTTACTGTGTTTTAAACACTTAAAAAACATTTGTTTAAAACATTTTGTTTTAAAACTGCCAACCCTGCGAAATGGGACAGGCTACTATTTTCTTTTTAATACGAGTTTTATCTGAAAATTACGCGTTGGTCATCAAAATTATTTTTGAGAATTTGAGGCTAATAGCCTTTTTATTAGCCTTTGGGTCATACTTTGTAGGTAAAAATGTTGATATTATCATTACTTACGAATATATGTATTAAAAAATGCAAACAAACAAAAATTTTCTTTCGCTGCAATTTCGCTGTTAAAATCGGTCTTGTCTCCACATACCTGTAGTAGAGTGTGAACATAGTAATAGTAAAAAAAGAAACAATATTTTGTTCGTTGAAATAGGTTTAAAATGTCATGAAATGTGGAGATATCAAATTTGGGTGACTATAACTTTAGAACTATTAGTCACAGAAACTTCGGCGAGCATATAAACCAAAGGTAAAATTACGTCTTCTATAATTTTTATTTAGTGTTTTACACACAAAAGTTTCATACAAAATTTTTTTTTCAAACAGCTGTAACTTTTGCAATATCAATCCTACAAAAGAACAGTTAAATTAAAAATGAAAGATAAACTGAGTTTCTACAACTCCGGAAAAACGAACAGAAATGGAGATACATCATTCATGTTTTCCAAGATGGTGAGCGGATGGTAGCCAGCAGGTACAGTCCCGACTTTTTGGTTTTACACTCTAACCATGTCCCCCTTCCACTCTGGGCAAAAATCTCTTTCAAAAACTTTTTAGTGTTTTCTGTCTAAATACATTAGACTAAAAAGAGATGTATAAGAAATATCTATCAATCACAGAATCATGAATCGTGTAAAATTATTGGATATTTAATAAAATACTATGCCATGCATTTATATCTATGAATCAGTAAATTTCATCTGCAATAACAGGGATCTTCGTGAGAGCTACAGTAGGCAGCGTAGCCACAACACCAGAAATAGGTCTGATTAGTGATAGAGTAAATTTTACGTACCTTCAAAAAAATGTGAAATACTCCATAATAAAAATCTAGAATACATTACCAATTCAATCCGGAAGCAAAAATCCAGTAAAAGAGGTAAAAACGATATTTTATAACGGACTAGTACAGAAGGCCTACTGCAGGAGAATTTCTGCCCTAATTAAGTCTGTTTCCATAGTCAATGTTATGTTCCGTTAATTATTTAATGTAATGTATTTGTTTGTTCTATTTATTTAAATGTAAAGTTTGTTCTTATACATGTAATATTTTTTTAATCGAGGGGCCCTCAAATCTCACTGCGCCGAGGGGCCCAATTTGTCTAAACGCGCCCCTGCTTTTACACCAAACTAATTTTTTTCTATGCTTATACGATACTATTTTGTAGGCGAGGACGGTCAAAAAGTACGCCTGATTGCCATTCCAGAATTCTGCACTTCCTTCCAAGCCGTAGTCCTGAATTTGAAGAACCTGGATTGTAGTTCTATGGTTTTCAACACTTGTGCGTAATAGGTTTAAGATTACTTGTTTGTTTTTAATAAATTATTTAATTTTTTTAAACGATTTATTTTTCTTCTACACATTCTTAGGACTCAGGAAAAAATAATGCATTTTTACAAAATAAAAATGTTTATTCTATAAATAAAAAACTGAGATAATTATTTTAAACTTGCGTAACAAAATCTTCTAGTATTGAGTAAAGATACCAGTACCAACGTTCCTGTATTTGAAGGGCCTTTTTCTGTTCCTTGCACTGAAAGAACAAATTAATGCAAAATTATACAATGATACTCTCTTATACTGGGCGTTCCGAAATCAATAAAAATCACAAATGTATTAATGTGAACAACTGAATAACAATTTTACAGAAAATATATAGACAGGCATAGGTAAACTGGTTTCCTTCTTACAGGTAATTAGTTCCCTTGAACTGTTGGCACATATTTTTGGAACACCCCGTATAAGGTAAAAAAATCATTTCAAATTAATTCGATTCTCCCCACCAAGAAACTAAACTAATTCAGCTGGTCTAGATAAATGCCAAAATTTGCTTAAAACAAACAAAAAATACATATTATATCTTACCAAATATTCTTCAAAACCATGGCATTTCGTGTGAAGACTTTTGGGTCTAATGTTTCCAAATAGACGTCAAAGTAAGAGCACATGTGGGCTACTTGAGCTGAAAGAAGCCATGAGGAGCTTGCAATTCCACGGTCCCAATCAACGTTCAGTACTCTTTCCAAGTCCTATAAAAGCATTAAATAGAGCTGCATATAGACCATCGGCAGAAAGGCGAAGCTTACTACTAGTGCTTGTGGCAACCTAGTCAATAACTTATGTGCAGAACCTATCACAAAGGTAAAAAAAAAACGATTTTGATTCAATCATACCAAGCCGAATTACTGATTTCGTACGCGCAATTTACGATGTCGACAAAATGTCAATATTCTTTGTTTCATAGAGGCATTGTACAATCTTGCACTCGACGTATTTATTTAGATATTGATGTTTGAAAATTTGATGTTTTTGAGATTTTACCTTTTCCATCGAGATTATATTCGGGTTATAATTTAAAATTGGGATCCGCTATAGCCAATCTCGTTAAGCGATGACCACCCAAGAGGTTTTCCGACTTCAAGTCCCATTCCGGAGTATTTAAAAAAAAATTAAGTTTTGGGCAGATATTTTTTATTCTAAAATTACCTTTTGCTTACTTTTACTGGACTAACTTTTAAAAATTTTATCATTTTGCCTCTCTTTTCGGTGATAATTTTTATAAATTTATTTTCAACTTTTCGGCAGATATTCCAAAATTAGTTTATTTTTACTCGGCTAGCGTTTAACAATGGGCTTGTTCAGCATTTTTTTTTTATTTCACAAATCGAAAGTGCAAGTATAAATTAATGGATCTGCAAAATATCAGAATCTTATTCGCACGTTTAGTATCTTAAAAACTATTACAAATTTCCATCTCACGAAAATGGGGCGTGGCCAGGCGCTACGTCACTATACGCATAGACTCGGCGATCTCAATAGACTTGATTGGTTATAATTATAAGTGTTTTCGAAGTATTGTTTGTTTTGCTTGCTACTTGACAGTAGGGGAGTACAATTTGGTAAAATGTCAAAAAATTACAATTTTCTCTCGCTCCTGCCAGAACGAATTTTCAATTTCGACCCTGCAATTTACGATTATAATTCATCGCCGACCTTCTCTTTTCCGTAGACACATAGAACGAACTTCCACTCGACGTATTTATTTAGTTACCAGCGTTTAAAAATTCCATGTTTTTCGACTTTTCAGGTTAAATTTGAAAGGTCCCAGAAAGCCATTTTTCTTACGTCACTTACATATAGTGACGTCACACATGAGCGCTCGGTTTTTGCAACTATTACCAATTTCAACTCCTTATATCTCGAGAACGGAAAAAGTTAATAATACGAAATTTTAAGTGTATAATGAGAATATCGAGTACTATATGAAAAAGTATAAAAACCATATAAAAAGAATATCATGGAACAAGCCCATTGTAAAATTTGAATCATTAGCCTCTTTTTTTGGCGATAATGAATCAAGTTCATTTTTGTTGAACAAAAATGCCAAAAATCATTAAACTAAGGCTAGTATAACACATTTAAACCAACAATGGACCTTTAACATTTTTCTATTATTCGATATCATGCTTTGATGTCAAATTAATACTTATTTGCAGAAATTGAGTTTGGCCTGCTAGATCTCCAGACTTAAACCCTACAATTTTTTTATGTGGTCATAAATGGAGAAAAGTAGGGCATTAGTAAGCAGGAGTAATTTACAATATTATATTCTAATGTGCAAAGCTACCAAAAATGGAAGAAAAAAATGTTTTACCATAGAGGAAAAATGCACCAACTTTTTTTTTTTAATTGTTTCAACCATCTTTACAAAAACTGACAGAACTAAGTTAAAAGATAACTTAAAACTCAACTTTCTTTCAAAATTTACATAAATAATAATTTGAAGAACTTACTCTTATTTCATCACAGTTTCCAGCATGGTGAACGCCATTGTAGTTGAGGGATAAAGAGAAGATTGGCGGGACCTCGGGATAATTGTTTTTTATAACAATCAACGCTTGCAAATTAGCTAAAAAACATACATTAATAATTAAATGCAGAAACCAGTATTGTCTAATGAATGAATGTAAAACTGTTTTAAAAAAATAAGCCATTTTAACCCCCTGCCTTCTCTTTGTAACCTTCGTGAACCCCCCCCCCCCCATTAAACTTTTTAAAAATGTGTTGATTAGTTTCTATAAGGTAATGAATTATTTTTTTATAAAAACATTTACTTTTTAATAAACTCCTTCCCCGTCCCCATTCATTTTGTCACAATTTCAGTAATCCCCTCTTTAAAAGCAAAATATTCCATTTCTTACCAGTTCCTCTAGTCACATGTATAGAATAGAATAGATCTGATGGTGAAACGAGGTCTTCCTCTACCAAGGCGTGGGTAAATTCCGACTGACAAAACTTCTGATAGGTGATCGACGTCCATTTCGACAATGAGCATATTGGATTTGCAGGAGAGTTCACCGTGCTTGGTATTTTGGGTAGGATATTTTGTTCTAAAAAGATTTTTACAGAGTACAAATTAGGTACTGTCGTGACCAATAAATAAGACGTCTTATAACATATTTTTGCATCCAACTTTAATATTTGGGATGTCATTTATTTGTTAAAAACCAAGTAACATTTTAAGACACAATTCCAAAACAAATTTGATTATGGGGAACAGTTTTATAACTATTTCGATTCTTATGCGACAAACAATGGTTTACATATATTTCCGACATTTTTCTGAAATTATTACCAAATATTTAACTTTTACATATAGCACAACAATATTACTCAACAGTTTAAAAACTGTTTCTACCATTAAGCACAACTTTTCTTCAGAATAGTTTCGAGATATGTTGCAGCATCTGTTACTTTTGAATAATACATCTAGGAACATGTAGTTACATAACGTTTTTAAGTTGGCAATAGTTAGTTACAGAAATGACAGATGATTGTCAAGTTCATAAGCAGTATTGCCAATGTGAGCGAAAACGCCCCACATTGGGGAGGATTTTAAGCTTAAAGTAGTTACAATCTTTAACAGGTTCATTGTGAATGTAATGTTTGGCAACAATGTTACACATGTAATATGTTACTGAATAATATTACTGTGACGTGACAAACTAAACGCGGATCGGAATGACTATATAGAACTATACCTCTTTTAAAAGCGCCCATTATGTCTTGAGAAAGGGCTTTTTGAAAATAAGAACGTACCATGCTTCAATGAGTTTGTTCCTCTTCTTGTTTTCTTACATTCGTATCCAATTATAAAATAAAAACAAGTACTTAGTTAATTTTTTTATAAATAAAAATCGTAATTAAGTAGCGTTTTATAATAACTTGGTGTGTTTGGCTTGTGAGAGGATTATTGAGAGGATTTCAAATGTATGTGGGAGCGAAATGGAGCATTTTAAATGAGATTACGGCATAACTGAAAACATCTGGGTTGGCAACACTGTTCATAAGTGGTGGTTAGATGTTTACTTTGTTCTTATTTGTTATAAAATAAAGGTTTGCAAAGCTAAGTTGAATCGTGTCCATCCTTACCCCTCATTCAACAACATAATTAACAGTTCCTTCACACGGTACGGTTTCGGTCAATTTAACGATTCGGTAAAAACACCAAATTTCACAGTTGCGCATACTTTTAAACCTGCATGTTCACATGGTGCGGTACCACCGTATACGGGAAAGTGTAACGGTCACGTTTTGTAAGAACACTCAGTGCCTTAAATAAGATAAAGCGCGCGACTATTCTATTTACATTTAAATTATACGTGTTTAAATCTTATCGGCTAATCATGACAAATGCTTGACCAATAGCATGGTAGCTTATAATGAGCGGGGATATTCCTACGTCAAGTTGGCAACGGGAGAGACGCTGGAAAGATGGCGTAATGGCTGGTGGCCGTGTATGGCCGTAAGAATTAAAAGCCGCCATTTATTGTAAATATCGGTATATAGTGATTAATAACTGCGAATAGAATCAGTAAAGTAGTTATTATGGTTTATATGTTCTGTGTTATTGTGTTCCATTGCCCATAGCTACAGCAAGGCAATGTTTTCGTCGAATTAGCTGTAAGTACAGTCTTTTATATTATGTATGCCTCTCGTGATGCAAACGTTGCTGTTTGAAGTCAATTGCGACAATGCAGAATTAGAATAGTCACGCGCTTTATCTTATTTAAGGTACTAAGTGTTCTTACAAAACGTGACCTTTACAAAAACTACCGATTTGTTATATTTGACGTTCAGTTCTGTCACTGTAATTTGGTAAACAAACCGAATCGGTTGTCAGTGGCACATACATTTATATGAGCAACTTCACACGATTCGTTTATTTTACAGAAAACCGTATACCGCACATTCTCATAGTCGTGTCGAGTTATGTTAAAATCTCAGTTTTACCTTAAGCATATCACTAATTACTTTCACATGCACGTGGTGGAGAGGGAGTATAGTAATTGTAAAAAAACATCAATTTTTCTTTGTTAAAATAGGCTCAGAATGTCATAAAACGTTGAGATTTTAAATTTGAACGAAAAAAGTCTAACTTTTTTATCACACGTGTTCTCAAGAACTGTTTAAGATATTGACTTGAAATTTAGTACACATATGTATCATGAGAATATCTGGAGCTACATTATATTTTGAGCTAGTTCCGGTGAAGAGTTTAGAGGTTAAATAGGGGTAAATAAGGAAAAATAAGTAAAGCAAGCTGGTAAGAGTACACACATTTGGGATTTGGTGTATATACTAGAAGTCAAGGCCTCAGATATGTTAATAACACTGAATTAATGAACACAACAGACAGTATATGCGGAAAAACTACCGCATCGTGTGAACGCTCAATACAGTTCGGTTAACTTACCGTTTCGGTTAAATTTCCGTACCGTGTGATCGTGCTTATTTATAACTGTAATCTTGTGATTGTTGTGCCAATACACCATTAAAAGTGTTTGAAACACATTGTTGTTTCCAGCAACAAATAGATTATTAACAGAAACCGGGAACTTATTTTACAAGTACATATATTTATAGTTTTGTTGCGTACATCTGGCAACTTTCAGTAATTTTATTAAATTCTAATAAACCAAACTTAATTTTTGAGAAATATGTATAGGTATTTACCATACTCTAGTAACGAAAACACCAGACATTGAATTATCATAGGTAATGTGTTTAAATTTAGGAATGTACACATTTATTATATTTTCATGTTTCAATCATTTAACTCTTTTTGTATTCCAGTTTTTGCTAACAGCTCTCGTAGAACACAGCACCTGTTTCTTAATTATTGGTTAAACCAAATATACTGCAGGAAGTATTGTGGGTTGCATAGAACAACGCGGACCCAAATTTTTAGTAATTTTTAGTTTATAGTATGGTAATATGTTAATTGAGACTTGAGAGGGGATATCACTTTTATTAGCTGGCTGATAGCAGAATTGGCCATTTCTGTAGCAAAATCTGTAGCAGCATATACGTAGACTTAAAGTTTTTGATAATCATTCAGTCACGAGTTGTGTCACTTCTACTATTATCAAACTTTCTCTTAGTGATCTATCTAATAAAAGGTAATTACATTTATTTAATTGATTCCTCTCATTAGTATTTAATTTAACGGCCTTCAGCCATATTTTTCATTTCTGCTAACTAAACATAACCATAATTCTGAAACACGTGCTGATAATATTTTTTCTTCTTCCCAAACGTAGAGTTTTGCTGCCAAATAATTTACATACATAATTTATGTAAATAATTTTTCTACATAAATTACCTAAATAATTTATCTACATAATTTTTCCACATAGTTTACACAAATAATCTATCGAAATAATTTACCGAAATAATTTACATAAGGAAACTCACTTCTTTCGTTTGATGGTTAAATGCCTACTAGATTTCATGAGACAGATAGTCCAGTCAAACATAGTTTAGTCGAGTTCAACATAGCCTAGTGAAATTTCGTTTAGTCAAGTCCCGTTTAGTCCAGTCAATCCAAACCAACAGCAAAACCCTAGCATTATACAGGTTAGCAAGACGTTAGGAAAAGCTACCAGAACTCACCAGGAGCCCTCATCCACTATCTATACATCGTCAGGAGGATTGGTGAGATTCTGAGAATTTCATTGATTTTTTTTTGTGTAATATTTATTGTATAACTTTTATTGCATAAAGTATTTTCTTCCATTAATTATAAGTTAATTAAACTATAAATATTTTCTTTTGAAAATTGTGGTAATATTACTTAATATTTTTATTTGATAAGTGATTTGATAACATTATCTTAATTTTTTTATATTGATTGAATTTGTTGACATTTTCATTTACTGATGATTTTTCTAAAGGTATTAATAAATATGTCTCTTTTATCGTAAAATTCAATTTTTCATTTTTTCTGTTTGTCTGTCCGCCATAAGATCAAATCTTTCCACAGCGGTTGGTTTCACCATCACAGGGGTAGCAGTAACTCTTAAATTTTTCTGTGGATGGCGCTCATAATATTTACATCATTTTAAGCTACCTCTGAGTGTTGGAACAAACTAGCTTAGTAAAATATCACAAAAATATTGATTCAACCTCTGGCTGAATTAAAAATATATATATTAATTGAACCCACGAAATCCCAGCCACGCACCAGATCAGCTAGCCGTTCGCCCATTGTTAATTTTTCTAGGGCCAAGTAGTGATATAACAGTTTATAATCTGATATTTTACAATTACTACCATTAAAAACAACAACAGCTCTAATGCAAATTAGTGTGATATCTGTATGAAGAGACAAATTATGACACCAAATCTTGTAACTGTCGTGTGCAACGCCAGTCGATTTACATATTGCTGACATTTCCAAGACAGTTTAGAAACACAAAAGAAATAGTTTCGAAACATTCCTTTCTTAAAATATGATCTACATTTCCGAAACATAGCATGAAATGGTGCAAGGCCACGGTAGGGAAATAAACATATATATATATAATATATATAAATACAAAACTAATACAAAATAACAAATCCGAAGGACCAAGCTCCTCTGGTTTGAGAGCCAACAAAATATAACTGTAAACAAATTGTGTATGCCAAACTTTACCGTTGAGAAGTTCTCGCGTTCACAAGGGTTGTTTGAGAAGATTAAGGTGTCTTTGTTTTCATATAACTAGCGGCAGGGCACAAGTTAATGAGAGGGTGATGCAAGCAAGTGTTTATTTCCATTTCACGTTCACAAGGCTTCTATATAATTCACCGGAACTCGCTGCTTTCTAATTTAATGCAAGGCCAGGAACAATAAAATATGTTGATTTGAAAGGTTACGAGCAAGCACTACTAGTTTTTGAAACTAAACAAAAATTGTACATGTTGACTTGGTTAAAAGTTCTACACAGGTGAAGCCTCTTTAAGACGAAATCCAACATTTCAAGCAAGCGCACTTGTAAGGTTGGCTAGTAATTAAATTTGCCAGACTCACAAAACCAAGAAGCACCAAATTCAAATTTAAATAAATATAAAATACCGAGTGATGACAGAACACAATATTTGATGTATGGATACATTACTAATTATTAGCATCAAAATAATAAACCATTTTTTTCTTTTACTATGAACACAATTTTCTGTATTCTGTTCTTACTCGACTCAAAACCTATTTTCAGTACGTTAGAATTTCAAAAATGTATAGAAGGCGCTGGTGGCAGCTTAAAAATAAAATTATCTTTTTTTTAACTGAAGAGAATTTTTTTAAGCTGCCACCAGCGCCCTTTATGCATTTTTGAAATTCTAACTTACTAAAAATAGGTTTTGGATCAAGCAAGAGCAGAATTCAGAAAATTGTGTTCATAGTTAAAAAAAATTCTTGCCGCATAAATTTTTTCTGGCCAGATATCCGCTAAAAACTAGGCATATGTTTTCATATTCTCAATATGTAAGTACACTATTATTTATATCTGTTTATTGAAGCAACACAATCTTTATTATAAAAGATAATAAGACTTCGAAACTGATTGCACACATTGCGTTCTCAATAATATTAGTTATAAAAATACTGATACATTTATGAAACTGTTGAGAGCTACAAATAAGAAACATGTTTCTCTTTATTTTCAAACCCAAGAAAGAAACGTGTAGTGCCACCAGAATAGGAACATACTATACTACCAAAGAAATATGTATGCCTCGAAAATGTATCGCAACATGTTGTCAACAGCTCCCATTTTGTACATGGGCAGAGACTCACTTTGTTAGAAACATTTTGAAAATGTTTCTTGGGCTTGGATACATAATATAGTCGCTCCGGAAGAAAAGTGACATAATTCAAAATTTGTATACTTTAGCTTTCTTGCACAAAGAGTTCACAAATAGGATAGAGATGTACCTAGGAAAAGGTCATAAATAAAATGCTACAATTTCGTCACTTAGTGTTGCCAATCTTGAACAACACGATAAGTTTAGTCGAGTCGTGTGTGAACTGAATGCACTACATTAAATTAATAGATTTGCTTTAATAGCAGTGCTATAAAAAAAAACTAATAGATATTTCTCTCATTACAGCTTATTCAGCAAGGCTTTTAAAATGTTAACTATTTTAAATTCTCTTTTCTGCAAAATTATGTTTTTTGAGTTGTCACTTTTCTTCTGGAGTGACGATATACAGTATCTGCCAAAAGTACGAAATACATTTCCAAATCCCCACAAAACCTAATTCTGTAAAATATACAATAACTTTTATCAACTTACCTAACTGCTGAAGTTGATTTGCGAGATCATTCCTAGCTGCCAGGCGCTTGAACAGTATCTTCACGACATTCTCTACGTTTGAACTACCAATTTTATCACAGCACATCTTCTAAACGAAAAAAAAAATTATTAGAAAATAATCGTCTTATAATAATAAATATAGCACGCACCTGCTTTGTAAGGAAATCCATTCCACAAACGCCTTGCGCCCAGTTATAGGCATACCCTATCTGTGGCACCAGGGACTGGTAAGAGGTAACTCCAATTTTCTTCAACTGATAAGGAGTTGTTGGATTGGGGCTCTCAGTTCCAGAATCACCCTCCATTAGCTCTCCCAGGATGTTTTCGCCAGAGAGAATTTCACGAGCGGTATTGGCTATCGTTCGAAACAAAACAAGGGTATTGTTTAATGTACTGCTGACCAATTTGCAAGGGAGAGTAGGTGTTAAGAAAGCTTTTAGTTTTTGTTTAAATGCACCGTTTTTTTTTTCAAAATTTAATTAATTGATAGTAATTATAATAACAAAAATTCTTATTTCATGAACAATACTATTTTATTTCCTTTAAAAAAGCAAAAGCATTTTAAAAAATTTTAAAAGTATACATGGCGACAATTTATAGAATTTCCATATACAGGGTGATTTACCACAACATGCGGAAAATAAAATGGTGTACTAGTTTTCTATGTTGGACACCCCCTGCAAAATTTTAGAGTGATCCGAAATAGTTTAATACATTTTTTTTGCATTAAAACTTGTAAAGACACGCCACCGAACCATGGAATTTGGCTCTCTTTAATTTTTCAATTGTTTATGCGTGCGCCGCTTGGTGCATTTTCCAAGCAATCAGACATAGTCAGTTTCTTTCCAGCTTCCATTTGGATTGTTACATTTTAAAAATTGTATTCATAGATCGACATCGGTCAGTATGATATTTTTGTTGTGTGATTAAATCCGAAATGTCACTTTTAACCCCAATTCACTGTCAGCCCCCAGTCTGATAAACGGGGACGGGAAGTGATATGGTTGAACCCCGTTACGTCAGATAGGTTGACATTTCTACAAAAAAAATTATGTAATTTTTTTTGTCATATTTTTTTAATTTTTCATTTTTTTAACTCTTTTCGGTGAGGACAACAAACTTTTAAATTTTCCGCGTGTTGTGGTAAATCACCCTGTATATTTTACATATACTTTTCATGGATTTCCCAGATGAGAAAATATATACACCCTTACCTGTAATATTAGCCGGCATATTAACTTTTGAGGTAACTGTAACGATCTTCAGTTTCGTGTAATATCGGAACGTGGCAATCAATGATGATCCATTTTCAACAGTTGCGGTAATTTCTACAGACAATGGATGCACTTCCAATAGTTTCTTTTTCTTTTCTTCCATCGGGTCTACCTGCTGCACCGACTTCCGGTGACGCCTCTTTTTGACCTCAACCACTTCCTAGAAGATATTATGCATTTTTTTAAATCTGTCAGAGATTAGATCATGAGACATGCTTTCTTTCCATCAGATACAGATTTAATTTAGTATCGCCATTACAACTTATCATAACACAGGCACAGAAAATTTAAAAAGTGGGTCACCCTGTATATTGACAAAACAACAACAAACAATCAACAAAAAAAATGCACACAAGGCATTAAAAATACGGCGAACAATAGAGACCTAATACAAATATGAATCTTTTTGCATACCTCAACTTCGGGCAAATCGGACTCACGTTCCGAATCATCCTCGTTCTGTGCACCTCCGTTGGCGACCTCCTGAGCTTCCTTCCACTGCACTGCATCTTCTTGGTCTCCCAATATGTTTATGAGCAAATTTAAATCTATATAATTGAAAGAAAATTATATTACAAATAAAAAATCCAGTTTAGTTGGTTGGACAGACATTTTTCCCTTGTTCCCACAAAATAACAATGTCTCGACTTGCGGAACACTAGTAAAAATTGATAGTATTCCGAATTGTGGAACACTATCCTCGGCCTCAGTTTTATAAAAAGTATGTAAGAAGAAAGAAGTTGGTATTCGAGAAGGAAAAGAAACATGCAAGTCTATATACAGACCCCCTTTGAAATTGTATCCCCTATTAATTAATTAAATATTTATCTATAATTGTATACTGAGAAACGCTTACGTCATCACAATTTTATAAACTGATAATTGCTTGAATTTTTACAAATTGTTCTTGTAGCTACCTACTTTTTGAATGTGTCTTTTTTATTTTAATGTGCAACTACATGCCTTCGCAGTATGCATTCGATAACTCTATAGAGAGTAAACTGTTTTAAAAAGTGGCTAAAGACTTACCTTATGGATAAAACTTTCTATTCACTTAATGAATATCTTAATGACTAAATCTCTGGAATTACTGCTCGCTAGGTGTTGTTGCAATATTTGTTTTTACTGTGTTTTCTTAATGTTTGTTTAATTTTTTTTTTTAATTTGACATACATGTATTTTAATTATAAGTAATTTATTAAGATTGGGAAAATAAAATATTGTTATTATTATACTGTTTTTCTTTAAACGTGCCAAAAATTCACTATGTAATTTGGTTAAATAAAATCTATCTATCTATCAACAATCACTAAGCCAGCGCTCTTCTGATGTGAGACAACCGTCCCACAATAGGAAACAGTAAAAAGAAGAAAGCAGTAAGTACTTACCATATACATTTTTATATGAAACAATATTAACGTAGAATATATATAGGGGATCTGGTAACATGAACGCTAGTTTATGTTCGGCTCTCAGCTGATCAAAGGGTACATCTAGATGTTCTTGTAAGGGCTTGGTTGCGTTAATTATATTCATAAGTAGAGGCCGCAAAGTGTTCAGTTTATCTTTGCGATCAACCAGATCTGAAACGAGATTTGGTTTTTAATATTTGTTAGTGTAAAAATTACCTCTACTATAGCAGTTTCTACAAACACCAAAACACAAATAGAGTAGAAGCACCATATGACTAACATAACCTAAAATTTTACGTTTTTCTAAGATTATCTTTATTTTTAATGTTTTTATTCACATTTCTAGACTGGATCCAGTGTAACATTAATAAACTCTCAAGTATTATACTGAGAATTTATTAATATTGTTGATTTTAAGAAATGTACTGTTATTTTATAGGTTGGAAATCCAACCTATAATTAATGGTCTGATTTTAATATTCAATGAAATTAAAAAATTATATTTATTCTACATGAGAGAGTTTATTAATGTTACACTGGACCCAATCTAGGAATGCGAATAAAAGTATTAAAAATGAAGATAAACTTACAAAATCGAAAAATTCGAGGTTATATTAGTCAACTGGTGCTACTACTCTATTAAACAAATAGCAGCTGGTTGTATGGTCCTTGACCAAAAGCCATTAAAAAAAAAGTTTAAGCACACATTCTCTTGCCCACTCTGAATATTCCACTTGATACTAGAAAAACATGTACCTTGTCCCAATTTTTTCTGCTCTTCCACCAACGATTTGCACAACTCAGCCAGACTTTTACGCTGTGTTAACTCCCATTCCAATCTACATAACCGCAAGCTGTGTTTCTGTTCACTGTCGTCTTCGTTATACTAAAAAGTAGAAATATTTCTTATTGCCTTTTACTAGCTAATTATTAAATACTATACCTCTGCAAACCGTTTCGAAAGTGATTCTGGCGCCTCTTTCATAAACTCTTCAAACGTAACAAGTTCAATATCTTCGTCCTTAGACCTAGAAGATTTCAGTAATGTTATTGACATGATGGACATAATTTAACAATAACGAATACACAGTCATTAACCAGAGCTGGAACGAATCCTCTGAAAACGGATTCGAATCACGAATTTGAGTCATCGAAAATGATTCAAACCAAGTTCGGATCCTTTTGGTACAAAAAATGGTTCAAATTTCAGGATTAGAATCCTTTTTTCGGATCACGGATCCACATCCTCAAGTTAACTTCAAAATTATTTACAGTTCCAGTTATTATTTTCTATTTTAGTATTATGGTGATTAGATTAGTAATTTGCTTAATTACTCAATATGTCAATGATTGATTGATTCAAGAAAACAAATTGAATAAATTGCACTTTATTATAGTATGAGGTCTACACTGCAGTGTTAATAATAATTAAAATTTTATTTTTAATTGTATTTTTTGTTTACTTCTGACAGGACCAAAATGTCAACGTTTTTGTCAATTAAATAGTTTCTTCGGGGTCATCACTGACTGTGGCAAATGAAGATTCACGCAGTGGCGTAAATAACGCATATAACACAATAACGAAGCCTTTTTCATTTGCCTTGCGAATCCGAATCACGAAGCCGTTTAAATAGAAGTATTCTAATACTGCTTTTGACTTACTCAAAAATGATTCGAATACTGAGTGATTGGAATCCTACCCAGCTCTGTCATTAACCAAATAAATGAAGCCATAGTTACCAATTTTCTACTTTCGGATCATAAAGCACAAATAATTACACCGTAACATTCATTTAAAAGCAGTGTCGGACTGGGGCGCCGGGCAAATGCCCGGTAGGCCCCTCCAAAGACCCAAAATGTGGCCCCTCTTTAAATCCAAAATGTGACTCGCTTGCCCCATGTGACATTTGGACATTTGCAAATCCCAATATCAAAGCGTCCAGTAATTCACTTTTATTTCGAAACTTGAAAAACGTGACAACAGTGGAAAATAGACCGTTTTCGTATTATAGTAATTTAGAAATGCTTGAACAAACGAAGTGGAGAAGGTAACGCGGCTTTTGATTGATAATTTTTTGTCTTTACTCCGAGCCCCGGCTCGCGAAATAAACATGAAATACCTGTGCTCGTACTCTAATGCTTAATAAGCCAGACAAATGAAGGGAAAACAGGCAGAATTTTTAGGTAAATTAGTAGAGCCGCAATTTTTGCAGAATGGCTTTGGGAGAGGCTTCTCATTTCGTGAGCAAAAAAATTTCATTTGCATCATCGTTTTTACCAACAATTAGAGTAGAGCATCAGTTTTCTTAAAATACTGGAAAATCTGTCGGTGGTAGAGAAAAGTGAAGAATGGATGACTTGTGCGCAATTAAAATCCCTACATTACGAGACGAGACTTTTCAAATTATAATAGCGGTAAAAAGTGATTGCAAAAAACCTGCAATATAGTCATTTTTTAATCATTATCATAACTTTTTAATTTGTTGTTAATTTTTAATAAAACTTTTTAAAAACGTGTGTTCTATAGTACTTTATAAGTGTGCTGTCGGTGTAACAGTTTTTGCTCAATCCTAATTTGTTTATCCCACCGAGGGAAAAATGGACAACTTTTGTAACATTCAAGATCTAATTAATCTTTTTGCAGAAAAGAGCAACCAATTTTTGCAAAGCATGGCTGTGAATTATTATTATCTTAAGAAAAGGCTTGATTTTCGCTAATAAACAAAAGGTATATATACGTTTTTTTATTTTTTTATTTATTTTTTAAGCTGCTTTCTTGCAAATTAAAATGTAGATTTACGTTTTTTTTACTAACTTTATATTAATAATTCATCTTTTATTTTATTATTTACTATTAGGTATATTTTATTTTTATCATGTTACGTATCTGACAGAAAATATATTCGTTTTTAAAAAAAATATAAAAAACTATCTATTTTATCTCCAAGGGGATACCTAACTTAATAAAATCGGTGAAGGTATTTACACAGAACTTCCCTCTTTATTCATACAAAACGGTCACTCTAAAAAATTATTAATTAAGAGATGACATATGACAATTATAATCGCCATGTAGTTAGCCCTATTATCACAGAGGAAACCTGGTAACTTTTTTCCATTATCTACTGTATAGCGGTGGGATTTTCTTTTAATTTTCAAATCACTTTTTTGTTGAAATAGGTTAAGAATATAATGAAACGTGGAAATTTTAGAATTGAAGAAAAACATGTTTTCTATCATCTACTCTACTGTAGTGGTAAAAAATAAATATATTTTTAAAATTTTCAAAAAAATTTCTTTCTTGAAACATGTTTATACTGCCACGAAACGTGGAAATTTTAAATTTGAACAAAAAAATTTTTTTCATCGCCTATTTTATAAAATTTTTTTTAAATATGTTTAGAATATCACGAAACGTGGAAATTTTAAATTTAAGGAAAACAATTTTTTTCCCACCATTTTGACAAAATTTCAAAAATTTCATAATTTTTTTCTGTTTTAAATTTTCAAATATTGATTTGTTTTAAATAGGTTTAGAATGTCACGAAACGTGAACATTTTCAATTTGAGCAAAAAAAAATTTTTTCCATCACCATTTTATAACAAAATTTCAAACTTTTCAAAATTTACAAATTTTTTTCTATTTCAAATTTTGAAAGAAAAATTTTTGAGATAGGTTTAGAACGTGGAAATTAAAATTTGAACGAAACCTATTTATTCCCTTTAGACGGTCCACCCTGTATGTTTTCCGGTGAAAGTCTAACAATTTCTTCGGTTGCAGTGGCGTTAGCTACCTACCAAATTTGACTGTTTTCCGTCAAGTAGTTTTTTAATTAATGCACTAACCTACCGACAGACAGACAGTCAGTCTAACGGAATTGAAAAACCTATATTTTCGTAGTCTACATGATCTGAAATGTGAAAACCCGAAAAAATCTCGGAGGGTGATTTTTGTTCGAATACAATACTTCCCTTCGGTATGTGAGGGAAGTAAAAAAAAATTAGGGGATGGGTATGTAAAAAAAATATATAAAAAAATTTGATATGTGGCCCTCAAAGCAATTTGCCTGGTAGGCCCTCTTGGTCCCAGTCTGACGCTGTTTAAAAGGAAACAAAACCAAACCATAAAGTTATACTGAACAAAAGTAATGCAAATAAAAATAAATTTTACATCTCCTAACTGAGGATTGGTCAAGCATGTATGCAAGAATCAAGCCAAATAAATCAGTAGAAATTTTATATAATATATTATTACTATATCTTTTACTAAAACTTTCAAAAATTAATTTTAAAGAAATATCATATTTCAATCCAGAGCTAGCCTCATTAAAAAAAGAATTAGAATGTCTAAAAACAGTAATATGAGAATAAATATACAAGGCAATAAAATTTTAATGAAAGAAATGGAAATGGAAATATGTTAATAAAACCAAAAAAGTAATAAACAAATAATACAATCACAAATTATGTAAAAACCTATATCGAATATTATAAATCGAAATGTAGGAAGTAAAAAAGATAAAAGAATGGAACGTCAGTATCCTCTAGTGTTTTCAATGAATTTTTTGTACAAGTTGCTGAAAATATATTAGAAACAATGCGGATGTTGAACTTTAAAGGATAAAGTTTCACTAAAAAATAAACTTTTAATAAATTTATATTCTGCCTCAGACATAGAGGTATAGAGTACTATAAAATCTATTTAAAATATCTAAGACCACGGACTTGTACGATCAGTCTATATATTTGTATCAGAAAAATCTTATTTTACTAATAGCTCCTATAACACACCTAGTAAATCTAAAGAGGAATATTTTCTCAGCTAAATTAAAAGTAGCTAAAGTAGTACCGATTTTTAAATCAGTGTATTAAATCTAAAACGTGTGTTCCGAATCAGTTTTGTCTGGATAGACTCTTCACTTAATAGTGTTCCCTATGTACAAAGTTAGATTTTTTTTGTCAAGTGACGTATTATGTTTATGTACTACTTGTCTTTCTGTTTTTTTAATCTTTATGTATTTATTATTATGACGACTGTATACACTATTGTGTAAAATTGAGAAATATATTATTATTATTATTATTATTACCTGCCCGGAATCCTGCGTAGAAAATAGAAATATGGGAATGGAGTGTAAACACAACATTCGACGTTCAAGCAAAGACTGATTGGTACAATATAATGCGCAGATTGCTTCACAAATCGACACCTTAGCCCAATCAATCTGTCATGGTTTAAAGTTAAATTTACCAAAATTAATACCCGGAAACAAAAAATATGGTATAAAAGAAAGAATTCTTAGACAGGATGGTGTTTCGATGGACTTGATCCGAAGTGGCAAACTTGCCTTAAATAATTGAAGAAGTTGTAGGTGCTAAAAAGATCTGTCGATTGCTATTTTTATAAGTATGAATTGCGATAACACTTTTCAAGATATATCGAAAAAACCGTAAAAAATCGGCTTTTCTTGTTTTCCCTGTACCTTTTTTAAATTTACGTTTAAATACTTACTGTCAGCCATAAGTATAGCTCACGGCAAGCCGAAAAAGCAAGCTTTTAAAAAAATTTAAAATATCTTTCATTATTCGAGATATATCGATAATTCGAAAAAAAGACGTTCTCGAAAATCGGCTAGTCTTGCTCAACGGGGGAGGGTTCTACAGTAACGATCTTGGGCTCATTTTCTTTATAAAGAGTTGTCCTATCATGCTGTAAAAGAATTATAAAGGTTTTATTAATTTTAAGGGTAAATAAATGGCTTTAAAATAATTGCATTTTTTTTGGTTGGTTTTTATTTAAATAAGTTTAAGAAATGACATACAGGAATCGATTACTGAAAATTTTTTAAGAATTTACAAAAAAAAAGTGTTTGTCCTACGACTTCCTGGAGCCCAGAAATTAAAACTGACAAAGTAATTTAAAAAAAACAGCCTATAAAAGTGCAGCTATTTTAAAACCATTTATTTACCCTTAAAATTAATAAACCCTTTCAATTCTCTTAAAGTATGATAGTACAATTCTTTATAAAAGAAATGAGACCAAAGCCGGTGGACTAGCCGATTTTCGATAACGTCTTCTTTTCAAAAAATCGATAAATTTCGAAAAATAAAAGATATTTTTTAATTTTTCAAAAACGTGCTTTTTTGGCTTGCCGTGAGCTATACTTCTGCTTCCATCTCGTTAGCACATTCAAAACGGATGTCACAGCACTACTAGACATAGAAACAATATAATATGGGAGATAGCAGCGAAAACTATGCGCAGATCGGCAGATCTTGGCTATTTTGATATATATGGAAAGAATCACTAGACAGTAGGTATAAGTACTGTAGGTATCTATCTATATAATACTGAGAGAATTATGTGCCGCAGAGCAATTATTTTGCCTGTTATTAATAAAATAAACTTACTTGAATGCCAAACATTTACCAGTTTCTGCTACCAAATGGTGCAACTCATACACCAAATTCTGATAACTCAATTTTATGCTGTCACATTTTTGTTTCTCCATGCTTAGAGTCTCTTTTCCAAACACATGTTTAATTTTGTCTATCCTGTTGAGTTTCTTTATAACGCATAGCTTGACGCATATCTCTGTCAGCAGTTCTCTGTTTTGCGATGCCTAAAGAATAAATACCACTTAAAATGTATTTAAATAATAGTATCTGCAGGTAAAAAACAGCAAGAAAGTGATACTAGCTTCTAAGGAAAATTTTGTGTTAACTTACATCGGCAGATTTTTGGCTTTTGCTTTGAAATATTTCACCTAGCATTTCCTTGATGTCTTGGCACATTTCAAAGTATATTTTCGCGTCCATCGAGCTCTGACGGATCGCTGACTCCTTTTCTTCAAATTCCACAACTTTCTGTTGTTCAATATAAAAAATAATCAATACAAATATCCAAATTTGAAACCCATATCAATATAATATTACCTTGTAAATATCTGTTTCTCCCTCATTTTCAGCGCTTGTAGTTTTACGTTTCTTCTTTATATTGGAAGAACTGGCTTCTTTAACCATTTTCTTACTTTAATTAAACAGAACTAACAAACTTCGGCGTTATTCAACAACCAACAAACGCAGCACCTTGTGCACCAAGCATAGATAAAATACAAAGCACCAAGCACATTCAACATAACCTAAAACGTCTAAAACTAAGATTCTGATCATGCGATTGGCTCTTGGTTTCTATCAGTTTGGCCAATTAAATTGGTGTATACATTCGTTGT
Source organism: Stenurella melanura (assembly GCA_963583905.1). Taxonomy (NCBI): domain Eukaryota; kingdom Metazoa; phylum Arthropoda; class Insecta; order Coleoptera; family Cerambycidae; genus Stenurella; species Stenurella melanura. The sequence goes on along the minus strand of OY757316.1, from coordinate 115,601,171 downwards.
GATCCATCTGTTGATACACTCCCTAAAATAAACTTAGAACCATGGTGGTAAGACTATTGAACAATAGATGACGCTCACTGAATATAATTAGTCTGTGAAAATTTTGTCTTGAAACAATTATAATTGGTGGTTGCATAATCTTCGACATACATATAGAGACTATACTGATTTCTTTGCAC